>JANUYF010000004.1:244051024-245251024 GCA_026167975.1 Phrynosoma blainvillii
GAGGCTCTGCTTTGCAGTGGTTCCATTCCTACTTCTCAGGCAGATTCCAGATGGTGATGTTGGGAGATAGATGCTCTTCTAAAAGAGAGCTAAAATCTGGCATCCCCAAGGGCACCTTCCTGTCGCCCATGCTGTTTAATATTTACATGAAGCTGCTGGGTGAGATCATCCGGAAACATGAGGCGGGGTGTTACCAATACACTGATGACACCCAAATATATTTCTCTATGTCTCGGACTGATGCAGTGACTAAGGATGGCATCTCTCCTCTGAATGTCTTGGGGTGATAATGGACTGGATGAGAGAAAACAAACTCAAACTGAATCCAGACAAGATGGAGGTACTTGCTATAGGGACTCCCAACCCGGGAATGGAGATATGTCAGCCAGTTCTGTATGGAGTCACACTTCCCCTGAAGGATTCTGTCTGCAGTTTGGGGGTGCTCCTAGATTTGCCGCTTCACCTTGACCACTCAGTAGGATGCAACGGTCAGGAGCACCTGTCATCAGCTTCGGCTGATTCGCCAGCTGCAACTCTTCCTGGAGCTGGGTGACCTAGAAACAGTGGTACATGCACTGGTAACCTCTCGACTTGACTTCTGCAATGCGCTCTACATGGGGTTACCTTGTACTAACTTGATTGGTACAGAATATGACAGCCAGACTGGTCACAGGGACATCTAGAACTGATCACATAACACCTGTTTTAAAATCTCTACATTAGTTTCCAGGCGGTACAAGGTGTTGGCCATAACCTCTGCCAATTAGTTTCTGGGCAGTACAAGGTGCTGGTCATAACCTTTAAAGCCCTACATGGCTTGGGTCCTGACTACCTACAGGAGCGCCTTCTTCCACACAATCCATCCTGCACACTAAGGTCCTCTGGGAAAAATCTTCTGCAGCCTAAATAATCTAGATTGGTTGCAGTAACCCAGAAGGCCTTCTCAACTGCCACCCCTAGGTTAGGGAATGACCTGCCAGAGGAGATCCGTCACATCACTACCTTAACAGCCTTTAAAAAGGCACCTGAGACGGATCTATCCGAGAGGCTTTCCCAGAATAGCCCTCCCCCCATGTATTTGCTTTTTATGCAACTTCTTTATTATTGTATATTATTATTATCATCATCCATCATCATCATCATCCAACATATGTTTGCAATATGATTCCTACTACCTCTTCCTTTTTCAAACCTATCTTGGGCATAGGACATTTCTCGTTTAATATGGTAAAGGCTTTGTTGTAGAAATTTGAGCATCAGTTTTCTTGCATGGGAAATTAATACAATGGTTCTGTAGTTACTGCAATCCCTGGTGTCATAGAATCATAGGGTTGGAAGAGACCTCAAGAGCCATAAAGTCCAACCCCCTGCAATGCAGGAACTCACAATCAAAGCACCCCTGACAGATGGCCATCTGGTCTCCTCCAAAAAAGGAAACTCCACCACACCCAGAGGCAGCGTATTCCAACAGCTCTTACTGTCAAGAGATTCTTCTTAATGTTGAAGTGGGATCGCTTTTCTTGTAGTTGGAATCCATTGCTCTGGGGCCTATTCTCTGGAGCTGCAGAAAACAAATTTGCTTCATCCTCAATATGACATCTCTTCAAATATTTAAACAAGGCTATCATGTCACCTCTTAACCTTCTCTTCTCCAGGCTAAACATAAGACACTCTTCATAGGGCATGGATTCGACCTTCCACCATTTTGGTTGCTCTCCCCTGGACACACTCCAGCTTGTCAAAATCCTTCTTGAATTGCAGTGCCCAGGACTGGACACAATATTCTAGGTGAGGCCTGGCCAAAGCAGAATAGAGTGGTAGTATTATTTCCCTCGATCTAGACGCTACTATTAATGTTTCCCTTTTCTTGTTTTGCTAACAGAATGGAAACCGTGAGAAAAGTGGAATCATCCCTAGATGCATGTTGGAATCAGCTTCCAAATGGTCTCTAGAAGGTTCAAAATGCTTTTGTTTACTCATGTTTGTTTACTTACCTGCTTGGTTCATTTCAGACATGCATCTTGTTAGTTTTGGATTAAAAGTTTGTTGAAACATGTTGGAACTGCTCTTCTTTTTTGTGGTCCAAGAACTTATCCCTGTTCTTTCCATGTTATTTCTGCCTCTGTTCAAATTTTCAGTTAAAGAAGTAATGCCAGGAACATACTTACTTCATTAACTGAGGTATACCTGCAGATTTAACTCCCTCCTTTAACTTAGAGTGGCAGATAAAAATAAAGGTCATACATTTCAATGAATGGTCCTTAGAAAACTATGTGTCTGCCCTCTGGTGGCACTGAAGTCACTTGCATTTGCCTAAAAGGAAGCAAGGTTCCAAAAGTGATCCTCAGTGCTTTTTTCTTATGAGGACCAATGTCACTAAAAGCATTTTAAAAATTTGAAAATATTTTCTCCACTTTGGGTTTCTCCTTCCATACACCCACAAATGTAACAAAAAATCCTAATTAGTTTTCCTGTCCTAAATTATGGCAGAGAGAAGTAATAAATGGGGGAGATTGATTATTACTTGTAGCCATGACAGCTAAAAATGGAACTGCTGTGGGTCTCTTGCAGTTCAAAGCTAACCCTGATGTATCAGGACTTGGCAGTATCATCTGACATGTTCCTCCAGTGAGATGCATTGGCATTTACCAAGCACTTCTATTTCCATTACTGAAAACCAGTCATCAGAGTTCCAACACTGGAACTGATACATTCCCCAGGGAAGGCACTATGGTCCTAACATTAATATAGCATTTTAATTCTACATCACATGCAAAGGAATCGTGTGACCCAGGCAGGTCTTGAGATACACCATTATTTTTAATCTAGTCACACACCTCTGCAATGTGTGGCAGTGGGAGGGAATGTTCTTTCAAGAGTGCTGTGCTGCAAACAACTAAACCTTATATTCCTAGTGGTGAAGATCACTAATGTGTAATTTCTTTCTTTTTGGGTAGTGGGATTAGTTTTCCAAGCACAGACACCTTAAACAGCAGATACACTCCCTCCCTCTTGATCTCTGTCTCTCTCACACACACACACACTTCTGTGATAGCACCCCATTTATAGAACACCCTTCTATCTGGTTGTCCCACACACTTTTGTCTTTTAGATATCTGTCAAAGATAATATTTGTTTGCACAACTTTTTGGAGAATAAACAAATATTTGTCTTGTGTTGCTGCTTGCTTATATTGCTTTTAAAAGACATTGTAATTTATTATTTTAGATACTTGTAATTTGGGGGGGGGGGAACTGTGTATTTTTATGCACATTGTTATGCAACAAGGTCCTGTGAGGAAGGGCGAGATAGAAATCAAATGAATAATACCCAGTAAACAAGAATAAATAATAATGAACATATGCATGTGTATGCACTCAGGAGTCATGCACAACCACAGACCCGTGTCACGTGTACAAAATACAACAGATGCAGATAGCTCAAATGTACTATGGTATGGGGTGACGTATGACACGCAACGTGCAACACATATCACTAAACAGCACCCAATCCTATGAATATCCTTCTAGGAAATCAAGACTACTGAGTTCATTGGGGGTTATTCCTATTTCCCATCTATTGGCACCAGGATTTACAACCATAATGTTACTTGCGATCATAAAGTGCAAGATACTGAGATTGAGATACAGTTAACAAGAACTAAAGGTGAGGCAGCTTGGAAGCTTTATCATTATAGATTCCAACAGCTGAAAGGGATCATGAAGATCAGTTTAAGACATTAAGAATAAAGCCATGATTTTGGTATGGGTCACCTACATAATCAAGATCAGTCCCACATCAGTAGTCTTCCATGTTTTGAATTCCCATACCTGTCTTTAATCCTAATCTGCAGCATGATAGAACAAATTTATAAAGCTCTTGCCTTATTCCTCTAAAATGAAACGTTTGGTGTTGGAATATTAATTTTATCCACAACAGAAGAGCCAGCCAGAGGGACACAAATGTAGGAAATATTCAGGTGAGGAACTGCATTTATTAAGAAGTCAGGCAATCAGTCATAAATTTCCATGCTGACCAGATTCATGAATTTTACTGCACTTCAATTTTACTCCATTCCTCTTTCATGTGGGATAAGATTTCTAGCCTGCAAACATATAATTTCACACATTCGGGAAGGGGCTTTAGAAATAAAAGAGGCTACACAATGAATACAATTGTATGATAAATATGGGTGTGTTTATTCGTTGGCAGCATTAAATTATAACCTACATGTGTCAATTTGAAGAGCACTAATTTTAAAAAAGCAATGATCTTCCTTTTAGCTCACATTTCTTAACATCCAAGGGAATTCAAGGAAGAGACCGTAGCACAGACACCAGGGTACAGCTCTGCAGCAGAGGGAAATAATCATCGTTCTGTTGATCTTCACGGCATAACTGTGACTCATACCTATTGGATATTTGGCCCAGCATACTCTAAATTTCTGAAGGGAAAACAAAATCATTGCTGAAATTTCCGGGGTGGGGGGAATAGATTAACACCTTATGAAAAGATTTAAACACAAGTATGCCAATGTATAATGTGCAGAGCCTAAATACAGCATTAAATACACAGGTGTATTCAAGGTGTTGTTAAAAGACAGGTTTGAACCAAAAGTCTAGCCCTCAAATAAAACATACCTCATTCAGACTTTTCCTTATTAAATATATGCACAGACATTTTGTAGACTGTTCTTTTAGTGCTATCAGCTGCTAGAGAATCCCATTCCGAAACATACTTTCAGCATTTCAAACTAATCTGTCGGCTGCAAAAACAGCAAATAAAGAAGTTACACTATGCAATGACCTTGCAATCCCTGCCTTTCAATCCTATTCCAAGTTATTATTTCAAGCAGGATCATACACCACCACCATGAGCCTCTTATTTAATATGATGGGTTTTCAGTCATCCAGACACACATATTGGTCATGGTTACATAAGGAACGATAATATATTCAAGTATTTTTGTGGTCAGACCAGGTTGACTGAAGACATATCTGCACAGCTTAACTAAGAGATCTTTGCTATCATTTGGCATCTGGACAGGGATTTCAGCAGACCTCTGCCCAGGTATTTAGTATTTTGCTGGTGTTGTTTTTGCATTAAGGCTCAGTACAGACAGTAGTTTTAATATGCAGTCTGAAGACTTTGCACATAATAACACAGAGAGAGAGAGAGAGAGAGAGAGCGCTTTGGTCCAAATTGTAAAGTCCTTATTTTTCTGATCAGAATACAAGTTTCAAAGTCTTATCTTTAGTGAGCTCCATTAACTACAGACATTGCACGGGACCTTTGATGATAATAAAATCCTTAGTAAAGGGTACTATCAAATCACAGGAGGAGGGTGGGACCCAGTGCATTTAGCTTAGTACTGAGTATTTCTGCATCAGCTTTGAGTGTTTTTTTAAAAAAATCCAAACAGATTAATACCAAAACCCAGATAACTATGTGGGTGGCTTACATAAAGTCAAACCCACCAAAAGCATAAGCACTTAAATTTATCAGACATACGTATGCTTTGTGAAAATCATATCTATTCATGGAAATAAAGGCTTGAACATTTCAAGATAATATTTCTCATACATGCACATATCTGTATCTATATATTTTCCCGCAGCTAAAAGGTCTTCAGAATGAATTGGGCGAGGTGGATTTATCACAGAAAAGTAGTACTTTTTAATATAAACAAGTCTTTTTATTAAGGTTTCTTAAATGTCTCAGAGGTTCTCTTTCACAGGGATGTTCCTGAAAGGGACGGATTACAACTGTTATATGATGGACTGTATCCTCATATCCCCTAACTCATTAGGGTTTACATCTGGATAGAAACATATATGGCTGTAATTTAAGCCCAAATTTATACATGCAGTCCTGGATAATGAAATGGTTATCAAATGCAGAATAGACTATATAATTTTACAATGCAGATGGTGGGGAAAAAACACCACCACCCCCAACTGGTTTCCTATGGTAAAACCTCCCTACAGTAGAAACCTAGCACTACACAGAACAGACTGGGATAAAATCTCTCCTTCCCAAATACTGTTGTTTTATTTGTATGGAGCATTCAGGCAGGGCAATATTTCAAAATTGCATACATGCACACATACTGTCTACCTCAAAGAAACATTTGGTAACTGGTATGTAGAGAGTTCTTGTAGCACCTTTGAGACTAACTGAAAGAAAGAAGTTGGCATCTGAGGAAGTAGACTTTAGTCTACAAAAGCTCATGCTGCCAACTTCTTTCAGTTAAGTCTTGAAGATGCTACAAGATCTCTCTACATACTGATTCTATAAACTAACACAGCTGTATCTTTAATTTGGTAATTATCCGATAGGTAATTTACAGCCGCCATTAAAACATATTTGGCTTAATGGGCAGGAGAAAACCAACAGTCCTGGAGACCAACTTGCAATCCCAGACCTATTTCAGCATATCAAGTGACACTAAGGCCTTCTCCACAATCCATTGCTCTTGACAACATTATGCAGTTTTTTATGTAGAGAAATATGGAATTATTTTCTGCATGGAGACCAGGACTCTGATTATGTTTATAGGAGCTCCTCTACACTAGCGGAGCCTTTTGGAACTTACATGCCACACTAAGGGAATCCTCCTATTTTCTCTGATCACTGAACAAAAAGTGTCACTGGGATCCCTCCTATACTACCTGTCTTCCCAATTGAGACTGACACACAAAGGCCAACCTTCTCTCCAATCACTGATCTTCCAAATGAGGAAAAAATGGGAAATCTCCCCACTACACCAGAGATGTGCATGGCTTCCTCAGGACCATCTGCATGCCATATTTTGGCCAGAGATTTCCTTCCCTTGTATAAATAGATACAAGTTGATAAGGCATACAACTTTAATAGCATTTAATAGCTTGACGTTCCAGCTTAAGACTTCTTTTTCTAGTCTAAGCAAAGACGTTAACTTTCAGTATGGCTTTAAATCATTCAATTCTCTCCATACAAATGATCATTTGTGCCTTTTATTCTTTGAGTATATCCAGGAGTCATGTCTTTTTCAAGCCCCTGTTTCTGAAAGGGGTGCTTCAGTTCCCAGTTCTGAAGATGCACTATTTTGTAATTAGGAACATTAAATTCATTGCCTGGAAAGCATATTCTTACTGTTGAATGCACAAATATTTTGAGCTCTTTCTTGATGTGGTTGATGATGAAATTAGTGCTGAGGAAAGGTTCCCCTTTACCCCAGATACAGACCACTCCAGTTGGCCCTCAGTATCCACAGATTCTTTGTCCACGGATTCAAGCATCCACAACTTGGAATATATATATATATATATATATATATATATATATATATTCCAAGAAGCAAACCTTAACTTTGCTATTTTATATAAGGGCATCATTTTGCTATCACATGGTATATAATGGGATCTGAACATCCACAGAATTTGGTATCCATTGGGGAGGGGGGCTAGAACCAAACCTCAGTGGATACCAAGGGGCCACTGTACTTTGTAATGTTTAAAAGTTGTGTGTGTGTGGCTTTTTTTTAATATTTAGGGCCAGCTAACTCCTAGCTAGTCACATGGGGGGGGGGAAGGATTGAGAAGAAGCAATGCATTTTTGTGAATTTGAGGGAGGAGCTTGTACTGCCCTGTTTGCTACGCTTGCGGGTCATATAAAAGTTGGAACTTATGTTGACTGACCCTGTAAGAAAGCCCTAACCATCCTACCCTCTAAACACCAATCCCATTTGTATTCAAGAGTAATTGTTTTAACTACCTTCATTCAAATAATAATAAAAAAATGTTGCTTACTATTGTTATTGCATACACCAAAGGATTTATCTCTAATAAGATAGCGAGAAGAGGGAGGAAATTTTGTATTAATTTTGTATTAAATATTTCTGATGTCCTCTCCCATTCTGTGCTGAGCTGTAATGGATGTGCATGGTGAGAAAAGTGGGCCTTGGGGTATATTCAGTCCCCCCCTCCGGATATTTTTGAACTCTCCAAATTCCACCCAACCCTCTCTTCTTCTGGCCAAATAAGGGTGAATTGCCTTCCTGGAAGCACTCAAGAGTAGCAATTTGTAAACAAGTTGCAGCTGCCACCCCACACTATTTTTTAAAAAAATCTGTTTTTTCAAAACCAGAAGACAGACATCAGCCACATCTGGTTTGGGAGTTTGTTTGGGGTCCCCCCCCCCCATTTTCTGGTATTTTTGGCAGCCCATGCAAAAACTAGAGGATCCCAGGGCAGAAAATTGGGCTGCCACACCTCTCAGTTGTCCTCCCTTGGGTCACTAGATCTCCTACAGTTGTCCTACCCAGATCTCCAGGCTAATAAAGTAATTGTGTTATTTACAGCAGCTGCTAAGAGCCTATGCAGGAAGCCTTCAGTACTGTATTCAAACCCAACAGTAGTCAATAAAAAGTGCCAAGATGCCATGATAGACAGATAAGATCTGGCCTGCAGCTGGAGTAAAATACTGCACTAGTTGCCTAACAAAATTACTTGCAATGTTTTCCAATGGATGTAAAGATGTGTGTTCCATTTACATGAAATTGATGGACGACAGAAAGGGGATGAACTGACAAAAATGATGTACAGATTAAGGTATCTGTTTGCCACATACTATTGTAAGACATGGTAGCAAGCTACATTCCTTCCAGTGTTACACCCTGTTCATGTTTTTTTATATTACAAATATTCAAACTGTACAACTTAGCAGAAGTGGGCATCGTGCTGCTCACTTAACAGTGTTATATTATCCTGATGGATGGTTATATTGATAATTCTACCTTCTGTGTGGAAATTGCAATCAGAACATATATGAAGTTGCATATTTAATATCCACATTGAATTACTAAGCTGCTTAAGCCTTACCCATAGTTGTGAACTGCCAAGCACAGCAATGGACACAGAGCTGGAACCAGGAGTAGAATCCTATCCAGAGGATTAGAAACCAATGGAAGGCATTTTTATCTTAAACTGAGGAACTAGGCAGCACAGTAGAATTACTTGCTTTTCTTATCTCCAGTAAAAGTAATGTTCCATTCTTTGAATGTAAACCATCTAATTTAGGCAAGTACCAGTTACTAGCAGTAATAGGAAATAATTTGCTTCCTATTCACACACAGTATGGTCCACAGATCCTAACTGTCTCTTCACTTGCTTGTCTGGCTGAGAACTGTAAGGAGGAGCTGGAGTTCATCTTGGGACCAATTCCCATAGTTGCCATTTGACCTATATGCTACTGAACTCGTGCCTCAAAATAGCAACACTCTGCCATACTCACACCTATTTTCAGAGTTTCATTTTTCAGGGAGCACATTAAAATATACACATTAAAATATATTGTAACATCTGGAGGTGAGACAAATGCTTAAAAGAATTTCACAGAAAGCAATCTTTCCTTATTCAATAAGCTATTTCATATACTAAGTATGCTTTTAAAAGGCAAGTGCAAATTAACATTATAAACACTTTGAGATGACACAAGCACCTGCCCCCCCCCCCTTTTATAGTGCTCAATAAAGATGACAGTTTTGTGGAATGAACACTAAAGGGTACTTCTTTCCATGTAAAAGGGCACACTGGTGACATTTGGCAGAGTTGTCCTTAAATTCATCACACCCTTAATCTTAGATATGAGGCAGTATGAAACAGTACAGAAAACTGAGGGATTGATTCTGACATCACGTTTTCTTCAATGGACCCATGCAAATTCAGATATATAAAGAGAGAATGTGAACCACCCTTCCTCTCCTTTTCAACAGGAACAAATAAAAGTCATAATTACCATAGCTGGTCTGTAGTGTGACTTATCATGTTAACAAGCCCAAAGCAGTACTGGCAGCTTCTACATTAAGAAGTGGCAAAACACACTAGAGCAGTGATTGCCAAATTGGGTCCCAGATATTGTTGGATCCCTAGCCCTACAAGCTCCAAGCAGCATGACCAGTAACCAGTGAATCTTGGAGTTCAGAAAGATCTGGAGATCCAAGAATGGAAACCATTGCACTAGTGTCTCACTGAAATTCCTCCAGAATTTTATTATGAAAAAATATTTTGATGACAGTGTTTTTAAGTGGCATCTCTAATGTTTTAGAAGTAATCAAAGAGACAATTTGCTCTTGGAAGGAACTAAGAATTACACTAAGTCATGCTATAAGAAGTTCGGCATTCATATTGGAGCATATCACACTGGAGGAGAAAGATGTACTGATGGTTCTAATAAAATCTATTGTCATGAGAGGTATCAAACTGTACTCAAAAACAGTTTCTTTATTCCAGAGATTAAAGTTTACACACACACACCCCTCCAGTGTAAAACAGAACCACAACACTACCATCTCTTTTCCCAGGCCCTCCCTGCCACCTCCCAAGCACAAGACAAAATGTCTGGAGACAGTTATCAGTTGAACAAAATTAACAAGGTGTTAAGAAATATGCACAATCTTTGACTGAATCTGTTATCCCCCGTAATTTTTAACATTTGAAAATAGGCAAATTCAGAGTCATCATCACACAAGTGTTCCTGAAATTTTCACATGCTCAAGAGTAGCTTGATTATTCTCATGCTCAAGAATAGCTTGATCAAATTTAGATAGCAAGCTAGCATGAGTCTGAATTAAATTTTACCAATCCCCATACTTTAATTAAAATGTCACCCACCTATAAGCAGTGATATTACTGAGCTTGTTTCCAAGCTCAGAAGTACAAACCTCAGGCGATTCATATTACCCACAATACATGAGGTATTATGACATATGCACCCCTCATTCTTCTTTGGGTCAGATTTTACTCTGAATTCCCCCCCCCCCATACCATTTCCATTAGTCTAATCCACCCATGGACATTTTGCTTATGGCACTGGTATTGGAGTTGGTTAAGCAACATGTTGAAGTGAGGCAGGTGTTCCTCTCCTATCTAGCATGTGCTGGAGGAACATGACCCAGGACAATTTGTGGCTATGCAGCACACCAGATGTCTAAACATGGGAGAAGCCTCTTCACTTTCCATCCCAACAGCTTACTGCTGCCAGCTGGCATGAAACTGAATCATGTGCTATTGAGGGATTGGTGTGGAAAGAAGGAAGAAATCTATGGAGGTGGAGGACAGATTTACAAGTTCTAATGTAATCACTAGCATGAGAAGGATGGCACTCTTTTTTTTAATTGGCTGGTTTTTAACAGACTAAGCTGGGGCAGGAGGCAGGTGACATAGGGGCACAATTACAAGAATATGTCTAATTACAAACAGAATATTTTGTGGAAGGTAAGAGCTATGCTGCGTCTAAAATCATGAAGGCATCTTCAGTCTAAATTCTTCTTACAAAGCTGATTTCCACTTTCCAAAGATCCAATAAGAGTTAATTCAAGGTTAAACCCAAGCTTAATAGATACACCAAAATACTCCAGCACATTCTATTCAATCTACATCACACACTTTCTAAATCTATGACATTGAAACACAGAAGGGGTTAAAAATCACAACTGCATTTTACACAACAAGGTGACAGATATAACTGCAGAGAACCTGACATTGGTTTTGTCCTCCAAGCAAAGAAAATTAATTTCTCTACATACTGGAAAATGTTACAAATTGCAGACTGTCACTCATAGGCGCTAAATCCAATCATTAGTCCCAACTAGTCTTTAAGCTGACTTAACAAATCCTGCTCATTCAATGAGTCTTCTCTACATGGAACAAATTACTGCCTTTAATCCATAGCTGTATGTTTAAGTTTCACCATGATTACCCAGCAGTTATGAGCAAACTCACGGCCAAACACAGTTTTAGGCAGCACTGTCAACCTTGGTTTACATAGGGCTGATAATATAAAGGCCTATCTAAACAAAATACTTCATCTAAAGGAAGGATAAGCTCTAGCACCAACTCTGAATTTATTACAGATTATTGTAAATATATACTAACAAACCTGCAACACTCCTTATGCTATACCTGCATTTGTCTAACTTGTGTACTGCTCAAGTTCAGCATGTTTTGCAATCAAATATTCAACCTCTACTTTGCAACTTTCAAGGACTAAAAATTTACATATAAATATGAACACTGGGATTCTCATGGTCTATGAGATGCACAGAAGAGGTTAGGGAAGTATGTGTACTCTTCAGGATTTGGATGCTCTGCCTTGATTTAAATTTAAAGTTCATAAAAACTGACTATCAAACACATTTACTGCCTTTGCCAGCAGTCTTTGATTACAGTACATATATATAAAGGAGTTCGGCATGTAGAAACCCAACAAATTACATTTTATGGTAAAGTCCAGCTGAATCTGTATTTACTCAAGATTTAAGACATATGAACTCTAAATTGGGAGTCCACCTACCCACTTAGCAATAGATTATATTTAAACTGAAAACACCCCATTACTTGCACTATGTTAGACACGTGGTCTGTCATGCTAGAAGTTCCAGTGTATTTAGACACGCTCTGAAAAAGTGAGTTGGTGTGTTGACATTTTCATTTATATTACTAAGTAGTTTACTGACTCATTTATTACATAATACCCTGAGATATTGGGAAAGCTGTGAACTCTATAGTGCATCAGAAGCAGGTGAAAAAGTGGGGTTTAGTAAACAGAAGCAAGGACTGGGTTAAATTACACTACTGAAGAATCCAGCCTTTGTATCCCAGGAGCTTCATCTTTCTTTTCCAGTTTAGAAGGCAAACAGCCACTCAATGCAGTTGCATAAATAGCATCAACTCATCCCACATTAAACTACTTTCTTGGCACAATTTATTTTTCCTGACCCAAACAAAAAAAAAAAAAAAAAAAGAAAAGAAAAGAAAAGCTGTTAGCAAATCATTAACAATAGTCTATCCTAAGTAATCCATTTAACAGCCCTATAGAAACATCTTAAGAGTAATAAAAAGTATTCATGTTGTAGATATTAAAACTGCAGTCACCCTTTCAGGAGTTTCAGTTCTCCTTCAAACAAACTTCCATGTCCTTCTCTATTCAATGAGACTCCAAACCCTTAGCTGAAGGCAACAGTTTGCAATACTGGAAAGTGCCACATACACCTTAGTAAGAAAAATCATGTTATATATTTCAAGACACTAATCAAGCCCTTTGCAATTAATTTTTTATTGTTGATTGTTAAGATGAAGGGCACTGAAGTGGCATAGCACAGTTCCAGATTTATAGTAGATGTTCAAGTTTAAACTACTGCTTGAATAATAATTCTCAACATTTCCATGTGGCATTAGTAATCCCATAATATAGAATGCTATTCCACTCGCTGAACGTAGGGAGTCACACAAAAGAATAAAATTGAATCTCAGATTTCACAGCAGCTTTCCAAAATAAAAAGTATACAAATTTACTTCTTCAGGCTGCATGACTATTTTAGAATGTTTTATGCAATTAGTTATTTAATGGGAGTTATTTAATGAGAATGATTAGTTAATAAGAGTACTGCAGATTTAATTTCACATCTTGGCTATACACTGACAAAGAAGTAGTCACCAAATATAGCAACTAGGTCCTGTCCCAAGCCAGGGATTAACTAATGCCCCTCCCCAAATCTTCCCCAGGCCCACCCCCTCCCACAGTCCTCTCCATAGTCTCCCAACTAGACAATACTGTTGGCAAATCAAGACAGCATGAAACATACATCAATAGAAACAAAAATGTGACATGGGCCAATGCATCAGGTTAACTATCCTATTAAATGACACAGTTCTCCACAATAGCATTTCTGCTTGGGAGCCAGTTGTACCTTTGCCACTGCAGAATAACATTTACCATTCTGAGCATGCTCTGTGGTACATTTACAAGTGTGGCAATGCTACAGATAAAGGAGGAGATTGGACACCTGATGTTTTTTCCCTGGGACGTTTTTTCAGGGATACTGCGTGACTGCTTCTCGGTGCAGTGACACTCAAAGGAAAGTCCAACACTTTAGCACAAATTATAATATCCAGTTCAGTATGGTGTAAGGCATGTGGACAAGAAGAGATATCAGCAGTATACAGCAGGAAGAGAAAGAATTCCACACCAGCAGAAAGCATTGGTGCTCGATGCTCCAGTTCACCTGTTTTTAAACTCATTTTGAATCCCTGATTCCTATATATAAGAGGTTGGAATTCAACTAGTTTCTGTGGCCATATGCCAGTAGTGAAGTAATGAACCAATTCCTTGTGCTTCTGTCCAATGTTAGGAGATGGCATATTGGCTAAAACTGTAGAAAGAATGAAGCACCAGGATGTCTTGCAAGTGATTGTTGCCTGGCCTCCTCCAAGTGTCACGGTACTAAATTTGTATCAAGAAGTGGAGTACAGGGGATCAAACTGGCCCAGCCACTAGCACTATCACACACAAAAAAACTTTAAAAAACAAGGCAAAGAAGATTATGATGCTCTTCTTTATAGAAGCAGCTTATATTTTAAAATAAATCTTGCAAAATCAAAGTGTTAGGTTTCTCCATCTAAAAAAAGGTTACACACATGCGCTGAGAAAAGTGGCCACCACACAGATCTCAACAGCAGCATACTATACAAAATCTAAGACTTAAAAGATCTGATCTCACATTTGTAGCCTCCTTTAACTGAAAAGATAAAAAAAAGTCTGGCTATGGCTGCGACAACACACAGAGGAACATTTCAGAAGACAAGGCAGTGGTGAAACTAGCAGCCTTGCTCTTCAAGTTGTCAAAATGTTGTTAACAGGGAAGGGTCACTTCATGCACAAGATGTGGTTTACAAAATACATATCCAAGTAAAAGCAAGAAAACCCCACTTTGCACTAGAATGCAACACTCAAACATTGCTCTGCCAAAGGCTGCTGCACATGTCTGTTTGACAGAGGACGCATGTGAAAGCGGCGAGAAGAGGGGGAGAAAGGGTAATCCAGGTTTCAGTCTACTTTTCCACATCTATTTCTCTTATATGGATATCTTCAGTCATCTGATGTCAGACAGTGCACTATCTTTTGAGAATGATGCGGTCACAACAGGAGTGCCATTGTTAGCCAAATAGCCTTGCCTCAACGTTTCAAAATATGAGGCCTGCACAGGTTTGTGATACTGCAGAACTTTTATGGCATCATCTATCTTAAACCATTCCCTTTTTCTTCCTACAGGCAAACAGAAAGGAGAAAAGTTAGCAATACAGCAAAATAACTTAAGAGTTTACAATCCCTTCTCTAGAGAATTTCCACTGACAAACTGCATACTTTTTGCAACTGTTCTATGCTGTTAAAACATCAAATAATAGTTCAGTGACAGCTGCCATGTAATGATACACTGACTGAAAATCTGCCTCTTAAAAATGCAAACAAAATTATTCAGTTCTCCAGAATACAGGCCATACATTGTAAAAGCAAGTCTTTACTACACTAAGTACTCTCCAGATTTCAAAAATCTGTCATATTTATTAATTTTAAAGGAGTGTAAAGACACAGGAAATAACACATTTCATAAGGAAGACCCATGAGCACACAGTATGCAACCAGCAAACTTGCTAACAGAAAATCAGTGGTAGAGAAACAAATAACTATGGGGGCGGGGGGGATGTATATTATTGTTTGTGTGTAAAGACTACTATGAGATACATGGCAAAAGGAGATACATGTAAGTAACTTGGTTTGTAAATGAGAATGAATCATTTCAACAAATTTATTGCTAAAGATAATTTTTTCTACAGAATGCATATTGTTTTTCTATGGAAAAATTATTAGTTTATTCAAGGACATAAAGATGCAATCAACAAACAAATAAGAATGGAATGAAAAGGGAAAATGCCAAAAATATACCAGATATTTTATAAGGTCTGCTACTACTATAACAGTTACTGCATTGTTTTTAAGCACACACATTTTTAAATACACACAAAATATGGAACTAAGGTTTTTAAAACTCTCATCCTCCAAAAAGTGTGGAGATTTTTAAGTTACGGTACCTACTTTACTTGCACACCATGTAAAGCAATAAAGGTATTGTACAACTTTATACATTTTGTTCACTTTTAATGTAAGCATCATGCATCCACACTTTACCTAGATCTCAGTCCCAATCCTTTTCAATGTAGGCTAGCAAGAACACTAAAGGTGATGACAGCTTAGGAGTTGTGGACATCAAATTGCTCATTTAACCTTGGTTTCCTTACCTGATTTAATATGAATTTAGAAGAATGGCACTGATAAATGCTGCACGTGGAGAGGGTAAGCAGGTATGGGGGGAAAGTATCTGTATCACCATGGGGCAGCTAGGTGTTGAGACTAGCACTCCAGAAGACAAGGATCTGAATCCTCATTCTGCCACAGAAACCCACTGGATGACCTTGGGCAAGTCACATTCTATCTGCTTCAGAATAAGGTAAATCTCCTTTGAATAAATCTTGGCAAGAAAACTCTATAATAGGGCGATCATAAGTCAAAGGTGACTGAAAGGCAAATAACAACAACAGACCTCCCAAACAGATTACTATAATGTAGCATACATGGAAGCTGTCCTTAAAGCCAATTCCCAAGCTTTGGCTAGTGCAGAATGTGATGGCCAGTGATGGAAGTGGTACACCTCAGGAGGCATTATGCCACATCAATTCTATAAGAACTACACTAGCCGCTTATTTTACTCTTGAGTTCAATTAAATGCATTGATCCTTAAATATAAACTTTAAGTGGCTTGGGACTGAAGTACCTAAAGGGGCTGCCCATGTTTTAAATCTTCAGGGGAGGCCCTTCAAGTATCAAGTACATAATATGTAAACACAAGTGTCAGCCTTCTCTGTTTTGGCTCATTAATTTGGCACACCTTCCCCATGGTGTTGTGACAAGTGCAAACAAACTTCCATTGCCAGGTCAAAACCTATTTGTCCATGCAAGAAAAAAAAGCCACAAAGCACGGTGAATAGCTGCCTATTTATGCTTATCTTCAGTCCCCCCTTTTTTGCAAT
Source organism: Phrynosoma blainvillii (assembly GCA_026167975.1). Taxonomy (NCBI): domain Eukaryota; kingdom Metazoa; phylum Chordata; class Lepidosauria; order Squamata; family Phrynosomatidae; genus Phrynosoma; species Phrynosoma blainvillii. Next base: position 244,067,929 of record JANUYF010000004.1, read on the forward strand.
TTGTTGTACTTTTACTAGGATTATTTTAAAAAAATATTTATTACTTTCTGTAAACTGCCTTGGTAGTATGCAAGTAATTTAATATTAAAGGAGTAAGAAAGAAACTTGGTAATGGGTTATCTCAGGGGTAGGCAACCTTTCCCCTTTAAGGACCGAGGGACTTCAGCTCCCAGAATCCCAGGATCTATTGGCCAACATGGGACTATTGGCCAATATGGCTGAGGCTTCTGGGAGCTGAAGTCCCTCGGCCCTTAAAGGGGAAAGGTTGCCTACCCCTGGGTTATCTGAACTGAAAAGCAATGCTGATTAAGAGTATAACCACACAGCTTCTATGTTGCCCTAATTTGTCTTCACATCATCATCTTTTCTCTCAGGTCTCCACTATGGCTGGCAAAGGCTAACAAATAAAGACAAGACATATTTTGAGGTCTCACTGGCATCCCCTAGCTTTAGACCAGGGGTAGGCAACCTTTCCCCTTTAAGAGCTGAGGGACTTCAACTCCCAGAATCCCGGGAGCTATTGGCCAACATGGGACTATTGGCCAACGTGGCTGAGGCTTCTGGGAGCTGAAGTCCCTCGGCCCTTAAAGGGGAAAGGTTGCCTACCCCTGCTTTAGACACTCCATAGCGCGGTATGAAGCAGTATATAAATGAAGCTGCTTTGCTTTGCTTTTGTTTTTGGCATGCAGCATGTGAACACTGCGCCAAAGCAGCGCCGTAATGCTGCCCGCCATGTGGTCAGGCGGGCGGCGTAATGCCAGTTTGCCGATGGTGTCGGGGGGGTGTCATCCAAATGCCATGCCTCCATGCTGCCCCCAAGCCGGCGCTTACTACTGGTCTGTTCAGCCCCTTAGACTATTACTAGCTTTGCAGCTCAGACAGATGGGTTCTAGAGTCCTTGTCAGCATGATGACCAAATGTTAACAGCTGTCCATTGGCATGGAGGTTAGTTTGTGTTTAGTTGGTTCTACCCAGACACTTTCAATTAACTCTGGCAGTTCAAGGCTGAGACCAGACTAGCAGCCCGGAAAAGACCAAGGGGTAAGACTCCTTTTCTGTTGATAAGTCTCCTGGTACCAAGGCTAGAGGCTGCACCTGCCCTCATCGCTTCTGGTTCAGCACAGGACCAGGTGCCACGGTCCCAGAGCCGGCTGTCACTGCGGTTTGCAACAGACCAGTGGCAAGGAGCACTTTCTTTGTGCTTCTTTTTGTGCTGGGTTTGGTGCTGGGCAGCTTCTTATTGTGCTAGGCAGCTTCATTCCGATCTGGCAGTGTGCGTCATCTGAATATCACGCCCCTCGATCAGCCCAAAGATAGCAATTTTGGCCCATCTGTTCGGGCCCAACTTAATTATTCTGTTCTCATACCTATTAGAGTGGGAGATGAATCACCTATTCAGTTCAAATTTTCTTTGCTTTGTTCTGCACTGTATAATTTCAGGGCCCATCTTCCAGCTGCCTCTCCTGGGGTGAACAGGGTAGGGCAGGGGTAGGCAACCTTTCCCCTTTAAGGGCCGAGGGACTTCAGCTCCCAGAATCCCAGGAGCTATTGGCTAACATGGGACTATTGGCCAACATGGCTGAGGCTTATGGGAGCTGAAGTCCCTTGGCCCTTAAAGGGGAAAGGTTGCCTACCCCTGGGGTAGGGGTATGCCTCCAGCCCAAGAAAACCATTCCCCACCGTGATTAAGAATGTTATCTCTGGAATAGTCTGGGTAGAATTATTTTAGTAGCCCAGTTCTACCACTTGCTGCAAGAGGATGTTGGAGGCCATCAACTAAAGGACTATGATGCTTCCTCTGCCTCAAAGCACCTGCTGCATTATTTACCTCCAATAAAGCTTATCTTATAGCAGTCACATGTATCAGTTTTTAGTAACAAACAAAGCCTTAGGGAGGCCTGGAATTGCAGCCAGTTCCAGTCCAAAATACCCTAAACACAGTATGACTTGAGAAAAGTAATCTTGAGAGAATAAGCTCAAGTTGACAAACCCTTGGAACTCCTGCTTTTGGGTACACTTCCACATCCCTCACTAGCCAGTCTCTGCCTGGTAAAGCTCCAACTTACCCTGGATTCATCCTGACATAGAAGGCCCTCGCTCCCTATTCCCCGACAAATTTTCAGACAAGGCTTGACAAAATATGCAATCGTAATACCTTGGCCAGCTTCCATTCCCCTTACCTTCTTTTTTGCCTTCTCCCATTTCCAGCTTCCTTCATTCCATCCACAACACTGGAGCATCATACACAATTTACCTTGACTTGCTATCACCTCATCTCTCCCTAGTTATCTCTTATCTCACCCTTCTGGGACAAGCTTTTCGTAACTTAGGGGTGAAGCAGATGGCCCAAAGGAATGGCGTCACGCCACCCCTTTGATTGCTAGGTTGGGGCCATGGCAACCGCAAACTACACCCCCAACCCGGCAAAAAACCCTGTGACTGGCTGTATTTTTGCTCTTTTGGTTGTGCTTAGCTTTCTACTCCTTGTATTCTTGAGATGGATGACACCAGATGACCTTATTGATTCTGCAATAGATACCGCAGGTCTGAATGGGGCATGGACACAACAACATTTTCCCAATAAAAATAAAAAGGAAAGGTTTTAAATTCTTAAATGTACTACAATATGAAGAGCAAAAAGTTTTCCCAGTGCAAAAAGAAGCGGCAGAAAGCTGCTCCTTTTTGCATCAGGAAAGCTGCTTTTTCCACTGCAGCGGCAGTTTTTCCGCACTCCTGCAGTGTGTGGCGTCTAAATGCTTTGCCACCGGAGCACCAAAAAGCTGCCACCATGTGGTTGGGCAGGCGGCTTCACAGCAGCTTCACAGCATCTTGGGGGCATATGGCATTTGGAATAAGAACTTAAAATTTACAGAGCTTAATGACTTAAAAGAAAAAAAAAACTATAAGCTTTTCTACAGGTGGTATTTGACATCTAAAAGACAGCCAAATTTTAAAAAGGCCTACGAGACACCTGTTGGAAATATAAAAAAGTAATGGGCACAGTGGCAATGCCCCAAAGCAAAGAAATTCTGGAAAGTAATTCATGTTAAAATAACTGTAACACTGAATATCAACTTACATTTATCACCCAAACTTTACCTATTACAGTGCGCCTGCACCATATGCAGGCTTGTCATACACCGCTTTGATCTTCCACAGATGGCAAACCCGGGCGTCTAAAAAGGTGTGGGCGCTGCAGGTGCATGCACAGCACAAGAGACAGGAGCATGCACCCATAGAAAAATATGGAACCTGAGGTCCTGTGTTTTTCCCCATATGTGGGGGGCGGGGTGTCTAGAACGGATCCTCTGCGTATACTAAGGGCGCACTGTAAATATGTTAACAGGGATAGATGAACAAACAGAAAAGAAATATGGGAAGGTTCTTCTTTATATGGTGACAGTAGCTCGAATAACATATGCCAGAAAATGGAAAGAGCAGAAAATCCCATCTATGGAAGAATGGATTATAAAACTTACGGAATTATTGACAGTGGATAAGATCATGAGCCAACTAAATAATCATTTTCTACATAAATACGAGAAAGAATGGAAAGTAGCAGCTAAATTGTGGGAAATGAAGTAAGTCTAATCCCACAATAAGCAAAAGGAAATTAACATGAATCTATTACAAGTCACAAAAAAGCTAGAAACCAATAAAACAATACCAATTATTGGATCATTAATCACAAAAATTGGCAAAGGGCGAGTATATAACCCCAATACTATCATATAGAGCAGGGGTCGGCAACTTTTGTTGCCGGGGGGGTAATGGAGCTGGGGTCGGGCGGGTGCGCGCGCGCACACACGTGGAGAGCAGCATTTTGGAAGGCCCAACGGCAGCGTGCGCATGCGCACGGCGCCGTTGGGCATTCCAAAATGGCGGCCTGCATCGCGCGCGCATGTGCACGACGCAGAGTGCCATTTGGGAAGGCCCAATGCACCGGCGCCGTGAGAATTCTCACAGCGCCGGCGCCGTTGGGCCTTCCAAAATGGCGGCCGTTGCTGTGTGCGTGAGCGCAGCGGCGGTGGCAGCAGGACCGGCCATGGGCCTGTCCCAAGGCCTCTGCGGGCCGCACCCAGCCCGCGACCCATAGCTTGCCGACCCCTGATATAGACAAAGCAAACAGAACAACCCAACAAGAGAACTATCCACTTACAGTGACTGATGAGGTTGAGAACGATAGAAGGATGAGTGTTAAGAGTGAAAGGAAGAGAAAAGGAAGGGTGAATGAAAGAGGAAATAAGTGTGGGTAGAAGATACATGTCAAAATATGAAGTTAACCATTCTGCTTTTAACATCTGTTGTAAAAATAAGTTGTTATTAACTACCTGGGTAGAATGACTTGTAAGTATATATTATAATCTCAATAAAAATGTATAATAATTTTTTAAAAAAGAGTAATTCCCAACCATTCATGTTCTGGAACATGTTATTTCCCAGATCAAAGAAACACAGATTTCAGACATGTATAGAGATGTGGGTCTGAACAAACGGAGTAGGGAATATATCAGATACTGGGTACACCGGTACTGGGAATGGCATTTATTCAGGGAGTAGTTTGAGAAATGCGTACTATATACTCAGTACAAAGACTTCAGAAATGTGAGGGGTGAGAAACACTAAAAAAAGGTGAAAGATAGGCATTGCATAGTCATGAAACAGGTTTGATAGAAAACAGGTTTAAGTAAAAATTAAATGGTAGTGTACTTTATGCGTGTTTGCATATGCTTTCTGTTCTGTTGGATAACAGAATATTCAAAACAGAAATTAATGCAGAAACAATACAGTTAATGGTATAGCATATATGCGGTCAGATAAAATTAGGAGAACAAGGGAGGAAGTACTATGTGTAGATAAAATGCAAGAATGTGCTAACACAGGAGACTGGTTATACTGGCTATGATGGCTGGTTGTAATGATGGGAGCTGAAATTCAACATTAATTGGAGGGCCCAATCTTGCCTTCAGATCATAGTATAATTATGGATAGGCTCTCTGAATTATAATCATGGTGTTACAGTGGTTCCATTTCTTCTTGAAGGACTAATTCCAGAAATTACTGCTGGGGGCCTGTTGTGTAGCCCCATTACATTTATGATATGGGGCTCTACTCAGTTCTATCTTGTTGTCTTAATACCTACATGAAATCATGGGCAGCTGTCCCCAGTAATACCTAGTGAGACGTCTCCAAACAGTATTTCTTTTTCATCTAAAGCCACATGAAAGCAGTGGAAATTCTGGAACTGGTGACAGGCTGGATAAGAGTGCATATTCTGATGACATCGAAAACTGATACTGGAAATATGCAAATATAATTTTGATACTGAAAGAGGATAAAGATTTGACAGAAATAAGGAATTATATGCCTATTTTGTTATTAAATAATGACTATCAGATTTTTGCTATGCTACTAGCAGACAGACTGAAAGAAGTGTGGCAGGAATGGATACATGAAGATCAACATGGCTTTTTACCCAAAAGACAAATATGAAATAATACAAGATGTGTGGATATTTTTGAATATCTGAACAAATATAATGAATGAAACTCCTTTGATATTTTTGGATGTGGAAAAGGTTTTTTATAATGTCAACTGGTCATCTATGATAGTTTTGATGGAAAAGAAACGTCTTGGTGAGCATTTTATTACTTAGACTAATACAATCTACAGGCTTCAAGTGGCCTAAATTTTGATAAATGGTGATAAGACTTTACCGTTTAATATACAAAAAAAGTACAACCGCCCCTCCTTTTTCGTGGGGGATCTGTTCCAGACACACACACCCTGTGAAAACCCTATTGGCTTGAATGGAGGCATGTGTCCGTGGGGGTGAGTGGGTGTGCACCATAGGTGCACACCCCATTTTATGCCCCTCTGCTCATCCCTCATGGATAAGCAAGGGTCGCGGACTTCAAGTCCTCAAAAATGGAGAGACAACTGTACACGTCTTAAGATGTCCATTATCACCATTGTTATTTATATTGACGGAGGTTTTTAAGAGAGCAATCAGTGAAGAAAAAGCGATAGAAGAGATCAAAATTAAAGAATTACAATGTAATATCAGAGTCTTTGCAGATGACATAGTGATTATATTACAAAATCCCTTGAGGAGTATTATTTTATTTTATTTTATTTTATTTTATTTTATTTACATGCCACCTTTCTCCCAGAAAGGGACACAAGATGGCTCACAGATAAAATCATTTAAAAACTTTACATATAAGAAAATGATACTTAGAAGACCAGTGTTACTTTATTTTTTTAAATTATAATTTTAGTAATAAAATTTGGATAAAGCAAAACAAACAAAATGTAACAAAAAACATTAAAAAATCCGATTCACACATTTATACAAATTACATAAAATTACATAAAAACAAAAACAGAAACTATAACAAACAAAAGCACACAAAAGTAGACATACATAGAAAAGAAAAACATTTATACATTTACTTACAAACTACTGTTTCTATCTTTCATGAACTTCTTGGTGGTTCTATTTATTTTATACAATATACCTTATACACTCATCTATAAGTCAAGAAATTTGTGCTCAAAAATTGACTCTAGAATCTGTGGTCAACATATATGGGTCAATACATTCACCATGGGTTGAGATCAACTGGAGGATAATTAGCAACAACAAACAGTAATATTGCTCATAAAGCTCCTTTAACAAGCAGCCCAATGCCCCACTCTCCACGCCTCAGCAGTAATTGCTGAAAGAGCTGCAAGAGTACAGATTTTTATATTTTTTATATCTATATTCCTATAATTCTAAATCTACAATCTATTTCTGCATTTAACATTTATTATATTCTTAACTTTAACTTTCTTTATTCCAAAGCAATACACATTTTTATCTTCTTCTCTTTGGATATAATCGATCCATAGTTTCCAATCTAATTAAAATTTAGACATTGATTTGTTAACTAAGCAGGTTAATTTGTCCATTTCATAATAATCATATAGTTTTAACTAACATTCTTCCAATTTGGGTAGCTTTTCCAGTACTTTGCATATAATGTCCTTAATGCCACTATCATATAAAACAGAATTTTTCCATATTTATTTTCCAATTCCATGTTTTCCATTATATTTAACAGATACATCTTGGGGGCTGCATTACCTTTGAGGTTAAAGATTTTTTTTTCATTTAGCTATGTATCATTTTTCAATATTTTGGGGCTATTTTGCAATTCCACCAGCTATGGTAATAAGTGCCTACTTCTTTTTCACACTTCCTCAACATGTATTTTGGGGTGGGTTTTTTGTTTTTTTGTCATTTTCGATAATCTGAATCAAGGGTAGGCAACCTTTTCCCTTTAAGGGCCGAGGGACTTCAGCTCCCAGAAGCCTCAGCCATGTTGGCCAATAGTCCCATGTTGGCCAATAGCTCCTGGGAGTCTGGGAGCTGAAGTCTCTTGGCCCTTAAAGGGGAAAGGTTGCCTACCCCTGATCTGAATGGTGTCAAATAAAGTATATTTAATTCTTTTTTCTAATTTTTCTCCCATTGTTCTAGTTTGATATTTTGATTTAAATCTTTTGCCCATTTTATCATAATTTCCTTAGTTGTTTCATCCTCCATTTCATATTTAATTATTAATTTATATAGCTTTGATATTTATTTGGTAGGTCCTTCTTTTCTAATTTTCTCAAAATCTTGATCCGCTCGGCCTATTCCATTCAAATTCATATTCACTTGGAATCTTTCTTTTAATTGCCAATATGAACACCAATTACAATTATAACCATCTTTTATCAATATTTGTGTTTTCATCTGTCATATTTTGGAGTAGTTTGGTAATTTCTGAATATGACATCCATTTATCTTTATATATTTATTCTCTTCTAAATAATGCCTCATTTGTTGATCTCCATAGAGGTATCTTGGAGCCCTGGTGACGCAGTGGTTAAATGCCTGTACTGCAGCCACTCACTCATAGACCACAAGGTTGCGAGTTCAATACTAGCCAGGGTTCAGGCTAGACTCAGGCCTGCATCCTTCCGAGGTTGCTAAAATGAGTACCCAACTGTTGGGGGGCAATGAGCTTACAGTTGTAAACCGCTTAGACATCCCATAGCGCGATATGAAGTGCTATATAAACGCAGCTGCTTTGCTTTATCTTAATCCACCATTTCATTTTATATTTCATCCAAATGCATAGGAGGGTCCTTCTTATGAATTGATCATTAAAGTTTCTACTTTCAATACTTTCAATTTGTCATAAAACATATCCATGAAGGCCATATCTTAAGTCTACACTTTTCAACGTCAATACTCTTTTTTAATCTAATCTTATCCAATCCGTGAGCCAATTTAGAGTGCATGAACAGAAATACAATTTCAGGTTCGGAAGGGCTAGTCCTCCTCTTTCCACTGAGTCATATAATATTTTGATTTTTACTCTAGGTTTTTTGCCCTTCCATATAAATGCTGAAATGTCTTTATTCCAATTGTCAAAGGGAGTTTCATTTATAATGAATGGAAGAAATATATCATTTTAGGGAGTACAGACATTTTAATTGTTGAGATTCTACCCAACCATGTTATTTCTAATTTCTTCCATCTTTCTAAGTTTCTTTTGATATCTTGCCAAATCTGTTGGTAATTAGTTTTAAATAATTCCATATTTTAGTTGATATGTAATTACTAAATATTTTATTGTTTTTTTCACCTGAAATTCAGTTTTCTTTACCAGTTCTTTCAATTCATTTTGTTTTTGTTTTTATTAATGGAATAACCAGAAACTTCACCATATTGCTTGAATGTCTTTAATAGATTATCTATATTTTCTACTGGATTTGTTATGGTTAACATCAGGTCATTGGCATATGCTCTTAGTTTATAAATCATATTTTTCATTTTAATTCCTTCGATAAGTTTGTTCTCTCTGATATTCTTTAATAGTATTCCCATTGTTATTAAGAAAAGCAATGGTAACGGGGGACAGCCCTGTCTTATTCCTCTAAAGATTTTACATGAGTCTGTTTTTTCACCACTCACTATAACCTTTGCTCCTTGATTCTTATATATCATTTCTATCCATTTTAAAAAGTTGTCCCCCGCATCCATTTACTTCAGTACCCCAATCATGAACTCTCAGTTAATGTTGTCAAATGATGTCTCCACATAAATAAAAATTAAAGCCAATTTTTATCTATGTTTTTCCATGAAGTTCTATTAAATTTAAAATATTTCTAATATTATATTTAATAATTCTATTTGGGAGAAAACCACTTTGATCATCATGTATCCAATTAATTAAAATTTTCTTTAATTTTTCTGCCAAAATTGTTGCTAATAATTTGCAATCAAATTAAGTAATGAAATTGGTCTATAATTTTTAGGATCTGCCGAATCTTTTTTTTTTCTTTTGGAAATAGTATTATATCTGCTTGAGTCCATGTTTGGAGTATATAACCTTTTAATATTTCATTCATTGTTTCCTGTACTAGTATTAATAATTGCTTTTCAAATGTTTTATATAATTCATTGGAAAAAACATCCAGACCTGGTGTTTTCCCCTTTTTTAATTGCGTCTGATAATTCTTCTATTGTAATTAAATTATTTAGCCCCTTTTTTCCTCTTCTGATAATCTGGTAACATTTTGGGTTTTTTTTAAATATTCAGATATTTTATCTTTTTATTTCTGGATTCTTAAATATGTATAATAGTTCAAAATGCTTGTTTTATTTGTTTCTGTTTTATGAATAATTTTACTCCCTCTTGAATTCTTGTAATCATACATCTTTACTTTTCCTTCTTTAATTTATAAGCGAATAACTTCCCCGGTTTGTTTGCAGATTCAAAATATTTTTGTTTAATGAATCTCTTTTTCTATTCCTTCTACTGTGAGAATAGATATTTGCTTTTGTATATATTTGATTTCTTGTATAACTATCATTTATTGGATTTTTTTTTTTAGTATGTCTTCTCTCTTTTCTAATTCTTTATTTAGTTTTTCTAATTTTTCTAATCTTTTTTTATTTCGGCTGCTTTTTGTATAAATAATCCTCCTAATACTGCCTTTGAGGCATCCCAAACTATTTGAGTGGGGACTCTTTGTTTGGATTTTCTAAAAAATATTTTTTTATATTTTCTTTAAGCTCGGCCACAATTTTTTCATCTTTCAACATTGAATCATTAAATTGCCAATTATATTCTTTCTTGACTTTTATTAAAAATAGTGAAATGGAGTTATGTGTTCATTTTATCAATTCTTGTACATAATGCCAATGAGATCATAAATATATCTAGTCTAGACCAAGATGTGTGCCTATTCAGGGGGGAAAAATATAATCTTTAGCATTGTTATACTTAACCCTCCATGCGTTTTTTAATACCATCAAATCCATTAAATCAAAAAATTCCTTAGCACGTTTTCCTTGGTTCTCTCAAAAATTTTTATCCAAAAATCTAATTTGTAACACCATTGAAGTCGCTCATCAAAATTAAGGAGTCAAATTCCAATCATTTCAATTTAACAATAATTTTTATAGAAGTTCCCTTTATTATCTAATGGTCCGTAGAGTCCTAATAATATTTTTTGGCCACTGTATAACATTTCCACTCCAATAACGTGTCCTGCTCCATCATATAATATTTCTTTTACTTCATATTTAGAACTGACATATATAACCCCTTTTTAAAAAAAATTTGGCTGCTGATACAAATTTGTCCTAATTTAATATATCATAAATGTTTAATAGCGTTCTTTTTTACTCTTGTTTCTTGGAGACAAACATCGTACTTTAATTTCTGTAAATAGTGAAAGATTTTTTTCCTTTTCTGAGGTGTACATTCCATGTTAGGAGTTTCAATAGGTCACATATCCTCAATATGTATCTGTTGTTAAATATTTTCTGAGTGTCTATTCTAATCATATTATTGCTCTTCTATATTCTCTTCTTCTTCCTCCTCCTCTTCTTCTTTTCTTGTTTCTTCTCGATTCTTCTTCTTCTGATACACTTCTTGTATTTGCTGTCCCTTACGTAGTGTATCTATCTCTTGGTATTGTTCTTCTAGATCAGTTTTTTCTTCTCTATTTTCTCCAACTCCATATATAGTTCCAATTCTGTTACTTTCTTCTTCCATTTCTTTTTTCCCCCCAGTATTTTCTTTAGGCATTGTATTTTTCCTTTTTGTATACTGTTTCCAGAAATTTCTGGCCTCTTCCACTGAACTAATCTTAACTCTTTTTTTTATTAAACCAAAAGGTCAAACCCTTTGGTAGATCCCAATATGGAATGCCATCTTTTCTTAGCTGTGTAGTTAAGCATAAATAGTCCTTCCTCTTTCTTCAGATTCTTGTAGGGACATCTTTAAATAATTTCAACTCCTGACCTCCATATTCAAATGGACTGTCATTGTGACAGCTTAAGAGTAGGTCATGTGTCTCACAAAATAAATGACCACATCTCAGGGAACATTACTTTGTTTTGCTATTGTCGAGTTCAATCGGAATACTCATCAATTTCAAAATTATTTTCATCTTTTCCAAAAATCTAGCTATTCTCAAGATCAGGGTTTCGTTTTTGTTTTTTGCCAAATTTTCATTTTTCTCCTTTGGGAGTCCTCATTTTCACACATTTTTCTCTCATTTTTTGTTCCCACAATGTCTTTTCATCCAATTCTTCTTTTCTTTTATTACGTTTTGCTCTGTCTCCATTTTATCATTTCTTAATTCCAGTATTCCAATCCTTTGTTTTGCCATTTGCATATCAGATGTTAATATGACTGATTTATTTCAAATCTATCTCTTGTTTTAGCTCTTTTTTAAAATCTTGCATTTCATGTGTAATATCCCAACCCATTTTTTCAATCTTGTCTAAAAGTAGTTGACACATATCTGGATTTTTGTTTTTGTTTTTCTACAGAGGGTCTCCTTTGCAGTTGTGTCTTTGTGTTAAACTTGGTTGTTTGGCTCCTTGAGGTCATTGCCATTTTTTTTTTGTCTATTTTCCCCTAATTTGTAATATATAGTTGAATATAATTTTCCTCTTTTCCTGTTCTTACTCTTAGTGTAACAACTCTTAGGGCCTTTGCAGACTGCCAGAAATAGTGCAAATTGAGTTCACTTTAACTGCCCTGACTCAGTGCTAGGGAATCATGGGAACTGTAGTTTACTGTGACACCAGAGCTCTCTGACAGAGAAGGCTCAATATCTCAGAAAAAAAATACAATTCCCATTGAGCACTGAGCCAGGGCAGTTAAAGTGGACTCAATTTGCACTATTTCTAGCAGTCTGCAAAGGCCCTTAGTTTAACAACTGTGCCTTATTTATATCAGCTTATACCAACTTATACAAGATTGTCCCTACAATATTTTTGTGTACTTAAAGCAATAAGGAATATCTTCTCATGCCACTCTTGTTTGCTTTTTCCGTCTACTAGAACTACTTAGCAATTCCACTGTAATTACTTAGAATTCTATCACTGAAAAATAACCAATCTTAATGATTACAAAATAAAGCATCAGTAATTGCTATGATATAACAAAAGTCTGTTACCAAATATTCTATATGGCTTACGTTGAAGTTGGCAGTCCTTTCTTTCTTTCTTCCTCTCTCTCTCTTTTTTTGTCTTGAATAGGGTTTTATTGCTTGTTGATTTAGGCTATAATACCCAACCTGCCTTGCTCTTTTCTTTTTCTGGGTTCTCTTTCCACGATGTTATTACCAACGATGTTATTACCAGAGTCTCTAATTCTTCTGCTTTTCTTATTCCAGTTCTTATTGCTTTCTGTTGTTTGACTACGAGTCCCAGCTTGCCTTGTTGCTCTCCTCCTACTGGCTTTTCCGGAATGGCAAACTATTAAATTTTCAATGTCCAAATAAAGTAAATTCCAAATAATCTGCTTACATGGTATGCAATTTATAAAATGTCTTTCCACATCTTCTCAGTTCTCAGTTCTCAGTTAATTTAGTTCCTTTTTACTTATATTTTGTGTCTTACTTATATCTCTGGATTTATAAGTCTTCGACCACCAAAAAAGAAGAACAGAGAATGGAAACCAAAAAGTTAATTTTGGGCCTTTACAGACTGCCAGAAATAATGCAGCTTGAGGCCACTTTAACTGTCCTGGCTCAGTGCTAAGGAATCATGGGAACTGTAGTTTATTGTGGCACCAGAGCTCTCTGTCAAGGAAGGCTCAATGTCTCAGAAAAAAACTACAGTTCCCATGATTCCCTAGCACTGACCCAGGACAGTTAAAGTGGATTCAAGCTGCATTATTTCTGGCAGTCTGTAAAGGCCCTTAATATCTCCAGGTTGCTGTCTTTAAGTTTTTGTTTTCCCTTTTTGATAAAGCCAATTTAGTCTGTTATAAGTCTGATCATATGGAGATACGATGTAGAAGCTAATTATTTAGAAACACCAAGAAGTCCAGTAACAATCAATTAGTTCTTTTCCACTTACGATTATTAAAAATTGGTGGCACCCCTGTTGTGTTTAATTCGCTTTAGCTAAATGCGGTTGTGGCTTGCCCTCCAGTTCCCTCTGTTTCCTTCAGTCAATCCTAGGCAAATTACTTTCCCCAGCGTACTGCCCTCCAGAAAGCAGGAACGAACCTCCATTGGGCCCCCTCTGATTCTCCTATATCTAGGAGATATTTCTTTTATCAATTCCTCCTGATCTGACCACCACTTTCAATGGGATATCCTCTCCGGAGCTCCTCCAAGGATATCTCAGCAGGGCAGGATTACCAACCGGAACCCAAGACCAGTGTTATTTTATGAGACAACAGAAGAATTATTCTGCTCAGAAGTCAGGAAATCAACACAATTCTCATCACTTGTAAGATCATAATTAGTACTATATGCATTCACATATGTCAGGATTCAAGAAAGTTCAGAAACTGAGAAGTTAAAGAAACTGTAAGTTTACTTTTAGTTGTTTAATAAAGGTTTAAAAAAAAAAAAAGGTTAGACATATGTTGAGATCATGACAAGGGGCTCTGCCAGGTGCCTCCACTATCTAAAACAAGGTGGGTACAGAATGGAGATAATGGAGAATTTTTGATGTCCCACTTATGAAACTCCATCTCTAAAAGTTCTGCACAGAGCCCACCTTGCTGTATTTTAAACAGCAGGCAAATCATTCTACCAGGTTTTGAAATGTTGGTTCTTCTGATACTACCAGATTTTTAAGTTCTAGAGTTCAAATTCTTTCAACAAGCTTCTAATCTTTCAGTTTTCTATGCTTTCAACTGAGGAGTGAAGCAGAGGGGACAAAAGGATCGCCCCTATTGTCACGTTCTCGAGAGCTGCCATTGCTGCAGTCCCTAACGGACTGCAAAAAGGAACGGTAAGAAACTGCTCCTTTTGCGGCCGGGTTTGGGCTATGTTAGGCAGCCCCAACATGGCCTCTGCACAATCTGGGGGCATGCGTCCTGTGCACACCCCACCCCAGATCAACCTGATGGCAGCCCTTTTGGGCCGTCTGTTTGAGGCCATAGTTTCCTTTTAATTTTGCTGTAAATCTGTTTATGGATGAAACACAGAGAAATGTAAGGTACTGCATTTAGGGCAAAAAAATGAAATGTATAAGATATAAGATGGGGGACATCTGGCTTAACGAGACCACATGTGAAAGGGATCTAGGAGTCCTAGTAGTGAACATGAGTCAACAGTGTGATGCCACAGCTAAAAAGGCCAATGTGATTTTAGGCTGCATTAATAGAAATATAGTCTCTAGATCAAGGGAAGCAATATTGCCACTGTATTCTGCATTGGTCAGGCCCCACCTGGAATACTGTGTCCAGTTCTGGGCACCACAATTCAAAAAGGACGTTGAAAAACTGGAGCATGTCCAGAGGAGCACAACTAAAATGGTGAAGGGTCTGGAAACCATGCCCTATGAGGAATGACTTAGGGAACTGGGTATGTTTAGCCTGGAGAAGAGACGGTTAAGAGGGGATATGATAGCCTTGTTTAAATATTTGAAGGGATGTCATATTGAGGAGGGCGCTAGCTTGTTTTCTGCTGCTCCAGAGAATAGGACTCGTAACAACGGATACAAGCTACAGGAAAAGAGATTCCACCTCAACATTAGGAGGAACCTGCTGACAGTGAGTGCTGTCCGACAGTGGAACACACTCCCTCGGAGTGTGGTGGAGTCTCCTTTTTTAGAGGTCTTTAAACAGAGGCTGGATGGCCATCTGTCAGGGATGGTTTGATTTTGAGTTCCTGCATGGCAGGGGGTTGGACTGGATGGCCCTTGTGGTCTCTTCCAACTCTATGATTCTATGATTTTATGAAAGGCATTAAAGAAATGGAAATAAAATAATCAATACCTAGAGCCCCCTTCCTGTCATTTCATCCATTCCATTCCAATTCACTGGTGATTTCCTTGTTATTCAATTCCTCATTACTGCCTCGCCAGTCCAAAAGATAGTTGTGTTGCATTCTTCTACATCCACTTATTTTATGTTACATTTCTTCCTTCCAACAGATTTTCTATGTCATCATATTAAGTAAAGGTAAAGGTATCCCCTTGACATGAATGTCTAGTCATAACCAACTGTAGGAGTCAGTGCTCATCTCTGTTGCTAAGCCAAACAGCCAGCATTGTCCAAGGACTGCTCTGGTGGTCATGTGGCTAGCATGACTGCACCAAATGCTGTTACCTTCCCACTGAAGTGGTACCTATTTATCTACTTGCATTTGCATGTTTTCAAACTATTAGGATGTGAGAAGCTCTGACTAGTGGCAGGAGCTCAACCCATCATGATGTACTCAGGCCTCAAACTGCCAACCTTCCAATCATCAGTACTGGTGTCTTAACCACTAAGCCATCACATCCCATCCCATCGTATTAAACATCTGTATAATTTGACATTAATTCCAGTGTGGCCTTGACTTGAAAATCAAGACTAAAGGTATATAACTAAGGCTGCAAGAGATCTAATGTGCAAGTGAGCTTAATATGCAAGATTGCTACACAAGATCTTCACTGCTTACATGGTATGCAACTAGGCAGGAGTCTAACTTTATAATTATAAAGTATAATAAAGTTATAATTTCCACACTTTGGGGAACATGAATATATTTGTAAGGATCTTTTCTCTTACAGTATGAAATTCAGAATTCTACAGCTATATAAAAGAATATGGAAGAAAAGTGAACAAGTATTTCATGTGGCAGAATGAGCAATAGTATTCTGTTGCATCTTGGACAGCAAGGAGGATCAGATCAGAAGCACAGAAATAGATAATGACCTGTTAAGGCCACCAATAATAAATATATTTGAAATGTGTGAAACTAATTTGTATATTATTTTGACAGAAACATCAAAGATGCCAATGTAGGTAACTGTGTGTGTTAATTCTGAAGTGGCTTTACCCTCCAATATGAAAAATTACATTCAAATTGAGGATCTCTAATCCAGAAATCTGAAAACCTCCTAAACCTGCAACTTTATGAGCTCTGAAAAGACACTTAGATGATTTGATTTGGAATTATTTTGGATTTGGATTTTGGAATATAAGTAGTGTAGTATGTATCTGTACTATATTTATGAACCTGGAGAGAGACACAAGATGGATTCACACCAACCACTACACTTAGATTCATGCCATTTCACAGATCCTTTCATGTCTATCTCAAGCCACATCTCTTTCCAGCCTCACAAAATACAGGTACATACTGTACTACACTACTTGTAATCCAAAATCTGGGGAAAAAATCCTAACTCCCAAACAATTCTGATCCCAAGTGGAAAGTCAGACATTTTATTTTATTTATGAAAGATAAAATTTCCCAAGAATTTAATGATTTTTCAAATTATACAAGTGTTGAAGGTTGCAGTCAAAAAACAAAAGGTTGTTCCTCTCTTTAAAAAAAACAGAATGAATACAACCTCTCAATCAGGTACTTGTTTTAATTTTTTAAATCACATGTATAAATCTAAATCTAAAACAGAGAAGAGGATTCAGCTGTTATTTTTCTACAGAGAATCAACAGTACAGATGATGTATACATCTTACCAATATTCACAGAGTCCTCCCAGTCTTCTAATACTTCTGTGACAATGAGTACGTAAACATATGTTCTGTGTTTCCTCTCTTGGTTCTGAAAAGAGATAGAGCAACATTAAGGTGCAAGGCCCTTGATGCTTGCAAAAAACCATTATGGTTTATTATTGAATGAATCATTTTTAAAACTTTGCTTCCTGAAATAAATGCCCTGCGAAAGTCACATAACAGACTAGGACCAATGGGACTTACATCTGAACAACTTTTTTAAGGTCACAATTTCTTGTCCTTGCTTTTAAAGTATTCAAAATTTAATCCTGTAATATATGTAACATCACAATGATAAAAAGTGTTTTTCATCTGTCAATTTCTACTTACCTCAAAAATTCCTACTAATCTTCCTAACGTCCCTTTCACTCCAGCCTATGAAAGTTCAGAGAAAGAAAAAAAACATATGAAATTCTTACTTACAGCTCAACTATGTATTTCAATGTAGGCCATGGTACAAATGTTCTGGGAGATCAATAATCAAATTCACTTGAAACCTTGTTCAAAGCCTAAGAACATCTTGGGGAGGGGAGGGGAGGTCAGTAAGATAGCAACATTTTATAAATGAAGTAGCACTCTCTCACCCAGCTACTGTTAAGCCTTACCTGCAAAAACAAAGGAGAGAGGCACCCGAATCATGACTGTAGTCTCCTTCAGGGTACTAAACACTTCAAGGGAGGGAGGGACTATCTCATATAAGATGCAGAGGGAAAGCTTAAATTAGTCCAGTGTCGCTGCTCTAAGCATTTGTTGACTACTTTTAAGCTTTAAACAGAAAGACACTGAGATCCAAACACAGATCTCCTGTGTCATATGTAGTTTGGCCTTTTGACGAACAGGTTTATAAATAAAGGAGAGAGAGAATACAGCAAGTGTCAATTCATGTGAAATAATATGAGTAATGGGACTGACATGAACTCAGAATGCCCATAAATGAACATGTTAAGAATTTCTACCATTTGATACCTTAATTTTAAAACAGAAATGATCTTATAAATTAAGACCTTATCGTATAACAGGTAAAATAAACCCAAAAGATCTGTGTCACAGATCAGCATTTAAAATCTTTCAATCTTTTCTATATGCTCATATTAAATAAGGTGTTTATTCAAGTTATATTGGTTATTTTTTAAAAAAAAAAATCCAAATGGACATATACATGATAATTCACATAGAATTCAATCTGTTGAGAAAATTATCCTCAATAAGCCTTGTTAAAATGAATGCAAACTGTGCAAATAATATTAGCGCTGTTAGGATATAGATGGGCTATACAGTCAAAGGTGAAATGTAGAGATGTGTGTGTGGAATTTTCCTCATGAGAACAACATCTAGAAAAACAAAGTGAATCTAACACCAGATGGCCAACACAGAAATAAACATGTATTTTCCCAAAGGTAGAACTCATGGATACAGACTTTGTTATGGGTAGCAAGTGATATCAAAAAGGTGAACAATCGTTAGGCTTGAGAAAATAGTCACGTGGTGGATGATGGACAACAAGAGGTTGGGTTAACATACATCATACAAGCATTATCCAATTAACATAAGGTTAACACCTAGAAGGTGGAGTATGGGAAGGGCCTAGAGAAGCCTTTGTCTAGAATGTTATTGGTTCAAGATGCGAGCACGCATGTACATGTGCATGCCTACCTGCAGCAGTGGTTTTAACTGCAACAAGTTGGAGATCCTAAGCTTTTGGGATTGTTAAAGATGTAATCTTTCATGGCTGAACTGGTCAAGTTCATCACAATGGATTTTACTTAGTTATCTTATTTTTCCTTGTATATGCATTAATAAACTATGCTTTTGGACTTTATAATGTGTCTTCTTGACTGAAGAAGACAGGATCCTGAAGAAGGGAAGTTGAGCCAGTTGATGGCAAGAGTTACAAAGTGGCTGTGGATCACAGCAGCCAGCTTGTCCTGCAGATTCTGCTGGGTGCCAAAGAGCATCACTGCAACACCCATCATCCACACACTGACAAGCACACCTGTGCAGGTTTCATTCATTTTAGCACAGCTTATCAGTGAATTGCATCCCAGAGTTCAGTTAAGTCTACTTAAAAGAACTGAGAATCCAGCAGTGAGAGAGCTGCCAAACTTTGCCCCATTGCTGGACTATATTTTTTTTAAGCTATAAACTCCTTTATAGAATAAATTCAATAAATACTGAACCATTAAAAACTATTAAACAAGCATATTCTGCACATGTATACCTCCAGCTGAATAATTTTTTGACCAGATGATTCTTATTAAATTGTTCGCTAGTCAATAAAGTAACTAGGCCAGTTTACTAGTAGGCTACGCTAAATGTACTGCTGCTACTGCATAAAGATTACAACTATGTGAAATCAGGGTATCTGAGAACATGCTGTATCCTTTGTCAAGCTGTCCAGTCTATAAGGTGACTGGAGGAAGTGCACCCAGTGGTTCCATTTAAACCTGAGGTCTATTTAACGACCACTGGAAGCAAAATGTTATGATATTTCTTATCTGATCTAATCAGTTAAACCAGGGGTAGGCAACCTTTTTGAGCCGGGGGCCGAGTTGCTGTCCCTCAGACAATTGGGGGGCCGAAGCACCATAAATAAATAAATAAATAAATAAATAAATAAATAAATATTTTTTTTAAAAAAATTAAAAATAAAATAAATATGCATGCACACTCTCTCAGCCCCAGAAAAGCCATGGCAAAACCCCTGTGGAGATTTTGCCAAGAAAACCCCAAGAATAAGTAATAACAACAATAATATCATCATGGTGGGTGGGGGGGCAGCGGGGGCGGCGGCGGCAGGACCGGCCTGGGGCCGGCCAAAGGCCTCAGGGGGCCACATCCGGCCCCCAGGCCTTAGGTTGCCTACCCCTGAGTTAAACCTACTTTCTACTTCTCCTCAACTAAGCTAAAAAGATGTCTATCCCGCTGCTCAACTGTCATCTGCCTGAACTGAAGGTGGTCTCAGAGGCGGAATTAATCCCATCCAGATGTATTGTGTTGGGGGATTTTAACATCCATGTTGAGGTACACTCATCAGAGCCAGATTGGAATTTCATAGTTTCCATAGCAAACATGGGGCTGTCTTGATTAATATCTGGCCCCAAACCTGTAGCAGGCCACACTCTTGATCTATTTTTACTGATCAGGATGATGGTGATCTGGGGTACGGGCTTTGAAAGAACCCTGTTGCCATGGACAGATCACTACCTGATAGGGTTTAGATTTGCTCCTAACCTCTGTAGAGGCAGCAGGCCCATTAAAATGGTCCACCCCCAGAGACTAATGAATCCAGAAGGATTCCTGAATGCTCTGGGGGATTTTCCAGGTGTGCATTTTAGAGCCATATAACACTGTTCTTGCAAGAACTGCACTGGCTTCCAATTTGCTTCTGAGATCAATTCAAGGTGCTGGTATTGACCTACATACCCTAAATGATTTGGGACCAGGAAATCTAAAAGACTACCTCCTCCCACAGAGGCCTGCCAGAAACTTCAGATCTTGAGAACACCCTGTTGTCTGTCCCAACACCTTATGAAGTTAGGTTGATGGTACAGTACATGGACCAGGCTTTTTCTGTAGCAGTGTCTCGGCTGTGGAATTTCCGACCCAAACAGGTTAGGCCGACTCCATCTCTTTTAAGCTTCCAGCGAGCAGCCAAAACAATGCTGTTTTACAGTTTTTTCTGGATTACTCTCCATCAGATCTATGAAATGTTAGACTGCAAAAATATTTGTTTATTGATCGATTGATTAAAATATTTATATCCTGCTCTGTATCACAAAAATATCAGGATGGTGCATTAATAAAACCAAATTAAAACCATTTTAAACAATTTAAATATTAAAATACTAGCAATTGTTCAATGAAACAGAAAGGCATTTTGAACTTAGAAAAATGTAAGCATTTTTTTACAATTTTCTAACATTGTTAAAAGAAAACAAAGGAACAATGAACACTGACACTTAACACCAACAGGTTTTGGAAGCTTACCTCTTCACAAACTTCCCGCACAGCAGCCACACTAGGCTCCTCTTCAGGCTCCATACCACCTCCTGGGACAATCCATCTATCCGGATGACGACTACTGCTCACTAGCAATACCTGTCCAATAAGTACGTAGTATGTGATTACACAGTATACATATTAATTATATGGTTTGCACAACTTCAGAATATAAAATTGCTATAGAAAAAAATTGGTAATTAAAGAATATCAAGACATGGTATCCATCAATCACTTTCCACTATAGTTGCTAATAATGACAGGTTGGCTACATTAACAGTCCCAGAATATTGGTTACTACTACATTTCCCAACTGGAGGAAAATAAGCTCCAGAAAGATCAGGCAATACTGGAAAGTGACCCATGTTTGACAAGAATCATTCTATGCAGGAGAAACAAGCCTAGCTATTAAGTTATTCCACATGAAACCAAGAAACTTGAGAAATACCTTCTCTTTCAGGGGTCTTGACTGAAATATTATTAAAATGAGATTCACTCATACTCTTTTATTACTGAGTTATGGCTAGATACAGACCACTCAGTTAACAAAGCCTTTGACAAAGCTCTATTAGTAAAAGATGGCAGCAAACCTGATCTTGCCAAGAGACTCCAAAAGAACTCTCTCATTATTCTTGTTCCTTAGCAGATATGGGTAGGTCCATGTATGAATATAACACTAAGTTATGTTTTAAAACAAATCAGAAACAAAATCTTCCATACTTCCATAGCCTTCCCGGACTAGTTACCCCCCATCCCGGGCACAAAATACTGCCGCTAATGATGCCCTACGTGGCCCCATCGGTAGATGGAGGGGATCATTAGTGAGCATTAGTTTTTTCTGTGTAGGTTTTTTATAATTTTTTATAATGTTTATAGTTTTAATTTATGTTGGTTTTAAATTGCTGGTTTTAATACTGTTTTAAGGGGGGGTTTCCTTACTATGTGTTTTATCTGTTTGTTTTAACTTGTAAGCCGCCCTGATTGGGTTCCCATTGGGCGGGGTATAAATAAATTTTATTATTATTATTATTATTATTCATGAACGTTAAATCATAAATTCATATATTGTTAAAACAACGCTTTTATGCAACAGGAGCACAAAAGTGTTTGTTATTTCTTACTATAGTTCATGTTCTCTCTCCAGTTGTTTCTAATTATTTCAGAAGCAGAACTTCAATATTATTTTTTCTCCAGAAGGGTTTTAAAGAGAGAGAGAGAGAGAGATGCTTTATTAACAAGCTGGTGATCTGCACCCCTCAGTGTCTTGCTGGTTCAGCAAATGCCCCCCCCCCAAACAGCTGGCATGCTTTTTACTATCAACACCTACTTCAGCACCAGCAAAACAAAGCATCCCGCAACTCTGAAGAAAATTATCAGAAAACAGAGTTCTGTATGTAAAACTGAAAGGACAGAGATCTTTTCATTCAGGACACTGTTTGCAAATTAAACTGGAATATGAATTCAAATGAAAGTGAGTAGAAAGGAAACAAGTGGGATAACAAGTGTAGAAGTATAGCAATACAGGAAGGGGTCCCACCTGATACCTTTGCACATACATACTAGAAACCTATGCTCCAATGTCACACTATGCTTTAGCACAGAAATATATAAGTTTATCCAGGGCTATTTTGGACCCTGGATACTCACTTTTCCAAAATAAAGACTGATGTTTAAATGAGAATCTTTCGTAATTATACAATGTTTTTATGACATTTGAAAATGAACAACGGTAAAATGAAAAAAAGGGCTAACTTTAAGCCATGTAGAACTTAATTCTCCACCTTAAAACATTCTGAACCATTGACACTGAACTTCTACCTCTCTAAAAAGAGCCTAGTTGAGAGTGTGAACATTATTCAAATGAGAAGACGCAATATCACTGTCTAGTGCAAACTATGGCCCGCAGGCCGAACCAGGCCCGTGGAGGCCTTGTAACTGGCCTGTGGCAAGTCCTGCCGCCGCCGCCTTTCTCTCTCGCGCGCACGGCCTCCTCCTCTGCCTCCTCTGCCTCATCCTGCGCCTCCTCCTCCGCCCTCTGCCTCTTCTTCCGCCCTCCTCCACCCTCTGCCTCTTCCTTCGCCCTCTTCCGCCCTCCGCCTCTTCCTCTTTGCCATAGCCTTCCTCAGACGTTGAGAGAGAGAGAGAGAGCCACAAGGAGAGAGGTTGGTTTGCGGGGGGGGGGGGAGGTAACTTGCCATGGCTATTGCCTCCCTTGCTGTTGTTGTAGAGTGGCTTAAAGTCGTTTCCGACTTATGGAAACCCTATCCTGGGGTTGTTTCATTTAAGGTAGCATTTTAAATTGATGATGATGATGATGATGATGATGATGATGATGATGATTTCTTGGTGTTTTCTTGGCAAAATTTCTATTATTAATTGTTATTGTGTTGATGCTGATTTGTTGCTGTTTTCTTGGCAAAATTCCTTCAGAGGGGGTTTGCCATAGCCTTCCTCTGAGGCTGAGAGAGTGTGACTTGGCCAAAGTGGGTTTGCATAGCCAAGCAGGGATCCGAGGCCAGCTCTCCAGACTCCAAACTCAGACACGTGCTTCACTCATGCCACCGCTGCGCTGGTTTGTTTCATTTAAGGTAGCATTTTAAATTGTTAATGATGATAATGATATTATTATTATTATTATTATTATTATTATTATTATTATTTTCTTGGGGTTTTCTTGGCAAAATTTCTATTATTAATTGTTGTTGTGTTGATGCTGATTCGTTGCAACCAACATGCAAGCTTTGCATGCCCAGTACAAACTTGCAAAGCTTGCATTATGACTTTGTGCATTTTGTGTAAGCAAGTTATCCTTGTTTTGTGGCTTTTGCATGTTTGCAACAAAATATGTTTGCTCCTAATATGTTTTGTTGGGGAGAAACTAGTGCAAATCTCAGGTCTCTCTCTCTCTCTCTCTCTCTCTTTTTTTTTTTTTTTTTTTTTTTTTTTTGCATTTAGGATGCTAAATTCCTATAAAACCAGCATTCATTTAAAAAGCAAACTTTTCCTTTTTGCACTCAGTTTTGCAAACCTCTGACCAAGAGGGTGGTGCCACACCAAACTGCAAATCCCAGGGTTATGTAGGATGCAGCCAGGGCAGTTAAAGTGGTGCCGAATTGCATTACTAGTAGATGCACCCAATGGTCTAAATCGCACTGGAGAAATAATGTAGTTTGACCCCACTAAGTGCTTTAAGTTTTGTCCTATGAGATCCAGGGATCTGTAGTTTTGCAAGCTTTCTCTGGCCCAAGAGGGCTGGTGCCTTACCAAACTGCAAATCTCAGGATTTTGCAAGATGGAGCCATGAAAGTGGTGCCAAACTGTAAAAACAATGTAGTTTGACCCCACATTTAAGTGTCATAGCTCTGTTTTATAGGATCCTGGGATTTGTAGTTTTGCAAGGTCCTTAGCCTTCTATGTCGGAAAATGCTGGTGCATTTTTGGATTGTGGTGTTTGACTGAGATGTCAGTCTTTGTATTTCAGTTAATACATTTTTTAATATATCTGGAAAATCCATATATCCGTGTGTGTGTGTGTGTGTGTGTCGATAACTACACTGTGTCTTTTCCTCTGTTTGGTTTGGGTCTCAGACATAGGAGACCCGAGTTTGAATCCCTGCTTGGCCATGGAAAACTACCAGGTGGCCTTGGGCAAGTCACATTCTCTCAGCCTCAGAGGAAGACAAAGGCAACCCCTCCTTGGAACCAATTCTGCCAACCTATGATAGGTTTGCCCAGGGGTCCTCAAACTATTCAGAAGACACTGTTCAGAAAGGATTTGCCTTTGCCATCTTCTGGGGCCGAGAGGGTGTGACTTGCTGAAGATCTGGCAGTGCAGTCGGTTTCCCTGGTTGAGCAGGGATTCAAGGTAGCATTGTATGTTGTATGTCTGTTGTCTGCTGTGTAAGCCCCGGTTCACATTGTTGTGACCTCTGAGTTCAGCCATATGCTTTTTTAAGGTAGTGTGAACTGGAAACGTGGTGGCAGAACCTGCTCAGTCTGTGAGGATTGGCAAGGCTGCATTGGTGAACACTGATCAGACTGCATTGATGAGCAGTGCAGTCTGTATGTCTCTGTGTGGGCAATTTTATTGCTGGTATATTGTTTTTGTAGTGCTGTATATATATAGGAATTATTTTTATTATTTTATAAATTTATTTATTTATTTATTTATTTATTTTACTTCGGCCCTCCAATAGTCTGAGGGACAGCGACCCGGCCCCCGGCTCAAAAAGTTTGCCTACCCCTGACATACAGGGTTGGATCTAGACTAAGCTGAAGTTAGGTACTACTGATTCCAACTGGAAATATATTCAACTAACTTTGTTTAGGTCCACTCCAGTCTGAAAAGGGCAGACACTCTAGAGCAGGGGTTCTCAACCTGTGCCCCAAGGAGCCCTTAGGGCTCCACATGCACTTCCCAGGTGCTCCCCAGCCGCTCCAGGAAAATAAAAGAAAGAAAAATTGAATGAAATCAAAGAATATATTCTTATAAATACTCCTAAACACCATTAACTTCTAAGACATACGATAGGCCTCTTAGGGGCTCTGCCATAAAAATAAGGGCTCTGTGAGTCAAAAAGGTTGGGAACTCCTGCTCTAGAGCCATGCAAATGTATACAAGTTTGTTTTTCCTACACTTTAAAACAGAACCACATACTTTTAGCAAAAAATAAAAAAGGTAAACCCAGGAAAGTAATACATTGTCACAGTTTCCATGTCTCCAACTTACTCAATAAAGAGTGTTATTAATTAAGAAGGAAACACGATTTGAAAACAAGCTATTTCAACACAGACTACTCTGAACTAAATCTTCAAAATATATGGATTATACAGAGCTCAAACAGGCTTGGAAAATGTCTAGTACCAACCACCTGAAACTAGCACTGAAAAATCTGAACTGTTTTCAAGCCTGAGCTGAAGAAAAAACAATGGACAGTTTTTAAGAGAAAATATTGCTTTTTATTTATTATTTTGTAAAGTGTGAAGCAGGATCTGCAACTATACACACAGACCTTTTTTTTTTTTTGGAAGGAGCTTATGTATCTAGAAGGTTCAAAATGATTTGTTTACTCATGCAAGGCTTGCCTGACCTGGTTGTTTCATTTCACATGTTCTAGATTTGGATGTTTGTTGAAACATGGTGAATTACTCTTTTTTTTTTCTTTTCTTTTTTTGGGTGGTCCAGGTACCTATCCCTATTGTTTCCATGCTATTTCCGCCTCTGGTACCAGATTTTCTGTTAAACAAGTAAAGCCCAGGAACACATATGTACTTCATTATCAGAGGTATACCTGTACCAGATTGAGAACAGCGGACAAAAAACAGAGCACTATATTAAATCATTTAAAATCACTATATTATATTACTTAATAACTAGACATGTTTTGACATTTAAAATATATTAAATGAAATATTTCTACATGAAGCTTTTAAGAGTATCTCTGTATCAATCAAGGAATGACGTCCACAACTGGAAAAGAGCTCCACAAGCAGGATGTGACCACAGAGAAGCCCTAGACCACAGAGAAGCCATCAACCTAGTCTCTAGTAGTGGCAGAACATATAGAAGGGTCACCAACTTTGTTTTCTCTAGTAGCAGTACCAAGAGGGCTTAATTGTCAAATAATCAAGATGGGATTATTTTAGTGAAAAGTTAGTGGCAAAATTACAAGCTTCTCTGTAGCAAAACAAAACACTTGGCACATTGGTTGGCACAATGGCTGACATCTCATAAAACTAATTTCATTATTTAAAAGCTGTAAAAGTTAGGCCTTTCCCTGTTTGTAAATGGAAAGATCTATCTTCTTCCCAGTGACCAAGGTTTTGTATATTTGGGGGAAAACATCCTGGAACAAGGTTAAACATCTTAGTAAGATACTCCCATACCAGGCCGACTTTTATGATATTACTATGTGACAACGTGCAGCTTAATTCTATGTATTCATACAGGAATTTTTTATATTCTACATAAAACTAAGTCTTCGGTAAGATTCACAGCCTAGACATATTTCTCTGTTACTGCTATGAAATAGCTGATCAGTTCTTTCCTTTTCCCATACAATCCTACAAAAAGAGTCTTGAAAACTTTGGTTACTTTGCATTCACTCGTAAATTCAACCATAATTAACAGAAAACACTTCTTCGTGTATTGCTAATCTAAAAAGCCCTTTAAAATAGTTCAACCATTTCAAAGTGACATGATGAAGGCTTGACATCAAATGAGTGGTATTAAAGGAAACAAAAGAACTAACTCTTTACACTGATTTATTCTCAGGCCCAGTACGTTTAACAAAATAAACAAGTAGCACTGAAGAATGCATAATTGTTCTCCTGCAGTTCCGGCTGTACTTTAGAACTAAATGGGAATGCCACCCTAAGTGAAAAAGCTACACTGATCTTGGACAACTTACTATTACATGAAGGATTCAAAACAAGATTAAGAAGTTCTCCTACATGAAATTTAGAGGGAGGATCTTGCTTCTAGCCTCAAAAGGAGAGCTCATCTTGCTGTGTGAATGAAAAACCACTATCCCAGACCGCTGCAAAGACGAAGGTGACCTGTTCAGTAGTCTGTAAGAATCCATTTAAGACAATGAAGTTAAGACAATAAGAAGAAATCTGTTGGCTGAAAATATCCCCACAGTGACAAAGCCAAAGACTTAAAAGGAAACCTGCACAGAGAACATGAATGCACACTGCCTCACTGGTAACTCCTCAGGGATTATCCCAATTCTCTGCCCTAGAGAGGGTCTTGGGAAAAATCTGTTCAATGTAAGTCACTGTGCCACAGAAATGCCATGATTACAGAGAAGTTTCTAGGCAAAATTTACAAATATGTACAAAATATAAGTTGACAAAAAGAAAGCTGCTTCTTTTATCAGAATGGGCAAACTGAAAATTAAAAGACTGTTATTAGTAGACTAATAGGGACCATTACTCAGTTGAGAGGCTTGTCTTCAAAGTATTGTTTTTGTGGGTTTTCATTTGTTTATTCCAAGCAACAGAAGTCCAAACCTCTACCTACATCTAATGATGTTGCATTTCTTGCACATACAGAGCTAAATCAAGCAGCTTTGGAAGGTAACAAATTTATTTACTTTGCTGTTCTTTATGTTAATTTGCTTATTTAACAAGTCATGTACCATTTCCTCCCAGCTCAATTAACTTCTTTTAAGTTACTCTTTAACAGAAGCACTAGCACCACTGTTTCATTCTACTCCCTTTCCTCTTCTTCCCATTTTACATGTGAAAGGAATGCTAAATTAGCTTCACCCAGCCCAAGTAGTCCTGCAATTGTTCTCTTCTACCCTATGGATTGGCTGATTTGTTCACCAGCCCAGACTAACAATGGCTCAGACAGTGCAAATGCTCCAGGCTGAAGTGTGTTTGGGACCTTCTGAAGCACTGGCTATCCTTTCCTGGGTTTGCCATCCCAGTCAGCAACTGAGCATCCCAGTCAGCAACAATCTAGAAGAGAAATGGCATGCGCAGGACCCCTGGTTGTGCACTGTGGGGCCACCAGAGCCCTCACCTATTTTTGCCCTCAAGACAGCTGGTAAATTGAGATGCAAAGGAAGAAAGACATTACTACTGTATTAGCAGGACAGGGACAGTGATCTAATCTACAGTCACTAGAGATAGAAAAGCTTTCTTCAATACTAGGTAAGGAAATCCCCTTCTTAGTTCTGATCAATAATCAGGGGAAAGAGTAATTAAAGTAATTTCAGTTATAAGCCCTTACTTTTTAAAGGTACATAAAGAGCAGGGCATTTAAGCCAATTTTAGACGCAGAAGTTATAGAAATCAGAGTCTGTTTTAAACATCCATCTTCTTCCCTCTGCCCATGCTGTATTCTTGTGTCTTATTTCTGAACAGAAATACAAAAAACTGAGCTGTGCTTTGTATACCTATAATATGTTGCAGTGGAACTTACTATGAATATGCATGCACAGAAATGAGATGTGCTTTATAGAATACTTGGTAAGAGAATGTCCAACATTATAAGAATTGTAGTTGTGTGGGCAGGAACATGCATATATGCCCGCATGTGTAGCTGCCAGCATTATTATTATTATTATTATTAATAATAATAATAATAATAACAATAATTTCTTATATTCCGCCTTTTGCCTAAGCAATCAAGGTGGCTTACAAATATCAAATAAATACAATATTGAAATAAACATAATAAGATTAAGACAGCACACATTCTGCCTTCTTCCCCTTCTGATGATAGTAGATGGAGGGAGGGCCTTCTTCTTTTCCAGCTAGGCCCGATGGAGCCAGCCTGCCTTCTCTCCTGCCTGATGATGGTGGATGTGGCATACCCCAGATACAATCCTGAGGGCTAAAATTTTGTTTATCCCTGTCCAAAAACATAAGCCTATCCAAGTCAAACTGTCTCATCACACTAAAAATCATTTTACAAAGATCTCAGAGATCTTAGGTCTTTGTAAACTCTAATGAGAAGCTGATTACCTGTAACTGGTGTTCTTCAAGGAGCCATCTCTACATTCACACTCATGGTCTGCACCATTACATATGAGAGGAGAACAGGCCAACTGCCAAAATACTCAGTTTTCCAGAAGATTCTGAGGATGATCTATACATGTATAGACCCAAGGAAGTCAAGCACAGAGGCCACAAAAGACTTATAAATCCAGAGATTTTAACAAATTCTGCAATACCTAATTTAGTATAAGTATCTGAGGCAAAATTCACTACAATACTACAACTGCTACAAGAAACACACTTGGCACAGAATACTTCATTGTTGTTTTACTAGCTTAAATCCAATTGTTAGTTCTAACAAGAGAAAACTCACATCAGAAGATCTAGAATTCATTTCTATTCTAAGCTTTTTACTCACCATCAACTGCATTTGCTCTGTGGCCTCTTCTGACCATACAAGCAGGCCAGCTTTCCTATCATGGGACAGAAGGAAGCCTTCATTCACCAATATTTTTCCACAGGAGAGCAGTTCCTGGGAGACAGGTACTGTTCAAAGTGCTATCCTGATTACGTTCTAAGGAAACCTGCTGGTACAAGAAGCCTCCCTGATTTTGTTGGCTAGGAAAGAATGAAAGTCTACTACAAACTTGTCTTAGTCAATAAAACATGAAAATGTGATGGGCTTAAATGCTTGAACACCAAGCAGTCTGATACCACCCTACATTCTAATCAATCAAGCCTGTATATAAAAGAACAAAATCCTCCAATGACTCTTCAATGGAATATCAAATAGCAGGTGAGACACAAGGCCAATAGGTGCAAGAAAGATTGGTCTGTTTTTTCTCAGATAAGTATGCTCAGCAATTAAAGGATGAGAGCAATATCCTAAGCACTTATTAAATCAGTTTAATTCAATGATTTAATCAGTTGAGCATTAAATAGCAGATTTCACCCGGGCAGAGTTA
The DNA here is from genome assembly GCA_026167975.1 of Phrynosoma blainvillii. Lineage (NCBI taxonomy): Eukaryota > Metazoa > Chordata > Lepidosauria > Squamata > Phrynosomatidae > Phrynosoma > Phrynosoma blainvillii. Next base: position 244,098,371 of record JANUYF010000004.1, read on the forward strand.
CCCGTATTTTCCGGCATATAAGACGACTGGCGTATAAGACGACCCCCAAATTTCAGTTAAAATATAGAGTTTGGGATATACTTGCCGTATAAGACAACCCCTCTTCCAACAGGGGAAAATGAGAAAGTGTTGGGGGGGGGGGAAGGACTGCCAATATACTAGGTGATGCATTCTGGGATATGTACAAATTGTGGCCAAGTAAGTGACCCTGGGCATGTCACACACTCTCACCCTCAGGGGATGGTAATGGCAACCCCCATTTGAAGAAACATGCCAAGAAAACCCCATGATAAGATAGCCTTAGGGTCGCCATAAGGTGCAAAGGACTTGAAGACACATAAGAACAACAAAAAAGTCTGCAGTTGTTTCATAGGTAGTACATGGGAATACAAGCCAGCATGGTGTAGTGGTTTAAGTGTTGGACTACCACTCTGGAGACCTGGGTTTGATTCCCCACTCTGCCATGAAACCCACTGGATGAACCTGGACAAGTCACACACTCTCAGCCTTAGGGGAAGGCAATGGCAAACCTCTGAACCAGTCTTGCCAAGAAAACCCCAGGATAGGGGTTCACCTCTTATCCGCTGCTGCTTCCTCCTCCTGCCTCATGCCACACCACGCCACCCCTTCCTCTCCCCTCCTCCTCCTCCTCTAACCTGACTTGCTCTCTTCTTCCTCCTCCCGCCTCATGCCGCGCCACCCCTTCTTCCTCCTCCTCCTCCTCCACCCGGCGTATAAGACGAACCCCGACTTTGGAGAAGATTTTCCTGGGTTAAAAAGTAGTCTTATACGCCAGAAAATACTGTAACTGTATGCTTAACACATCCATTTAATATTATTTAAATAACAAAGATCATGCCTGAAAGACTTGGGCTAAACCTCAGGGCCTCATTGAACAAAACCTCTGACATAATGTTGCCACATATTCTGGGAAAGAGGGACAGACTTTCAACTTTACATACTAACATATTTGATAGCTCAACTCACTGTGTGAGGACACAACCAGGAATTGAAGCCTAAAACTCATTTCACTCCCATGACTTGTCAGCAAAGTGATCAAATGGCATAGAGAATGAAAGAGGGAGAGAAACCTCTAGAATAACTCAGTAGTAAATGACATAGGCACAGGAGAAAAAAGACTACTAGCTCTGAGATCATAACTGAATTTCTGAAATAGGAAAGAAAGGCTACCATACCCTTCAAAAGTAGTAAAATTAATCTGTAGACACCCTCCTAATATTAGTCCCTAAAAGAATGGAAAAGATTCATGAATCCAATTTATTCAGGAAGCTTCCCATTCAATATTTTACACACGATCAGCTTCACCACCACTGTTTCCTTTTCTTTAAATTCATTGCCAAGTTTAGATGTCTGCTACTATGGAAAGCAGCTGAAGAACTGCCAAGAACATCAGCAAAAGGGGGAAAAAGCAAGGACAATGATATGGTGTGCTCATCTCCCTTGGGGTTCAGTAGCTGATGTTTTTATACAGTACGCAACACACACATACAAATACACATAGAGAATAAGAAAGGGTGGCAGCAGAGTTGTTTCCTTATTTTTTAAAGAGCAGTCAACTTGGTGCATAACGTTCCATCTGAATGAAGAAAAAACTTTGCTACAAAACAAGATGGATCAATTGTTCCCCTGTTCTCAGAAACATGGGGTACCCAATATGTACACGTCATTCTTTGCAAAAGCACCAAGACCCTCATGCTTTCAAGGGTCTTAACATTTTATGCAGGCTACTTGTTATGTACCATTTTTCCATTCCTACAAAGTGCTGTTTGTGTCCCTGTCTGAGTAGTGTGCACACACACATACATCAAAGGAGAGAGAAGAAAGGCAGTGAAGAAAGTGGACAGAAAGAAAATCATTTCAAATGAGATGCGGTGCTTGAGAAGACTGCTGGGGATACCGTGGATAGCCAAAAAGACAAACCAATGGTTCCTTGAACAGATCAAGCCTGAACTCTCCCTGGAAGCCAAAATGACAACATCATGAGAAAATATGACTTATTACAAAAGACAATAATGCTAGAGAAAGTAGAAGGTAGCAGAAAAACAGGAAGACCACACACAAGATGGCTAGACTCAATCAGGGAGGTCACAGATCTGAATCTTCAGGACTTAAGCAGAGCAGTGGAGGGTGGCGGAGAGGTCTTGGAGATGTCTATCCACAGGGTCGCCATGAGTTAAGGTTGACTCAAAGGCAGTTAACAACAACAAGAGAGAAATAGCTTACCTCTCTAATTGCCTGACCAAAGAAAAGTGTTATGGCCTTCCAGATGTTGCTGAACTGCAACTCCCTGAATTCCTCACCGTTGGCTATGCTGACTAGAACTGACAGATACGGAATTCTCAACATCCAGAGGACCTCATAATTGCCACCGCTGCTCTATGTGATCAGAAAGTGAAGCTTTCTAAATTTTAAAGAGATATTTACTCTCCTTCTTTGAAGCTGTTAGTATGCTGTAAATGCCCAACACATATGAATAGTCAGCACAGTAAATTTGTAACCAGATACTAAATTCTGTAAACCTATTTGAAAAGGCTGATAGAGGGCCGGAACAGATGGCCCTTTAAAGCTGCCGTCTGGGCAGCTTGGGAGTGCAGTGTTTATACGCCACACGCTCCCATGCCACCCTGAAGCTGCCCAGAAGTCGGGCAGCTTCAAGGCACTCTGGTAGCACATTTTTTATACGCTGCAGGAGAGGCTTGAAGCCGCCATGGAGCTGCAGTGGGGCAGGAAAAGCCACCTTTTCCCCGGTCGAGAAATGAGTGGATCTTTGCTGCTCCTTTTTCAGCTGGCTTCAAGGCAGATTGGGGCCATGCCATGTGTTCGCCGTGACCCCAATACGTCTTTGGAAGGGGCAGCTTCAAACATCCCCTTAGCCCCTTAATGATTGTCAAAGCCAAACAAATCTTGGTTTGCTATGAGATTATGGTTTGCCCTCAGTGAGAGATTTCCACAGTTACATCTTAATCCCTTTAGTTTTCACTGTTTTCTTTTCAAGAGGGTACTATTTGTTATAAGTAAATGAGTGATAGTTGCCATATTAATGATAACACATAACACAATCTTCCAAAAAGTATTTTCTCATCTAAATAATAACTGCAAAATTGAAAGAAAAAGTTAAAGCTTCTACTATTACTTTTTGAAACACTGTTCCTATAAAATAATTAACAAACAGCTATTTGGTTCTAAATCCTGAAAGTGTACTTCACACTTCAAAGTACAATCAAAGGCATGATTCAAAAATTGACAATGATTATCCATTCCCTTGAATGTTAGATTTTTCCACAAACATTTCTTATCTCATAGAAGAACAGGGGAAGCCCTCATGTACATGAAATTCCATGTATGTTTTCCCCCCCATATGAATCACTAAGCAATCTACAGAGGTATCTAATGTCTATCTATTCATAAGAAGCAATTTACACAAACATTTCCTTTAAGATTTAATGAGCTATCTAATAAATAGAAAGGCACTTATTTCAAATATTTCCATCATTCTCTGAAAGCTCTTAAGACACCATTTGTGTATTTGCTAATTTTAGTTGAGATATTCCTTCAGATATGGTACCCAAACAAACTGCCTAGCAATAATAACTAAGAGAGATCATTAAAAATAATTAAGTACTATGATTCTGGAGATCACGGTTCAAATACTTGTTCAACTATGAAAACCCACTGGGTAACACTGGGCAAGTCACACTGTCTCAGCCTCAGAGGAAGGCAAAGGCAAATCCCCTCTGAACAAATCTTGCCAAGAAAACCCCATGATAGGGTCGCCATAAATTCGAAAAAACAAATCTTTTGGGAGAAAGGCGGAATATAAATCCAATAGATAAATATATACATTTTTATTTTCCATTTTTTAAAAATGGTATCACATCACTACTGTGGACAAACCAGCAAAAGAGGAACACAAACTAATGTGAAGAGTTGTGTTAGAACAGAATGAAAGTGCTTCTCCATCAGTAAGAGGACCATGTCAACCCTGGTGATCATAGTTATATTCTCAAATATTTATGCATAAATAGATCTACCACCAAAACATGATGCTTCAGGGGAGAAACTGAAACCATGTTCTATATTCATCACCCACCCTAGGAAGGCTTGGGATGGGCCCTTTACATCAACTACATCAAACTATAAATGCACCCTTCAAAGCTGGAGGTCTCCACTAGAGGCAAACAATTTGAAATATTACTCCAACCTCCATCAGTAGACAGACACAAATACAGTAAATCAGAAGAAGACAACTATGAATTCTGGGTTGTTGTTTTTTTAAGATTTTGTTTTATTTAAATGATCAGGAAAAACTACTTATGTATTCAAGTAGTAATATATGCTGTATTTCCTTAGAAGGGGTTCAGAATTCTTCTGTCTTCTTACTGCATAATGACAATAGTGCATGCTCAAAAAGTAGTATTTTTAAATACAGGAAGATGAGAATTGTGAGAATAAGTGAGGGACAGACTGTTAAACAACATGAACCAAGTGCCTAGCATGGTGTTCTGGCAACGACTGAAAAGGAACTGAAGAAAAGAAGCATTCTTCCTGCTTTTAACACATGCACATAGCACAGTGATTCCAAGATCAGAGGTAGGGGCTAGAAAGCTCCAAAGATTTATTTATTTATATTTATTTATTTAAAGTATTTATACCCTACTCTTCAGCCACACTTAAAACAGCTTACAGATTATTAATTTGATAGTTCCCTGTCTCTAGGCTTTCCATCTAAAAAGACATAACATAAAAGGAGAAAGGAATGGCAGTAAGGAAGGGGATCAAGTCCAGCAGATACTGCCAATTCTTCTCTCCCTCTGAGGCCAGGATGGTAGCAGTTAAGATAGAGGGAGGGCCTTTCATCTGCCTCTGGACCCAGGCATGGTGGAGCTATCTATGCCTGTTTCTTCTCTCCCTCCAAGGGCAGGGTGATAATAGTTAAGATGTTACAGTTAAGATCTGTACAATGTCCAAAATGAAGTTTTGCAGAGGTCCAAATCCAGAGTACTTAGCTAGAGACCACAAATGAAATCCCGAGCGAGGAGCAAGAACTGCCTCTCATCCCACTGGAGGGCTAGAGAATAGCCCCTTGTGCTGTACACATGCAAAAAGTGTGCATATACAACAAACAGGTTTCCAGGCACAGTCTTGACAGCAAATTTTCTCTGATCTCAATCAGATTTACAGCACAATCATTCATATCCATGCCTATTCAGAAGCAGCTCCCACTGCACTCAATGGAGCTTCCTCCTTAGCTAGTGTTCTTAGGATTGCTGCCTCTCTGTTAGCAACATCATACTTATTTGCCATTAAATTCTTAATTTAAAAGAAAAGTCTGCTACTAAAAGTTGCTGGTCAGGAATTTTAAGGTTCTTCATCTCACCAGAAAAAACTCAGGCCAGGATTCTTCTGCCCTAGAACAGAGTGAGGATGCACAGGAAGCTGTATGTAAAACAGAAACCAACCTTAAATTTAGGCTCCTTTTCAACACATATTGTTACATCAGAATCTGGCCAAGATAGCTGACTGTTAGCAGCATGATTTGCATGCTGCTTCTAGCTTTGCAGGATTTATTATTATCTTTATGCATCTAAGTATGCAGAAGGATTCCATAAGGATAGAAATGGATTCTTCCGGATAACTCTGCAACTCAGGACTGGGCTGGGGAACTGTGTGGTAGACATCCATGCCCTGGAAACCAAAACATTCCCCACTGCAAAACTGAAGAATCACAAGTATTTATTAAGTTAGCTAGACAGAAGTTTCTCCAACCAATAGGGATGGAGGACCCCCCCTCCACTGGTGATTTATTATGCTAACATGAATATAAACATAGCTTTTGTGGGGTTTTCAGGCTTTCGACTTCACATTGAATATAAACAATTTGCATCATAAATATTTGCAGTCCAGTCTCCATTGAGAAAGAATTTGAAAGTGAAATTAAAAGCTGAGACAGACTGATAGCATAGCACTCAAAAATTGAAGATCAAAGTAAGTGGCAATTTGGACTGGAAATAAGAAAAATAATCAGTGTCTCCAATATTTAAATAATTAAAAGGTATATGTAGAAGCCATATTTTAGAAAAGAGGAAATAAATACAGTCATCCCTCCCCTTTTGCGGGCAACCCATTCCAGACCCCCCACCCACACGTGCAAACGGGGAGAGGGGAACAGATATTCAAACCCCATTTATTTTAATGGTGGCATGCTCCTGTGTGTGTTGCCACGCGTGCACCATGGGCACACATGCCATTTTGTCTCTCCTGGCTTGCCGTCCGCGAAGGATCAAAACTGCAAATGGCAAGTCCACGTACCAGGAGGGACAAGTGTATTGCCTCTGATCCTGGAATTCAAGCACAGAGTGATTTGCATAAACATGGCCATCAGAAAAATATACAAAGGTGGACTAGATGAAACTGACCCTGTGCTTACTAAAATTCAAGCCTTAATATCTGTAATGTCTAACCAGATTTTAGATTTGAATAAATGTGTAACAAAAACTAATGGGAATTTAGAGAAGAAACTGGACTCGTTAAGATTAGAGATTGCAAAACAAGTAAATCATTTTAAAGAGCTTGCTGAAAAACAGTTCAAAAAATTGTGGCATCAGTTCAGAATCTCGCAATGATTATACACAAACATGCCCAGGAGATTTCTAACAATTTGAACCAACTGGACAGTTTATGGCAGGATTTGGAAAAGAATTGTCTGGAAGGAAAAGAAACTCAGAATAAAACTTAAAACACTTTACACTGCTAAGGAAAGGGGTAGCTTGGGAGTCCCTAATGTTAAATTGCATTACAAGGCCTGCTGTTTTGAATGATTGAAGGAATGGATGTTGCTTAGAGAATGTGAGGCTCCTGGAACTTGAAGGCCATACTTAAGATCTGGTTGACATGGTCATCTCTGGTATGATAAGTTGATGCTGAATTTAAAATCATTGTATTAGAAAGGATCTCCTATGGGTTTGATCTAAGTATATGAGATGAGAAAATTAAGGCACATGCTGAATTTGAAAATCACTGTATTAGAAAGGCTCTCCCACAAGTTTGGTATAGGTATAAAGAGACTTTCCAGAGTATACAGTATCAGCTACCTTACTGCAGGAAGCCTTTTTAAAAAGAAAAAATAGAGATAGTTGCTCTAGGATGATCTTTTGTATTTTGAATAAGATAGCAAGAAGTCTAAATCAAGAGAGATGATTTTTAAGGAAGGCAAACTTAAAGATAGATTTAATCAAGACAATAGAAATGCAGACATAGAGGTTAGAGAAAATGAGTTTACAGGATAATGACCATGTAATTTAAAAAGCATATAAATTACTTCTGTAACTAGAAGATAATGAGCCTTTAAAAGAGTAAATTATAAAATTTTGGGTATAATGTCCATATGGAAGTATGGGGGAAATGCAATCTAAACATAAAAACTTACTTTTGCAGTAATTTAAAAGAAAACCTGTATAAGATGATGTACAGATGGTATTTAAACCCAAATAAGCTGTTGATAATGGCTCAAAATGTTTCAAATCAAATGTTAGGGTTGTAAAGATAAGGAGGTCTCCTTTTTTCATATCTGGTAGACTTATAAGATGGCAAAAAGTTACTGGACTTAGATCTTTATGTTAATCCAAAAAAATTCTAAATGTAATTTTGTAATATGACCAGTTGCTGAGTTAGCCATAATAGCCAAATTAACATGGGTTCTAACAAATAAGCCAACTGAAAACTTTTGAAGGACTGGAAAGAGTTTATGGATTTTTTTAGCAGTAAGAAATCTAATAATGTAATAATCTGTGGCTATGGTTAATAGTGATTTTAGTAGGATTATTTAACTGGATCTGTAATGGCAGATTCTTTTTTCTTGTTCTTTTCATTACAGGCAGGATTAGAGGGTCAGAACCCTACTATGTATCAGTTATATGCTTTTTTCCCTTTCGTTTTCTTCTTCCTTCCATTTCTTTATCTTTGATTGTATATTACTTTGATTGCTAATTACATTGTTTGTGCTAAAAATTAATAACAATCTAAAAAGTACACATCATTACAATCTTTAACAGATGGCAGAGCATTAAGCAAAATTATTCCTGATTTACAACCTACTGAATTATGTCAGGAACAGTCTTATTTGGTAAAATAGAGTAGTCTATGACATGATTTCCCCCTCTCCTGTAACAACAGGCCCTGGAATCACCACAAATGTGTTACTAACCTCTCAGTTGTAATATTAGTTGCCCATTTCCAACATGAAGGCTTAAAAGTTTTGAATACTTACCCACCCCAGTCTAGTTCAGCCTAGACAACTGAAAACAAGCACTGTTCTGAAATATGCTTTGTTCTCTTCACATACAAGCATTGGTATGAATATCACAGCTTAATATCTAAGTTACCAAACTGCCATTACTTCAGAGTTTTTTTTTGGGGGGGGGGGGGTTAGGAGGATACCAGGGAACTCTGCTTTAAACAAAATGGGATATTCCTGCCAAAATCAGCATTTTCCAGGAGGAGAGACATGAGAGGAAACACATAGGCCAATGCTCTTTTACATCATTTGTGAAGCTGAAATTTTTACATCCAAACCAGCCTACTGAAATCCAGATTTACTGGTCAAAGTGTGTAAAGTATACTAATAGTTCAGGTCCAAAACAAACTGCAGAAATAATCCAGTTTGAGGCCGCATTAGCTGCCCTGGCTCAGTGCTAGGGAATTCTCAGAACTGTTATTTTGTGAGACATCTAGCCTTCTCTGTCAGAGATCTCTGGTTCCACAATAAACTACAATTCCCATGATTCCTTAGTACTGAGCTAAGGCAATTTATTTCTGCTGTGTTTATTTCTGCTGTGTTTTGGACCCAGTTTGCTATACAACTTTCTTTCTATCTGCACAGGAGATTTTATAAGACTGTTTTAGTAAAGTGAAATTAGTTGACTCACCAACAAGTGCCTTTTCCAAGAACAGTGGTTTACCACTGGGGGTACTTTTGGTTCTCATTAAAAACATCAGAGGTCTGAGGACCTTGAGGATATAGAGTTACTTTCTAGGTTACTTGCATTTTCACCACCATGCTGCAGACCAGTGGTTCCCAAACTTGGGTCCTCCATTTTGGACTTCCAACTCCCAGAAGCCCCAACCAGGTTGGTCAACAGTCAGGAAATCCATATAATCTGCCATAGAATGATGTGATGGTCTGGTGTATGAATTTATTGCTAGATGTTTCATGATTTTAATGTGTGTGTGAGACTTCCTAGATTCAGGGATTCCTGGATGTGATAAGATTACCAAATTAGTAGTTTCCAAACTTAGGTCCTCCAGATGTTTTGGACTTCAACTCCCAGAAGTCCCAGCAAGCTTGATCAACTGTCAAGAATTCTGGGAGCTAAAGTCCAAAACATCTAGGTGACCAAAGTTTGGGAATCAATAGATCTATTTCAATCTGGTTTCAGGCTTGGCTATGAAGCAAACAAGTTGCCTTAGTAGATGAGATATGCCAGGAACTGGACACAGGGAGTGTGTTGCTGTTGGTTCTGTTAGACCTCCCAGTTGCTTTTGATATTATCAGCCATGATATTCCTCTTGGCCACCTTAGGCACTGTTTCCATTCCTTCGTGGAGAAGTGTGTTTTTTTAATTATATTTACATTTCTTTTTAATGGTTATACTTATAAATTGCTTATAATCTTACTGATAGTTTAACTGACTTTATTACTTTTGTATGATATGATTTTTATCTGTATGTGTATTTACTTTTGTAAGCTGCCTTGACACCCAGGGCTGGAGAAAAGGCAGGTTATACATAAATAACAATAACAAACACAGTAAGTTCTGTAGTTCACTGAGAGCATCTAGATCAGGGCTAGGCAACCTAAGGCCTGGATGCGCCCCCCCCCCGAGGCTTTTGTATAATGTATAATGCCAGATGAAGTAGGAAGTACTTCCTGCCACCGCCCCCCTCCACCGTCCCCCCCCCCCGCCATGATGATATTGATTATTGTTGTTATTACTTGTTCTTGGGGTTTTCTTGGCAAAATCTCCACAGGGATTTTGTCATGGCTTTTCTGGGGCTGAGAGAGTGTGCATGCATATTTTTAATTTTTTTCTATTTATTTATTTATTTATTTTTGGTGCTTCGGCCCCCCAATTGTCTGAGGGACAGCAACCCGGCCCCCGGCTCAAAAAGGTTGCCTACCCCGATCTAGATGTAAGCTCCAGCAACTTTACTTCCTATACCACCAAGACAGTTTGCAGGCAGAGGAGATTCCATCATGAAGATGGCCAGCAAGTGTGCTGGAAACTTTAGTCTAGCAGGATAAGGTGACTGGGGAAGTCAGTAAAGATTCATCTGGCATTATACATCCTGTAATTCCTCAGTCTGAGCTGCTACAGATTGCTTAAAGACTGGCTTGATCCTACTGGAATGTCTGTATTGATGCACCCAATATGACACACATTTTCTTGGGAGCTCAAAGTAAATGGTGCAGTGTAATAGCTAAGAAAGTGACTACACTGCATTATTTACTCAAGACTCCTGGGAAGTTTTTAATTCTAATCTCAGCTCGGCTATGAAGTCATTATGTAGCCAAAGGTAAGCTGCTCTTTCTTAGCCTCAGCTTCCAAGCTACAGTATGGGGATAACAAAACTTGACCTACTTTAGATGTTTATTTTAAGGATTAACAAGATGCAGTGTTCAGAAGTGTTTTAAATACACTAACCTATTATATAATGTGTCAATGAAACAATATCTCATTAGAATCACACTCTTTATCAGCAATATCAGTTCGACATTGAGAAAGAACTATTTAAATTTATGTATTTATTCCCTTCAGCATGTATATATAAAACCAGACAAGATAACCCTAAATCAAAACCACTTTCCTCTCAAGCTGCTCTAATGATATTTTGGCAAATAATTAGTCCCCTTTACCCCCGTTATTTTTTTTTAATAAATCCAAAATCAAATTTCTTTCTGCCATGTCATATGATGTGCTCAACTAAGCACAGCTGAAGTAGACCACAGCCAAATCTCTTACCATACCATGCCACACCAGCTCATGTCAAGCTTCATTGTTTTAAATCTTTCATTTGGCATGCTTTCTTTATCTGGGAGAAGAGGGGTGCTTTCCATCACCATGTTGAGCATTCTTATTTTCTCAATTACTCTTTTAGAATAAACTGTTCCGACACTGAACTAAGGGCCTTTGCAGACTGCCAGAAATAGTGCACATTAAATTGAGGCACTGCCCTGGCTCAGTGCTAGGAAGTCATGGGAATTGTATTTTTTTCTGGGACATTGAGCCTTCTCTGTCAGAGAGCTCTGGTGCCACAATAAATTACAGTTCCCATGATTCCCTAGCACTGAGCCAGGGCAGTGCCTCAATTTAATCTGCACTATTTCTGGCAGTCTGCAAAGGCCCTAAGGCAGGGGTAGGCAACCTTTCCCCTTTAAGGGCCGAGGGACTTCAGCTCCCAGAAGCCTCAGCCATGTTGGCCAATAGTCCCATGTTGGCCAATAGCTCCTGGGATTCTGGGAGCTGAAGTCCCTTGGCTCTTAAAGGGGAAAGGTTGCCTACTCCTGCCCTAAGGCATTTATGCAACTCTAGAAATAGAGGTGTGTTGTTGGCAATTTTTTTTCTCCGCTACTCTCAGATAACTTTGCAATCTAAACAGCTGATTTATTTCTTGGATAGTATTTTATGTATTATGTTTTAGCAACCACAACAAATAAAATAAATGAGCAATTCCCTTTGCTCTTTTCAACCATTGATTTTGATGACTACTACCTTATTTGCATCACTTCCCTTCAGGCTGCAATCCTATACATGCACACTCACCCACATTAATTGGGGATAAAACCTAATGAACACAGTAGGGACTTCCTGAAGATTGACTATACATAGAATCACACACACACATCCCATTTGTACAAAATGGAGGTAAGATTACAAAGCCCTAGTGAATCACTTCCTCTTTATATCTAAGAATATGTTATTGGGCCACCTATCCTTACCTCCTTTGGGTACTTAATCATAGAATCAAACAATTGGAAGGGGCCTCTAAGGAACATCTAATCCAATCCCTACCAGTACAAGAATGCACAGCTAAAGCATTCCTGGCATTTCCAATGTCAAGAATCCTGGCACTTCCAAAAAACGTCTTACCTTGCACAAGTGGAATAGTGCAGTGCCTCCCAAAAGAACCCTCTAAAACCAACATTTATCCTTTATTTACAGGACAGTGTTTCCCAAATGGTGAGCCATGACCTCTGAGGAGGAACAAGAATTGGTCAAGGGAAGGGCGAGAGTTGGGAGACTTTGATCTCTCCTCTTCCTCCAAAACTTTTTTACATGTAAAATATACACACACATGCATCAAGATGAATATTGAATTTACATAAATAAAACTGTTCTAATTTGAATGATGTTATTTCCTTATTAAATGTTAACATATGAATGTACATGAATATGCAAAATACGCACACTAAATAAAATATTTTTATTCATATACTACATCGAGTGGGCAGGTGTGATGTCTGCACACAGATGTAAAGGGAGTTGGTCTCAACTGCAAAAAGTTTGACTGCCACTGGTCAAGGAGATGAATATGGTGTATAATGTAAACATTATGTATGCATGCTGTGTGCCTTCAAGTTGTTTCTGACGGATGGCAAAACTAAGGCTAAGCTATCATAAGAGTTTTCTTAGCAAGATTTTGTTCAGGAAGTTTACCCCTCCCCTGATGCTGAGTGTGACTTGCTCAAAGTGAGAGCCAGTGTGGCACAATGGTTTGAGAGTTGGGCTATGACTCTGCAAACAGGGTTTGATTCCTACTCAGCCATAAAACCGACTGGGTGACCTTGGGCTAGTCACGTGCTCTCAGCCTCAGGGAAGGCAAACCTCCTCTGAACAAAATCAGGCCAAGAAAATCCCATGATAGTAGGTTCACCTTAGGGTCACCCTAAATCGGAAGCAACCTGAAGACACATATAGCTCAAAAGAGAGAGAGAGAGAGTGTCAGGGCACAGCACTTTGGATAAAGTCCACGCTCTCTGCCTCCAGAGGTGTTGTCACCATCTCCAAAAGCAAATGAGAGCAAATTAGTGCAGGGCATCATAACTCCCTTTTTGCCTAGGTTTTGTACATTTTTAATTTTACTGTTAATTTAAATTGTAAGCCATTCTCAGGCTGCATCAGCACTGCAGAAATAATCTAGTTTGACACTGCTTTAACTGCCATGATTCCATGCTATGGAAGTCTGGGAACTATAGTTTATTGTGGCAGCAGAACTCTCTGACAGAGGCAGCTAAATGTCTCACAACTACAGTTCCCAGCATTCCATAGTATTGAGCCATGGCAGTTAAAGCAATGTCAAACTGCATTATTTCTACAGTGTAGATGCAGCCTGAATCTCAGTTTTGAGGCAGGGGAAGCAGGATATAAATAAATGTTGTTGTTGTTGTTGTTGTTGTTGTTGTTGTTGTGTGCCTCCAAGTCATTTTTGACTTATGACAACCCTACAGCGAACCTATCCTGGAGTTTTCTTGGCAACTTTCTTCAGAGGGGGATTTGCCATTGCTATCCACTAAGGCTGAAAGAGTGTGACTTATCCAAGGTCACCCAGTGGATTTACATGGCTGGATTGGGATATAAATTCTGTCATATGTAACCTTGCAAGAGTTATCCCAAACAATAGCTTAAAAATATTTAAAACAGACAAACAAAACTTGTGTTAGGTATGGAGATTTCAATCACCATAAAAAAATAAAAGCCAATCATCTTGAAAAACAAGCAAGCAAGTTGGTTATTTTTATGCTGGAGCTGGGACTCAAATCCTGGTCTCCAGAGTTGTAGTCCAACACTCAAACCACTACACCAGATGTGGCCCCCGAGGCCTTTGGACAGGCTCCAGGCCGGTCCTGCCGCCGCCGCCACCGCCACCGCCCGCCATGATGATATTGATTATTGTTCTTATTACTTGTTCTTCGGGTGTTTTGGCATAATCTCCACAGGGGTTTTGCCATGGCTTTTCTGGGGCTGAGAGAGTGTGCATGCATTTTTTAATTTTACTTTTTTTAAAAAAAATTATATTTATTTATTTATTTATTTATTTATTTTTGGTGCTTCGGCCCCCCCAATTGTCTGAGGGACAGCAACCCGGCCCCTGGCTCAAAAAGGTTGCCTACACCTGCACTACACCATGCTGGTTCTCTACAAATACTAATAATACTCTGGGCCCTTGGTATCCATTGGGGTTTTGTTCCAGAACCCAGCATTTCATCCTTTTGATGGCACAGGTGCCCTGTCATCTCCAGCCTTTAAAAGGATACCAGTGACTGATATATATATATATATATATATATACACATACACACACACACACACACACACACACAGAGGGCCCTCCACATTTGCTGGAGCCAGGGGCACAGGACCCCTGTGAAAGTGGGAAAAGCACAAATAAAACACTATACATATATATTCCCAGAGAGAACACCTCTCTAGGAATCTCCAGGCCCACCTATGCAACTCTGTGGTCAACATCTGCCAGAAAGTGACCACAGAATTGCACTGGAGGACCTACAAATGTCTGGAGAAGTGTTCTCTAAAAATCTCTAGGTCCTCCAGCACTTCTGCTGAATATTGACCATAGAGTCATGTTGGAGGAACTAGAGATTCCCAGAGAGAACCAAAAGTCACAAAAGTCAAAGCTGCAAATGTGGAGGGTTGACTGTGTGTGTTTTGTGTGTGTGTGTTTACACACACACACACACATATATACACAAGTCCCTTAGTATCTGCTGGAGACTGGTTCCAGGAACTCCCTGTGGATACTAAAATCCATGGATGCTCAAGTCCCATTAAATACAATAGTGTAGTAAAATTGTGCCCATTATATAAAATGGCAAAGTCAAGGTTTGTTTCTTGGAGTTAATATAATTTTAAAGCCATGGATGATCGAATCCACGGATAAAGAATCCGTGGATACCGAAGGCTGACTGTAACAGACTCCTCCGCCCCTCTCCTATGAAGACACCAGGGCATCCTTAAGGGCTTCCAAGAGGGAAAAGGAGCTGGTAGAACCAACGTGGTAGAGCAAGGCAGTGTGGTGAAGTGGTTTGAGTGTTGAACCCTGGGTTTGATTCCCAGCTCAGCCATGGATATCCACTGGGTGACCTTGGGCAAGTAACACTCTCTCAGCCTCAGAAGGCAATGGCAAACCCCCTCCAAAGGAACTTGCCAAGAAAGACTGGAAGACTAGAGTGAAACAGCAGAATTAGAGTATATCAACTGCAGTCCCTCAGCAGTGGGTTGAACAGAGACAATTGTTTCCTGGCACACTACACACATTTTGACACTTGCTGACCCCCCAGCCTCATAAAGGGCTCTCTTGGCCAGTTCATGACATCCTTTTTGTCTCCCACACTCAGGGTGATGGACAAGGTACTGTAAAATGTAGGGCATTCCAGAAAAAATGTAGGGCATGAACAACTAAAAGCTCAAAAACACATATACATATAAATTCATGCTTCCTAATCAGGCTCCAAATGGAGGGCATTTTGGAATCCCTCCCAGACAAAAGGCTAAACTGTAGGACATGTCCAGGAAAAGGAGGACAACTGGTCACCCTGCCAACACTATCAAGTTTGATAGGTTTGCCTTAGGGTCGCCATAAGTGGGAAGACTCGAAGGCACACAACACACACAGCCTGGTACCAAGAGGAGGGCTGCCCAGTCCTACATCTTCCAGTCCACCCTGCCCCCTCGGGCCCTTCTCCCTCTCCTCTCTGTGGCCCCTCTTTGGGCACCTCAGAGCTGGGACCCTAAGACAACCCTAAGGCAAAGCTATCAACTTGACTAAGGCTGTAGCTACACTGCAGAAAAAATCCAGTTTGAAACCACTTTAATTGCTCAATGCTATGGAAATCTAGGAAATGTAGTTTTGTGAGAGATTTAGCCTTCACTCTCAGAGAGCTCTGGTGCCACAACAAACTCCAAATCCCAGGCTTCCACAGCTTTGAGCCACAGCAGTTAAAGTGGTGTCAAACTGGATTACTTCTGCAGTGTGGATGCACCCTAAGCCTAGTTTAGTCCATAATCCTATGATTTAGAAAATTATCACACTACACTCTTAAAAACGTTGCCATTCCACTTTAACTGCTCTGGCTGCCTCCTGTTGCATTCTGGGATTTGCAGTTTAAGAAAGGGCATTTAGAATAGTCAGCCAGAGAGCTCTTAGGCCTCACTGAACTACAAACCCCAAAATGCAACAGGAGGCAGCCAGAGCGGTTAAAATAATAATAATAATAATAATAATAATAATTTCTACCCCCACCCCTCTGTCAAACAATTGGGGTGGCTTACAACAATTAAAATTGTGGAACAGCAACACTTTAAGGGTGCAGTGTGATAATTTCCTGAGTCATACAATCATAGAATCATTGGGATGTAGTGTGGGCAGGGTGACCGGCAGTCCTCTTTTCCCAGAACACGTGCTACATTTCAGTCTTCTTGTCCAGGAGAGATTCCAAAACGTCCTTCATTAGGAGCCTGGCTAAGAAGTATGAATATATTAGTGATTTGAATTTTCATTTGGTCACATCATACATTGCCCTTCCCCGCCATCTCACCACGGCTTGCCACACCTCCTCCCTCAGCCACCCACCTGCCCACAGTGTCCCCTTAACGGCCCCTATTTCACAGAATCATAGAGTTGGAAGAGACCACCCCTGCCATGCAGGATCTCACAATTAAAGTACCCCCAAACTGATGGCCATCCAGCCTCTGTTTAAAGACCTCCAAAGAAGGAGACTCCACCAGTTTCCAAGGGAGTGTGTTCCACTGTCAAACAGCCCTTACTGTCAGGAAGTGCCTCCTAATGTTGAGGTGGAATCTCTTTTCCTGGAGCTTGCATCCATTGTTTCGGGTCCTAGTCTCTGGAGCAGCAGAGAACAAGCTTCCTCCATCCTCATAACCATCTCTTCTCCTGGCTAAACACACCCAGCTCCCTAAGTCCCTCCTCATAAGGCATGGTTTCCAGACCCTTCACCATTTTAGGGTCATCCCTGCCCTCCTCGACTCCCTTCTCCTTCTCCTCTTTTTTCTTTCCAGGCTTCTTCCCCTCAGCCCTTCTCTATCATCATGGCAGCCCCTCCTCACAAACCTCCTCCTTTCCGGACGTCCTCCTTTCCCTACATTCCAGAAGTCCAGGAGGGATGCCAAAAGGTCCTCCATTTGGATCAGGGGGCTAAGAAGCATGGATTTATAGGCGTGTTTCGAGCTCTGTATTTGCTCGCGTCCTACACTCTTCCTTCCCCGCCATCTCACCACTCCTTATTATCCCGGCTTGCCACACCTCCTTCCTCCCTCACAGGCCCACAGGGTCCCCTTTAAAGCCCCCATTCCGGCCGCCCTCGACCCCCTTCTCCTCCTCCTCCTCCTCCTTCTTCATGGCAGCCCCCGTCTTCCTCACAAACCTCCTCCTCGGCCTCGTTGCGGAAGCAGAGGCAAGCCGCCCTCTTCTTGTAGCCGTCCCCGTCGTAGGTGCGAGTCTGGTTGGACTTGAGCTTCATCATCCTCCGGTCGGGGCAGGGGTGGGGAGGCCCACCGAGGGTCGGGGAGGCTGAGTGAGGAAGAAGAACCAGAAGGAAAGGGCTGTGTCTCCCAAAGGCGGACCCGCTCTCCTCGAGAGTCTCTCTGCCTCCCTTTTCCTCTCACAGACACACACTCCGGCCCTCTCTCGCTGCCAACGCGGAGGACGCCCGCCGCCTCGTTGCCCCCCTCAGTCCGCCCCGCGTCGACGCCGCCTCAGCCACCGCTCCGGCCGCCAACGACGACGACCGCGACGCCATCTTGGGGCACGCTACGCCAACGGCGTAAAGGCCGCGGCGGGGGGAGAATGGCGCCGGCTTAGCCCCCTTCTCCCACCACGGCCTGCCTTGCGCAAGCGGCGTAAGCCAGGGTTGGGAATGGCTCGCCCCGTTACAGAGGGGCGCCGCCTTCTCCGCCCCGCCGGCTACGCTACTTCCGTAGGGCAGAACCGCACTGAACCAGCTGTCTTTTTAGCGTAACGGTTTTGTTGGTGGTGGGTTTTTTTCTTTTTGCACATGGCTGCCGGCCTGACAGGATAGCTGCGCAACTAGCGTATCCTGAAAGGAAACAATGGCCGTCTCGTGAAGAGGATCTGCACGCCAAGAGCGTAGCGGGAGATGGAGAATGGAGAGGCGGGAAGAAAGAGGAGGGCCTCAGAAAGGGTGGGGAATGGGTGGCTCCTCTGTGGGGCGGCGGGGGAACCGGAAAGCCCGTCCTCACGTTACGCAAAGCACCGTGAACAATAAAAGACTACTTCCACACACGCCTCAAGAGTGTATTTATTGACATTTTCCGCGTTTTGTTGAGGAAAACACAACCACCACCATCACCACCCGTACTGGAACTATAGTATTTTGTCACAGAGTGCTGCTTCTTCACGCTAAGACGCCTTTTCGGCTAATATACAAAAGGAATTGAGACTAAGGGTGCTTCCACACTGCATAAATAATCCAGTTTGACACTGCTTTAACTGCCACGGCTCAATGCTATGGAATTCTGGGGAATGTAGTTTGTTCTGGATTAGAGATCTCTGACGATTTTATCCCCCTTTATTCTTTTCAAGGGGCAACTCCACTCCCCAGATCTTGAGGTGGTTTTGTTTGCAAAAGGACAAGTTACCTGGCTGCATCCACACTGCAGAAATAATCCAGTTTGACATCGCATTAACTGCCATATCTCAATGCTATATAATTCTGGGAATGGTAGTTTGTTGTGGTACCAGAGTGGGTTTTATATTCCTTCATGGACTAAAGAGGGATAAAAAAAAAAAAACTAGAGCCTCCTCCCTCAGATGCATGGGGCAGACTAGAAAGTCCAGGGACAGGCCTCTACAGCAGTTTCTGTTTGTGAAAATGTTCAAATTTCAAATTTTTGTGAGTATACTATACACAGTACAGTAACTATAAGTCGACCTCATGTATAAGTCGAGGACAGGTTTGGAGGCCAAAATTATGAATTTGATATGACCCACAGATAAGTCGAGGGTAAACAGGGCTGTCATATCACCTCTTAACCTTCTCCAGGCTAAAAGTCTTTCCTAATAGGACATGGTTTCCAGACCCTTCACCATTTTAGTTGCCTTCCATTGGTCACACTCCAGCTTCTCAACATCCTTTTTGAATTGTGGTGCCCAGAACTGGACACAGTATTCCAGGTGGGGCCTGACGAAAGCAGAATACAGTGGCACTATTACTTCACTTGATCTAGACACTAGACTAATATTGATGCAGCCTAGAATCGCATTGGCCTTTTTAGCTGCCACATCACACTGTTGACTCATGTTCGACTTGTGGTCCACTAGGACTCCTAGATCCCTTTCACACGTAGTCCCGTTAAGCCAGATGTCCCCCATCTTATATCTATGCATTTCATTTTTTTGCCTTAAGCGCAGTACCTTACATTTCTCTAAAATTCATTTTGTTAGCTGTGGCCCAGCTTTCTAATCTATTAAGATCATTTTGAATTTTCATCCTGTCTTCTGGGGTAGATCTAGGGTGGCAGTGTTTTTCTGGAGCTGAGTTGCCCTAGATGGGGCTTCCGTGAGGGAGCCCTGCTACTGGCTGATGAAGAGGACCATTTTTGGGGCTCGTCCCCCAGCTCCTATTGAGTGAAAAAGTACACCAACAAAACCATCCCTTCTCTTCCTTGGGCTCTCCAGGGAGAGTCCCTCTGGAAGGGCGGAGGAGTGAAAACGGAAGCTATGGATTTTGAGGCATGGCTTCCCCCCCCCCCCCATCCCCAGAGGAATGGGGGCGACACGAAAAGGAGCTGGGCTGGCGACTTGTGGTCTACTAGGGGATGAAACAGACTGCCCCAAAGGAGCGGCTCTGTGCCACCCCTTTGCTCTCCAGATCGGGGCCACAGCAATCGCAACCTGCCATTAAACTATATTGGTTTCTAGGTAGCATAGAATGTAACTCATGGAATTCATGTGGAATCCTGGGATTTCTAGTTTGGTGAGGTATTCAGCCTGGTCTGTCAGAGAGCTCTAGTGTCTCACCAAACTACAAATCTGGATTCTCTGGGATAGGGTCATGGCAGTTAAAGTGGTGTCAAACTGCTTTATTTCTGCATTGTGGATACAGAGAGTGAGTAGCTTAAAGGATCTTTACATCTTTAAGGCTACAATCCTATGCACACTTTGGCACTGAGTGGTCAGGGTTGCCAGATTAAAAACTGGAGAGAGGTCTTGTACCTTTCATGGTTGTGTAGAAGAGAATTTCAGCAGGTGTTGCTCATCATGAACCAAGTAACAAGCAACACCTGCTGAAATTCCCTCTTCTACACAACCATGAAAGGTACAGGAGCTGTTTCCAGTTTTCACTCTGGAAATGCTTTCAGTGAAGCAACTGACATGAAATACAGGGCCATGCACACTTCTCAGAGAGTATATCCCTTTGAACACAGTGGGATATTTGTAATATTGCACTGCTAGGATTCTATTTATTTCTAGCAAGTGAAGGAATGTCACTAGACTCCATAAGGGGGCTTTTAAAAATTCTGCCTGAACTATAAAGCACAGAAATGTACTTCAGTAGCCACCAAGCTATATCCTACCTTGCAAAGATGTTAAGGCAAGAGGTACTGGCCGCCATGAAATGATGAGAAGATCCCTTTAGATGAAGTACGAATAAGTTTTCTTTTCTAATACTGAGTTGGGGTTTTCAAGCTGTTTAATACCGAGTAGTCTTGTGTACTGTCAAAAGTGTTAATTGTAGGTAAATGTTCACTTTTAAGGCTTTCCTTTGCAAAAAAAGAAATTCTGATAAAGAATGCACTAGGTGGAAAATCCCCATTACAGGCTATGAGATAATGTTGCTATATAAGCAACTGATAAAAAACAAAACAAAACATAGATGTTACATTTAACAACATGTATGTCCTAGAGGACACCTTTATTTTTTAAATAAAGAGGACCTTGTTCAATAAATAGAGACTGATGGTCTTCACATATGAAATAAAATGTGTTTTAATGTATGTTTTAATATTAATAATATTTATTTTTTAACTTTTGTAATCCATGTTTTTCCTTCTGTCTCTTAAAATTATTGTAACCTACCTTGGATCCCATTGCATTGTGGGAGAAAGGCAGGACGTGAATCCTTGAAATAAATAAAAAATAAATTCACATATGAAAGAACGTAAGAGAACTTGATTTTGTTTTTCACCACTGAATCTCATTTTCTTTAAATGTGCAAAAATGATATGAATGCATTTACCATGATGTATGCAAGGGATTTAACAAATACTGACAATGATGTCTGAATAGTAAACACAATAGCATCACACTGTAAGCATGTAGTCTTTTAGTGTCTAAGGACCTTATCTCACGCAGGGCTCAAAGCGGCAAGAAAGTGATATAAGCATCAATCCAGAACGATAGCGGTAGAAACCCCACAATATGGAAATGGCTATCAGACGCAACTAGCATCATCGCGCTATTAACGAACTGTATTTGCCGCCCACACACAAGTGACAAGATCCCGTACAGAACCCAGCAAGGATGTTCTTGCACATGCGCAGAAACAGGAATGCTCGCCACACCCGTCGGATTCGATCCCTAATATTGCTCTCCCCCCAACCCCTGGTCGCGCGGCGGCACATATCCCAATAGAAACCAAGATTGCCTTAACAATTGAGAGGACCATGTTTACACGTTCTGTTTGTTGCCCGATCCAAACAGGAAGTACACGTCATAGGATGCTTCCTCGCAGACCCATGGGAAATCACGCTAGGAACCATGGGTCATGACGAGGTAATGCTCCACGATAAGTATTTGGTGATCAGACGGCGAAAGCGCTATGATAGCACTATCATTGCAATCGCGTAAATGCAATTCCCCAAGAAACCGGCATTCAAAAGAATGGGGATGATGCTTCATTGTTATGGGGTTCTGACGGGGTTCTGTGCGACGTCGTGTAAACACACGGAAAAATAAAGCGCAATAGGAAGTGATTTCGTGTGGATTCTGACTGCTTTTGGCCCCGTGTGATAAGGTCCTAAGAAAGAGCACTTCTGAGTCATGACAATAATTTCAGTTTCTGTACTTCCAACATCTGTTTCCTCAGTTTAGACCTTCTCTTTTATACTTCATCCTGTTCTTTTTTTATTTTGTTTTTAGAAATGGGTTTTCTTTCAAGATCTCAGTATAGTGAGACTGAATTAGAGTCTACATTTTTACTGGAAGGTTTTTTTGAGGAAATGGGGATGTGCTACAAAGGCAATCCAGCCAAACTTTTAAAAATATATTTATATTTCCTATATGTGGATTAAGCCTCTGTCTTTCTGGTGATTTGTGGGACCCATGCAGGCAATACAATACCCAATTGTTCACTAAGCAGTAAATCTACTCCCACTGTTCTAGATAATATGTGCAAAGGCACCAGTGTTAAGCAATTGTTAAGCACTTGCTGCTTCATTTTATTAGGCTGTAATTTTATACACTTTTACTTGAGAATAAGCTCAATTTCACTCAGTAGAACTTACTTCTGAGTAGTCACAATTAAGATTTTACTAATTTTTTTTATTAATGTGTTAAATAAAATGTTGTTGTTGTTAGTAGCCTTCAAGTCGACTTCAACCCATGGCGACCCTATCCTCTACCTCTTTGCTCAGGTAATATAGGCTCACCTGTGTGGTCTCCCTGACTGTCTATCCATCTTCCTCTCTTTCTACTACCCTCTACCTTCCCCAGCATTATTGTCTTTAGTCCCTGCAGGGTGCAGGGAGGGTAGTGGCAACTGAATCTTCAAAAAACAAAACTAGCGCATCAACCAAAAATGTAGTAACTAACAAAAAAAAACTAATTACAAAATGCTGAGTAAAATAATAGATGTCTGTATTTATAATGTCTCCAGAGAAATGCATACTCTGCAACTGGAAAGGCAGGGGGATCTTTTACACTCAAAGTAACAGTGCCTTGCAGAAGTATTCACCCCTTTGACTTTTCCAGATTTTGTTGTGTTACAATCTGAAACTGAAATGCTTTCAATTTGCATTATTGTCACTTGAGGTGCACAAGATACTCAACATTCTGAAAGTGCAAAATACTTTTATCGTGGCACAAAGGTCACCAAAAACAAACTGACTCTTGTTCGTTGCATAAGTATTGATCCTCTTTGCTGTAACATACTTAAATAAGCTCTAGTGCAACCCAGTGCTCCAGAAGTGACATAAATAGTTGAACTGAGTCCATCTATGTACAGTTCCAATGCCAGATGATCTCAGATTAAAGATATCTGTTTCTGCAATGTCCCGCTTTGTTGAAGAGCATCTATAAACAAACAGAAGACCAAGAAGCTATCAAAACAAGACTGGGATAAAGCTGTGCAGCAGCACCAATCAGACTTGAGTTGGTTTTAAAACACCCACAACAACAACAACACAAATCACAAGCACTATTAAATCCGTTTACAAAATGGAATGTACAGTATAGGGTTTAAGGACTCTGTTTAAACAAATCCATATCAAAGCCTGGTTGGAGTTTGCAAAATATAATGTGGGAGATACAACAAACATGGGAAAAGGTTCTTTGGTTTGATGACAGCAAAACTGAACTTTTAGAGTAGACCTTGCCACACAAAACATTATGTACCTCTGAAGCTGGCGGGAATGAAGAAGGGAATGAAGAAGGGCACTACCTCAAAGCCCAAGCAGGTTTATACATGGCAATATGATGTTTCAGATAGCTTGGACCCAAGTTATAGTGCTTTGTAAATCATAACCACTATTTTACATTGTGCCCGGAAATGGACTGGTAGCCAGTGGAAATGTTGTAACAGGGAGTTGTACGTTTCCTTTTACCAGTCCTAGTCTGCAGACTAGCTGCAGCATTTTGGACCAGCTGCAATTTCCAAAAATTGTCTTATCTAGAAAAACTCTCATTCTGTCTCTCTCTCTCTCTCTCTCTTTCTTTCACACACATACATGATTATATAAACATATACAATTTAAAAATACAGGAAAACTTACAGAAATTAAAAAGATAAAAGGAATATAAAAGAGGAACAAAAAGTAAGAGGTCAGAGAAAAAGAGAGAGGGTGAAGAAATTACTTCTGATCTTCCTTATGATGGTTATAAACACATACAGTTATTCATAGCCTCTTTATATATAAGTATAACAATTCAGTTCTTCCAAGAGCCTATTCTCATTAATTATCAGAACCACAAATCTCCTATTCATTTTCATCCCCTCTTTTTTTCACAAACAATGAGGGATTTCAAATCTTTTAAAAATATTTAACACCCTTTCTCTAATCCAATCAAACATATCAATGTCTACAATATTTATCAGCTCTAACATCTATTCCTCCAAAAATCTTCCATAGTTCTTTCCAAGAAAAACAATCTGTATAGTCAGCTCTCTGTATCCATTTATTTTTTTATCCATGGATTCAAGCATCCATGACTTGAAAATATTTTAAAAAATCAATTCCAAAAACAAATCTTGGTTTTGCTATTTTATTTAAGGGGCACCATTTTACTATGCCATTGTATTTCGTGGGATTTGAGTATCCATCTTAGTTTAATTATTTTGAAACATCATTGGATCCACATTCAAAAATGGAATTCCTATATTCCACTTTTTTCTCAGTCTTAAGAGCTGGCCCATTCAACAACTCATTCATTTTAATTTCTTTATTCACTCAAACCAGATAGGCCAGCTCATTTTCCTTTTCCTTCCTTACATCTAAGCTTTCCACTTTATCTTCCCTTTGTTTGTCTTAAATCAGTTGGTTCACTGCTTGTTTAAGTTCCTTAGCCTATTTTTTCCAATCTTCCTCAAGTCCCTCCTTCAAATCCACATATTCATTTCACAAAGGTCTTCCCACAACATCTGTAAAAATTTGTGAAGAAATCTCCAACTTCCATAGATCCAGCAATTACAATGTTCTTATAAGCAGGAGGCAAATCTCTGGAATTTTATGACCTGATGCAAGTTGTTCTCAGTCTTATCTTCTTTAAATAAACCATCCACTTTCCCACAGAGGAATGAGCTCATTACGCAATTACATTTAGTATTCTTAAGACATATTTTATAGCAAAATAGAAACCTTTTGACTTTTTAAAACTACTGTTCCCTCTATTCATTACCTAATTTTCTTAAACCATGTCTTACGTTTTTACTTTTGCTTTTTTAGCTTGATTCATATTTTGTCAATCCTATCTTGTTACAGAAGGAAGGTGTGATAGGCAGGGACAGACCCTTATTCCTTCTGAAACTGGTTCTCAGTCCCACCTTCAATAAAAGCCCTGCGCCTGTCCTTTCCTCAGCATTTTCTCCTACTGAACCTCATCCAACACTTCCTTTGTGTCAGAGGTCTAGGAACCCCAGTGCTTACTCCAGTGTCCAAATAGTTTGGTGTAGTTGGCAGCGTGTTTCTGAGTAATATACCACACAGGCTGTCTTAATGCTTATATGAAAATATGATAATTTAAGGACCAGTACCATATTTATTCCAATTAGCTACACGTATTTCTTTCTTTCTTTCCCAGAAGCTTGCCAGTGACTGGCAATTGATGAATTGTGAACTGGTACCAGTTCTCGGACCACCACTTTGAGCAGCACTGCTCAACAGAAAAATGTTTACTGATATTAACTGGTGAATTACATAAAGGAAGCAGAAATTGTATTTTAATTGTTGGAGGTATTTGAAATCTTCAGTCAGAATTTGATACAAAGTGTCCCATTACCAGAACATATTATATTTAGATCCTCAGATTGCAACTAAAACATTTATGTCATAGTTTAGGCACCACTGATGAATGGGCAGGTGATTACACCTATGATTGCTGTTGGTTTCCCATGTATTTTCTAACTCTTGAGGTACAGACCTTTCTGGAAATCATGTTACACATTATTCACCACACATGGTACACATCCATGATGTTAGTGACATAGTTACTGACAACAGACAAGTGCCACTTTCCTGGTAATTTAAACTCTGATGTACTTCTATTTTGCCCTCTCTCTTATTTTGTTCTTGGATTCAATTTTGGGGCAGGTGGCCTCACACACTTTCTGAAGCAACAGCCCTCAAGCCTAAGGAGCCAGCCTTCTTTCACCTTCTCGATAGTCTTTCCTTCAGAGCATAACAACTATATTTGACTGCCAACCACTAAATGCACACACACAACAGCTAAGCTTAAACTGGCCAACCTTAACTGAGCATATAGAAGATAATTTACTTAATATGACTATCATAGGCAATTACAGGCAGCTATTCAAATTATTATTATTATTATTAGTAGTAGTAGTAGTAGTAAATTAGTAAATGTGCAAAATAATTCCTGACCACTGCAGAAACCTAGACCTCTAGTTCAGAGATGAGTCCAGTAATACCCTCAAACTGCTTTTTGAAGGGGGAATATAACCGTATCTAACACAGGTTGAATCTCCATTCCCTGGTCTGTCTTTTGACTGACCAGGAGCAGTTCTATCTTTTCTGGATTAAGTTTCAATTTATTTGCTCTCATCCAGTCCGTTACTGTTGACAGACACTGGTTTAGATTCAAGGCAGTCTCTTTAGAGTGATGTGGAAAGGAGTAATACAACTAGGTGTCATCCACATATTGATGGCACCACATTCCAAAACTCCAGATGACCCCTCCTAGCATTTTTGTGTATATATTAAATAGCATAGAGGACAAAACAGAGCTCTGAGGGACCCTACAGGTCAATGGCCAGGGATCTGAACAGGAGTTCTCTAGCACCACCCTCAAGAAAAGAATCGAGCCCCTGTAAAACAGTGCCCTAACAAGACGGATACCATTGCTGATGGTATTGAGAGTTATTTTTATTTTATTCATTTATTTACAGTTACAACAGAACCAACAAGGACACACTCCCCATGTACAGTTCCTGGGACAGGCCATCCACCAAGGTGACCTAATCTGTCTCTGTTCTTTAACCAGGCCTGGCACGGATCTAGATAATCTGTTTCATCCAGGAACCCCTGGAGCGCAGTTGCATGTGAGAAAATTGAAAATCACAATTGGTATCAGAAAGTATAAGGTTTGTGTTTGCAAAGTGCCAGCTCTGCATCAAAAGAACCCCTTTTTCCTTTTCAGATGTTAAGTGTTGATGTACGTAGTGGTTTTTCACCATTGTACTTCAAGGTCAGCCATCACTAGTATATTGTGCTTTGTCAATATTGATAAGTAGACACATTCCATGAGAAGACAAAAGAAACTCAACTGCAGAATCTTCTTGAGGGTTCCCCTGCACTTTTTTTTGTCTTAGTAACAAAGCAACAAAGAAAATGCAGCAACAAAGAAAAAGAAATGCCCTCAAAATATCCCTTTATTAGCTAGTGCTAGAAAACATGCCAGTCTGCCCAATTTAAGCTCAGAATGTATTTTCAAAATTTAGAAGCCCAAGATAGTAACTTAGCTGGAATAAATACAAATTGCAGCTCAATTTGTATTTATTCCAGCAAGTTACTATCTTGGGCAGCACCCTGATTATAAAATGCAGAGAAAAGTCAACAATGAATCATGTCTGACAGCTGATACATTTGCACTTCTATCCTTTAAAGATGTTTTGAATGGCAATTCAATAGCTATGTCAGAAAAGATTAATAGGCTGTATTAAGTATTGCATAACATTAGTTACAGAAAAGTTAATTCACACACAATCTTTCTATTCAAAGGGATCAAGAGCTAACCTCACCATATTGTGCATACTGTATTTCTATTATTTCTTTTGCTTCTGCAAATCTTGAAAAAGAAAAAGAAATTAAGCAGAGCGGCAAAATCCTGTTCTCTGCCCACTGGGAAGTATAATCAGACCTTGACAGGCTTACAGATTTGCTATTTTTTTCCTCTTAGAAATGAAGCCATAAGAGTTCAGCAAACTGAATTCTGTACCTAGTACTCAATTTACTTGCAATGTACTTCTGTCCCATAATACTGGCCACTGCCCACATAATTCACAACCACATGGATTAAGATATAGTATTCAGCTATTTAATACCAATAGCCCTATTCCCAGATGGTCAAGCCACACCATGAACTCCCAATAATGCCTCCAAACATCCAGAGATGCATCACAACTACACACACAACAAAAGTGATGCTTATCTTTTCTGTTTGTGAGCCACTTTGGTGCCCTTTCTGGGATAAAGGCAGCATAGAAATTAAAATAAATAAATAAATAAATAAATATTAGCAGAGAAGGTCTCTCTGAAGGTATATGTGGTACACTATTATTTACTGAGGGAATGAAGTCTTGTCTTATAAAGAACAGTTGCATTACTTGCAGGAGCTATAAGAGCTGAGATTGCCAGAACTTGGAAAAATATTGACATTCATTTTAAAGATATCTTATTAGAATATGGCTGTTGCACTTGCAGAAAAATTAAACAGCCATTTTCATATGACCAGAGAAGAAATGAAAGAGACCTACTTGGTAGCAACCTGGCACCCATTTGTAATATATTTTCAAGAACTGGCTGCTGAAGCTAGACCTCCGATAAATCAACCAGATGTTTAGCATAGGAGATATTTATTATAGAAACAGAGCTAATGTACACTATCTGTGGACAGACATATAGGTAAGCAAATTATGTGGATATATGATTGTATTTGATATATTGCTACAGATATATTGTTAATGGGGGGACTGGGTGATAAGCATGGACTTCCTTGTTACTGCTGGATTCTAAAAATAATATTAAAAATATGCAAAAAAATATATGTGGTAGGTTGAGTAGTATTAGAACACTAGACAGAGATTCTCTTTAAAAAGTTCCTTTAGAGAAGGAAACGTAAAATTCCATCTCACTGTAAAATGCGTATTAATAATACAAGTCCACTATGTCTAGGCTTTTGAAATATCACAACCCAACCCTGAACATTAACAAAGATTCTGTATCATCCTTTCATGTTAATGCAACATCTAGTGACCAAATTATGTATTGCATATAAACTGTATTGCCAGTTTCATCAAGGATTCAATGTGTCCTTTACCCACCTTTTTCTTGCATGAGCTTTAAAGCAGTGGTCCCCAAACATTTTCAAGCTACCACCCCCTTTCCTCTTGGGCGACAACCCCAGCACACACACCCCCATGCCTATTTCTTGGTATTAGGTCCACTGTTCTACTGGGGGAGGGGGAGAAGAGAGAAAGTATCCAAACAAAGAAAGTGGTTAGTTTTTTGTGGGTTTTTGGGCTGTGTGGCCATGTTCTAGAAGAGTTTCTTTCTGACGTTTCGCCAGCATCTGTGGCTGGTATCTTCATTTCTCTGGCCAGTCGGAAAGGACATAAAGTGTTCTCCCACTCCCTCTGTGGCTATAGCTTGCATGCCTGCAGAAAGGGCTGTGAGTGCCCCCTCTGGCATGTGTGCCATGGGTTTGCCACCACTGGCCTAGGGCCAGGGAGGTGGAGTGGCAGCGGTCTATCTCTATCAGGATTCCATCTCTCTCACAAGATTCCCTGTCGTACAATCTACTAGGTTTGAATGAGTGTTTTTGGAGATGGATTCTGTTGGTGTATCACCCATCCCTTTGCTCAATAGACCTTCTTGAGCTGACTGAGTTGGTGTTGAGAGCCCTGTTGTGCTGGCAGGGTGTGTGTGGATTTCAACATCCATGCAGAGACCAGTCAGCAGCAGCTCAGGACTTTGTGTCTACCATGACAACCATGGATCTGTCTGAACTAATAATTGGCACTACCCATGCTGCAAGACATACTCCAGACCTGGTTTTCTCTGCTGGGCAGGATGAAGATCTGAATATGGAGGAACTTTCTGCAATTCTATTGTCATGGACTGATAACTACCTGGTGGGATTCAGACACATTAGGAGTCTCTGCAGGGGTGAGTGGCTGATTAAAATGATTTGTCCTGGAGACTTATGGATCCAAAATGGCTCTTGACAACTCTTGGGGAATTCTGTTTCCTTGGTAGATCATGTTTGATCTCTGGAGCACTGAAATGGCTAAGGCAGAGATTTCCCCTAAGTGTCACCTCCCATGGCATGGAGTCAAGCAAGACCCTGGGTTCACTTGGGAGCTGGCAGTGATTAAACAAGAGTGACAATGAAAGATGACTCAGAATAAATCCCACCAAACATGGCTAGAGCTCATTGGGAGGCCTACGCTGTGGTGATAGGCGGCACCAAAATTATACTTCTGACAAGAGTTTCATCTGCACCGTGTAATCCAGTCGAGCTGTCTCAATTAGTCAGGGGCTTTACTTTCTTGCCCACAAGAGAAAAACAGAGACAACTCAACAGCCTTCGATGAAGAATTTGCAAGACACTTTGCAATTTGTAAAGATTGCAAGATTTGCAAGATTGCCCAACTACTGGTGTGCCAAAGCCTTTCTTCAGTTCTACCAAATTAAATGCTTCATCACAAAAAATTATCAATGTTAATTGCAATGCCATGCACACATTTTTAGGAATACAGTAAGGTCCATGAAGTTTAGTTGCCCCTTTTATTCAAAATCTTTAATAAGACAGTTTGCTGCAGATTTTACTTTTTGTAGAACAGGCAAATCCAACTATTATTTCTACAGCTACTGGTTCATCAACCTCTAAAATTATGAATCAACCCTCTCCAAAAAAAAATCTGGTGAGAATACATTGCACATAATTCTCCCCCCCACATCCCTTTTGTATAGGTTACTCTGCTTGCAGAAGCCTGGTCCACATTATATTTTCAGCAAAAAGGATGACAGGAGTATTATAATGGAGGCTGGTGCTAGAAATCAGTAGAATCAAGAAAGAATGGCTATAGGAGAGAAGTCCCTCCCAATTCCTATCCAGCCAGGAACTTCTTCTGCAGCCCTGTTTGACACCTTTCAAACACATAGGTAAGATTCCCTTGCTGCTGTTGTGTAACTTCCAAGTCATCCAATTTATGGTGTCACTGTTGATTTGTTTAGAGGAGTGCCATCCTCTGAGGCAGACAGCGTGCAACGTGTCCAAAGTTATGCATGACTGGGTGGGGATTTGAATTCCCACAATCCTAGTCCAACACTCAAACCACTACCTCACACTGGCTATCTCAAGATTCACTATGAAACCATTTTCTTCTTGTCATATCTTCTAAGGCTTGTTGCCTACATTTGAAAGCAAGAAATGGCAATCAGCAGATAACAGATGCTTTGCTCTTCAGAATGGTACATTAAATGATTCAAAGATACAAGTAGTGATTTTTTTTCACCTATTTATTATACACAAGATGCAAACAAACAGCAACACAGTTCTACTGAGGTGGCTGCCCACGTCCACGTCCAAATCCACCTCTCTGCAAATGCAAAAAAACAGAATACATGGTAAGTGCCTCCACAATGTCAACTAGACTAAGTAGTTCATTTATGACACAAGTAGCACATAAAAGCATGCACACAACTTCATGCCTTCAAAGACTGGAAGTTTTAATGTTGATGGGCAGCTAGTGCACAGCTCAACAAAACTGCTCTAGGAAGCAAATCTGCAGCTCAAACATTTCTAAGTACAGCTTCCAATCATGGTGCACCTCTTTCTAATGAATGAAGAGATGTTAACATTTATCATGCAAGGCAGGCAATACTGCACATGGGATGGCTTGCCATAAATATGTAAGAAAAAAAACAGGAAATAGCCTTTATATTGTTTAGTGTGACCATGTTGCCAGCATATGACAAGATTCTAAAGGTAAATGTATTTCAGATATTTTAAAAAAGCTTATCTATGTTGGCAAAATCTTATTTAAAGTATTTCAGCTACCTGGGAGCCTTGTATTTTTGTTGCCTTGTCTGTCAAGTGAGAACTTTGTCTCCAAGCAACTTTCTGTGCTTACTGTCTAATCATATGACTGTGCTCTTCCATTTGCACTGGCGATTCTCACATAAGTACTCTAACTAGGTGCATCCTTTATTGACAAAGGAAATCCCTTTGGGACCAATGATTATTCTGCATGACAAACTGCATATGACTACAGATTTCCTGAAATCTATATTGTCCAATCATCATCACTCTCTCCTACAGACCTTATACTAGTTAGTTATTACCAGGCAGTGTAAATAGGAGTCAGGAATGTCTATAGTTGCTTCTACATTATGAATACTATCTAGACAACAGGAAGATAATAAAGTGTGCCATCTTCTCCAGATACACTTGCAGACATTCTTGTTTAAACTACATGTTCCATATCATACTCACAAACTGAAATTCAGTAGCTGCCCCAGCACCAGCTTCTGCCTTCTTGTCAGCACCAGCTGTGAAAGAAAAAAACAGTGTTATTCAAGATTAAAAAATACCTATATGGACATTTATTCCTTTAGAAGGAAGTTCCTTCTGAAGTTACCTTCAAAAACATAATGATGGAGAATAATACTGGACCTCCAACCCACCAGCTGCCACAGAGTGAAATGACACCCTGGACTCTGAGTGTTACCACTATCCCAGGATAAATCATCTTCCCGTAAAACTCTTTTTGTTGACCCCCCCCCCCCGGCTTGTTTGCAAAGCTATTAATAAAATTCATTAAAAACTTAAAAAAACAAAACACATAAAAGCATAATGATGTAATATTATTGCCAGGGACCTTTACACATCGCCTTTTTGTATCTGAAGCACAGCACAACTGTCAAAATGATCCCCACCCCACACACCTCAAAAGGCTAGAGCTGGAACTCCTGTGTATTGCATTACACTTTCAGTAATGTCTTATCCAAGCAAAATAACTCTCTAAGTTTCCCCAATTTTTAATACTGAGAGTTTTAATTAAAAAAAAAAAGCTAGGTTGCAATAGTATAGGCGTGGAAACTTGGTTAACCCCTTCTTTTAATCTTACAGTTAACACTTACATGGAGCAGCACTGCGCCTGTAGGTGTCTCTGTCAGCTTCTCCTCGTGTGAGACGAGCAGGACGCTCACCCTCCAAGCCTGAAATGATCCAAATAGCAAAAATTAATCCAGAAAGCTCCCACTACAGCCCCAGGTCAAGTTGTTTCAACATTTATAAGACAGTTGGATTATCTTATCTTTTTTTAAGGGCAGTTTGGCCAAAACTGAAGTTCTTCATAATCCCAATTGCTTCATTCAAACCAACATCACAACAGTCGGATGCAAGTCTCCTTGTCTTATCAGAGAAATGCCTGCATCACACCACAATTCAATCTAACACACTATAATGTAGGCTAAACTACCATTCCCCCCCCCCACAGTATACATTTTATGTTGCCTTGAACTTTCCCATCCCGATTCTCATTTTTCTAAATTCTCCCTTAGTGTGGCTCAGCTCTTTAAAAGCTACACTTCCAATTATAGACAAAAAAAGGTGCCATGAGGACAGGGGAGCATGTCATCTTTTATCAACAAAAAACTGATTTCCTATGATTTAAAAGAGAAATAATTGTTAAATATAATTACCAGATGCTTACTAAGATATGTAGGTATTCTCAGGGATAAAAATAAAGGTAAATAAAATTAGTAATGCACAACTGGTTGGTCCTAGAGAAATTCACTATTTTCATAAAAGCCACATTGCTTATCAGTGTGCTATCATTACAAGGTTAATGACTCCAGCTACACAGAACAGTCTCTATTCAAGAAACATTACTCATGTTTTAAGAGGTCAACTGAAAGCTAGCAGTCAAAATCATGTAGACTCTCGCCTACCTTAAAGCTTTTCTGTAAAGAAGAGACAATAAGAATTCCTCTTTCAATTAAAAGAAGCCTATGCTTCAGGCTACCAAGTGCCACTAGGTGTCCTGAGCAACTGATTACGTGGCAACCTAACCAACTGTTTTAACACTTCAACTCAGGATGAAGAATGCAATAAGAACAGGGCAGGCAAAGTTTTACATACAACGTGAGGAAAAAAATCATCCTTCTAAGACTATATGGGACCTGAGCAAGTCAACATCTTCCCCTTGCAATTCTGATACCCTATTAGCAGCAGACATAACCTCTACAGTGGGAACCACTTTGCAAGGAATTGACATTAGCAAATCTGCTTGTCACATGAGATAGTTCTCACACTCCAGTTTGAACCAGCATCCATGTGACACCTATACCCTGAGAAGCTGCTTCACTTGAACAATGGATGCCAACTTATTAGGAATGGTTTATGTTGAAGAAAGCCTGACCATGGTTGGGCACACAGCTGTGTGGTCCTGCAGTCAGATTTAGTAAAAGACTCTGAGACAATGCCACAAGAATGCTGAACTACATTATACTTATAATTATTTAAGAAACTATTTAATAATCATTCTTTATAACTTAATTAAAACTCAGAATTTTACTAAATATTTAAGACTCACTGAAACAAAATTTGCTTGTACCAAGCACATGTAAACATCACTGGGAATAAATCCAGGTAGGCCTATCCTGAGCATATCAAATTCAAGCTATTTACAGTCTTGGTGTAAGAATACTGTTTTCCCTGAAAATATTAGCAGTCTAATCAACATCAAGTCATTTATGACTTTTTATAAGAGCAAAGGGACTTTTCAGACTGATGGTTCTGATTAAGATAGGGTAGTAAAGCAAGAAATATTTTAAAGTTTTTTCCCCCAATTTTCTTTTAAGGTTCCTTAATATACTCCTTTTCATTGAAGTTCAGTGTAATATAACTGGCCCGAATCTAGAAAATGTACATGGCCATGGAATCTTTAGCATTTGGGTAGAAATATTATTAATATATTTGCCAAATACAGTTGAGGGAAAAGCATCAGTTAACTAAACTGGATCAGAGGACAGGCTTTTTTCCAAAAATCAAGGACCTAATAATTTGTGCAGGAGGAATTCAAGGCACTGCAGGCCTTTCCCATCAAACACCACCACTATTTTGGAGTACTGCAATCACTTAGTTGCAGATAGTACTTAATGTTTGTGTGCAAATTTTGCAGCAGCAATGGGAAAACTGACCTTCCAGGTGATTATGGACACAATTTTCCATCATGCAAGTTTTAGTCTAACATCATAGAGGGGTATTCATAGGCTCCCCACTCATTTTGGAGCACCCATTTTTTATTAATTTGATTACACTATAGTATCATGCTAATCTTAACTAATGTTTTACACTATCCATTTCTGGTTTTATCTGTTAGCTGCTTCACTAACTTCACTTTTAGCAAAGATATATAAAAGTTTTGAACAGAACTATTTGAGTGTACAGTCGCATCTCCATTTTCACGGGGTATCCGTTCCGGACCTCCCCATGGAAATGCAAAACCGCCAATATTCAAGCCCCATTGGCTTGAATGGCAATGCACACCCCATTTTGTCTCCCTCCATTTGCCACCAGCAAACGGGCGAGGGATGCAGACTCCAAGTTTGCAAAAACAAGAGGGGTGACTATTCTCAGCATTTAATTCTTTTGGCAAGAAAAGCCATTCTGTAGCAAATCCAGACCAGCTGTATGATTTCCTTTGTAAATTAAGGCCAAAGTTAAAAGATGTTTCTCCCAGCCAAAACTTACCTTTTGGCCGGGGTCTGCCAGTCTCAGGACGGCTGCGGCGCAGGGTGGCAGGCACAATTTCAGGTGGCAAATGGAGATAATCCCGCAAGTATTGGATGCCTTCGTTGGTCAAATACCAGTAGAAATGCCTCCAAGCAAACTGCTCCTTCACATAGCCACGAGATTTCAGCGACTAGAAACATACACTAGTTAATCCATGGACATAATCAGCAAATTACTTAAATTAACTCTAATGGATGTAAAGTTTCTATCCTGAACACAGGAAGAAGACAGAGAGAAGGGAAGACAGATTATGATCTGTTTTAAAATCACGAATGTGGTCTATCTAGCAACATTACAGGTGTTTAGAAGGGTCCTGCAAAATGGCGAGTAGCTGATATTATTGTTACCTCCTGCCTCCATGATGACCAACCTATTCAGGATCTACAATTAACTTACTATATCCAACTGCTTCTGAACTAGGATCCCATCTTAATTCCAACATACAATTTGAAACCTAATTTAAAATTATTTACTTCATATAGCTTTCACTTCATCTGCAAGACATGAGGAGGCTACCTTGCAACCTCTTCAGATGTAGCTGGACTGCTACATCTCACTATTCGTTATACTGCGAAATTGTAATTCAACAATATTAATATACCCATTAAAGCAAACAACACATACAGAGTGACAGAAGAATGTCTGCATCTCTAAAACAGTTGTGTAGAGGGCAGAATTTAATCAGGCATTATCTCTTTATAGAAAAGAAGCTGCTTCTCCTGAAATAATTTCCATCACACACCTATTAGAAGGGCAGATGCCACATTGTACTTTGCTTCTGATAATTTTCTTTTCCTGCCCACCCCAGCTTTCTTTTTAAACACTAAGATAGCAAAAGAAAATGGTACATCTCTCTCTCTCTCACACACACACACAATACAACAGGGTACATACATCCTGTTAGCTCAAGACCTTTGCTTTACCTGCATTGCTTTCATGACGTGGAGGTTGGGCACATTTTTATCTGCCAGTTCAGGGTGCTTAGGCATGTGAACATCCTTTTTGGCTACCATCACTCCCTCCTTAAAAAGGAGTTCATAGATGGCAATGCGATTTTTTTTAGGCATCAACATCTGCAGGAAAAATAGATAAGGTTGTCAACAGCAGCCATTTCTTTAATTCAAAGGAATATAAACTTCAGGTTTTGTAAAGATGAGCTGCACAGGCTAGTCTAATATAATAGTGTCTTACTCTGCCAGGAAACTGAGCAACATAAAGGCAAGCAGCACGTATACAGTCCACACTTAAATCCTGAACAGTTATACTCTACAAAAGATAAGCATGCTCCATTGTAATAAGCTGTTTTAAACAAGATGGGCCCTTGGTGTGTGCTGGGGTTTAGTTCCAGGACCATCACCCCCATGGATACCAAAATCCGTGGATGCTCACTTCCCATTGTATACAATGGTGTCCTTTATATAAAATGGCAAAATCATTTCTTGAATATTTTCAAATCATGAATGGTTGAATCCATGGATAAGGAATACGTGTATATGGAGGGCCAACTGGGTTTGTCTGCTCTGTGACTTGTTGGGACTTTTTAAAGCAGCTTCTTCCCATTAGGTTTCATCTAATTCTTTTATAATTGGAAATGGAAAAAAACTGGGATCTTGGAGCACTGCACTAAAGCACCTCCCTCTAGATCTATCATTGCACACTAAACACAAGATAAAGCATACAAGTTCCATACAAAAATGTAGGGCATTTGTCAATTATACCAAAATACACGGGATAATAAAGTACATTCATCTGTCCAGATTCGCTGACTTCCTGTTTGTGGTTTTGAATTTCCATGGATGGGAAGCCAGGAGGGTCAAAATGGTGTGTGCACCCATAGTGCCGCACAGCCGTTAAAAACAATGGGGCTCCAATATTTTCAGTTTTTCTGATTCGCCGGGGTGGGTGGGTACAGAAGGATCCTCCGTGAATCGGAAGGGATGACTGTAAACTGTATGCATACTTATTTGGGAGGGACTTGCTTCCAATCCAGCAGAAACAGAATACGGACAGTTTTAGGACCAAGATAAATGTTTCACCAGTGGAATAATACCATTCCCTGCCAGGGAAGCCAGGAAGCTGTGCAGCAAGCATGTTGGAACATTATCACACTACACTCTTTTAGTGCTATTGTTCCACTTTAACTGCTCTGGCTACCTCCTATGTGGAATCTTGAAATTTGTAGTTTGTTGTTGTTAACTGCCCTCAAGTCCCTGACTCATGAACAACCCTTGGATGAGACATCTCCAAGACCCCACTGCTCTGCTTAGGTCCTGCAAATTTAGGCATGTGACCTCCGTAACTGAGTCCATCCATTTAGCATGTAGTCTTCCTTTCTTTCTATTGCCTTCTGCGTTTCCTAGCACTATTGTCTTTTCCAATAAGTAGTGCCTTCTCATGATGTGTCCAAAGTACAACAACCTCAGTTTGACCATCTTGGCGTCCAGGGAGAGTTCATGCTTGATCTGTTCTAGGAGCCATTTGTTTATTTTTTTGGCCATCTGTGGCATTCTCAGCACTCTTCTCCAGCACCACATTTCAAATTATTTTTCTTTCTCTCAGCTTTCTTCATGATCCAGCTCTCACACCCATACATGGTGACGGGGAATACACTGGCTTGCTTGTATGATTCTAACTTTAGTGCTCAGTTATATATCTTTGCTCTTTAGGATCTCGTCTAATTCTTTCATGGCTGCCTCTCCCATTCCTAGTCTTCTGATTTCTTGACTGAAATTTGTAGTTGGGGGGCATTCAGAATTCTCAGCCAGAGAGCTCTTGTTGTTGTTGTGTCTTCCAGTCCTTTCTGACTTATGGAGACCCTATACCATGTACGGATGCTAGAGCTGGACAGTGAAGGAAACAAGACAGAAAGAAAATCAACTCATTTGAAATGTGGTGCTGGAGAAGAGTACTTAGGATACCAGGGACAGCCAAGAAGACAAACAAATGGGTTCTTGAACAGATCAGACCAAGGCTCTCCTTGGAAGCAAAGATGATCAAGTTGAGACTATCGTAATTTGGCCACATAATGAGAAGGCATGGATCACTGGAAAAAACAATAATGCTAGGAAAGGTAGAGGGTAGAAGAAAGAGAGGAAGAACACAAACCAGATAGACCAGGGGTAGAACCTTTCCCCTTTAAGGGCTGAGGGACTTCAGCTCCCAGAATCCCAGGAGCTATTGGCCAACATGGCTGAGACTTCTGGGAGCTGAAGTCCCTCGGCCCTTAAAGGGGAAAGTTGCCTACCCGAGATAGACAGACTTGATCGGGGGGTTATGGGCAAAGGCTTGCAGAGTCTGGGCAAGGCAATGGAGGACAGGGATCCTTGGAGGAGATGTCTCATCCACAGGGTTGCCATCAGCCAGAACCAACTCAAAGGCAGCTTACAACAACAACAAGGTGAACAAATAAGGGGCTTACTGGCACGATTTCTTTGAAGATGGTTTGCCAATGCCTTCCCCTGAGGCTGAGAGAGTGTGACTCATTACCCAGTGGGTTTCACGGCCGAGCGGGGAATCGAACCCTGGACTCCAGAGCTGTGGCCTCCCTAAACTAGACCCCAGAATTCCACAGGAGGCAGCCATAGCAGTTAAAGCGGATCAATAGCGCAATAACAATGGAGATGACCCCAGTATACTCCTATAGTGCTGCTATTCCACTTGTACTGCTCTGGCTGCCTCCTGAGGCTTGTAGTTTATTGAGGCCTAAGAGCTCTCTGTCTGAGAATTCTAAATGCCTTTCCCTAAACTACAAATCCCAGAATGCAACAGGAGGCCGCCAGAGCAGTCAAAGTGGAATAGCAGCACTATAGGAGTGTAGGGCCGCCTTGCTTCAATGGTCAGCGAAGCTCTTCCTGTGCCACAGACACTGCTCCAGGAGCCTCGGCCTTCCTTCCAACCGCCCCCCGGATTCTCCCCAATTTCCCGGCCCCGCTCCCGCTCCGGCCAAAAAGAGCCCCGCAGGCGAGAAGGGGAGAGCGCCCAGGAGCGATACGAAGCACGGCCGGACCGACCAACGGCAGGATTGCGGCGATGCTGGAGAGATGGACCGGCCAGAGGGAGCCCTTACCGTGGCGGCCGCGGGAGGCTCCTTGCGGGAAAGGACGACGCATGCGCGGTGCGGTCCCTTCCTGCTTCGGAAGGGCCCTGGGGCTTACCGCGCGCGGCTATCCCAGTGCCTGAGTGGCGTATAGTTGTCCTCGGAAAACGCCTGATGAGAGCGACAATCGAAGTGGCAATTACAAATGAATTGCAGCCTCCAAAGATGCCTTTTTTATTTTTAGGACGATTAAGGGCCTGAACAGACTGCCAGAAATAATCCAGATATCTTTGTGTTTCTTTAGTGAAACTTTCAGTTGGGGTTTAAGTCCTATGCACCTCCTTTGTTGCTGTTATTGCTGTGTGCCTTCAAGTTGTTTCCAACATTCCTAAGGCAAATCTGTCATAATAGGGTTTTCTTGGCAAGTTTCTTCAGAGGGAGTTTGTCTTTACACTCCTCTGTGGCTGAGAGAGTGTGACTCGCCCAAGGTTATCGAGTGGGTTTACATGGCTGAGCCTGAATTCGAACCCTCGCCTTCCAGTGTCCTAGTCCAATGGCAAGTTATTAATGAGGAAGAAGTCACAAGCTAAAAGAGTGTAGCAATTTGCTTTTCCCTGAGTCTACTGGAGACATGGTTCTGCCCTCTCTTCTCCTCTCCACCTGCTGAGTTGTGTACAAACTGCTTTTGCAATTTGAACTCAGTTTGCAGCAAGTGAAGTAAGCTGAGGACAAAGAGGGAAAGGGGGACATTTTAGAAGCCTCTGAAAAGACAGGATGACAGGGGATTAACTGGGATTGTCCCTTCTTCATCAGGACAGTTGGGGGTTTTGTGATCAGTCCTGGATATTATTGTCTTTGAAATCTGTACTTTGGTGTACTGTATAAACACGTGTACAAGTCGACCTCATGTATAAGTCAAGGGAAGGTTTCGGGGTCAAAATCATGGATTTTGATATGACCAGTGGATAAGTCGAGGGTAAAACCTAGAGGGCTATAAGGAAGGATGTAAGGAGGAAATACCACTTCCGTCCCTCCTTCTCTTTCTCTGGACCTCTTCTGACCACCTAACACCGATTCCCAGGTGCTGGAGGAGAGGTTTTAACATCAGATTGAGAAGAGAAGCAAGTGGTGTTAAATGGAGAGTTTCTTCCATGGAAAGAAAAGACTTGCATATATTGGACTGGGGAGGGAGGGTAGTGGTGTTAAATTAGATTTTTCTTCCATGGGAAGAGAAGGCTTGCAAATTGGACTGGGAACCTCTTTCTCTCTCACACACACACACAGAAAAACACATGCCTTGAGGCACCAAGATGGGGCATCAGGCTTGCTTGTTTCAGGACCTTTCTAAGCAGTACTAATGTACTGAGCCATATATAAGTCGACCCAGAATTTTAGGGTCAATTTTGTGGCATAAATTTCTCGACTTACAGTCGAGTATATACAGTGTATAGAATGGGGACAGTTTTATATATATATATATATATATATATATATATAGTTGCCTGTTTCATTATTTCCAAACTGTTCCTCTTTCCTTGCACTGTAGGTCTTGCATCCTTAGAAATAATGTGTGTTGGTTAGTTCTTGGAAATTCTGTAAAAGCCCTCCACCTTGTTGCTCAGATACTGCTATTGAATGTTGATCTCTGCCTGATTCCTGGCAAATAGTCATTTATTTGATTCCCTTTTTAAAAAAATATTTTTATAAAAGTTCTACATACACTAAAAACAGTACAGCAAACACACACATTAAACTATATTATATCAAAAAACAAAATAAGAAACTAGACACAAAAGACAATACAGATTATCCTAAAAGAATATATATTAAGCAAATAAAAAATAAACTATCCAACTATCTTTTCTATGGCCATATGATAATTCTTAAGCTTCTAGCTTCCTCTTTATACTCTAAAATGTTACATTTCATCTATAAGTTTAACTCACCAATAATCAATACCACTAGTCATCTTGTCATCCTCATTCTTTCTCAAAAATTCTATTATTATTTATTTTAATTATTTATTGCATTTCTATTCTGTCTTTTTTCCAAAATGAGACCCAAGGTAGCTTTCATAAACGTTACCAATGACGTTCCTCTAATCCAAATTAGCAATTTATCCATCTCTGCTAACTCATTCATTTTTGACAAACATTTTTCTATTGTAGGTAATACATTAGCCTTCCATTTCTGATCATATAATAGTGTTGCCAATGTGGTCATATATTGTGGCAGGGGTAGGCAACCTAAGGCCCGGGGGCCAGATGCAGCCCCCAGAGGCCTTTAGACCAGCCCCAGGCCAGTCCTGCGGCTGCCGCCGCCCCCGCTGCCCCCCGCAGCCGCCGCTCCCCATAATGATATTGATTATTGTTGTTATTACTTGTTCTTGGGGTTTTCTTAGCAAAATCTCCACAGGGGTTTTGCCATGGCTTTTCTGGGGCTGAGAGAGTGTGCATGCATTTTTTTATTTTTTTTAAAAAATAATTTTTCTATTTATTTATTTATTTATTTATTTATTTTTGGTGCTTCGGCCCCCCCAATTGTCTGAGGGACAGCAACCCGGCCTCCGGCTCAAAAAGGTTGCCTACCAAATCCCAGAAGGAAAAGTTCAAGTTTTAATTGTATATTAGTCTTTAATATTCTCTGTATCAATGTATGTATTTGCAGCCAATACCTTTAGCCTTTTAAAAAATCCATCACGTATGGTAGAATGTCCCTTCTTGTTTTTCACACTTCCAGCAAACATTTGAAGTTCTCTTGTATATATTTGACAATTTGTCAGGACTGATATTTCAATTATTTTGTAAAAATTCTCTTCAATGTCATAGAATAAAGTAAATTTCCCATTGTTCTGTGGTCTTAGATGTCTTTGCACTAATGCACAGAGCATGGTAAATGAATTAGATGAACATGAAGTCTTAATACAGCAAAGCAAATATGATATAATAGGCATCACCAAAGCCTAGTGGGATGAGTGTCATGACTGGAATGTAGTAACAGAGGGCTAACTGCTTATTTCAGGTATTTTCCTCATAATGTTGGGTTCTTGTACTATTCAAACAGTTCTCTTTATAACGTTTGGGCCATTATCTCCAGCATTTGATAAACTCATGCCCTCAAAAATACTGTCTCCTTCCCTCATATAACTTAGTTTACAGCCCTCCTGATCAGGTTTGTGAGCCTCTTAGCAAAAACATTCCTGCCAACTGCTGCGAGGTGCAACCCATCACTTGCCAGAAGTCCATCTTCATAAAACTGCAGACCATGGTCAGGGAAGCCAAATCATTCCTGATGGCACCATCCATGAAACCAGTTGTTCACATTCATTATTCTTCTTTCTCTTCCTAGGCCACGTCCTTCAACTGGAAGGAGAGACAAAATGACAATCTTTGCATCAAAGTCCTCCAGCTTCCTACACAGAGCCTCATAATCCCTTGTGATATCCTGAAGGCTATACCTTGCAGTGTCATTGGTTCCCATGTGGATCAAAAGGAAGGGGTAATAGTCAGCAAGAGTCTTGTCAGCTTCTCTGTCATATCACAGATTTTAAGTTCAAGTTTTAAAAGACAGCATACCTCTTGAGTTGTCCTGTCACGCCTGCAAACCATTGCTTCTGCTCCCCTCATCAAGGAGTCCCCTACCACCAACACACATCTCTGAGGATTAGCAAGGGCCATTCAATGTGCTGAATCTTCCAAGGTCACCTACATGTTCTCTGAGGCCTGACACTGTTGATCTTGTTCCTGTTCCTCTTCATCACCGTTAAGGGAAAGAGCTTTGAACTGATCCCATAGCTCTAAACCAGGGGTAGGCAACCTAAGGCCCGGGGGCCGGATGCAGCCCTCTGAGGCCTTTGGACCGGCCCCAGGCCAGTCCTGCCACCGCCGCCCGCCATGATGATATTGATTATTGTTGTTATTACTTGTTCTTGGGGTTTTCTTGGCAAAATCTCCACAGGGGTTTTGCCATGGCTTTTCTGGGACTGAGAGTGTGCATGCATATTTTTAATTTTTTTTAATATTTATTTATTTATTTATTTATTGTGCTTCGGCCCCCCAATTGTCTGAGGGACAGCAACCCAGCCCCTGGCTCAAAAAGGTTGCCTACCCCTGCTTTAAACTCACAGAATGATCCCTGGCCCTTCTACTTCTATGTGTTACATTCCTCCAAATGTCTGCCACCTGTATTTGGGAACTGACCTCCCCCTCATATCATATCATCCCCTGTATGCTCCTCATCCAGAACAGTTTGTTCTGCTCTGTTCAAGAAAATCCT
Source organism: Phrynosoma blainvillii (assembly GCA_026167975.1). Classification (NCBI taxonomy): domain Eukaryota; kingdom Metazoa; phylum Chordata; class Lepidosauria; order Squamata; family Phrynosomatidae; genus Phrynosoma; species Phrynosoma blainvillii. The sequence continues at coordinate 244,142,232 of JANUYF010000004.1, forward strand.
CATGTTCCCTAATATACTGAGGAATAGATACACAGCCTTCAAGTTAATGGACCTTTTCTTCCAACAGGACAACCTACACATTCCCTGGCAAAAATGCAGATATCCCACTGCCGTTGCAGGTGACTGCAACAGCTCCTTCATCATCCTTAGCACTAAACTGAGGGCCACCCCCTCAAAACTTAAAGTTCACTTTTTGTTCTGCAGTTGTAGTGAGTGACAGTGTGATGAATACAGAAACATACTTAATTGGCAGAAATACGTAGTTAACAGCAGCAATGAGAGAACCAAAGAAATTGCAGAAAACATTTTAATGATATAAGGGGTTTATATTAACCCAAATATGATTTTATTTAATGCAAGTGTGCGATTTTCAACTGGCAAATGTTAAGAGAACACAAGTGAAAAGCAACAAATGTAGATAATATTTCATGCTACAGTGTTTCTGAAGCAGTTTCCAAAAAAGAAGAAAGGATTCAACTTGCTTTTCTATCATCACCATAATGTTCTGTTTTTAAAAATACTTTTAAGTATGTCTCAGTCAAATCTTTGTCATATAGCCAGAGTTGAAACAAGACATTTCGGTATCTTAGGTAGGCAGCATTGTGTAGTGGTTTGAGAATTAGATTATGACTCGGGAGAACAGTGTTCAAATCTCCCTCAGCCATGAAACTCATTGGGTGACCCTGGGTAAGTCACACTCTCTCAATCTCAGGAGAAGGCAATGGCAACCCTTTCCCCGAAGAAACCTGCCATGATAGGGTCACCATAGGATCACTATAAGTCAGAAACGACTTGAAGGCACAAAACAACAACAAGCCAGGCAAAATTCGCACCCACCCACACAAAGTTAAGGTGTCGAATACCTAAGCCCTACCAAGTTGTTATGGCACACAAAGAAAATTCCACAAGTACCTGTCCAAATGTCTGAAAATAAAATAACAACAACAACCACAACAAAATAAATTATAACAATTTGCTGCTGCTTCATGGCCACCAAGGTCTGCTGTGTGAAACGACCATTTAATTTGCTAATGATAGGCTTGGCCTTTCATCCATGTAGACAGTGGTGTCATTAGGAGGTGCGTGTGGACCACACCAGGTGACACCCTAAAGGAGGGTGACAACACTGATCCTCAAACATCTGCCTTTGGACAGAAACAGGCTATGGCATTTGCCTGTGTCCCATTAAAATGTTGAAGAGATAATATGAGTGGGGCGAGGGTTAGTGGGAGGAGAAAGGAGAGGCCACAGATATATATTTACATATCTGCATTTACATATACATCACATTTTGATATCACATCACATTTTGATATCACATTTTACCACATTTTCTCTTCAACCGTATGAAACTATGTATATCTATGTATATATAAATGCATTTAGGCTATGTGTATGATATTGTAATTTAAAGGTACAATTTTAATTTTGCTAGTTCTTTATGTCACAGCTATTACCATTGCATTCAGTAATATACAGGAATTATTATTAATAAGTAACATTAGTACAAAAAATTACTAAGGATTCTGTATGGTGTTGTATGGGAGGAGGTCAATGGGGGGGTGACACCATGTGTTACTGCACTGGGTGACACCAAACCTAGTGATGCCACTGTGTGTGGATATCTCTCTTAAAATGAAACAGGAAAAATTATATGAATGTGTTCCTTGTGCTGAAGATCTGAGTGAAGAGAGGAAAGGAACTCCTCTGTGTCAACTAGGTTTCCCATCACAACCATGTAGCTGTGTTAAGATATTACATTGCATCCTTCAGAGACCAGTTCTGTCTCTTCAGCCAGGGACCATGTAAAGGAAGATGAATAATACAGGAGAGGGAGAGCAGTCAGATTTGCCTGAGTAGGCAGAGAGAGTGAGAGCTTTCCCAAGAGGTGATCGATTCTGGCCCAGCTCAAATAACTGCTTTTTTTCCGTGGGGCATACACATCATATATCAGCCAACAGAGTCACTCTCTAGATGCAAGGCATGAAAGAAGAGAGGTCTTTGGAGCAGACAGTAAATAGGAGAGCATGCCTGCTTGTGAGATCCATTACAATTTGTCCTGGGATTAGGAATTAATCTTCCCTTCATTGATAGGTTAGATGCTGTTGTTGTGTTACATAACAAATTCCTTTGACTGCTCTGCAATTGCTCTCCATTTACATATCAGAAAAATTTGGCTAGTCAAAGCATGGGTTTGAGATTATTCTTGGCTGACTGTGTTAAGAAAGCAAGAAAAATGCAGGGAATCCTGCTGACTGTGGCAGTAGAGGTGGGGGAATCTATGCAGCATACAGCAGTAGTATCATGCTACATTTATTCAGGCCCATTGCTAATCACAAAGCAACACTGTTTTGTGGTGGGTTTTTGTTCTGTTAGTCCTAATAAAAAGCAGTATGATAGCATTCCAGTTTGTCAAGGAGATTTCCTGTGCTAGGTATGGCAAAGAACCACAAGAGGGCACATGCATGGCCTGATTCTCTCAGAGTAGATCTTCATCAATGGAAGCCAGCTTCTTTTGTTCAGCACTATAAGACTGTTTACTGTGGAATCTGTGTCTCAACCTGTATGCCATCACTCTGGGGTTATTCAGATGGTGAAAATAATATTGGTAGAATGTGGGTTGAATCTTTGTTGTTCACATGCATTTCGAATGCACCAGAGTAAGTTTTGAAGAGGGGGCTACCAAAAACCCACTTAACCAGGGAAATTTGGTCTTGGGTTTCCCCCCAGGTTTTCCTGGAAGATTCACATTGTTTGTGAATAACCAATGCAAATAGATCCAGGCTAAATCGGGATAAAGCTCTGCTTGCCTTGAACATGTTTTGAATACATCTGCATCATCAACTCCATCTTTATTCACAATGTTGACACGTGTGAGCAACAGAACATGCATAGATATACATAGATGTGGTTCTGATTAAAAAAAAGTGTGAACAACAAAACTAGAATGCATGAGTGACATTATTTGCATAACCGTGCTAAAAACAACAGCTGAATAACCCCTCAGATCATCAGTACAGGGCAGGCAACCCAAGAATAGCTTCTTGTGCCTTGCATTAATCATAAAAAATTCAGCCATTTATCCACAGCATATTTATATCTTCAGAACATATTTACAGCACCTTGCAGGGTCAGCCCAAGGTATTTTGGTAGTTGTTGCCTCACAGTCACCCAAATGCACCTGCCAAGATTTCACAGAGTGTGCTCAAAATGGCCAAATTTATTAATGAGGAAGAACACACAAGACAGGAGAGGCTGCAGCAATTTGATTTTGCCTGGGGCTACAGGGAAGGGCAAAATATTCCCTCCTCTCCCCCCCCCCACAACTTAATTGAGTGCAAACTAGTTTTTACTTTGAACCTGGTTTCCAGCCATTGAAGTAAGGTGGAAAAAAAGGGGAGGAGAGAGAAACCAGGACATTGTAAAAGCCACTGAAAAAGTGGGCCAGCAAAGGGTTCATTGGGACTGTCTCTGCCAAATCTGGAGGGTATGTGCAAATTCTGTAAAGTAGTTAAAGCCAGCCAAGTTATTCTGGTTGATGAATCAGGAAAGCTCCACTTCTCTCTCCCTGCCTTTATTGTAATTAACAGTTTTCTGCCCTGGTATAACTCTCCAAATCTGTTTACCTGCAGTGAGTTTCTCAATCTGCTTAAAAGCAGGACTGGTCCTGGAGCTTAATAGTGATATTTGAAGGGATGGAGAATTGAGACACCAAAAAGTAAAGTGGCTCACCCATAATAGTTGCTGTAAGTATCAGAACACACACCAAACTCATCTTCTTTCTTCTAGAGAAGCTCAAGTGTGTTTTCTTGTTCTAGTAAGCAGGTAAGGAAGCAACAAATGGTCTAGAACCCACAGGCCAAACTACATGAACAATATTTGTATCCTTAGCACTTGTGTGGCTGATTTAAACAAAACAAACAAATGGCCATCATGATAGGTGGAGTGTTACATTGGGACCAAAGTGTGGAGGAAAAGGAGCCTTAATCCTTTGTCCTTGCTGTGGTCCCAATCCAGAAAGGGGTTCTGAACATGCTATTTATTTCTTTAAAAAAACACATGAGAACAAAAGGCATGAATATCTGGTTCATGTGGCTGTGAGAATGTGATGAAAACATTGATGATAGAACGAGGAAAGGGATGGAGAGAAAAGAAAAAATATGGCAGGATAGAAGGGGGGGTAGGAAAAGAGGATATATAGTGAAGCCAACACACAAAAAGAGAAGGAGGGAGGCAGGGAGAGTGGGGAAAGACACACAATGGCATGTGTGTGGGAGAAAAGGAGTGAGACATGTGGGGGTTGAGTGGGGGATCCCAGGAATGGAAGAACACAAACAGCCCCCAGCTTATGTTCTGCTTTCTCTGCAGTAATGTGTTCACCTTGTGCTGTCAGCAAGTCATTACTCAGAGCCTAGCTAGCTATTGGCTGGCTAAAAATGCCTCTCTAATCTCTGGGCTGATCTTTACCCCCCTCTTCCCCATCTGCTGTGACCTTCCTTTCAATGTGCACAGGCTGAGAAAGAAAGAGAAGAACCCAGTAGAGTTCCTTGCCAGGCAACTGGCATCCCAAACTATATGTGAGTTAGGCAGGCCACAGAGCTACTCAGCCGACAGGCACTGGGACCCAGTATTTTTGGCCAGGATCCAATGGTCTTTACAACCACTCCAGAAAGGTACGTTGTAGGCAATTTCCTTTATCCCTTCAGACGATCCTGATTCCTCTCCTCTGCAGCTTATTTCTACAGGCTGTTCCATCAGACAGGTAGTCCATAGCATCACACTACATTAGTTGGGATACAGCCAACCTTGGCAGGGATATGTGTGTGTGTTGCTTAAGTAAACCACCAGTCAATCTGCTGTGTCAATCTGAAGGAGTGGGCGTTTGGCCTGTAATGTTCCTGTGGGACAAGCAGGTGATTCTCAGGTGACTGCTGAGAATCATAACACACCATAAGGTCCTCTTTCGCATTGCTGTGCAACAGTCATTCTGTTCATGTTGGGAAAGGGAAAATATTCACTGAGCATTCATAGAAGGGCAGTGCTATTTTGTGTAATGTTCTAACTTTGTTTTCTCTGGCACAACTTCAGTATTATGTTGTTTCTACCTGCAGTAACTCAAACTACCTGAGATGGCTCTTATTTCATCACTTAATTTTCGATGTGTTCCTCTTGCTAGCATGAGCAAGGTACAAAGGATTCACTTAATGCTACCAAAGTGGATAGAGAAGCTTCATTGAAATAAAAGTTTAAAGGCTGAGAATGAAGATGTGTCATGTCTGTAAGGTGCTGGGTAGTCTCTAAAGTTGTTATATATGAAACATGTTCTATATTTTGTGCATAGACTGTAACATGTACAAAAGTACATTAATGGCATAATGTGAATAAAATGGAAATATAGGCTTCACCATCCCGAACCCATATTGAGAGGTCTGATTTCATCATGGCATCAATGCTCCCTCAGTGTAACACACAAATGGTACACCCTCTTTAGTGTGCTGTCTTTGACGCACCCATGATTTGCTGTATCTTACTGGAAACAGAGACAAAAATCCTGCACCATCTTGAGGTCAGCTGTTTTGTAGCTGCAAAGCTCTTACCCTAAGCTTTATAGACTCTATCTGGGTCTCCTTCATTTTAAGCTTTATACGGTTTTACCCTGCCAGCTGTTCCAAAGGCCACCACACAGAAAACATGGAACAGATTAGAGAGAAAAATGGTAAATGGGTCTTCCTCACACCTTCATTTATAGGAGCATAGTACTCCCAGGTATATTGTGTGGTACTAATGAATCTTTTCAGTTTTTCCTCCACGCAGGGCATGGAATTAATGTAATGTTACTTATGACACATTCATTTTGGCTTTAACAAGAGGGCAACATTGTAGGGGTTTTGTGCAGAATAATATAGCAAATCATAGCATGATAACTTTGGGGCAGCAGTACCAGTCACATTCAGCTTTTATTGGTCATGGGTACAGGTTTGGGCATTTTTTGTATTTTAAGTGTATTTTTTAAAAAAGGAATCTTAAAAGCAATTCACAAATAAAATGCTCATAGCACAGTTTAAATAACAAGCAAAGTAGTTAACTTTTCAAACATAATGGCTAACAAGTCACAAATTACTTTCTAAAAATACTATTCTACGCTCTATTTCCACTGTAATGAACATCTTTCCCTCTAGAATGTCCATAATTTGAAACAACATAGAGAAATTGCAGTTCAAATGTATTTAAATTCTGTAAGAAAAGAGCACAGTGAAAACTAAACTGTTTTTAAAGAGTAATTGAACTACCGTAAAGGTGTTTGTTTTTCTTCAAGGCCTCTTACAATGCTACCATGTGTGCAGACCTGTCTATTTTTCTGTTATTTGCTAAAACAGCAACATGTGAAAAGTTCACCCATTATTTTTTAACATTCTGTATTCTGTACCAGTGAGCTAGGTCCAAATGTGGCTCCTTGGTAGATTTTCAAAGTATATCTGATGCTTTTAACATCTGCTTATGATTTTATTACATGTAAACTTGAACTGCAGCAGCCATGTACTAATTAAACTTTTTATTTTCACATCTGATCTGTTCATCTCCTAATCTGTTGCTGTTCTTTGGGTATCAAGAGATGTTCACATTCTCTGGCAGGTGGTGGCTTCCATGGCTTCCTTGTGAGTCAGGGTATTCCATTCCAAGTTTCTGTTTAAACATTAATGCAGCTATCCAAGGTGCTGAACTCAAAATCTAATTTTGTTGTTAACTGCCCTCGAATCAATCTCGACTCATGGCAACCCTATGGATGAGACATCTCCAGGACTCTCTATCCTCTACTGTTCTACTTAATTCCTGCAGCCCCTTAATACTCGTGACTTCCTCAATAAAGTCCATCCATCTAGCATGTGGCCTTCCTCTCTTCCTACTTCCCTCCACCTTCCCCAGCATTATTTTTTTCCCCAATGAGTCCTCTCTTCTCATGATGTGTCCAAAGTACGATAGTCTCAGTTTGGTCATCTTGGCTTCCAGGGAGGTTTCCGGTTTGATCTGCTCTAGGACCCACTTGTTTGTCTTTTTGGCTATCCATGGGATCTTCAGCACTCTTCTCCAGCACCACATCTCAAATGCATTGATTTTTTCCCTATCATCTTTCTTAACTGTCCAGCTCTCACATCCATACATGATTACAGGGAATACAATGGCTTGTATGATTCTAATTTTTGTGCTGAGTTGTATATCTTTACATTTTAGAATCTTTTCTAGTTCTTCCATGACTTCCCTCTCCATTCTTAATCTTCTTCTGATTTCCTGACTGCAGTCCCCATTTCTATCAATGTTTGATCCCAAGTATGGGAATTGTTTTACTATTTCTATTGCTTCATTGTCTAGCTTGAAATTTGCACTTTTTTCTTTATCTTCCCTAGTAGGTGTTACAGGTCTGTGAGGTTTTCTGCTAGTATTATGGTGTCATCTGCATATTTTATATAGTTGATATTCCTTCCTCCTATTTTCATTCCTCCTTCTTCTGTTTTTCTTATAATATGTTCTGCATACAAATTGAACAGATAGGGTGAAAGGATGCAGCCTTGTCAATTGGGAACCATTTTGTTTCTCCGTGTTCTGTTCTGACAGTAGTAGCCTCTTGTCCTGAGTACAGATTCTTCATCAGAACTATCAGATATGCTGGCACTCCCATGTCTTTAAGGGCTTTTTATAGCCCTTCATGATCTATGCCAGGGGTAGGCAACCTTTCCCCTTTAAGAGCCGAGGGACTTCAGCTCCCAGAAGCCTCAACCATGTTGGCCAATAGTCCCATGTTGGCCAATAGCTCCTGGGATTCTGGGAGCTAAAGTCCCTCGGCCCTTAAAGGGGAAAGGTTGCCTACCCCTGATCTATGCAGTCAAAGGCTTTGCTATAGTTTATAAAGCACATGCTGATTTTCTTTTGGAGTTCCCTGGTGTGCTCCATTAACCATCATATGTTTGCAATGTGATCCCTTGTGCCTTTTCCTTTCCTGAACCCTGCTTGGACCTCTGGGATCTCTCTTTCCATGTATGGTTGGAGTCTATGTTGGAGAATTTTGAGCATGATTTTGCTTGCATGGGAGATCAGTGCTATGGTCCTATAGTTGCTGCAGTCTCTTGTGTCTCCCTTTTTGTGGATGGGGATGTATATTGATCACTTCCAATCTTTTGGCCATCGTTTTGTTTTCCATATCTGTTGACATATGTTGGTTAGCACTAGAGTTGACTCTGTCAGTGTGGATTGCAGCAGTTGAATTGGAATATCATCTATTCCTGGTGATTTATTTTTTGCTATTTCTCTTATTGCAGTTTCCACCTCCTTTTTTAGGATTTGGGGTTCATCTTCATATGGCTCTTCATTCCATATGTCCTTCATTTTGTCATCTCTTTTTTATAATTCTTCTGTGTGTCACATCCAATGTCTTTTTATTCCTTCCTGGTCTTGAATTATGTTATTTTTATTGTCATAGATTGTCCCAATCCTTGGTTTGAATTTTCCTTTGATTTCCCAGATCTTGTGAAATAGAACTCTTGTTCTTCCCTTTTTGTTGTTGTCTTCTATTTCTCTGCACTGGTTGTTGTGGTAATTTTCTTTATCTTTAAGCACAAACCATTGTACTGTTGCATTCATAATTATTAGTTTGTTCCTGTCTCCCTTTTGTTTTTCATCTCTTCTTTTCTTTATTGTTTGTAGTATTTTTCTGTCATCCATGTTTTTTTTTCTCTTTCCTTTTGTTTATTGAAAATGTCTGTCTGCATTCTTCTTTTATTATGTCCCTGGTTTCAGACCATAGTTCCTCCGATTTTTGGTCTATTATGCTTAGTAGTGCAAATTTGTTTCTTATATTGTCAGTACATTCTGTTGAGATATTATTTAGATCATATTTTGGTATAATCACTGGTTTTGTTTTTTTCTTGAGTCTTACTCTTATTTTTGTTATGAGTAATTTATGATCTGTGCCACAATCAGCACCTGGGCTAGTCTTGGCCACCAGTATAGAGTTCTGCCATCTTTTACTTCCGATTATATAGTCTATTTTATTTTTTCCATTCCAAGTTTCTGTTTAAACATTAACACAGCTATCCAAAGTGCTGAACTCCAAATCTACAACCCACTCCAGTAGGTTAACTCCCTAGCTACTACTTTTGACATTCCCATGGGAGGAAAGCACCTGTCTAGGCAGGGAAAATGTTTTGATCAGTGATTTCTCCTTCATCTTGCTCTTCCTTTGAAAACCTTTCCAAATGTTAATCTCCTTAGCACGGCTATGTATGGTCAGCTGCATATCTCCTTGAATCCTCACGTCACACTCAGCACAATCCTCACATTTACTTAGAGGTGAGCCTCAATGAGTTCAGTGGGACTTACAGGTCAGCTTGTATAAGATTGTAACTTTAGACTTAAATCCAATTGCTACTCTCATCTGAAGCAGACCCATTGAATCAATAGGATTTGCACAATTATTAACTCAGCATTCAGCAAAAATGATTCATTGTGTCTGCTTTAGCTGGAATTAGCAATTGAATATAAGCCTACACACCAAGAGCTTTGACTGGTCCTGGACCCAGTGTTGTCTCTGTACAGCCATGTGACTGCTTCTGTTATTGAAAGAGAACCTACAAGGGACCTCTTTGGCACTCCAGAGAAAGGTACCTGCATTAGTTGTTGCTTTCTCTTGTCTTTGTATCTGGATTACCTCAAATCTGGAAAGGCCAGTGCAGTTCAATCATAATAGCCAACTCCAGGAGATAAAACAGAAATGTTTCAGAGAGAATGACTTAATTAAATGTGTTGGCCTAAATCCAGTTGTTAGTCCCAACTAGATTAGACCCACTAAAGCAATTGGATTTACATAACTGTACTAAATTCATATTTATTCAAGGGACCATCAACTCTAGTTTCGACCAATAATTGGAACCAAGAAAAAACAATGTGGTCTCCATGTTGTGATCTTCAAACTGCTTGCCTTTAAGCACCACACAATTATAGAACTGTGATTCTGCATTAAAAGTCATTGCTACATCCTGTGGAGTCATGACATTTGCAGTTTAGGGAGAAGTTTTTGGAATTCTCAGTTAGACAGTCTTAGTGCCTCATCAAACTACAAACCCAAGGATTCATAGGATACACTCATGGCCATAAAAGTGGCATTGAAGCACTATAATTGTGTACTGTGAATGGAGTCAAGCTGCTTTAGGCAAAGGGTGCAATTGTTTCTGACCCATTTCTAATCAGAAGTGTTCAGAAAAGATCAGCAGGCATTATTCTCAGTATCACCTCTGGAGGAAGGGAGATTAACAGTCATGGTCAGTTTATATTCCCATCAGGCACTGGTACTAACAGATATCCCTAATTGGAGTTTAACATTACATCAGCTCCCCCTCTCACATCTACAAGCATCTGTTGTCTAGACTTCTTTGACTCTGTATATCTCCTGAACATCCCTATTTGGCCAAGGCTCCAGTAGGGCACTCCACTGTTCATTAATTTTTTCCTCCAGGCAGTGGCAGCCTTTATCACATTGTGGTGGCATTACTCCTTGCTATTTACTATCCTCAGACTGTCTCTTAGCCTGTCACCTACTATTTTATCAGAAATTGATGATGGACTCTAAAGTTCTCCTTGCTGATTCTGTTAGCACCAATCTACACTGCATGGTGGGAGAAAAACTATCAAGAAACCATTAGCACCTAGGCAATTAACTTCTTCAGTACTAACCATGCTGCAGCATTTTACCTGTGCTGGTTATATGGGGCAGAAGCTTAAAGAAAATCCTGAGCTCTTTTTTCCCCTCACAAGCAGATGCACAGATGTGCAGACTGGTCTCTGTGCACTTTGAAAGCTTTGATTTCTTTTTCTCCAGACAGGTTTGTGATGGCTTTAATTCTTCAATCACCATAGCAATACCAAATTGTCAGTTTGATTTAATACTTACCTATATAAACACAATAACAAGATATAAAACAAACATCTAAAATGCATTATCCCAAGTGGCTCTATATGTTGCTGAACAGCCAACTGTAACGAAGGAAACACTCCTCCTAGAAGCAACCAAATTTTGTGAAAGATTGCAACCCAATCTTTTAAGCATTTATATTTGTGTTCATGTGTTGTGAAGGCAAACAATGTGAACATTTGCTTGCTTGTCACATTTCAGTTGTATTCAGTAGCTGAAACTCTTTGGGTTTTCATACAATAGAACCAAAGCCATAATAGAAAAAGATAAAAACACTGCATTTTTTTTTTAAAAAAAGCTACCGAATAAAGTCATAGTGAAGTCAACAGCATCACTTATCTCCAAAGCAGAGACATATCTATTACACTGGGTAAGTCACACTCTCTCAGTCTGAGAAGAAGGTAATGGCAAACCTCCTCTGAATAAATCCTGTCAAGAAAATCCTAGGATATGGTTGCTGCAAGTCAGGTCTCATTAGATGACAGATGAGACTCTTCAAATGCTTAAGGATGATTAAACTTTTCAAATAATTAAGAATGGTTAAGAGGAGCAAAAATAAAAGGTGACAGAAACAGGATCAGAATCCTGGATACAACTATTCAGTGACTTGTACATAGGGACAAAGAGAAATGTTTTATTAATCAATGCAAATAAACAGAATAAGACAACACAAAAGATGGAACATGAAACCTCTTTTACAAGGACCAAGAAATTAAAGGGAAATTCAAACCAAGAATAGGGATGCTATATGACCAACAGGGGAACATATTATATGATCAGGAGGAAAAAAATCAAAAGTCAGTGGGAGCATTACAATGAGGAACTATATAAAATAGAACTATATAAAATGATGGTAGATTAATTCAAAAAGGAACCATTTGAAGATGAACTCACAATTTTAGAAAATGAAGTGATACTTAAGAGAAATAAATTGCAGGAACAGATGGAATAGAAAGACTTTTACCATATATGGAATGAGAAAAACCGGATGTCCAAGCTGGGTTCAGAAAAGGAAAAGGAACTAGGAATCATATTGCAAACATATGTTGGATAATGGAATACACCAAAAAAATTCTAAAGAAAATCAGTCTGTGCTTTATAAATTACAGCAAAGCCTTTGATTATGTAGACCATGAGAAATTATGATTCATTCTGGAAGGAATGGAAGTAACACCATCTGATTGTCCTGATGTGTAACCTCTGGTCTTGACAAAAGGTCATTGTCAGGGCACATTATGGAGAAATAGAATGGTTTCTCATTGGTAAGTGGGTCAGATAAGGCTGCATTTTATGACCCTGCCTGTTTAATGTATATGCAGAACACATATAGAAAGCAGGATTAGGATCAGATGAAGAAGGGATGAAAATTGGGCAATGGAACATCAACAATTTAAGTTATGCAGATAACACCATATTACCTATAGAAAATAGCAAAGACTTGAACCAACTACAGATGAAACCTATGGAAGAAAGTGCAAAATCAGGACTACAGTTGAATATTTAAAAGATGAAAAAAGATGATCCCAGATAATTTATATAACTTTGAAGTGGGTAATGAAGATAATGAAATAAAGTTTTCCAATACCTTGGCTCAGTTATTGACTCAAATGGAGACTGAGGTCAAGAAATCAGGGAAAGACTAAGATCTGAAAGAGAAACCATGAAGTAACTAGATGAGTTCCTCACATATAAAGATATGTTAAGTTTTCCAGAACATTTCTGATTTCTGTGTATGGATGAGAAAGCTGAACAGTGAAAAAAGATGATAGGAAGAAAATCAAGTAATTTGGTGCTAGAGAAGAAGAATACAGTTAGTATAGACTTCCAGAAATAACAAATGACTAGGTCTTGGACAAAATCAAGCCTGTACTAGAAGCGAAGTTAAATAAACTGAGGTTGTAATATTTTGGACATATCATGAGACAACATAACTCAATGGGGGAAAAGACAATGCTTGGTAAATTGAAAGGGAATAGGAAAAGAGAGATTACAGGTGGAATGATTCAATCTAGGAAGCCATGGCCTGAATTATTATTATTATTATTATTATTATTATTTCTTACTTGCCTCTCCCCATGGATCGAGGTGGACAACAACAAGAGACAAACAAATATGCATCATGTATAAACACAACTTCAGTTAAAACACATCAGTTTAAAAGACTCAACAAGACACATACATATTAAAGCAATCTACATTTAAAATTAATTATTTAAAATTTACCATTTTAAAAATTGTGCCGGAAACCTCAAGGCTGGACTTTTGCATGTGCACTACCATCTTCAGGTCCTCCAGCTCTAGGAAGGGGTACAGCTGATGTAACAGCCGAAGCTGATAGTAAGCACTGCTGGCTGTTGCATCTATCTGAGCTGTCATTTGGAGCAATGGACCCATAAGGACCCCCAAGCTGTGAATACAGTCTTTCAGGGGGAATGTAACCCCATCAAGAACTGGTTGACACATCTCCAAACCCAGGTTAGTACCTCTGTCTGGATTCACTTTCAATTTGTTTTTCCTCATCCAGCCCATTACCTCCTCCAGGTACTCAGGAGACACACTATCCTTAGCTAGGCTGTATTTGAAGGCATAGAGAAATATATTTAGGTGTTATCAGCATACTGATAGCACCCTGCCCTATGCCTCCAGATGATCCCTCCCAGCAGTTTCATGTAGATGTTGAATAGCATTGGAGGTAGAATGGCACGTTGTGGTATGCCATATAACAGCTCCTTCTTTGGGGAGCAGCTATCCCCAGTGTAAACCTACTCATAGAGTTGCTGGACACCCCCTTGTCAACTTCTGCTATAACGACAGTATCTAAGTCGGCTCTTATCTGAGAGATTTTATCTGTGAAATGATCATCAAAAGCATCACAGTGAACTATTGAAGGTTTTAGAATTGAATTAGTGGGGAGGGTACCTGAGTTAAACTTCTGAAATAAACAGTTTAGCTGGAAGCGAATTCACAGACACAACATGGACAGAATAGAAAGCTTTCTTTGCTGCATGTATTGCCACCCTACAGGAACAAAGATGTTCTCTCATGTCTTATCAGATATAAGTCAGGTTTTCCACCATCTGTGTTCTGGTTGTCATTCTTCTCGTTTCAGCTCCCTGAGGTCCCCAGTATACCATGTGGTCCGATTAGTAACAGATCAGAGAGGATGTTTGGGAATGACCGTGTCAATAGCCCTGGTTAGATCTTGATTCTTCTTATTGACCAGGGCTTCAACAGGATCATTGGTGGTACCAGCCTTGAGACCCTCTAAGGCCTTCTTGAATCTTAAAGGCTCCATCTGAGTGTGGACCATCTTAATCTGCCCACTACCTTTGCAGGGATGGATACAAGACCTGTATCCAGCCTGAACAAGGCAGTTGATGATCAGGGACTTTGGAGGTCTTTCATTTATAGGGCTGCCATAAATCAAAATCAATTTGATGGCAAATAACAACAACAAATTACAAACATTGTCAGATACTCCATTACAAATTATGTCCCTCTTTTGTGCAACAGTCTTTAGCAGAGAAATGAGCAACTGTTAAGTCCTGGAGGCTGTAGTTGTTGCTGCAGGAATTTAGAGGGCTGCACCAGCCACATGGGAGTATGGGGGCATCTTTAGGTTTTAAAAAGGATTTTTTTTTAAAGAGCTTTCTTGAGGGAACTGGAGTCCTTGGGGCTCACAACCCACATTTTGACCTCCCTTGCTTTAGAAGATACCCAGGCCATTAATGAGGATTTCTGTCCTTAATTAAAACATAGATAATTTAAGCTACAAGGAGTCATTGTGGCAGGAAGGGATAACTCATATGAGGTTGCCAATGAATGCTATCATGGACCCTGCTTAGCATTATTGCGTTGCTTGTTCACTTCTGCATGGCATTTTAGGTGATTAAAAGAGTGTGAAGTCCTGGCAGGAATTTGAGTATCATATCAATAACATCTTCTCTTAGAGGAAGTAGGGATGGGATCCTAACTCCATCCTGTTGACAATATGGAGTACTGAGGGCCCATTCACACTGCATTATTACAGCATTATTATTATTTTAATTTTAATTTTAATTAATTAATTAATTAATTTTTGTGCTTCTGCCCCCCAATTGTATGAGGGACAGCAACCTGGCCCCCGGCTCAAAAAGGTTGCCTACCCCTGGCTTAGACACTGTGTAGTGCGGTATGAAGTAGCATATAAATGAATCTGCTTTGCTTTGCAAGCTTTCAAAGCTCCATGGGGTTCTTCATCAGGCAAGATGTTACAAACCAAACAGGGGAAAAACAATTGGAGATGTTAGTCAGATGCCTCATATCTATTGTAGGCAGGATCCTCCTCCTTCTGGCCCTGTGGCTATAGGGAGATTTGAAAAGTCCAGAAAATTTAAAATCCATTTCCATCTCAACAGGGACCCCTCTTTTGCAATCCAATATGTCTCCATTCCAGTAAGGCCACAGGCCTCTTTGTGAGCCATTGATCCTACAGACAAGATGAAAGAACATAGTGTTTTAGCCTGGAAAAGGGAGGACTACGCAGTTATTATCACATTCACATTCTGGAAGGGCTGTTTTAGAACTGGTGGCTTCCATGTCACTGGGGTGTTGAATCTGCTTTGGGGTTCAGGCTGAACTTTAAAGGAGGTATCCAGGGTGCTGGCCTCTGGCCTCCAAGTAAATTCAGCACCTTGGATAGTAAAAGCTGCAGTGAAGTAGCCATCCCACCGACTGTTGTGAAAAAAGGGGAGTGAGAATTCAGAATCAGAACCTATGACACATATAATTTGTTTGTTAGACTGTATTTGGAACCTCAGGCCTAGACTCTAGTATACTTTGTAGGACAGAGAGAGTGATGGAATGATAATTTCCCACAGATGATAGATTCCTGACTCCATCAGAGAGTGGCTACACCACAAAGTCCCCTGTATTCCCCCAAATCTGATTCAATTTTTTTATTATTAATATCTCACATTTCCTCCAATAAGCTCAAAGCAACTCTCCATTTATCCTCACAACAACCTTGAGAGGTGGGTTAGAGTGAGAGAGAATGATTGCCCCATGGTCGTTCAGTGAGTTTTATGACTCACTGCAGACTAGAACCTGGATATTTCAAATTCCAGTGCAACCTAATATCACTACATTTTACTGGCTGGTCTGAACTTATGCCAGCATTAATACAATTAACTATTTTCAGACTGTGTCCCCATGTCCTGTTCTCACAGCATCACCGTAGGCCACATTTTATCAAATATTTGGCTTGGTGTTTTGTATTTACCTACTTCTCTATACTGAAACAGTACCCCCTGGAGAATTTATGCATCTCTGAAAGAAGCACCATGCTTGTTATATAATGCCATATAAAATTGCCTGGCCTTCTCCAAGCCATTTATATATTTCTTCTGCATTTTGCTTGGTATCCACTGCTGTCACACTTCCCTTGCAAATTGTAGCTGCAAGTCCTTTGATAACTGGATTAAGGAGAGTCTTGTCTGCCCACACTGCAGCTCCCTGCTCTTCTCCTTGGCTGCTTTCGTGCCCTCTGTGGAAATGCTAATTCAAACATTTCTACAGTAGCTCTCCCAAAATCTCTGACAGAAGACTGATGCCAGGGGACTCTTGTTCTCCTTCTTCATTCTCTTCCCTTAACACATTTAATAATAGATGAACAACAGAGACTATAAAACACTGTGATGCACCACCACTCCTCTCTTGTGTGCCTACAGAAATGGGCTCTGCAGGGAGAACATGTGACCATCTAGAGCCAAGAAAGCTCAGAGATTAGCAATAGCACAGTTTTCTTGCCTGAGAGAGACCTGCCACTGTCAGCTGACACTGGGCTCCTCCAGCTTGGTTTAAAGCAGCTTGAGTTCTCATGAAACAACTCCTTGAATTTTGCTGGTTTGTGTCACCTCCTTAAACACTGGCCTCTTCTGGAAAAGCCCAGTGCCATTCTTCAAGGTCACCAGTTATCATAGAATCATAAAATCATAGGAGTTGGAAGAGACCACAAGGGCCACCCAGTCCAACCCTCTGCCATGCAGGGAATCACAATCAAAGCATCCCCAATAGATGGCCATCCAGCCTCTGTTTACAGACCTCCAAAGAAGGAGACTCCACCACATTTTAAGGGAGTGTGTTCCACTGTTGAACAGCCCTTACTGTCAGGATGTTCCTCCTAATGTTGAGGTGGAATCTCTTTTCCTGGAGCTTACATCCATTGTTTCGGGTCCTAGTCTCTGGAGCAGCAGAAAACGAGCTTGTTCCATTCTCAATATGATATCCCTTCAAATATTTAAACACGGCTATCATATCACCTCTCAACCTTCTCTTCTCCAGGCTAAACAACCCCAGCTCCCTAAGTCGTTCCTCATAGGGCTTGGTTTCCAGACCCTTCACCATTTTAGTGGCCCTCCTTTGGACACGCTCCAGTTTCTCCACATCCTTTTTGAATTGTGGTGCCCAGAACTGGACACAGTATTCCAGGCGAGGCCTAACCAAAGCAGAATAGAGTGGTACTATTACTTCCCTTGATCTAGACACTGTACTTCTATTAATGCAGCCTTTTTAGCTGCCGCATCACACTGTTGACTCATGTTCAACTTGTGGTCTACTAGGACTCCTAGATCCCTTTCACACGTAGTCTCGTTAAGTCACGTGCCCCCCATCTTATATTTATGCATTTCATTTTCCACCCTAAGTGCAGCACCTTACATTTCCCCGTGTTGAAATTCATTTTGTTAGCTTTGGCCCAGCTTTCCAATCTATTAAGGTCTTCTTGAATTTTGATCTGTCCTCTGGGGTATTAGCTACTCCCCCTAATTTGGTGTCATCTGCAGATCTGATAAGCATGCCTTCTTTTCCTTCATCCAAGTCATTGATAAAGATGTTGAATAGCACTGGGCCCAGGACAGAACCCTGTGCAGCCCTGTAGTGACTGCTCTCCAGGTTGAAGACTTCACAAGACAGGCAATACTGTCACTATTTGGTCTGCATAATTTGTGACCCACCAAGCTGAAGATAACCCATCAGACCTGCATGGCTCTCCCTCTCTCTCATTCTCTCCCCCCCTCTCTGTTACTTAGTTAGTTAATGAGCCTGCTCTTGCTGCCTTTCTGGGACTGCAAAAACAAGCAGCTGGTGGGTACAGTTGATTCTTGCAAGGTAGAATGGCCTTGTTTTGGTAGGTCACCATGGTGCAGGCATTGTATAGGTTCAGAATTCAAAATTGTTTACAGGTCTCAGAGTCATTGTGGGTCTCAATATTTGATGTCCCCCCCCCCCCAGATGATCACTTAGGGAAGGGATTGGGGGTTATTAAGACTTTGGGGGGAGGGGGTGCAATGGACATACAGCATGCCCCAAGATTTTATCTAGCCTGTGATCTGCTAAGTTCCTATGCCTGATGTAAAGGGAAATTGTTAACTGCAGAGGTAGTGCAATATCATGATTACTAAGGGAGAACAGAGAATGGCATCATCCCCACCCACCTCTCACACCAGTAAAGATGCATGCTAGCAGAGGTATGCCATGTTATTTTGGCACCTGAGGAAGACAAAACCCTAAACTCTGTGGGAACAAAAACCCAGTACTAATAATTTGCATAGCACCCAAAGCTATGAAACCTAGCTGCTTGTGACAGAGTAGTGATCTTATTCTACTCCATGGTATGGCTCCTCTTAGTGTCTTATAGCACAGTGGCTAAGGATATACCTTCCTGTGCTAATGTTCTCTCTCTTCCCAAGCCATACTATAGAACTCAATACAGATATGGAAGCTAAGAAAACATATGAGTAATGCATAGAAACATTGGTGGGGAAATGTAGGAAGAAAGCATCTTAAATCTCAAAATACCAAGACTAGGCCATGGATAGTGACCCTATGGCCATTCAAATGTTGGTGGACTTCAACCTCCATCAGCACCAATGAGGAAGAACAATGGGAGTTGTAATCCAACAATATATGGAGGGCCACAGGTTATCTACCCCTGCCCTATAGCATGGCTCATTAACTTCAGAAGGTATAAACAATATTGGGTGACTTTCAGTGATCATGTGAGCAATGCCAGGGTAGGTTTGTGGGTCAGCAGCTCTACTGGTATCAGAAGCTAAGAGTGAAGATGATATTCTGTCATGATAATGCCTTCTCTTTTACTTAGGTAGCCTCTCTTCACTTGATGAGCACCTGGCACCACTGGCCAAGCTGTGGTCTGATTCTCTTCAGCAACTTTCCCTTTGGCCTTGCTTCCTCAGTATGAAATAGTGATTAATAGGCTGCTAGTACTGATGAAATTGCTCAGAGAGCCAGGATGGATTTAATCATAAAAAGATTCTGAACTGCTGGTACTTGGATCTTGCTGTGTGTTATGAGAAGCTATTGATTTACTACACACAGAGGCAGGTTGCTAGGAATTTTTGTTAAGAGAGACATATGTGGTTAGATTGAGAGATAGTGTGAAACTACATCTGCAAAAAGAAATACTCACAGAACAGTGATAGTTGGCCCCTGAACTAGTTCAATCACTTTGCTGCCTGAAGAAACTCCAGTAAGCATGCATGTGTCTCCAAGTTGTCTGTCACCCTATAGTGATCCCATACATTTCTTAGTCTTTTTCTTAGACAAAGAATACTCAGTAGTTTGCCATTAACTTCCTCTGGAATATAGCCTACAGCACTTGGTATTCCTTGGTGGTCCCTGTCCAATTACTAATTCTACTTAGCTTCAAAGATCAGATGAGATCTGGTGCCTTCAAAGTACTTAGGATCTTAAAGTAGTGTAAAAGGAAGGATTTGGCATATATGTTGTTGTTGTGTGCCTCCAAGTAATTTAATTTAAATAGGCGCCGTTCTTTGTGAAGACTGGCCAACATGTATTCAAGAAATTCTTCATCTACCCGTCTATAAAATATAAGAACAATGTCCTCATTTGGATCTTTTAAGCCTAATGCCAAATGACATGCATATGACAATGCTGTATATTCACACATTTAAAATCCTGGGGCAGGGGCAGTGCAGTAGCTATAATCATGTGTTGTAGCAAAACCAAAAAGGAATCTTGTGGCACCTTACAGACTAACACATTTTATTTAAGATAAACTTTTGCAAACTTCAGCCAGCTTTATCAGATTCACAGAATGTACCTCCAGCTGGTAGATACTTGTACAGTGTATATTTTTATATTTTAAAAGCCAGTGATCCTTCCCTCTACATTCTGTTTGAAAGAACCAAAACACATACACATAAAATACCAAAGCCCTGTAAGAATTAGAAGCACTAACTTTATAATGAGTCATCATATGTAATGTCAGAAGTCTGCAGAAATACCATAATATTTATGAGTGATTACTGTCATTATTTTTAATATAAAGATATATTTATAAAATTTATTTCCCCAAATTGTCTGTACACCACGGCTCCCAAAGTGATCCGCAATAACATATATTTTACAAAAGATAAATATATATTAAAATCAATTAAAAAAACAGTTTTCAAAACCAAATACACTGGTGAACAAAAAATTCATCATGACATCAAAGAAAATGCATTTGCAGATTAAATAAATTAATTCTAAAATGAGGGAAGAAACTGAGGGATAGAATCACAACTCATCACTGCCTAGTCTTTGGACTCCCTCTCCTTCTTCCTCATGCTAAGTGAATACAAAACACAAGCATGCCTGCCTGGCAGAGTTTGCAGTCAAGTAACATAAATAACTGTACATACCACAGACCTCCAGAATTGAACCCTGTCTGAATGAACAACAGAGCTGAGACCTTGGGAAAGCAACAAGTCCCTTTTCCCGGCCTCATAACACAGCATCATCCACAAAGCTTCATGCAGCTTGCCAGAAAATGGAGCCCTTCATGTCAGGGACCATGCCCCTTCCCTGGAAAGAGTTCCGGAGGATGCCTGAAGGGCTGGAAATTAGCAAACAAAAGGCAGATTGTTTTTGTGGAACTAAGCTGGCCTTCTGGTGGCACCTGCACAATGCCATGGCCTTTCACAATGATTTGCTTTCTGAGCAAGCAACTGCAGAGGGTTCAATTATTCTGTGCTTCTAATTAAGGACACAAATAGTCCAGAGAGTCTACATTCTCCCAGGAAGCAGGAAAGTGATTTTGGGACTAGCAGCTTGCTAAGCGCATCCCTCATTGAAGGAACTTGGGAAACTTAGTCAAGATTTTCCAGATGCTTCTACATGCGCAAATCATAAAGAAAGTTCACAGATTACTTTGGAATGGTGTGTTATGGGAAGGTCCCATTATGACAATAGCCGAGCTAGCCGTGCCATGAAGCAAAAGAGGAAATAGCTAAAAGTGGCAGAATAGTACAATGAGCTTTTTAAAGTGTTGGTCTGAGAAATGTGGCATGGGTGGCAATTGGACTCTGTTTCTGAAAAATGACTAGTGGAAGGGTGTGGTACACTGGTTAAAAAGATGGACTGATACTTGTAAGCTCTAGGTTCAAGCTTTTAATTAAGGGTATGAACCTCATATAGTAACCTTTGGCCAGCCACTCTTTCTTGACATCAAATAGCTAGTGTGGCGTAGTGGTTTGAGTGTTGGACTAGGACTCTGGAGACCAGGATTCAATTCCCTGCCCAGCCATAAAAACTCACTGGGTGATCTTGGGCAAGTCACAGACTCTCAGCTCCAGAAATCCCCATGAAACATTCACCTTAAGGTCATTATAAGCTGGAAACAAGTTGAAGGCAATTTTCACTTTAACTACAATAAATTATATATGTGTAAGTATATTTAGGCTGCACGTATGATATTGTAATTGAAAGGTATAATTTTAATTTTGCTAATTGTTTATTTTATAACTATTATCATTACATTCAGTGATATATGGGAATTATGATTTATGAATAACATTAGTACAAAAAACATTACTAAGGATTCTGTATGGTGTGGTGTGAGAGGAGGTCAATAGCAGAGGGGTGATACCATGAGTTAGTGCACCAGGCTACGCCAACTCTAGTGACACCATTGGGCAGTATCACACAGTTTCTGTGCCAATCTGTTGTATAATTCTGTCACGCTGTTGGTTTTGTGTCACAGCTTTGAGATTGTGTGGTATCCCATTCTGTCCTAATTTAGTTTGCATATGAGCACCATGACAGTGCAAAACAATCATATGTGTATCTTTTCTTGAACTTAAAAAATTATAATACAGTAACTAAAAACAGATAACCAGTGTGGTGCAGTGATCTGAGCTTTTGGACGAGTGCTCTGAGAGACCAGGATTCGAATCTCTGCTCAAGCATGGATGACCTTGGGCAAGTCACACTCTCTCAGCCTTAGAGGATAGCAATAGCAAGTACATTTCTATACAGCTTATCAGTGCACTTAAGCCTTTCCTAAGCGGTTTACAATGTGTAAGCTAATTGCCCCCAACAAGCTGGGTTCTCATTTTAGCAACCTATTGAAGGATGCAAGGCTGAGTGGGCCCTGGAGTCTTGCCTGGGATCGAACTCACAACCTTGTGGCTGTGAATGGCTGCAGTACTGGCATTTAACCACTGCACCACCAGGGCCATGGGAATGGCAAACCTCCTCTGAATAAATCTTGCCAAGAAAACCCCATTATAGGGTGGCCATAAGTTGGAGTCAACTTGAAGGCACAGAATAAAAACTGGAGAAAGGCAAGATATAAACATAATAATAATAATAATAATAATAATAATAATAATACCTGAAAACAGCATTTAAAGTTGAGACAGATCACAGAACAGCAGGTGAAAGACCTCCTTAACTTTCCCTCTAACTATTTTCCTAATCAGAAATGCCCCCTCCAATATGTTTTCCACCATGAGAGATGAAACAGCTTGAACACTGGTTTTGAGCTGAAATGAAATGGACACAGGCTAAAGGGTTAGCCACCCAACCATTCCCCAGTTCAGGTTTATAGCCTCCTAATGCTGCTTTTGATTTTCTTAAAGTTGGTGAAGAATCATTCAGGCCACAATCCAATACACACTTATTTAGCATATGTCTCATTGAACCCAGCAGAACTTAAATAGACATGTATAGAATTGAACTGTAGATGTCACATCTTCTTTGCCCCCCCCCCCAGGTTAATATATTTTCCACAGTTATATCACATAGATAGTCATTGCTCCATCCTGTAGAATCCTAGGATTTTTAGTTTGGTGTTGTACTCAGAATTATGTGCTAGAAAGCTGCAGTGTGCTCCCTGAACTTTAGCTGTCTTAAGCATACCTACCAGGGACATTTCACTGTACTCAGGCTCTGAAGCACATCTTCTTGAGAGCAAGTCTCATTAAACTCAGTGGGATTGATTTACAAGTAAACATGCACAGGATGCACTTCAAAAGTCCTTCATTTCCCTCTTCCATTCTCTTTTGTTAGGTCACCCAAGCCTTCTACTGATTGGCAAAAGACTTTTAGATCTTGCACACCAAGAAAAATTGATAAAAACATTACATTTATAGCATCATTTATGATGATGGGAGAAGAGCAGCTTCCAAGTATAACACAGCTATTTTTAAACACTTTTTCACACAACAGCATTTGGACCTGAGCTTCAAGTGTGAATGAGCATGTAGCCACATGCTGTTAGATTTGCAGTGTCATCTCTTAATAATGGCTGTTAACAGAGATCACTGGTTTTATTATCACTTCTATAGGGTGCCCCAAAAATGGGGCACTTATGTAAGCCAGGAGTTTACAGATGTTGCATTTACCCAGATGGAAAGCCAGATTCCCCTGTCAGATTTGCCCTAAAGATGCTGGTTTTACACTGATTTTAGAGATTTAGAAATTATCCAGATCTGAAGCCCAAACCAGCATGCTCAAATGAAAAGCTTGTCTAGGAAAAGTCAGGTAGCAATAGCAACAACGACCACAAAACCCCCTCATTATTTATGACCTTTGAGCACAGGGAAGCAAGGCTCTTTCTTTCTCTCATACTGATTAATACATCTGTAAGTTAAACTGACACAAGGGACTCAATCTAGCGTGTGCACATACAGCAGTTATACCAATGCTAGTGTTGTACAATTCTCTATAGTATAAAAGGATGTGTTTTCCCCTTTCTCTGTTTCCCTGAGAGACAGAAGATTCTGTAAGGTTCCTTTTACAAAAATGACTTCTTACGTCTTACCTGGTCTTAGTTGCTGCTGGAAGCAAAACAGGTGGAAACTGTGTCTCAAAGTGGGAAATCCAGTGAGAGAATCTTTCTTTGAGATCTTCAGAAAGATTTTGATGGGAAAAAAGGAAGGAAAGAGATAATACACAACAAAAAAGAGGGAGGAAAGGAGCAAACGTTAGAAATGAAATGAAAAGTAACATAAGGTGTTTTAATTTACCAAGGTACAGAAGGAACAGAAAACAGGGACAAGAATGTAGGTAAAGCCATTTCCCTCTTCTGTTCCCAGCCGGGGAGTCAATTACTATCTAGCTATCTGTGTCTATATTTCTTCACCTGCTGAAATGGGGTATCTGGGAAAGAAGATGAAGGGCTCCAAAGACAGAATGCCTCACTGTGTATCATTATGAAGTCAAATGTGCTCTTTAGAAGAAAGATGAGCCTGTGCCTGAGACAAGGAGAGAGCCACAAGGGACCTAGTTTGCCTTCTCACAGAGCAACTTGATCTTAGTCCTCCAGAACAATAGAACAGCCCTCCTCAGGCAAGTTGCATCATTATTGCAGCTGCTTCAAAGGACAAATTCTATTGCTCAGGCCTGTTAGTGGCTTTAGATTTTCTCTCATCTCTGATTAATTAACTATAGGAAAGAGAATTTGTTAAAGTGCTAAAGAAAGATTTTTTTTAAAAAAGTCCCTGCTATTATTCCTATCTCTAGAAGAGAATTGCTATGGGCCCCGGTTGTGGAAATATAGGCTGGTCTCCCCATTTGCAAAGCCTGTTAAATGTGTGCGGGGAGTGTGTGTGTGTGGGAGATTATATAGATTTAACACTAGGCCTGAGATTTTAAATTTTTGTAGACATTGCTTTTCTAAAGTCTTGCTTAACCTTGAATAATTCACCTAGCATGACCATATTGCCATTCAGATGACAGCCCACCAAGACCTGTCATTTCTTGACAGTGCAAGTAGCACTGCAAAGATCTCCATTATGTATTGGGTTTTGGGTCACAGCAAACAGTATGGAATTCCACACCTTCAGCACACATTCTGAATAAGTGACCATAAATTTAGAGTATTCACAAGACAAATCACCATGTCTAACTTTCAAAACATGACTTCCATGGCTGTAAAAACCAGCCCATAGGATGGGTGGCTATGTGGACAATTTGTTGTCCTTAGTCACCATAGTCAGGGTTAAAGGGTGATGGAAGTTGCATTTCAAAATAACTAGAGGTCAATAAGTTGCTAACCTTACTTTAGTTAGAGCTTCTTTTTGTTCCAGTTCTGCAAGTGGAAAACTGGACCATTAGAACATCTTTATTTTATATAATGTTAGAAGCATACACCGGACTTTATGCATTTTTTCATAGATTAAAAAATACTTTTGTGTTATTTTTCTTAACTATTTTGGCCATTCTGTGGAAAGATGAAAATGTCTCACCAGTTAGGAACTACACAGCAGATAATACATTTGATTTGGAAAATTCAGGTTCAAATCTTCACTTACCCCACATGCTTACTGGATGTCCTGTAGATAGATAAAGTAATTTTCTAGCAGAGTCCTACTGTGCTGTATTGTCATCTTGAGAGAAGGAAGGGAGGACAAGGATGCACTGAACTCTTGAGACAGATGAGGAACAAATACGAGATTCAGTAGACAGGAACAGGTAGCAAAGTAACAGCAAAGTCCTGTGAAGTTCTAGCACAAAATTCCATCTAAGTTCAGCAGAGATTTTCTGTATGTATGATATAATTATGGGAGGGAAGTATGAAGTATAATCCAGTTAATAAAAAATGCAACTCCACTTTAACCTTAACCAGGGGCAACTAGTAGTTCCCATGTAAATGGTGAATCTGCTCTGAGTTCAGACTTCATTTTCAAAAGAGCTATCCAAGGTGCTGATCTTCAAAATATATCCAGAACAACATCTTGGATAGCCTCTTTACAGTTCAGGCTAAAACCCACAGCAAATGCTGTGCACTTGGGAACCAGAAGCATCACTAGTCCAAGTCTGAGTCTCACAAGTTTAAGAACTATATTTCAGCTCTATATAATTGAAGTAGAAGGAACAAAATAAACTTAAGAAGAGAGTTATCCGTCTGTTTGTCTCCCACAACTGAATTGTTGTTGCTGCTGCTGTTGTTTAAAAATCACTTTCTTATTGACCAGACTGGGTTTTGAAAAATCCCCTGCTGCTTTGAGTCCTTGGAGACTCTTTTGTCAGAATTTTCTGCAAATCCTCGTCTTTAATCCTTTGAATAAGACCCAAAAATATTAACAGGCCAAAATGCTTTGGGCAACAATGAAACATCAGCTTATAGCATCTTTAGATTGGTTTCTTTCATTTATGGGTAAACTTAATTGGAACCAACTTCAAAATGAATATGTTTCAATCAGGAAGTCTCACAGCAGCATATATTCCCTACACAAATCACGCGGCTGTACCATCCAGTCTCTGGTCACTGGTTACCATAATTTTACAATCTGAAGATAAAACATTTTCTGGCCTATTACCATCCATTTCTCTGCTTGTTTCATCCATTCAGGTTCTCTAGGGACAGCACATCCTCCCACACATGCCTGATTCCTCCTCCTCCCTTCAACAAGAGTTGCTGTTTGTTGAATTGATTACCATATATAAATGTAAATGAATTGACATTATTGTTGCTGCAATGAGGCTGCAGTAGATCCAACTAGGAAATGCTTGATCATATCTTGCTTTGGGGAGCACTGTAAGAGGCTTTTTATTTTCTCCATGAGGGGACACAAGGCTTTTTGTGGGACCCAGCTCCCAATTCCATTGCAAGCTATCCTTCAATCTTGTCTTGTCTCTGAAGATGCTAGCCACAGATGCTGGCAAAACGTCAGAAAGAAAGTCTTCTAGAACATGGCCACACAGCCCGAAAAACCCACAAAAAACTATCCTTCAATCTCTTTGACGAGTACATATTCTACTCTGGCCTTGATGCCTACAAAAACAAAAACAAACAACCTTACAAATAGCAGCAGCCCTACTCTTAAGGGAAGTAAAAGAAAACACGATCTAAGCAAGAACAGCTCCAAAAGGATCCCAAAAGCAGGCTCAATGGGTAGGTATTTTCTAACTAAATAGAAATTTCACATTGGATCCTGCTCACGAGTGTGGATTGTGCAGCAATTCTCCTAGGCTAGAATATGTTCTAATTATTAATGACATTCAGTTCCTAATAATAAAGAATTGTGATTTTCCAAGATATTTTGTGTTCAGCTGCATGTATTTGCATTGGCCTCTCTCTTTTGGAGCTATATCGTGGAGCTATATCATGGGAATAGTGACCTAATAATAATAATGACACCATGCTACTAGCAGAAAATATCATAGACTTGGAGCAGTTATCAAGAAAGCTCAAAGAAGAAAGTGCAAAGGTAGACTTACAGCTCAAAATAAAGAAAACAAAAATAATGACCACAGAAGATTTACAGAAATTCAACCTAGATAATGAGGATATCAAAATAATTAAAGACTTCCCATACCTTGGATCAAACATTAATCAAAATGGAGACTATAGTCAAGAAATCAGGAGACTAGGAATGGGAAGGGCAGCTATGAAAGAACTGGATAAGATCTTAAAATGCAAAGATATACAACTGAGCACTAAAGTTAAAATCGTCCAAGCCATTATATTCCCCATCACCATGTATTATGGATATGAGAGCTAGACAATGAAAAAAGCCAAGAAGAAGAAAATCACTCATTCAAAATGTGGTGCTGAGTGCTGAGAATATCGTGGACAGCCAAAAAGACAAACCAATGGATCCTTGAACAGCTCAAGCCTGAACTCTTCCTAGAAGCCAAGATGATGAAACGGAGGCTATCGTATTTTGACTACATTATGAGAAAGCATGGCTCATCACAAAAGACAATAATACTAACGAAGGTAGAAGGTAGCAGAAAAAGAGGAAGACCACACACCAGATGGCTCAACTCAATTAAGGAGGCCATGGGCTTGCATTTGCAGGACCTAAGCAGAGAAGTGGAGGATAGGATGTCTTGGAGATGTCCCATCCACAAGGTGACCATGAGTCAGGGCTAACTCGAGGGCAGTTAACAACAACAACAAGAAGAATAAATGACCTAAATACCCCAAAAGTACCACAACCCTTCTGATCTTGAAAGCTAAGCAGGGCCAGACATGGTGAGTACTTGGATGGGAGACCGCCAACAAATACCAGGCATTGTAGGCTTCAGAGGAAGGAACTGGCAAATCCACTTCTGAGTATTCCTTGCCCAAGAAAACCCTATGAAATTCATGGAGGATTTGTGGGGCACTTAATGTTGAAGATCTTGCACATTATCTGCTGCGTTGTCAATTATATAATGGTATCAGAGAGCAATATCTGACTGCCATCCTCAGAAATTTGAGGGAAAGGGATGATGAACACAAGATGTCTCTGCTATTGCAAGGAGTAGAGCCTTTCATAACTCTTAGGGTTGCCTTGTTTGCAGTGAAAGCATCTATTTTATGGAAGCAAGAAGTAGATAGATAGACTGTTGTGCAAATTATAAGAGGGGTGTAACCAGTTTCAAATATAAACTATATATATATGTGTGTGTGTGTGTGTATATATATATATATATATATATATATATATATATGAAATGATCTGGAGACTTACTCAATAAAGATTCATGGAGGAACCATAAGTAGACAGGCAACTTGAAGACAGATACTATACACATTGTGGGGATACATATCTTTGTTGTTGTTATGCGCCTTCAAATTGATTCTGATTTATGGCAATCCTATCCTAGGGTTTTCTTGGCAAGATGCATTTAGAGGAGGTTTGCCATTGCCTTCCTCTCAGTGTGAGAGAGTGTGATTGCCCAGGGTCACCCAATGGGTTTTCATGGCTGAGCAGGGATTTCAACTCTGTTGTCCCTGGATCTCATGCTCAAAACATTACACCTCTCTCTATGTGTGTGTGTGTTTCTGGTCACATTTATTTTCTGGGACTGTTTGTAACTCGTGCAGCCAAACCCTACATATGTGTGTGTCTATATGTGTGTGTGTGTGTGTATGGTTATGTGTGTGTGTATGTGTGCATATATGTGTGTGTGTGTGTGTGTATATATATATATATATATATATATATATGTTTTGTGTACATATATGTGTGTGTACATAAATGTATGTGGGTATGTGTGTGTGTGTGTGTTTCTGGTCACATTTATTTTCTGGAACTGTATGTAACTCGTGCAGCCAAACCCTACATATACATGTATGTGTATATATGTGTGTGTATCTAGGTGTGTGTGTGTGTGTATATATATATATATATATATATATGTGTGTGTGTGTGTGTGTATATATATATATATATATATATATATGGGGTATATATGTGTGTGTTTGTATATATACATGTGTGTGTATGTGTGTTTGTGTATATATATATATATATATATATATGTATGTGGGTATGTGTGTGTGTGTGTACATATATGTATGTGGGTATGTGTGTGTGTGTGGAGACTTGCACACACACGCTCTTTCTTCAGCCCAGGCTCTGTCTCCTTACATGTCATTCGGTGTGTGTGTTGGTGTGTGTGAGAGAGAAAGAGAGAGAGGAAAGCACTACACGTGTCCCATCCTTGCTGATAACAGTCACGCGCGCACGCGTGTGTGGCTGAAGCCTGAGGGAAAGCTGAGGCTTAAGCGCGCGCCATTCTCCAATTCCTCTTCCCTCGCCCCGACCCCTTATTCGGACTCAAGAGTGGCGGGAAGAGAGAGAGAGAGAGAGAGAGAGAGAGAGCGCAGGCGCACATGCGCGCGCGAGGCAGGCGAGCGGAGGGGGGGTACAGGAGGAGGAGGAGGAGAGGGCTCGCGCGCGGAGCAGAAGGAGCAGACGGAGGAGGCGCGAGGGAGAGCGGTTGGTGCTGGCGGGCAGGATGAGCTGAGCATTGCCCAGTTGCCATAGAAACCAGCAGAAGGAGGTGGGCGAAAAAAAATAAAAAGAGAGGGGGAGGGGGAAGTGCGCTTTTGCCCGCAGTCTTCGCCAAGCTGCTGCTGCTGCTGTTGCTGTTGCTGGTGTTTCAGTCGGAGGAAGGGAGCCTCGGGAGTCGGGCGGTCCGGGTGGGAGCCAGAGAGAGAAGGAGGACTCCGCCGGCCCTCAGGCCCCTTCCTCAGCCCCTGGCGCCTCCCGCTCTTAAGCCCAGGTAAGCCCAGCTGATAGGATGCTGTTGTTGTGTTTGTTGTGTGCCTTCAAGTCCTTTCCGACTTACAGCTATCCTGTCCTATTTTATCCTAGCCTATCCTGGGGTTTTCTTGGCAAGGTTTCCTCAGAGGGGTTTTGTGTGTGTGTGTGTGTGTGTGTGTGTGATGGCCACCTTCCGAGGCTGAGAGAGTGTGACTCGACCAGGGTGACTCCAGCGGGTTTTTACATGGCCGAGCCAGGATTCGAACCCAGGTCTCCAGAGTCGCTAAAACCACGACGCCACGCAGAGATGCGGAGTGCGGAATGGTGGCTCCTGGAGAGAAATAAACCCCTCTTTTCTGGTCGGCAATGGAGATGCGGAGGTGGTGAAGGCGGCCAGAGGTCCTCCTTTTCCAGGACGCGACCTCCATTTCTGCCTTCCTGTCCAGGAGGGATTCCAAAATGTCCTCCGTTTGGAGCAGGACGCAGAAGCATGGTTTACATATAGTTGTATTAGTGCTTTTAGCTGTTATTTGGTCACGTCCTCCATTTTTCTTGAATGCCCTACATATTGCGGTGCCTCGTCCTCCTTTGCGGTGAAGACATCCCCCTGGACCAGACGTCCTCCTTTTCCAGGACAGTTCCTCCATTTCTGTCTTCCTGCCCAGGAGGAATGCCAAAATGTCCTCCGTTTGAAGCAAGCAGGACTAAGAAGCATGAATTTGTGTTTTTATTAGTATTTTTGGTTGTCGTTTGGTCATATACTCCATTTTTTTTAATGTCCTACATATTGCGGTGCCTCATCCTCCTTTGCGGTGAAGACACCTGGGCACCCTGGACCAGATATCCTCCTTTTCCAGGACAGGTCCTCCATTTCAGCCAGGAATTCCCAAATGTCCCAGGATAGGAAGCATGAATTTGTATTTCTAGGACTGGTTCGAGCTTTTCTTTGGCCATGCCCTACATTTTTCTTGAATGCCCTACATATTGTGGTGCTTCGTCCTCCTTTGCGGTTAGGACAGCTGGTCGCTCTGCACCTAAGAGTGTTATAGAAGTGATGTTTAATCCCTGTTTTATGGGCTTTTTGAAGGGGACAGTTAATCCCTGGGGTTCATTGCCTCTGCTGTGCTTTGGATGGAGCCTGTCTTTATACATTCCTGCACCAAATATCTAAAAAGAAAAGAGTATGTTTTATCATTGTGGTGGCTGTCATTTCCAACACATAGCAATCCTAAGGCAAACCTATCACGGGGCTTTCTTGGCAAGATTGCTTCAGAGGGGCTTTGCCATTGCCTTCTTCCCCAGAGGCTGAGAGCGTGTGACTTGCCCAAGGTCACCCAGTGGGTTTCATGGCTGAGATGGGACTCAAACCCTTGTCTCCAGAGTCATAGCGGGGTTGCAGACTGTCAGAAATAGTGCAAATTGAGTCCACTTTTAGGGTTAGAGTTAGTGCTAGGGAATCATGGGAATTGTTGTTGTTTTTTTCTGAGACATTGAGCCTTCTCTGTCAGAGAGCTCTGGTGCCACAATAAACTACAGTTCTCATGATTCCCTAACCCTAAAAGTGGACTCAATTTGCACTATTTCTGGCAGTCTGCAACCCCCCATAGTCCAAGACTCAAGCCACTACGCCACTTGGTTTTGGTTTTGATCTGTTGTGTCACCCAGTGGGTTTCCATGGCTGAGTGAGGATTTGAACCCTTGTCTCCAGAGTTGTAGGCTGACTCAAATCACTATGTCACATTTACCCCTTCATTGTTTTAATTTTATTTATTTTGGTCCCACTCCTATTGGCATCACCCACCCACCCCAACTTGGCATATCCCTCATTGCGTAGGAGGAGGAGGTGCACTGCTTCAACAAAAGCCCAGATTGGGGTTGAGTTTCAGGCATGCAGATGGTGCGCAGCTCACAGGGAAGGATAGATGGATGCATGAAGATCTCTTGGCTGAACCGGCATATGGCTCCCCCGGTTATGTTGGTGTAGGGTAATCAAAGAGGTGAATTGGTTGATCCCATGGGTGCTTTTTGAGAAAGATGGTGGTGGTGGTGATGATGGTGAGCACTTTCTGCAGTGATACTGACCTTTTAGGCTTTGACTGTCTACACCATTTGCTTTTAAGGAGGAACTGCACTGCTCCTTCCTTTATTCATTATTTATTTTTCTGAGGGAGGCATCACATGGCTCTTTTTACATTCTTCCTGAAGCAGTGGTGTCAAATAAGAAGAGATCTCACCCACCCTTCTTCACTCATTTGATATGCCTTTGGACCTCCTGTCAAATGCAGATAGTCCTTTTGACATTTGTCCTTGCAGGACCAGCTGATGTAAATTGGTAACATGGTGGGTCAAGGCTTGCATCTACAGACCATATTGGTATTGTGTGTGTGCCTGCAGTGCTTCCTCCACTCACTGATATAATCTGAGAAAAGAAGGCCAGGAGCAAGTATGTGCTAAATTCTTCCATTCAGATGTGTCTGTTCTCCTCCACCTAAATCATGCACCATGGCCTCTTCCTCTTCTCCTTTTTCTCCTAGTGACTGTTCTGCTGGGAGATGATGAAGAGCTGTATGATCAAAATAAAGACTTGATCTGTACCTTGCTTCTGTAGGACAGCTGTGAGAACTGAGGTCTATGAGTGGAGCAGAAAGATGCAGGGTTGACCACAGTTTTAGAAGGGGGAGGGCTCTCATTCAGGGGTGGCCAAGGCAATTGTGGTTCTCCAATGCATGTAAGCTTCAATGAATACTCTTTCATCTTTGGGCATGCTGATGGGAATTGCAGTTTAACAACCTCTGGAGAGCTACAGTTAAGCGAAGTGAGGATGCAAGTTAAATACCTGAATATCTAACCAGAGACCAAAGTCACCCTATCTGTGCCTGTATCTTCTTGTAGGGCTGATTTGTACAGTGAACACAAGTCATTTGAAATAATTTGAGTATGACCTGTATGCCAACCTAACCACAAATAAGTGCAAGGGTTGTAAACAGTGACATGTCAAATGGCATGGACTTGTACATGACAGGATTGGTGCAGGATCTGGACACTATTAGTAGGGAGTCAAAATAGCAGCAATATATAGCTGCCATTATAGGTTTAGGTGAATGGATGTTTGTTTATCCCCAGACTTTGTCTAGATCAGGGGTAGGCAACCTTTCCCCTTTAAGGGCCGAGGGACTTCAGCTCCCAGAATCCCAGGAGCTATTGGCCAACATGGGACTATTGGCCAAGATGGCTGAGGCTTCTGGGAGCTGAAGTCCCTTGGCCCTTAAAGGGGAAAGGTTGCCTACCCCAGGTCTAGATGAAGTATCCTGCTGCCTCCTTCAGTAACCTTTACTCATTTCAGTAGAGTCACAGAAGCTTATTACACTTCCCTCCTTTATAAACATTTCCATCAACATACAGAAGGCATGATTGTCTCAACTGCTTCATTGTCCTCCTTAAGAGACATCACAAACCCTATTTTGAACATAATATCATCTGACTTTGCCTGCAGGTTTGGCTGCATTCTACCCAGTTACCAGTTGTTTTTTTCCTGGTTCTCTTCTGCATCTAATACAAATTATTTGCTCCTTACCCTAGCAAACAAATAACATTATATTGCCTTGCATTTTCTCAGCAACCTTTTTGAAGTATACTGGCTATGGCAAACTGCCTTTCCTTTCTGATCCAGTCCATAAGACTTTATAAAACAGACAAGAATAAGGTCTAATTTACACTGCAGAAATAATGCAGTTTGATGCTGCTTTAATTGCCATGCAGCTATGCAATCCTGAGATGTGTAGTTTGTTGTGGCACCAGAGCTCTTTGACAGAGATGGCTAAATGTCTCTCAAACCAGAAATCCCAGAATTCCATAGCATTGAGCCATGGCAGTTAAAGTGGTGTCAAACTGCATTGTTTTTGCAGTTTGTAGATTAGACCTAAGTGACACTTGCAAATCAGAGCTGAAGTCACTTTGGTTTTATTGACACAAATGGTAGCCTCAAGACCTGTTTGCATTATAAAGACTCTAAATCTATTCTTCACTTAGTATTGGAATAAAAGTGACAGACTCAGTGTTCCATATCATCATCTGTCATGTCACTATCATCTTTTATTTTTAATTTGTCTTGCAATATCCAAATATTTTAAATACGTCATCTCTGACATGATTGCAAACTCCCCTAGGCAGGGACTTGATATATGACCTCATTTCTCTGTAGAACATCATGTACATTTGGAGAACAAGACAGAAAACAGAGTCTCTATAAGTTCAGAGATCATTCTAGATTCCCTTTGCTTAGTGAGAACTCTCAGGTGTTCAAAGTAGTGAGGAAAAAATCTTGCACATAGGTTTTGCAGCGAAGAACGTGCAGAGATACTTTCCCTCTCTGGCATTCTTCCCAATGCTGCAGAATGTGAATGTGCGAATATAGGGTCCAGCGAGGCCTCAGTGTTCTCTCACCTGCATCTATGGCATTTTGACATTAACAGCTGAAGTGTTTTAGAGCAAGCTTCAGCCTCAGGTCTTGTATGTACTTCCATCATAGGAGCAGTCACCTGGAACATGGATGCAATGACTGCACTTGCCGCTGAAGCCCTAATAATCCCTGTCTGACCACCGTGGTTCACTGGTTGATATGTGTGGGTGTGTGGCCCTTGTTTACTTGTTTGGACAAGTATAACTTGTCTCTCACAATACCACAGAGTGACCCCACTCTCTGCTAAATAGGCAGGTAAAATAAAATTCAATTCAATTCTGTGCTCAGAATTCTATGAACTGTAACGGTTTGTGGCATTTCAACATTTCTTCAGAATATACCCCAAAAGGGAGGTTAAATGCAAGGAAGAGAAGTTATATTCACTAAACTTTGATAAAATGCAGCAGTGCAAGCATGAATTCACTCTGTTGTAGACACAAAAATAAAAATAAAAAAATTAGCTTCCAAGGCCAAAACAAATACAAATACAGTGCCCCTCTCACATTGTGTCTGCATGTGTTTAATTTTGACGTTTTCAATGCTTTCTTTCCTGAGAACAGGGCAAACCTGTCACCACCAAGCATGAGACATGTGGAATTCTGACACTTAGATGTCCTCCTATCATTATAGGGTGATGGCCTCTATAAGTGATACTCTGGGCTATTCACACTACTTTTTAAGAGGCAGGTTTACATGTAAATGTAAACCTTCCCAAACCTTGTTTTCTCCCCTCTCACTTTCTCTCTGAAAGCTGCTAAGCACATGGTCTGGACTGATTTTCAGACTAATGTATTCCTCCCTTTTTTATTATAAGAGAAGGGGTATAAAATCAAATAAATATATGATGATGATTGCTAGATGAATACAACTTTAAAATTTCTACAGCAGTCTGATGTGCTCAAAAGCATTTTAGATCATTTAGCAGAAATCTTTACAGTAGTCCCATAAAGTAAATCAGTATTTGCCCTCCCCCTGTTTCAGATACGAAGACTAAGAGGTCAGAGCTTGCCTACATTCCCCTAGTGAGTTAACAGCAGAGATAAGATTTGGAAGAGGAATTTCCTGATGACTTAATCACTGTGCTATATACAGTTGCCAGATTGAAAATTGGAGAGGCTCTTGTACCTTTAAGAGGGAGCTACAGCAGGTGTTCCTTTTCATGCAACCAGGTAACAAGCAATACTTGCTGACATTCTCTCTTCTGCCCAACCATTGAAGATACAGGCACCCTCTCCAGTTTTCACTTGGCAGTCTTAATGCTATGCTATGCCAGTTTATAACAACAATGATAATGATGGTAATACAAATGGAAATGAAACACAGGCAAAAGAAATATAACCAGAGCTGTATCAGTTTTGCAGTTTTTGAGCAATGGATGCATGCTACAGGATTTTAAGAATTAGCCTCCTTTGTGTTTTTGTAAATGAAACTTTAAAACTGCTAAGATTTTTTTAAAAAACTTAAAAAGTTCTAAATAATGTCACATAACATCTCAGAAACATAAGAGGGTTCAGTGTGGGTTCAGTGTGCTTGATCAAGCCTTTGTGCCTATCCACATGAAATCTCAAAGCTTTCACAAAACAAGCATGTATAAATTAATAGGTTGAGTATGCATTATTGACTAATAGGCTGAGTATGCATTATTCCCTAACATTGAATGTGAACTGCCTTGGGGCAGAAGTTTTTATGGTATATATATGCATTTAATTTTGACACGCAGGATACATTCACAGCCCTCTGTATGACAAAACATAGCAACTCAGTTTGTACTTAAAAACTAACTGGTCCAGATCTCCTACTTCAGTCCTCAGCAGAATGTGTGGTATTTTAACTTTAATTGTGTGCTATTTCAAACAAACTAGGATGCGGTAGCTCAGCGGCCAAGTCACTGACTCTGACAATTGCCAGATTGGCAGGTCGGCAGTTCATGACCCAAGCACCATGGGTCTAGTCCCAGGTTCCATACACTAGTCCCAGGTTCTGCCAACCTAGCAGTTCAAAACCATGTAAAAGTACAAGTAGATAAATAGGTACTTTAGTGGGAAGGTAACAAGCAGTCATGCTGACCACATGACCATGGAGTTGTCTTTGATAGCGCTGGCTCTTTGGCTTAGTAATGGAGATGAGCATCACCCCCTACAGTCAGACATGACTTGACAACATTGTCAAAGAGGAAATCTTTACCTTTTTATTTTAAACTAAAAATTTCAGGATATTCATTTTTTAACCTTTTTATTTTTATGGTAGTTATAAAAATGTGAAACTTTGGCCTTGCAACAGGTTTTGCAAATGCTTTGAAACCCATGTAATGTAGTAGATGTACTAGGTAAACCCTGATTCATATTCTTGCTCAGATAAGAAGCAAAAATGGTTGATCTAGGGTTAGTCACTAGCTTTTAACATAGCATGCTGTCTTGCAACATGATGCCTTGTATATATTTTGGGCTACAACACCCATCACCCTGGTTGGGGTTTGTGGGTGTTGTAGCCCCAAACATGTTAGAGAATCTCTGGGCTAATCTAGGCTAATGGTCAAGGTTGTCTGAGAATGAAAAAGAGGGGCACCTCCACAGTGTATATCACTTTCAATAATTTGGAAGGTATAGTGGGATAAAAATGTCAAGATCATATAAATGTGTAGGATTCTGATACTAGCAAGATATTCATAATACATTTTGAGGGGTTTGCAGAATTTTTTTAAAAAGCACAATCTGGAAATTTATTTATTTATTTATATTTTATTTTATTTTATTTTGTTTATATCCTGCCATTTGCCCAACACAGGATCCAAGGCAGCATATGTTTTAAAAACACAATACAGTTTTAAAACTCAATATAAAAGTTAAAACACAATTAAACTAAATTTCTGTTTTAAAAACACAAATGAAGAACAGTATTTAAAAAGTTAAAAACAGCTTTAAAAAACTCTTAAAACAAATAAAAACACTACACAAACACACATACCTTTAAAAGCTTTATCTGCCTCCTGTGAAGTAATTACAGGGAGAGTACTAGGGGTGGTTTTGTTACATAACCATAACATTAAAAGGGCTGTTGTATATGTGTTTATAATATATGAACACACACACACACAGACAAAAGAATAAGACACAGGCATATATATTATGAATAATTATGTGCCCTAGCCAACACAGTAAAAACACAAATATATATACATACAACATTTAGGTTCGTGTAACTGTAATAACTGTAACTGTAATAACAAAAGGCACTACACACGCTAAACAAATGATGCAGTCCTGCTGACTTCCAGGCAACCTTTGTGGGGACCAAATCCAGAAAGATAATATACCTGTGTGGTTATTAGAGCTAACAAGATAGTAAGTTATGTCTCTGAAGAGCATTCTGCCTGAAGCCGGGCTCTACCTGGATTCCCACTGTTCTACATGCTTCTGCTCATCAATTATTAATATGTATCTACCATTTATATTTGTGGTTAAGTTTTGCAATATCATACTTTTTTGAGCACTTACTCTTGTAAGCTTACTCTGCAAACCATCTGGTCAGTAACATACTTGTGTTAGTTAGTGCCTTTTGTTATATATCTCTAAATATCTTATATGTGCATATGGTGGTTTTGCTCTCTTTATTTGTGCAAGTTGATATTTACTCATCATTTATAAAATTTCATTTTTTTTTTGTATATACTAGCATATTATATATATGTATATAAGAGTTTGTGCTGTTAGCATTTTGATTTATATATCTTATTACTCTTGTCCTGCTTTTGATTTTATAATGAAAAGGTTACCACTCAGTTCTAGGCAGAAATGGAGCCAAACTACACATTACGTTAATCATGCTTTTAGACAAGCATGCATAACCCTTAAGAAGGAAAAGTAGCTGTGCAGGGCTTTGCTCTAGTGACCATTCTTGATCTAGATCACAGTCATGCAGCAGCTTCTAGCTAGTGATTTCCCTTTCCAGTTGCTATTTGCCCTTGAAAGTGCTGTTGATTGGAAATAAAACTTTTGCAGGAAATAGCAGCCAGTGTTCGGTGGGTAAATGGTGTGGGCTTCAATTCTAGAGTGTGGTGTTGGATCAGAACTTCCTGCAACTGGTTTTCCTTCAAAGTAAAAGTGGCAGTATTAGGCATGCTTTTTAGAAAGTCTTATTGACTTAATAATATGTATTTGAATACACAAACCCCTTCCATACTCAATTTCACCATGTGTTTAGCTACAATCGCCACCATTTTCTTATGGTTTAGCACAGAATTTTTGACCCAGATGGAGACACTTTTATTAATACTTGACAACATTAGGTTTAGTCATACTTGTTCAAAACATATCTTGGCTCTTCCTATACTTTTTATGTGGAGTTAGGTTCTCTTGTGTTGTGGAGGTGTCCAGCAGACAGTGTTCTTTAAAAAGATGCTTTAAATGGTTTTTTGAAAGCTGGGTTAAGGAAATAGGATATGTCTGTCTATTGCATGAAAGTTTCGTACAGCAGCAAATTAGTCTACAATTAAGATAGCAATAGCAAGTACATTTCTATACCACTTATCAGTGAACTGGCACTCCATAAGAAGTTTACAATCTGTAAGCCATTTGCCCCCAACAAGCTGGGTACTCATTTTACTGGCCTACAAAAGGTAGGAAGGCTGAGTCAACCTTGGAGCCCTCCAGGATTGAACTTACAAGGTTGTGGCTGCATGACCGGCATTTAACCACTGTGCCACCAGGGCTCCTAAGATATGTCAGGCAAGCCAATGTTACACCCAGGAAATTGTCCTAATATTGTTTGGCACCATCTTGGAATCCATTCCCTATCTCTACCAATGTCAGAGGAGGAGACTGAAAGTCTAACAGGGATGGCGGGAATAGGACTCAGTGTTGTGAGGTATGTGGGGACAGTTT
Organism: Phrynosoma blainvillii; assembly: GCA_026167975.1. Classification (NCBI taxonomy): domain Eukaryota; kingdom Metazoa; phylum Chordata; class Lepidosauria; order Squamata; family Phrynosomatidae; genus Phrynosoma; species Phrynosoma blainvillii. The sequence goes on from JANUYF010000004.1 coordinate 244,181,802, forward strand.
AACTTTTCATCTCAGGTTTAAAAAAAGTTTATGTTCATGCCTGTAAGAATACACTTTGAGGTGCAATCTCATATGGTCCAACTAACCAGTTAAGTAATACAGAAGAAGATTTTATGGCTACAGCACTGATACTATGTTATAATAGTGACTCAGATTATAGTACCACTACAAATGAAGTGTGTTGCTTCTTTTGAATTATTCCTTGTGGTCCTTGTGAATAGTTTGCTCCAGGGCAGTTTGATCAACCATATGTTGAAATAGAAGATACATGAAGTCTGTGCTCACATTTCACATCTTTAAAAACAAGCAAATAGCAGCATAGTATGCAGTGTTTGTTGGGGAGGATTTCAACCCTTATTTTGATACTGCACTCCTCTTCCCACCAATGTGCTATTGGATAGCAATATTTTGCATCCTGAGAAGATAGTTGTTGTTGATGCCAAAGCTTTCCTCTCAGGGCAAATGTCGCCTGGGGTGGATGGGTTGCACTTAGTTACACCTTAAATGTATAGCTTTGAAAATGGACTACACCTCCTTCTGGGCTTGAAAATCTATCATTGGCAGTATTCTGAACTTGGAAAAGGAGAGTTTTTGTGAGGGGACAACCACTCTCAGAGTCCTCCAACCAGCACAACCACACTGTGCTACTGCATTTTTAATGCTCTACTACTGAACGTGGTAGTTCTTCAAAATAATAGTTGACTTCTTCAAAATAATAGTTGACTATATATCTCATTTCTTCTTCAAAATAATAGTTGACTATATATCTCATTTGTGGAAATGATGGAAGAAAGAGGCTGAACCAGATCAACCTTTGGTGTAGTCTTTTGTTGTTGTTAACTGCCCTCGAGTCAATCTCGACTCATGGCAACCCTATAGAATAGATATCTCCAATACTCTCTCTCCTCCACTGCTCTGCTTAATTCCTGCAACCCCTTAATACCTGTGACCTCCTTAATAGAGTCCATCCTCTCTTTCTTCTTCCCTCCACCTTCCCCAGCATTATTTTTTCCCCCAAAGAGTCCTCTCTTCTCATGATGTGTCCAAAGTACGATAGTCTCAGTTTGGTCATCTTGGCTTCCAGGGAGGTTTCCGGTTTGATCTGCTCTAGGACCCACTTGTTTGTCTTTTTGGCTATCCATGGGATCTTCAGCACTCTTCTCCAGCACCACATCTCAAAGGAATTGCTTTTCTTCCTATCATCTTTCTTAACTGTCCAGCTCTCACATCCATATAAGGTAATAGGGAATACAGTGGCTTGTATGATTCTGACTTTTGTGCTGAGTTGTATATCTTTGCATTTTACAGTCGGCCCTCCATTTTCGTGGATTTCAAGTCCACATCCCTCGCCTGTTCACAGGCAGCAAAAGGAGGGAGACAAAATGGGGTGCGTGCTTGCGCAGGGGCCCACTTGTGTGCCACAGGCACGCACACTATTATCTTCAATAGGGCTTGAATATTTGCAAGCCGCCCTTTTTGCAGGGTGAGTGGGTCTGGAATGGATCCCCCGTGAATTGGGAGGGGCTACTGTAGAATTTTTTCTAGTTCTTTCATAGTCACCCTTTTCATTCTTAATCTTCTTCTGATTTCCTGACTGCGGTCCCCGATTTCTATCAATATTTGATCCTAGGTATGGGAATTCTTTTACTATTTCTATTTCTTCATTGTCTAGCTTGAACTTGTGAAGGTCCTCGGTGGTCATTATTTTTGTTTTCTTGATGCTCAACAGTAAGCCTGCCTTTGCATTTTCTTCCTTTATTTTCTTAGTAGTTATTCCAGGTCTTTGAGGTTTTCTGCTAGTATTATGGTGTCATCTGCATATTTTAGATTGTTGATATTCCTTCCTCCTATTTCATTCCTCCTTCTTCTGTGTCCAAGCCTGTTTTTCTTAAAATATGTTCTGCATACAAGTTGAACAGATAGGGTGAAAGGATGCAGCCTTGTCTGACCCCTTTGCCAATTGGGAACCATTCTGTTTCTCCATGTTCTGTTCTGACAATAGTAGCCTCTTGTCCTGAGTACAGATTCTTCATCAGAACTATCAGATATGCTGGCACTCCCATGTCTTTAAGGGCTTTTTATAGCCCTTCATGATCTATGCAGCCAAAGGCTTTGCTATAGTTATAAAGCACATACTGATTTTCTTTTGAAATTCCCTGCTGTGCTCCATTAGCCATTATGTGTTTGCAATGTGGTCCATAGAGCCTCTTCCTTTCCTGAACAGTGCTTGGACCTCTGGGATTTCTCTCTCCATGTATGGTTGGAGTCTATGTTGCAGAATTTTGAGTATGATTTTGCTTGCATGGGAGATCAGTGCTAAGGTCTTATAGTTGCTGCAGTCTCTTGTGTCTCCCTTTTTTTGGATGGGGATGTATATTGATTGCATCCAATCTGTTGGCCATTGTTTTGTTTTCCATTTCTGTTGACTTATGTTGGTTAGCACTAGAGTTGACTCTATGGATTGCAGCAGTTCAATTGGAATATCATCTGACCCTGGTGATTTGTTTTTCACTATTTCTCTTATTGCATTTTCCACCTCATGTTTTAGAATTTGGGGTTCATCTTCATATGGCTCTTCATTCCATATGTCCTTCATTTTATCATCTCTTTTGTATAATTTTTCTGTGTATTGCATCCAATGTCTTTATTCTTTTCTGGTCTTGAATTACGTTATTTTTATTATCATAGATTGTCCCAGTCCTTGGTTTGAATTTTCCTTTGATTTCCCAGATCTTGTGAAATAGATCTCTTGTTCTTCCCTTTTTGTTGTTGTCTTCTATTTCTTTGCATTGGTCATTGTAGTAATTTTCTTCATCTTTCCGCACAAGCCGTTGTACTGTTGTATTCATAATTCTTAGTTTGTTCCTATCTCCCCTTTGTTTTTCTTTTCTTCTTTTCTTTTAGGTCTATTAGGGCTTATATTTTATTCTATACCATTTAGCATGAATTTAGCATGAGCTCTGTATGAAGTTAATTCCAATTTGAATTGTAAGTAAACACCTCTCTCACGCCCAAACAGAAATACCTCAGCTTTTCCAATATAGATTTTGTTGTACTACAACTTCTCCCATACCACGCTTTTGGTCACTCTGGCTGTAGTTGGTAAGGGTTGTAGTCCAAAGATTTCAGATTGGTAATGGCTGCCTTAACTAATCCTTGAAATAAAAATCTAAGAGATATGTGCACCTGTTAAAAATCATTTGTTTAATCTAGGGCTGGGTGTCACACGAGCCCCCAGATATTGTTAGACTGCCAATCCCAGCATTCCTCACCGTTGGCTATGACCAGACAGGGCTTCTGCAGCTAGCGGTCCTGGCAGCACCTGAAGATGTCCAGTCTTAATTTAGTCAAGCTTGATGGGTAATCTTATTTATTTATTGAAGATATTTCTACCAACCCATAAGTGCTCCCAAGGTGATGAAAATAAAATAAAATACATTAACATACTCTTTTAAAAACATTTAGAAGGGGTCCAAGAACAATTCCAAAATACAATTTTAAAGCAGTTAAAACAGACCAATTTCTAACATTAACGGCCATAGAGAACAGCACTGTTTTGGATGTCCACCAGGATTTTGAAAGAGATGGTGCTAGCCTAACTTCCTTGGGTACGGAATTCCACAGTCAAGGCTCTGCTACAGAGAAAGGCAAAGTGTTGGGACACACAATAGGGCCTCCTCTGAAGATCTCAAATTTCTAGCTGGCTCATATGGGTAAAGGTGCCCCCCCCAATATCCTAGCTCCGAGTCATTTGGGGCTTTTCAATCACCAAGAATAGAGCTCAGAAGCAAACTAGAAGCCAACTCAGTTTTGTAAGATAGGTGTTTTAGGTTTTTAAAACGCACACCAGACACTAATCTGGCTGCTGCATTTTGCACTAGCTGCAGTTTATGAAAAATTTTCAAGGGCAGTCTCATGTAGTCTAATCAAGAGGTAGCAAAGGCATGAACCACCATGGCAAGATCTGCCTTCTCCAAGAAAAGAGGTAGCTGGCACACTAGCTGAAGCTGGGCAGAGATGTTTCTCACCATCCCAGCAACCTGGCCGGCCAGGAGCAACACTGGGCCCAAGAACACTCCCATGTTATGAAGCTTTCTTTCAGAGGGAGTGCAACTCCATGCAGAACAGACTGTGATCTCAAATCCAGGTTGGTTTTTCTATTTACTAATAGCACTTCTTTCTGTCTTGCCTGGATTAAGCCTTAGTTTATTCATTCATATCCAGTCCTTTTCTTCATCCAGGCAATGATTCAGAACTTCTCCTGCATCTTTGGTGTCAATTCTAAATGAGAGCTAGAGCTGGGTATAACTGCAATACTATTGACACACAGCCCTCAAACTCCAGGTGACCTTTCCTAGAGGGTTCATGTAGATGTTAAAAAGCATAGGTGCCAACAATGAACCCTGTGGAACCACACAGGCTAATGGCCAAAAGGCTGAACAACAGTCCCTCAGCACAACCCCCTGGGAATATTTAGCTAAGAAAGATTGGAGCCACTGTAAAGCAATGCCCCACATCCCATATCAGCCAAACTACCCAGAAGGATACTATGACTGATGGTATCAAATGCCACTGAAAGATCCACGAGGACAAACAGGGACTCACTCCTTTGTTCAACTCATAGTACAGGTCATCCACCAAGGTGACTAAGGTTGTTTCTGTCTTATAACTAGGTCTAAACCCAGTTTGGAATGGCTTCAGGTAATCTATTTCATCCAAGAAATAAAAAGTTGTGTTGCTACCACTCACTAAGACCTTATTTAAAAATGGGAGATTAGACACTGGCCAATAGTTATCTAAGGAGGTGGGACCCAGTGAAGCTTTCCTCAACAGAGATCCTACAGTTGCTTCTTTTAGAGAGGTTGAAACATAGCCCTCTTTCAAAGAAACATTGACAACTTTCACCACCTAATTGTCCAGTCCTCCTCTGGCAGTTTTAATTAGCCAGGATGGACGTGGATCCAACAGACAAATGGCTGGCCTCAGCTCTCCATGCAACATGTCCACATCATCATGTTTGACAAATTGAAACTAATCCGTCAAAACTGGGCATGTATGTGCCTCAGTTACCTCCCCAGACTCTGTCTTCAATATGGAATCCAAATCAGAACAGATCTGAGATTAAATATTTACCAAATTTGTCACCGCACTCACAAATTTGTTGCAGCACAGAGCTCCTCCTCAGCAGTCTGAGTCTAGGATGAAGTAGCCCTTTAACTATTCAAAACAGTTATGCTGGATGAGTTTGAGCTGATGAACAGCGTCCTGTGCAGTCATGCTGGCCACATGATCACAGAGTAGTCTCTGACAATACTGGCTTTTTGGCTTAGTAACAGAAATGAGCACCACCCCTTATGGTCCGACATGACTTGACAACCTTGTCAATGGAGAATACCTTTACCTTTACGTTTAATAGACACAGAGTAGGCTCTAAATCAGGGGAAGGCAACCTTTTAAAGACCTGGGCCAGTCTCCCGTAGCCCAGGTCTCGGCTGGGCCGGTGGGGGGAATGGCGGCTCACGCACGCCCCCCGCCGCCGCGCACGACGCCCCCCGCGCACGCTGCTGCCGCCGCCACCGCCACAGCGCATGTCACGGCCGCCATTTTGGAACTCAAACTTTTGATTTCCAAAATGGCGGCCGCGGCAAGCGTGGCCGCAGAGGGGCAAAAACGTGCGGCGGCGGCAACCTTCGGCCTGGGCTGGTAAGTCCAGGGACCGGGGCCTTAACTGGCCCCCGGGCCGTAGGTTGCCAGTCCCTGCTCTAAATGGACCCTAATCTTAGAGAGATCTGCAATTTTCTTAGTATCATTAACACCAGGAGAGGATTGTTTTTTAGACTATTTGATGATGTTGCACATGAGACTGGTTACTATGTTCCAAAGGGAGCAGATTTTTTAACATGACTCTTAAAGATATAATCTAAAGCAGGGGTGGGCAACCTTTTTGAGCCTGGGGCCGGGTTGCTGTCCCTCAGACAATTGGGGGGCCGAAGCACCAAAAATAAATAAATGAATAAATAATAATAAAAAAATATGCATGCACACTCTCTCAGCCTCAGAAAAGCCATGGCAAACCTCCTGTGGAGATTTTGCCAAAAAAACCCCAAGAACAAGTAGTAACAACAATAATCAATATCATCATGGCGGGCGGTGGCAGCGGCGGCAGGACCGGCCTGGGGCCGGTCCAAAGGCCTCGGGGGGGCGCATCTGGCCCCCGGGCCTTAGGTTGCCTACCCCTGATCTAAAGGGTGTTTAATCTCCCTATAGAATATTGAATGGAAGCACAGCCCTTTCTTGTAATAGGGCTATCAGCAGGTACTAGCCATGGTGGATATATGTTCCAGTTCCAAAAGCAGTATTGTCTCAGTTAATCAGTTGCTGGCGAATACAAGTATATGTTTGGAGTGGGGGAAATCAGTTGCATTCATGTCCTTTTGGGATTCCCATAAAACCTTGTGGGCCACATTGTGAACAGACACTGGACCACATCGTCTGATCCAGCAACACTCCTTTTATCCCCAGCAGAAAACTTCTGGCCTGTGGCACTGTTGCCCCATTGATTGGAGGGCGGGAGGCGGGGCAGCAGATAGACAAATTGGCCTTTGTATTTGTAGAAATAGTAACATAGATCTGTGGGCACAAATGTGTGTATGAACATGCTGAAAGCTAAGTTTCTTTAGAAAACAGGTTTTTGTAACGTATCTCTGGGTTGCTGACAGGCTGTCTTTAAACATGTTGAAATTCATGTTTAGCGACATAAAAGGTTATCTTCTAAATGTAAAAAGCTGTGTTACTCGGGAAAGAAACAAAGCAAAAAAAAAACTGAGCCACATTTTTAACGCATTTGAACTGCTTGAAATTTTGAATCCTACCTTAGGGGGAAAAGTGGGGCATGAATAAATTGTTACAATAAGACAATACTATTTCAGCCTGAGCAGTTAACAAAATAAAGGAAATCTGTAACAATTATTTGTTTTAAAATGAACACCCACCAAACTGGTGTATTACATAATACCCAAACATATTGTCTGTCTAAATTCAAAACAGTATTAAAGACTTATCTCTTCTGGCAAGCCTGCCCAGTTGATTTTAAACTATGAATTTTAATTTTATACTGGATGATTTTAATGTGTCCTGTGTTTATTTGTTTTAATTTAATGTGTTTAAATGGTTTTATGTGTTTTAATCTATGTTGTACCCACCTCAAGCCTGGCCGGGGGGGGAGATAATGATAATAATAACAATAACAGTAACCATTTGTTGTTGTTGTTGTTGTTGTTGTTGGAATCTCTGTCTTGAAGTGCTAACAGTCAAAACAGAAAAATAATACTCTAGTTTTATAGAAGGAGAAGAATTAAAATACAGAGTGGAGGTCAGGCATTCGGGATCAATATAGACATTGCAAACCACTGATCTAACCCCCTCTCAAATGATTCATCTGGCCCCAGCCTACTTTACCAGTATTAGAGCATTTATACCAGACAAGGGAAATGTGGATGACCAAAATCTTATCAGGGCAAAATCTGGGAGTACCCCAAACACAAAGAAGCAACAGTCACATGGAGAGTACCAAGCAGATGACTTACCCTTTGACAAGTGGTTTTAGCATATTAGCCTGATTATTTGCACAACAGCAGTTTTTGAGCTAGGTTTTCTGATAATGCTAGTGTAGTTTAGTGGATATAGTCAATTGAGCCCAGTGGATAGACTATACTTGAAGTGCTGAGAAAGATTACCTTCAGTATCAAAAAACAGTGTACTTCTCAGTGCCACTTGCTGGAGAACATGAGTAGGAGGCTGCTAATGTACTCATGTTCTTCTGGTTGGCCTGTTATATGCAGTGTGTGAGCCACTCTTGGAAGAGAATACTGGACTAGACAAGCATTAGTTTGAACTGATCTCAGATCTTTCTGATGTTCTTAATATCTTCATCTTTTTTCTCTACAAAATGGAAATTAAATGAATTAACTCAGGATTTTTGTTAGATAGAATTATTCAACTCCTATTTTTTCATTGCTGAAGTTCAGGATAAACCAATAGAAGCCATCTGGCATGACCATTAAGGCAAATTAGTTTAGTTCTTGTTCTGCCTGTTTTGAAAGCAGTCCTGTTCAGATATTTATGGAGGTTCCAATGTTTGTTAGTATGTTTGAATAAAGTGCATTTTCTATTTCCTGCTGTATGAGCCTCCTTCTTCTGCAAATCTAACTCTGACTAAGTTCGTATGTTAATCTATTCTGCAGAAATTTCTCTTCCCTGCCATGCATACAAGGACACATGCAATCACTAATTTTCCTTTGTTTCCTGTAATGTACCTGCTATTTGGTAGTATAAGGTCACTAAGCCTGCACTGGAAATGACAACAAATAGCTGGTTCCCTCTCATGTATATCTGCATGCATGGTGAATATGAAGCTCCTTTTTGCATTCTAGCGAAATAGATAATCATTCATTAATTAAGTTGTTTCCTTCTGGGGATGTTCTGGCTTAGTAGTTAAGATACCAATTCTGGAAGATCATTGGCAGTTTGAAGCCGAGTGCTGCATGATGGGGTGAGTTCCTATCACTAGTCCCAGCTTCTGCCAACCTGGCAGTTTGAAAGCATGTAAAAGTGCAAGTAGATAAATAGGTACCACTTTGGTGGGAAAGTAACAGCGTTCTGTGCAATCATGCTGACCACATGATCACAGAGTTGTCTTTAGCAATGTTGACTCTTCAGCATAGTAACAGAGATGAGCTACAGTCGATTATGAATAGACATTAATGCCAAGTGACTACCTTTACCTTTTCCTTCTTTTAGATATATATTTTAAATAACACATTCCATTTAACTGATTGTTTTTAAACCAAAAAAAAGCAAGCAAGTTTACAATTTAAAATAATGACTAACATGGCTTCTATTAAGAGATATGATGAAAAATGAAGAAGGTTGCTTCAGCAATTGAGAGCAATTATTTTAACACCCTTAAAAAGCTTCAAAACCAGCACTACACAGCATTAAGGGCCCAACCACATTTTGTGGTGGAACAAAAAAGTTTTAACTTGCCGTCAGAAGCACAGCAAGGATGGGGCCATCCTGGCCTCTCTTTGGAGGGAGTCCCAAAGTCTGGGAGTGTCACTGAGAAGCCCTTCCCCTTGTTCTCACCAAACGATCTTAAGAGGGTGATGGGACAGAGAGGAGGACCTCTCCAGATGATTTTAAAGCCCTAATGGACTTATGCAGGTAGATGCAGTCCTTCAACTAACCTGGCTTTATCAGTCAAAAATTGCGCCCATAAATGGACCACCAGCCAATGCAGCTGTTGCAACAAAGGAGATGTATGCTCCCTTTGGCCAACCCCAGTTAACAACCTGGCTGCAGCTCTTTGGGCCAACTGAAGTTTCCAACCACTTTTCAAAGGCAGCTCTGCGTAGAGCACATTACAGTAAACCAAACAAGATGTAACCAAGGCATATACTACTGTGACCAGATCTGACTTTTCCAGGAACAGAGAGCTCTTAACCCACTTACCTGGGGGAAATCCTCCTTTAAGTTAATGTAAACTTGCTGTTGAGTAGACTTGTAAGGAATTGTGCTATAATTTCCACAGAGTAATTTGTGTATTCTATTTTTCAAATTGATTGCTACCACCCTCTGATACATTTTACCTTTCTCAAAACATAATGTGGTTTTCTTCATTAAAAAAAGAACTTTAAGCACTACCTACATCTGATGAACATGTCTGATATGCTTATCTTAATGTCAAAACTAAGCCATGTTTTGTCATAGGCTTTCATGGCTGGCATCCATAGTTTTTTGTGGGTTTTTTGGGTTGTTTGGCCATGTTCTAGAAGAGTTTCTTTCTGACGTTTCGCCAGCATCTGTGGCTGGCATCTATGGCTTCCCTGAAGATGCCAGCCACAGATGCTGGTGAAACGTCAGAAAGAAACTCTTCTAGAACTTGGCCACACAGCCCGAAAAACCCACAAAAAACTAAGCCATGTTTCCTTTGTAACATAAATTTGGGGAGGGGGGCACTTTAGAGAATGAACCAGCAGATAGAAAGGAGCTACAGAAATCTCTATTTCTCCCCTCCAAATCAGACTCTGAAATTAGAAATGATCCTGATTGTGGACAAAAACATTGGTAGAACAAGATGAAACATTCTTACAAACATAAATCACCAAGCACAGAAAGGTTTAAACATCTCTTCTTCCCATCAGTAGGAAGATGTTATTCATAGTTACGCTGTAGCACTTAGCCAAAGAAAGAAAGAAAAGAGGAAGGTTTGTGCATGCAAGAGATACCAACTATCATGCTGATTTTGGTTTGTACCACTACTCACCACTTAAATAAAAATAAATCATCAGAAAAATATGTTGTCCAGATATATAGATTTCTACAGATAGTTAGGATAGTGCCTAAATACTTTCTTGGCTGAGACAGCATGTCAACCCATACATGGTTTTATGTGATAACTGATATGTAAACCATTGTGGTTGGCCAGAACACCACAGCTTGACGTTGGTTTCCAAAGTACGCTCTGTAATTAATTTTACAGACCATAATTGCTCTTTATCTAAAGACCACTACATTTAGAAACTGAGATGCTGAACAGACAGAAAATTAAAATGAAGAGACAGCTCCAAACTATTTGTCAAGATGTTCAGCAAGACAAACTGTTTGATATGTCTGAACTAATCAGTTGCCACATACAAAGTTCCAGTAGAGAGAGTTCAAGATGGACTTTGATTTTTTTGACATTTGTTCAACTGAATACTTGATTCTCTGTGGGTTTGCTACTCTAGACCTAAACCCTAAAGGCACCAGATCCCATGTGATTTTAGAAGCTAAGCAGGGTCAGCCCTGGTTTGTATTTGGATGGAAGACTGTGAAGGGATACAAGGTACTGTAACTACTGTATATTTCAGAGGCAAACCCACCTCTAGAAAAGAGGAAGGTTTGTGCATGCAAGAGATACCAATTATCATGCTGATTTTGGTTTGTACCACTACTCACCACTTAAATAAAAATGAATCATCAGAATAATATGTATTCCTTCAGGATACTATCAATGTGTCTTTCAGGGAAGGCATAGTTCCATCCTGTTTAAAGGAGGCGGCGGTCAAGCCACTCCTGAAAAAGCCTTCCCTGGATGCCCTGGACCGGAATAACTATAGACCGGTCTCCTTGCTGCCTTTTTTAAGCCAGGTCATCGAGAGAGCAGTTGCCTCCCAACTCCAAGTTATCTTGGATGAAACGGATTATCTGGATCCATTTCAAACCAGCTTTAGGACAGGATATGGAGTTGAGACTGCCATGGTTGCTCTGGCTGACGACCTCCGCTTGGGTATCGACAGGGGTAGTGTGACCTTGCTGGTGCTCTTGGACCTCTCAACGGCATTTGACACAATAGACCATTCCATTCTCTTGGATCGCCTGAGAGAGTTAGGAATTGGAGGCACTGCTTTGCAATGGTTCCGTTCCTTCCTCTCGGGCAGATCCCAGAGGGTGAGGCTCGGGGACAGTTGCTCTTCCAAAATAGAGCTTAATTGTGGCATCCCTCAGGGCGCCATCCTGTCCCCGATGCTATTTAACATTTATATGAAGCCACTGGGATAGATCATTCGGAGGCACGGAGCACGGTGTCTTCAGTATGCTGATGACACTCAGATATAATAGAATTATAAATTTTTATTTATAGCCCACCCCTCTGCACGGCAATCGGGGCGGGGTACAACATTTTAAAACAAGCAAGTTAAAACATTCCCTCATCCCATAATCCAACCCTCCCATCCCCTTAAAACAGAATTAAACTAGAAAGAAGTTAAAATACAGCAATAAAATAAATCAATCCACAATAACACAAGGAATCAGAAATAAACAAAATAAAAACTCATCTCTCACCAGACAGCAGTTATTCCAGAAAGGCCTGCCGGAAGAGATCTGTCTTTACTGCTTTCTTAAAAGCAGCAAGAGTAGTAATGAGACGGATCTCGTCCGGCAGGGCATTCCAAAGTCTGGGAGTGGTTGCAGAGAAGGCCCTCTGGGAGGTCTGAGACAGCCTGGTTTTTATTGGCTGAAGCAGATTCCTCCCAGAGCACTGAAGGGCGCGGGAGGGGGGGATCATACGGGAAGAGGCGGCCCCTAAGATAAGATGGACCCAAGCTATGTAGGGCTTTAATGGTTAAAACCAACACCTTGTACTGAGCCCGGAAACTAATCGGCAGCCAGTGGAGGGATTTCAGCACCGGTGTTATGTGCTCCCTCCTAGATGTTCCTGTGATTAACCTGGCTGCCATATTCTGCACCAGTTGTAGTTTCCGGGTTAGGCACAAGGGTCGCCCCATGTAGAGTGCGTTGCAGTAATCCAGACATGAGGTTACCAGGGCATGTACCACAGCTTGTAGATCCCTCATATCCAGATAAGGGCACAGTTGGCGTATCAGCCGAAGCTGATAACAGGCACTCCTGACCGTCGCACTCACCTGACTAGTCATGTGAAGCGACGAGTCAAGGAGTACCTCCAAATTGCGAACACAGTCCTTCGAGGAGAGTGTGACTCCATCTAGGACCGGAGACTGTATTCCCAGATCTGGTTTCGGGCCTGTAACTGTGAGTACCTCCGTTTTGTCTGCATTCAACTTCAATCTGTTTTTCCTCATCCAACCCATTACCGCTCTGAGACAGTCATTAAGAGGAGAGGCGCCATCTGAAGTCTGAGACGATGATCTGGTCATGGAAAGGTATATCTGGGTGTCGTCAGCATACTGATGACACCGTGCTCCATGCCTCCGAATGATCTCACCCAGCGGCTTCATGTAGATGTTGAATAACATCGGGGACAGGATGGCGCCCTGAGGGACACCACAATTAAGCTCAATTTTAGACAAGCAACTGTCCCCGAGCCTCACCCTCTGGGATCTGCCCAAGAGGAAGGAATGGAACCACTGCTTTGCAGTGCCTCCAATTCCTAACTCTCTCAGGCGATCCAATAGGATGGCATGATCTATAGTGTCAAAAGCCGCTGAGAGATCCAAGAGCACCAGCAGGGTCACACTACCCCTGTCGGTGCCCAGGCGGAGGTCATCGGTCAGAGCAACCATGGCAGTCTCAACTCCATATCCTGTCCTGAAGCCGGTTTGAAATGGATCAAGATAATCAGTTTCATCCAAGACTGCTTGGAGTTGGGAAGCAACTGCCCTCTCGATCACCTTGCTTAAAAAAGGAAGCAAGGAGACTGGTCTGTAGTTGTTTCTATCCAGGGGGTCAAGGGAAGGCTTTTTCAGGAGTGGCTTAACCGCCGCCTCCTTTAGACAAGATGGTATACTACCTTCCCTGAATGACGCATTGATTGTGTCCCGAAAGAACACCTTCAATGCCTCTCCTCCCTGGGCGACCAGCCATGATGGACATGGGTTGAGGGGGCAGGTCGTCTTCCTCACCCTTCCAAGCAGCTTGTCCACATCATCGGTACTCACAGATTGCAACTGATCCAGTAAAATACCATCAACGGAGTTACTGGATGCCTCGTCTACGGATTCTGCCAAAGCACTGGCGTCCAAGTCGGCTCTTATCTGAGAGATTTTATCTGCAAAGTGAATGTTAAATGCCTCGCAGCAGGCTGTCGTTGGGTTAAGTAGGGGGTTTGGCGCAGGGGGAACCTTCGTCAACTCCCCCACCACCCTAAACAGCTCTGCCAGGCGGGACTCTGCAGATGCAATGCGTGCAGAACAGAAAGATTTCTGTGCTGCACGCAAAGCGTCCCTGTAGGAATCAAGATGTTTCCTAAGGCGAGTTGTGTCGGATGAGAGTCGGGTCCTACTCCATTCGCACTCTAGTCGTTGTCCGGCTCGCTTCATCCTCCTAAGCTCCTCTGTATACCAGGGCTTACAGTTTGAAGCGGCCCAGAAAGGACACTTGAGAGCAATTGTGTCAATAGCCCTGGTGAGATCGGTGTTCCAAGTGTCCACCAAGGCTTCGACAGAATCACTGGCATTACCAACCATTAAACCCTCTAAGGCTTTCTGGAAACCAATTGATTCCATTAGTCTTCGAGGGCAGACCGTTCTAATGGGTCCACCACCCCCGGGAGGGCGGACAATAACCTTTAGTTCCACCTTGATCAGAAAATGATCCGTCCATGACAATGCGGAGGTTTTTTTTACCTCCACCCACAGATATTCCTGCTCCATACTAAAGACCGCATCGAGGGTATGGCCAGCACAATGCGTGGGCCCGTTGACCAACTGGGATAGGTCCATGTTTTCCATGGTATCCATGAACTCCTGAGCCACGCCAGTTAGGTCTTGTAAACTGGTTTCGAGTGGGATGTTGAAATCGCCCAGGACCAAAAGTCTGGGCGATTCCAGCAGCAACTCAGAAACCAGGGCGGTCAGCTCAGTTAGGGAGTCTGTTAAGCAACGGGGTGGCTGGTATACCAACAGAATCCCTAAACTATCCCTGGTCTTCAGGCTAAGGCGCATACACTCGATATGGGTCGTTTTCCGGATAGGATTTCTGATCATGGTTAAGGTGTTCCTATGGACCAAGGCTATGCCGCCCCGCCCCCCCCCCCCCCCGGCCACTTTCCCTTACCTGCTCACTAACCGAGTACCCAGCTGGGAGAGCCTGCGCCCATATTGCGGAGCTGGCATTCCCCAGCCAGGTCTCAGTAAAGCATGCCAGGTTGGCCGCCTCATCCACTAAGAGATCGTGCCTTCTCTGCCTCCGCCCCCAGATTATGGAATGGTCTGCCGGATGAGATCCGTCTTACTACTCTTGACTGCTTTAAAAAAGCAGTAAAGACGGATCTCTTCCAGCAGGCCTTCCCTGAATAACATCCTGGCCCATAGAAATGTATGCCAGCTCTTTTGTTGCTTAGCTGCTATTTATTTGTATTGTATTATTTTCTTTTATCTTGTATTTTAATCCTGTTATAGTTTAATATATTTTTAAGGGGTGGGTGGGTTAGGGAAGGGGTTGTTTGACTGTTTTAACTTGTAATGTTGTTTTAATTTGCTGTATGCTGCCTCGATTGTGCTGCAGAGAGGCGGCATAAAAATAAAAATTATTATTAATTATTATTAAAAATTATTACTAAGTATTCCTTGCCTAAGAAAACCCTTTGAAATTCATTGGGTCACCATAAACTATCAGGCAATCTAAAGGCACCTACACAACCACACATGAAGCGGGTTGGACAACGACTAGAGTGCACCTGGCAGAAAACTCGACTCTTATCTGACAAGACTCGTCATAGGAACTTTCTTTGGTCCTTTTGAGAAGCAATACGTGCAGCTTATTGCGTCTGCGAATCCCTTCCAGCAGAACTGTTTAGGGTGGCAAGGGAACTGACGCAGGTTCCACCTGCGCAGAACCCACTACTTAACCCAACAACGGCCTGCTGTGACGCGTTTAACAACTTTTTTGCAGATAAAATCTCTCAGATAAGAGCCGACTTGGATGCTAGTTTGGTAACAGAACCAAGTGACGAGGTGTCCAGCATCTCCGTTGATGTAAATTTACTGGATCAATTTCAATCTGTGAGTACTAAGGATGTGGACAAGTTACTTGGTAAAGTGAGGAAGGCAACTTGCCCCCTCGATCCTTGCCCTTCATGGCTGGCCGTCCAGGGCGGGGATGCCTTGATGGTGTTCCTTAAGGACATCATTAATGCATCCCTCAAGGAAGGATGCGTTCCATCTTGTTTAAAGGAAGCGGCGGTTAGGCCGCTTCTGAAAAACCTTCTCTGGACCCCCTGGATATGAACAATTATAGGCCAGTATCTATGTTACCTCTTTTGAGCAAAGTGATCGAGAGGGCGGTTACTCTTCAACTCCAAGTAGTCTTGAATGAAACCGATTATCTAGACCAGGGGTAGGCAACCTTTCCCCTTTAAGGGCCGAGGGACTTCAGCTCCCAGAATCCCAGGACCCCCTGGATATGACTACTGGCCAACATGGCTGAGGCTTCTGGAAGCTGAAGTCCCTTGGCCCTTAAAGGGCAAAAGTTGCCTACCCCTGATCTAGACCCATTTCAAACTGGCTTTAGGACTGGATTTGGAGTCAAGACTGCCATGGTTGCCTTGACCGACAACCTGCATCTGAGTATCGACGGGTAGTGTGACCCTGTTGGTGCTTTTAGACCTCTCAGCGGCTTTTGATACAATAGATCTTAGCATCCTCTTGGATCACCTGAGTGGTTTAGGAATTGGAGGCACTGCATTGCATTGGTTCCGCTCCTTCCTCTTGGGCAGGTCCCAGAAGGTGCTGCTCAGGGACAGTTGTTCAGCAAAAAAAAGATCTTATGTGTGGCGTCCCTCAGGGTGCCATTCTGTCCCCAATGCTGTTTAACATCTATATGAAGTCGCTGGGTGAGATCATTCGGAGTTATGGGGCTGGGGGTTATCAGTATGCTGATGACATCCAGATCTATTTCTCCTTGTCTCGATCATCGGCCTCGAATCCCGATGGCGTCTCTCCTCTCAATGACTGTATTAAGGAAGTAATGGGCAGGATGAGGAAAAACAGATTGAGATTAAATCCAGACAAAACAGAGGTGCTCATGGTAGCAGCCCCGAAACCAGGAATTGGGTTGCAACCTCCAGTCCTGGACGGGGTCACACTCTCTGTGAAGGACTGTGTTTGCAGTCTGGGGGTGCTCCTTGATTTGTCGCTCCTGACGACTAATCAGGTGAACGCAGTGGTCAGGAGTGCCTGTTATCAGCTTCGGCTAATACACCAGCTGCTCCCTTTCCTGGAAATAAGGGATCTTGAGACTGTGGTGCACGCGCTGGTAACCTCTCGCCTGGATTTCTGTAATGCGCTCTACATGGGGCTACCCTCGTGCTTGGTCTGGAAACTTCAGTTGGTACAAAATATGGCAGGAAGAGTGGTCTCGGGAATATCTAGGAGAGACCACATAACTCCAGTATTAAAATCTCTCCACCGGCTGCCTATTCGTTTCCGGGCCCAGTATAAGGTGTTGATTATTACCTTTAAAGCCTTCAATGGCCTGGGTCCAAGCTATCTTCGGGACTTTCTCCTCCCATACAATCCTCCCCTCACACTCCAGTCTTCTGGGAGGAATTTGCTCCAGCCAACAAAATCTAGGCTGCCAGCAACCTCCCAGAGGGCATTCTCGGTAATCGCCCCCAGATTATGGAATGACCTGCCGGACAAGATCCATCATATTACCAGCTTAAGCAGCTTTAAAAAGGCCGTGAAGACGAATCTCTTCCGGCAGGCCTTTCCTGACTAGATTCCTGGCCCTAGAAGTCTGCCTGTTTTTATCATCCCAGTTTTGGCTCTCCCACTGTTTGTTGTTGGTTGGCTATTATTGTTTTTTAATTTTTATTGTATTGTTGTGTTATTGAATTTTTGATATGTTATGTTAAGGTTTTAATTGGATCTGTAGTTTAATACTGTTTTAATGGGGGAGGGGTGGGGGATGTTTATTTTTAGATTTGTATGGATTTTAATTCTTGTAAGCCGCCCCGATTGCTCAACAGAGGGGCAGGGTAAAATTATTATTATTATTATTATTATTATTATTATTATTATTATTATTATACATGCTACTCTACCTGTTATTATGGCAGCATGAAGAGAGACTGTGGTGATTCCATGGGATTACCTTTTAACAGCTTTGCTGAAAACTAGATGGTCTGTTACAATGAGCATATAGGAATGTGTGAGGGATATTTAAAAGATGTTTGAACAGCTATTAGCATGGTTGAGGATTTCTTAGGGGCATTCCAAAAATCAAATTGGATTTAGTAATGTATCCCTTGTAAGAATGTAAGTTTTCAAGCATAGTAGTGCCAGTGTAATAGTATAAATTAAACTGAGTTTGAGTCTAAACAAAACCCAATGTGTGTGTGTGTGGGGGGGCTGTTTAAATAATGAAGATTATAGAGTTTCATTATGCCTACACTTCCTCAAATAGGCAATTGCTTCCCATTTTCCCTTTAGTATAGGGTCAAAGTGCAGTCCTCCAGCTGTTGTCAAACTTCATACTCCATCACTAGCTATCTTAGATATGGCTGGCAGAAATTATAACCCAACAAAATCTAGCAAGCCACACTTTGCTCACACCATTTGAATAATAAATTAATGGATACATTGCTTCCTAGAGATGGGTAACTTACATCGAGCCAGTTTTATGGACTTCAGTCTGTGCATTTTTCTACTCGTGTTTCCTGCTCTAACTGGTGCCTTAGCCTTTAATTATTTTTTTAAAAAACTGTTGTAGCTCAAACTCCCTTTTGCCCATAGCAAAGCCTCAAGACTGATGAAAGGTTAATGGCTCTTGAATTCTGATCTAAGAGAGCAGCACTCCCAGTAGAATTTCTGTAGTTTCTGTAGCTGTCAGTGGATGCTGAAGTCATATCACTTACCAAGCACCAGAAATTGAACTTGTTGCCACTGTGTTCTGCACCCAAGTGGAACAGGCAGAAGGAGAAGGAGGAGGAGGAGGAGGAGGAGGAGAAGGAGAAGGAGAAGGAGAAGGAGAAGGAGAAGGAGAAGGAGAAGGATTTTGGAAGAATTCTACAGGATCTTGCACGTCAGTTTTGTAGCTGAAAGTCTTGAGTTTTATTTTTATTTTTTTTAAAAATGTTTTACCTTTTTTGGAGGTCATTGTTGTTGTGTGCCTTCAAGTCATTTCCAACTTATGGCAACCCTATCATGGGTTTTCTTCGCAAGAGTTGTTCAGGGGAATGTCAAAGGTCAAAATGCCAAATAATAAAGTCCCAGCTTTTTAGCTGCTACAGGGGATCCTAAAGCGGGGGCCAACGAACTTGGACTTTACTATTTGGGGTTTCTCCCTCCAACAAAGGTTAAAAAAATTGAATCTGGACTAAATTTGGCACATTTTACAACCCCCCGTCCCAAAATGTTCCTAATGCTAAAGCATGGAGACTTCTCGAGAGAGAATCAGTGTTCGCTGGCTAATAAAGGGAATTGGACTTCAAAAAAGATGGAGACATCTGGAATCTCATCAGAACTACATTTTTTCATTGCTACTGGAATTCAAATTTTATTTCCTGGACTTTGGAATGCTTTGTTCCCAGTGCCACATGGCCAGAAGGAGGTGGGACCTGCTTGCATAGATACCCCTCCAAAAAACAACACATTAACATCACCTTGAAAATGCAAGCCCATGACTAACATCATTTTATATTTATTTTTCTTCTTTATGATTCTTAACACTTTTGCCTGATGAAGAAGGCAGTAGAGATTCAAAAACTTGCATATTTTGATTATATTGAGGTTTTCTCTATTCACTAAGCTAGGAATGGAACAATGAAGGTCCAGTGGACCAAAGATTGTCCACATGGTTTAAAAACTGATCTGAAACACAACACAAAACAGTCCTGTAAAAATATAAAGCAAACAAAAAAAACCCCTATATATTAATATATAGTTGGAAAGGCAGTGCCAATGTTGGATGTATTTCTTGCGCGTCTCCTTTACAAGATACTTGAAAGGAGATTCTTTCCTGTCTTTAAGGATTTAATCCTTTTCTGTTGATCAGTAGAATAGTGCATCCCTTTCTCTTCTCCTTTAGGTATACAACAACATATATCTGCCTTTCATGAGAATATATATTTTTCCTTCCAACCAGAAAAATGGTTCCAAGCTATGCCTTTTCCTTCTAGGGGTGCATTTCCTGAAATCAAGAAACCAGATCCTTAGAGCTTGGGAGTCTTTGATAAATCTGTAATAACAACCTGTACCCTTAACAAAGTCCCAAATATGCTAGACGTAGTCTCTCATGCCAAAAATGATGTTTCCCAGTGCACATATTGCAACTGCTTTCAGAATATCTCTTGTCTGCATCTCTCGCATGTCCCAGCATCTCCAGAATGGGTGACTCATACCATGTGCAGTCCACACACACACACAAAGGTCTTACAATCAGAACATATCTCAATGGAGGTTTTATATCCTTTATAATGAACCAACAACCATACCTACACCAGGAAGATAATGTGGGCTTTGAAACACTTGGCTACTGAAGGAGCAGCAGCAGTGGAGCAGGCATTTTTTATTCCTGATTCTCTGAACCCTGCCCACCATATCAACTTATTCTTCTTTAAAAGCCACTTGAAGTCATTTGGGACTGTGTATGAATTAAACCATTCTGAACTGTGTCATAAAGGTGTTTAGGTATACAGTGGGCCCTTAGTATTCACTGGGACTTGGTTTCAGGACTCCCTGTGGATATCAAAATCCATGTCCCATTAAATACAGTGTCCCATAAAGTCCCATTAAAAACAGTGGTGTGATGAAATGATGTCCCTTATATAAAAATAGCAAAATCATGGTTTGTATTTTGGAACTTACGTTTTTAAAAAAAATATTTTCAAGTCATAGGTTTGGTTTGTGAAGTTTATATTTTAAAAAAAACCATAGATGGTTGGATATGTGGATAGAGAATCTCTGGATAAGGATAGTCTTGCATAGTCTGCACTGTAGCTGGGGCTCAGGAGTACAAAACTAAGCAAAGTACGTAAATGCATTCTCAGATCCTGAACGGTTATGTGAAGGACACAGGATACAGTATGAAGAATCTGTCATATGCCAGAGCTTAGGAAAGTTACTTTTGGAGACTGTAACTCCTCCAGTTCCTCAGCTAACATGGCCTATGGCAATGATTGCTAAGGAATTTTGGGAGATACAGACTAAAAATTAACTTTCCATGTCTAGCTTACATTGTTTAGCTATATTACCCCATATTGTTGACTGCTGTGGCTGGCAGTAGTGCTCTGGTATCTCATCTCCTTATCTAGTCCCTGTTGGAAATATCAGGCACTCTGTCAATGACCTGTTTCCTTTCTAACATGCCTATTTAGGAGTCTCCATACTCTGTTCAAATAAAAAGTGGGAGAAAGGTTTCCTTTCTTGATTAAAGAAAACAAGAAGGAGCATGCAGGTAGGAGGAACGAGCTTCTACATCCTTCACTTTTATGGTACCCATTGCTTCAACTATTCTTCTGCCTAGTATGGCTCACTACCACTGTCACTTTTGGCTAGGCTAAAAGTGCAAAAGCAATTGAGTTAGTATAACAAGATAGGTTGCTGTTTTTGTCACCTGCATTATCTGCTGTTGTAAGAAGCTCCATTACCACTTTGTATATGTGAATAGGATAGATGTGTGCATAAATATATGTAGCTATGGCCCATGTTCACTTTGACTCTTAGAGAACAAGCAGGGGTTGCTTATAATTTACATAATGGGACATATCTGCTTTATTTAGCAGGCAGACAATATTCAAGGGAGAGACATGCAACCATTCTCGGTAACCTTCATGATCTTTTACCCCACTCTTCAAAACTCTTATTCACCAGCCCTTATATGTAAATACCTTTTTAAAATTTCTTTTCCTTCCATTAAGCCACAAACTCTTCCTATGTGGCATCCATCAGAAGTGGATAATTATTTCCTCACCTCTTCTTGCTGGTTACCTACTTGTCTTTTTGAAGGTGTTGATGCCTTAGGGCAATTTGCTCTAATTACAAGGATTGGGAGCATTTCTTCAGAGCTTCTCAATCCATATAATCCACACATACGCACTCGGAGGCAGCTTAGCTTCTATCTGTGCTTTTGGTCTCTACCTGACCGTAGATAACAGCAACAAGACTGATGACTTTACTTGCTTACACACAGTTACAGGATGACACACAAAATAGATGGGGAGACAGGTACAAGAACTTACCAGAAGTCCAAATGACAACTCTACCTAAACTTTTCCAGCAATAGAGATACCGACATCCTCATGTGAGTTGCTCCTTCACCATTGCTCCAGTAGGCAGAAAGTAGACTTTGAAGGAGTTACTGGCTGAGGATGCAACCTCCCATATACCCCAATCTAGTTCCTGTCTCTGCACTAAGTAGGCGATTCTTAGCCATACTCCCTGAATCAATACAGTCTTTCTTTGTCCTTTACCCCTACTTTCTCTTTAACTCTTCTGAAAACCCTCCCTCTTTCTCCCTTCCACTCTCTCCTTTGGCAGGTTATAGCTTGTATTGAGATGGCAAAAAGGATCCTCATGGAGAACAGTTAAGGCATGTTGAGGGAAGAGAATTCTCTCGTGTCCACTTCTGAGATCAGGGAGACTGAGTCTCACTTGGCCCTCAGCCACAAATGAAAACCAACCAGAGTAAAGGAGGGAGATACCTCTTTCTGCAGCTGTGGGGGAAACACTGCAAAGGCAGGGCCTGGAATGGCTCCAGAGGCATGGCAATGGATGTCTCAGAGGAGGGGGTGAGTAAACTATATAGCAACCCGCCCGAACACTGGAAGGCTGTGCAGGCTACTCAGACAATTGGACCTGACTGATGGCTTTTATAGCCAGTGAGACAACCAGATGAGCATGCTACCAGCTGCTCTCAAGCAGAATACCCACCACCACCAATGGCCACCCAGAGAGTGTCATGGCAGCATGCCACTCAGGACAAGTAACCTCTGGGCCAACTGGCCCAGAAGGAGTCTTCCTTTTTCACCTCTCCCCTCCCCAGATAGGAGAGAAGCCTTGATTTCCTGGTCTGAGAGGGGGATTTTTCACCCATGCCACTTCCATATGGACTGCCATGTGGGTAGAGGGATGAGAAATAAAATGGTGCCCACAGCAGCCCCAGCAGAGAGAGAGAGAGGTGGCAAGAAAAGGCAGCAAGCAGCCCACTATCAAGGGGGGCATGAGCGGGGGAAGAGCAATCAAGAGAGGGAAGGTGGAAGAGCTCCCTTTATCTGATGCAAATAAGGAGGAGGAGGAGTCCATTTCCCCCATCTTTTCAGATTTGGAGGAAGGATAACTATCAGAGGAGGAAGAAGATCCCAGGGAGAAGGAGGATCCTCAGCCAGACTCTTCCAGAGTGAAGACTTCGCCATACTTTTACATAAAGTCACTATACTTGCCCATCCCCCAGACCAGGATAAGACTGAGGACAACAACTTACCAGGGGACAACATGGAAAAGGGGACTCATTCCCCAAACCAGGACCCTTGAGCTTTAACAAATTGTTCAAGGCAGCTGCCTTCTTTGCAGATGCAAGCCTGGATGTCATGCAATTTAGTACTAGAGTGCAAGCAGCCTCTATCCTAGTTAGAAGACATATTGTTAAAAATTATCTCTATTTGTGGGGAACAAACTCTTTGCGGAAGTCCCTGGACCCAATATTAGTAGAAATCAAGGACAAGAAGAGGACACTGTCCTCCTCAGTTAAGAAAGAAAATAAGAGAGCCCCATGTCAAAGTCAGACCTTTTACGCCCATAGACCCAACTATGGTTCCTTTCATGGCAAGGATTGGTACAGTGGTCTTAGCGTAGATACCCACCGCAACAGCAGTCCCAGGCCCAGGGATTTGCCAGGTCAGGCAACCTCAACAATGCTGCCACAGGAAAACAAGGAAGGAAGCTACCTCAAGCATAACTACCTGATCAGATAGGCGGAAGGAAGGCTTCAGGCCTTCAGCCATATTTGGAAGGAAATCACAATAGATCAATGTGTTCTGTCCATCCTAAGGGAAAGCTACCTCATAGACTTCATGTGTCATCTTCATGACTTTTTATTCCTTTCCCAAGGTCCAGGAAGGATGAGAAACACTGAATGATGCTGGAGCATAGCACCTGCTCGACATCAGAGTCATAGAAACAGTACCACCTTCAGAAAAATCAAAATGATCTTAGTCCATCTTTTATATTGTTCTAAAAAAGAACAAGGCTTGGAGGGTAATCCTGGACTTGAAGCCGGTCAACCAGTTTGTGAGGAAACACAGGTTCAGAATGGAGGCCCTACAACCTCAGGACTTTTCTTGCAACTGTGGAATTGACTGAAAGTTGCTTACACTTTCTGGTTCACCCACTTCACCATTCACAATTCATCCATGGTTTGCCTGCCAGGGGAAGTATTTCCAATACAAGGCACTGCCATTCAGCCTCTTGTCCAACTAGCAGATGTTCACCAAGGTAATGATATCTCTAGTGGCCAGCTGGAGGTAGCAGGGACTACACATCTATTCCTATATAGATGACATCTTGATCATGTCTCAATCTTTCCCACAGGTCAGAAAGATGTTGATTTTGTTTTCTCATCCCTTTCCAGACATGTTTTTCTGGTAAACCATCCCTATCGAAACATGGTTTTCTGGTAAACCATGGGAAGAGCCACGTGGTCCCATTACAGTGCTTCCATCTCATAGGAGCCATCATAGACACCTCAAAGGGGAGGTTGTTCCTCATGGAGGAGAGGGTGAGAGCTATCTAGGACACCATCAAATAGGTTTGTCAGGGACCCACAACAGATCCCCTTCTGCTGGCCTGGCTGCAAGGTATGATGATAGTGACAACAGACTTTCTCATGGGTGCACGTCCACACACAGAGGCTACAGTGGTTCCTCCTCCCCTGCCAGAAGCATTTCACGCAGTCATGCCACAAAAGCCTGTATGTATCCAAATAGGTACCCAACAAGTACTGACATCAACTCAGATGGTGGTGATCACTGGTAATATTCAAGGACACCCAATATGGTCTGTTTCAGAAGTACAAATAACAATGGATGCCAGCCTGAAGGGATGGGGAACAGTCCTCCTGCATTGCCCAGGGAAAAGGGAACCAACAGTACCTGTCCCACAGCATAAACTGGCCGAAATTGAAAGCAATAAGGCTGAGCCTCAAGGCCTTCCAGCTGTGGGTGAAGAACAAAGCAGTTCTGATCTGGATGGACAGCATTAACATAAACACAGAGGCATGTACTACACACACTGATGACAGTGGTGAGAGGTGAGGAGGCTGCTATCCTGGGCAGAGACCAATTTGATGGCCCTAAAGGCAGACCATATAAAGGAAGACCTAACACCAAATCAGATTGGCTCAGCAGATGGATGTAGACAAGGCAGAGTGGCAACTACACCCAGAGATGTTTTGACTGATCATGATGATGTTTGGCCATCCTCAGATGGACATGTTTGTTTCACCAAGCAATGCTCAGCCAGCCAGGTTCTTTTCAATATTCCAGTCACAGGGGCCAGAAAGAACAGATACGCTCAGCACGAAATGGCTGGAAGGCCTCTTGTGTGCATTTCCGCCTATGGCCATGATACCTAAGTGCCTCAGAAAAGTAAGTCTGGAATGGGTGGAAATAATTCTAATAGTGCCACACTGGCCAAGGAGGGCGTGGTTTTCTGAAATGAACCTGTACCAGGAATGCTTTCAACTACCAATAAGGAAGGATCTGCTCACACAAGGGCCAGTGTGTCACCAGACCCAAGCATGTAATGGAGGCTGAGCAGAAGATACTACTGAAGGAAGACATTGACTTGAAGGTACTGCAGGCTGTAGTCCTGAAATAGTCAGTCTGCCTCAGTTCATCCACCCGCAGGGCTGTTGTATGACCTACATGGGGATGTCTCTGCCTTCATCACAGAAAAAAGGAACACTGGCCTTACCTGTGAGATGTTGCTTTTCAGTGATGCAGGTGGAGACATCCAATCCCACCCTGAATTGAGGAACAAAGACTCCCTCACAGAGGAGGTGGTAATTTCTTGAGTTACACAGTCAGCTTTCAGTATTGGGCATGGGCAATGTTTCTTCACTCATCATTCCCTTCTTCCTTGAATGTTATATGTTGTTAAATAATGCTAGAGGAGCTAGATATTTGGCTGTATCATGGACTGTGGGATGTGGGGGTTGGTCCCCCTGCTGGTAACTCCCTTGAAGTCTACTTCCTGCCTACTAGAGCAATGAGGAAGGAGCAACCCACATGAAGATCTTTCCACCTGCATTGATAAAAAGGAACATCTCACAGGTAAGGCCAGTGTTCCTATCTCCTTGGGACCTAATCACATCACCCACAATATTAGAGCATTCTCAGCATTCTTCATTGGGCAAACAGGCCAGTCTTATGTAGCTCCTACTTATTTATTTATTTAACTTACTTATATCCCACCTTTCTCCTGACATGGCACCCAAGGTGGCTCTGCGGTTTCTAGAGCAGCCATCCCCAACCTGGTGCCATTCAGGTGTGTTTGACTAAAAACCCCATTACCTATTGCCAGCATGGCATGATATTAGGTCTGATAGTTGTAGTCTAACACACAAGGAATTTGCTGGGTTTGGGAATGCTGCTGTAATGACCTTTAATTATTTTGAACCCTGTTTTAAGCCTGTGGCAGAGAGATATGGCCTGAGACAAGAAGAGAGTCTACTGCATGGGTGCAAGTGCTGGCTTAACAAAAGAGGACAAAAAGTGCTAACTTTGTTTAAACGCAATCCATGTCAAATTTTGTTCAAGAGAGCAGCATTGTGTTCACTAAGCTGTGTGCATAGTGGAAATGCTCTTTTTGCTACTGTCCATATTCTTTTTATAGATAATAAGGAGAAAGTCTTTTGCCTTCAGGGAAACTGAGATTGCCCATATATCATCTCTGATTTCATAAAACCTCTGAGGATGTTGAGAAGGCAGGGGCCCTACCCTATATTTAGCAGAGACCCCCAGGGGTCATATCCTTAGTGAGAGATGGATTTGTGCTTAATTAAATGGTTTGGCTGTGTGATGAGTAAGGGGAGGAGGCAGGGGGAATGGAGATGATCACATCTTTCCAGCACAGATGCATCATTGTACCTCTCCCTCCAGTGCTGGGAGCTAGAGGAAGAATGAATGAAGAGAGCATGGGGTCTTTTGAAGCAGACGTGTATCTGCCAGAAAGAAAGCTGCAGGAGGGGCGCCTCTAGCATTGTCATAGGTATATGTCATTCTGAAACATTTGATGAAGAAGACAGCTCATGCTGAGCCAGGGTTTTGGTATGGGTATATGTGGATGTAGAAGACCTTGGAGAAGTTACTTTTGTGGACTATAAGTACAAATACAGCTTCTGGGGGATTTGGAAAATTATAGTTTTATAAGTACCTTTTCCAACCTCTGGAAAATAAAAAAAAATGCCTGTGGTTTGGTTTTATATTTTCTGGAAAGCAAAGTCTTATACATCACAAAATATATAAGGTAGGCTTATCTGCTTGTTTTTGTTCTTGCCTTTTGTCAAGCACATGCACAACTATTTTTGCATGGCACTTTTAAAAATAACTCTCTCCCCTCTTTTTTTTAAAAACCCTTTTGCATCTGCTCCAATTTGGGGAGGGGGAAAAGAAAGGTGGCTTTGCTACACACACAAGGACCATCTAATTAGTAATGCGAACAGCACTTCTTCCAGATAGGAAGAACTTGGTCTTTGGATGAGACACAATAACTTAGGAGCACTGCTCAAATCCAGCTCCAATTTAAACAAGAAAAAGCTTGATCCAAGTGGGTAGAAAAATAGATGTGTCATAATTGCATTTCTGCAATTTGCTAGTTGCTGAAATTATCTATACTTGCTTACTGTTTACCAAAGACTGTTTATTATAACAACCCTCAAAGCATCATAGTTGGCCAGTATATGTCATTTGGTCATTGACTTTTCATAGACTTTTTGTGTCATTAAATGCCAAAGTCAGAATCATCCATGCCATGGTATTTCACATTTCTGTGTATGGTTGTGAAAGCTGGACAGTGAGGGAAGCTGACAGGTAGAAAATCAACTAATTTGAAATGTAGTGTTGGAGGAGAGTTCTCCAGATACCATGTTCAACAAAAAAGACAAATGACTAGGTCTTAGAGAAAATCAAGCCTGAACACTCACTAGAAATGAAGATAACCAAACTGCCACTCTTATTTTGGAGATATTGTGATATGATGTAATTCACTGGGAAAGCATTATGCTTGATAAAGTGGCAGGCAGTAGGAAAAGAGAGAATGTACAACAGGTGGATTGATTCAATCAACAAAGCCATGGCCCTGAGTTTGCAAGAACTAAGCAAAGCAACTGATGACCAGGGATCTTGGAAGTCATCCCATTCATAGGATTGCCATGTCAGTTCAACTTGACAACAGATAAGAACAACAGTTTTCACAGGGATTATCCACAGTTCTTGAGTTATACTTTGTACTTCAAACTCATCGAAACACCAGTCACCTGTAGATGGTATTATGAGTCCTGCAATGTCCTGGACTCCAGATGCTGTTTTCCATGCATGACAAAAATTAGACTAATTAAACTAGTACATTTTCCATTCTCTGGGCTCTTTCTTCTAAAACAATATTTTAAATAGTCCTTTGCACCTTTGCAGTTATATTTCTTTAAAATAATTAAAATGGAGGCAGGGTCCCTCAGATGCTGCTGAAATATAACTTCAGTTATCCTTCACTATTGGCCAGGCTAGATGGAGCTGATGTGAGTAATGTCCATCAACATTTGGAGCATCATAGTTTCCTCAGCCCTATATTAAAAATAGCAAAATGCTACTTTAGTAGTTCATGTATATAAGTTACATATAAGTTACATAAATACACATACACACACATGGCTGATCAACTAATTTGTCTGTGTGTCTGTATATTCCCAACTCCTACACATTCCTATACAAATTGTGTGTTGGGAGTAAACTTTGCGGGTAAACTTGTTTTCAGCTGCTCCAGAGGGCAGGATCAAAACCAGTGAGTTCAAATTACAGGGAAGGAGATTTTAATATAAATATTAGGAAGTATTTTCTCATTGTAAGTGTTGTTTGACAGTGGAATAAACTGCATCAATTCATCTACATCTACTCAAGTAGAGTTTTCAAGCAGAGTCCAGATTGCAGCATGTCAGGAATGCTTTAGCTATGGATTTCCTGCACCAGTAAAGGGCTGGTGTATATGACCTTTGAGGTGTCTTCCATCTCTAAAATGCTGTGGGAGATGAAGAAGAATCATAGAATCATAGAGTTGGAAGAGACCACAAGGGCCATTCAGTCCAACCCGCTGCCATGCAGGAACTCCCAATCATAGCATCCCCGACAGATGGCCATCCAGCCTCTGCTTAAAGACCTCCAAGGAAGGAGACTCCACTACTCTCCGAGGGAGTGTGTTCCACTGTCAAACCACCCTTATTGTCAGGAAGTTCCTCCTAACGTTGAGGTGGAATCTCTTTTCCTGGAGCTTACATCCATTGTTTCGGGTCCTAGTGTCTGGAGCAGCAGAAAACAAGCTTGTTCCCTTCTCAATATGATATCCCTTCAAATATTTAAACACGGCTATCATATCACCTCTCAGCCTTCTCTTCTCCAGGCTAAACATCCCCAGCTCCCTAAGTCGTTCCTCATAGGGCTTGGTTTCCAGACCCTTCACCATTTTAGTGGCCCTCCTTTGGACACGCTCCAGTTTCTCCACATCCTTTTTGAATTGTGGTGCCCAGAACTGGACAACTCAGTATTCCAGGTGAGGCCGGACCAAAGCAGAATAGAGTGGCACTATTACTTCTCTTGATCTAGACACTATACTTCTATTGGTGCAGCCTAAAATTGCATTGGCCTTTTTAGCTGCTGCATCGCACTGTTGACTCATGTTCAACTTGTGGTCCACCTGGACTACTTTCCATATTCTGTCATTTTAGCAAGGTGGTTAATGGGGTTGACTGTAAAGTTCTGTGAATGTTCTACCATACTTCTACACAAAGAGCCACTGCAGCTGCCACCAACTTTTGGCAGTAACTCTGGCTGTAGTGGCAACTTCTGTAGCACCTTCAGTGGCTGTCATAGCTGGAAATGATAACAGTCAGATGCAGGAGAGCCAGTGCAGTTCCACAGTCCAAACAAATTTTCGACAGCTGGCATAAAGACAAGAACTATTCCCTACTGTTGCTGTCCAGTAAATGGTAGTCAGTAGCATACTGTTTGTCATACTGAAAATTCAATATAGAAGCCTTCTCCAATGTGGAACCTTCACTTGTGTCAGACTTCCATGATGTCTGGGGATTATTGTCATTGTAGTCCAACACATCTAGAGAGACCCAGATGGAGGAAGGCTGCCACATCACAATCATAGTTAATAGCTGTTGATAGATGTATCCTGTATGAAATTATCTGTAATACACTTTCACAACCATTTAAACTAATGGTCATGCCCACATCTTGTGGAAATGAATTGTGTAAATTAAATAAGCATTTTAGTTTCAGGAAGGACTTCAGGCTGGCATTTGAAGAGGTACATTTTTGTTCCCATCCTCCCTTCCCCCATTTCATGCCAGCAGATCTGCTAATGAGTAAGCAAAACTGTGTGCTATTTCATACTGCAGGTAATTCTGCTGCTGCATTTTTATTGCACAGCTGCAAATAAGAATATTCCAGGAGAAGAAATGACAGGAAGGATAAGAAGGGGTAGGAAGCTTCTTTCTTCTCCCTGCAAAGATTCCAAACATGTCGTTCAAATGTTACTGTATAAATGGAAAAGTATCCCTCCATGCTGCTTGTCTTATTAGAAACTGTGGGAAGTGGGTCCAGAGTATAAGACTGCCATTTGTTTTATGTATGTAAGCTTCTTTGTAACAGATATGGACCTATACTTCTTCATCCTGCCTTATACAGCCACTTCTCCATATTCACAGATTTTGCATCCACTGATTCAACCATCCAGAGCTTGAATTTTAAAAAAAATCATCCAAAAGCAAACCTTGATTTTGGCATGTTATATAAAGGGTACTGTTTTACTACACCATTGTATATAATGGGACTTCAGCATCCACAGGTTTTGGTATTCATGGAGGAACCAAACCACAACAGATACCAAGGGCCCACTGTATACATCTATGGTAGAGTTGGGGGAACTTTGGTCGTCCAGGTGTTTTGGGCTTCAGTTCCCTAAAGAGTGTGGGAATTGTAATCCAAAACATGGAGGGCCAAAGGTTCCCCCCTCCCAACCTAGTGGTTGGCTGATATAATTTTTGCAGCAACCAGAAGGGCTTGTTGTGCTTTTAGCTCTTGCTTGTTCCTCTTGGAGAGTGCCTTATCAGCTTTATCTCCGATTAGAGCATTTCTGAGGCACTCAGTCAGGCTTGGAACTTTATCTGTGATTAATAACCTTTCCCTAAGGGAGCCTATTTTGATGCATTTTATTATCCTGCCTGCTAAATTGTGTGCAGCAGCCTACAGTAGCAGCAAGGAAACACGGAATTCTAACTCATTTTGCAGTGTGTCGGGGGGGGGGGGGAAGGCATAGAAACATATAATTCATGTACATTGAATGTGCATGAACTTCCTCAACCTGGTTCCTTTAGATATGTTGAACTAAAAGTCACATCACCTTCATTTACCATGTTGTCTGGGGATGATGGAAGTTGTAACCCACATCTGGAGAGAATCAGGTTGGAAAATGCTGGAAAAGGGACTAACACTTTCACAATCACTTTCTGTATGTCGATGGTCATTGTTTGACACTTACAGGCCAGACGTTCTATGGAACATGCCACTCCACTTCACAGCAGTCTGAGAATCTCTTTCAGTCCCTGCTTGAACTTTCTACAATACAGGGTTTCCTCCTAGAAAGGGCTTTATGGGGATGCTGCTTCTACTGTTTTAATTGTACCCCCTTTAAAGCTGCATTTATTGTTTTAAACTGCATTTTTAAACTATTTTAAAACAACAACAACAACAACAAGAGGCATAGTCTGTCAACTAGAGTTATGCTGATCTCCGAGAGTCAGACTCTGTTTTCCTTCTTTAGATGGCAGGGGCATCTGGTGGCTCTGTTATGTTAGGGCAGCAAATCCTTGTAAGTTTTACAGAGGTGTTGTGCATGCACTAACTACAGGGCTGAACTTATTTTGAGAATAGATTTCAGAACTATGGACAGCTCCTAGAAAACATACAGATTTAATGGGAGAGAATAAAGATCTTAGAGAGGCTGAGAGCCCAATGTCACCCAGTGGGTTTCATGGCCGAGCTGGGAATTGAACACTGGTCTCCAGAGTCGTAGTCCAACACTCAAACCGCTATGCCAAAATGCACCATAAGCGGAGTAGGCCAGATAACAAAGTTGCTAGAGCTTTGTCCCTAAGAGATAAATTTTTAAAAGAAATGAGATGTTGGAGGAGCATTGTGTTGTTGTTGCTCTTGTTTTCCTTTTTAAAAGGCTGGGTGCTCATCGTAACTTTATATGAAAGTATTGATTATATTTATTCAGACATTTATTTGTATTATTTAACCAGAGGTGGGATAATTTTCACCCATATGTAGCTGGAAGAAATATGCAAGCTAGGTTTACTTAGGGACCACTGTGAGCCAGGCAGGGAATTATGTGCATATCAGAAATAACAACACCTGTGCATTACTGGTTGCAGTTTTCTAATAAGCTTTAGTCTACACAGAGCCATTGAATTGAGCGTTGACGGCTCAACTGAATATGTGAGGAATAATTTGAAAAGTATTGTGTTTAAAGTGATCTCAGGATACATTAAAGCGTTATTTATGATAGCAGTTTCCAACATCAAACCATCATTTGATGTAGTGTCCATTAAGTGATAAACATCTATAAATTCAGCTTTGGTGTTGAGCTATCCTGTGCATGCAGACAGGCATGGAAGCCAAAGGTTCTGTGATTATAGATGTTTAAAAATAAGAATTCCTATGAGAAGTGGATCAAATGTAACAGTTTAGGCTGTGAAGATTATTCAAAAGAGAAAAGGAAGGCATTTAAAAGACGTTATGGGAAACCAGTTGGTGGCCAAAGATAGGGCAGATGGTCACACAGCTATACACCTGAGTGAACCATCTTCTTGGAAATACCCAGTACTTCAGTAGATGGAACAGAGCAAGATTCCTTTCTTTTACTCCTTTTATTGTTTACTCTGGATTAAGTCAAGATTTTTCTTATCCCTCTATACAGCTTTTTGTATCCACCCATTTACTAAATCTAGATCATGACAACCAGAGAACTACTTTTAAAAACACAAAAGTTATGATTGGTGAATACAGATTTTGTTATTGCTTCTGTTACTGATTCCACCAAGCATGCAGTCTTTCAATTGTTCATTTAATAAAATTGTAACTTGGCTCTCCCTAACTGTTTCTCAGTGACAAAATACATAAAAAACAAACAAACCAGAAGTTGCAGGAGGAGCTAACAATTCAGTAACCATTGATAAATTAAAACAACCAGGATTTTAAAGCAATATAATATGCCAATATAATTTTAAAGCAATATAATCAAGTGTTATCATATTACAATGACTGTGTAATGTAGATACAAGAGTCTGTAGAAAGCAGGTTGTCACACAACAGCTGCCCAGCACAAGTTACATGATTTTCAATAGGGGCTCTCTCCTGGAAGACTGTATGCTTACATGTAGGTATTTTCAGCTAGATTTTTTAAGAAGCACCTGTATTTCTGTACTGATGTGCATATGGATATGTCAAGGAAAAATGCCTTGTTCTGGTGAAGGAGTGTAACCTGATGGGAATGTGTTTTGTTTGCTGCTGCTGTTGTTTGTTTGTTTAAGGGTGTTTTTTTACTCAATTACTGTTTTGCTTCTACTTCTTCATACAATCTTTTATCCTTCCAGTCTTTCTTATAGTATTGTGCCTTAATATAAAAAAATATAAATTATTTAATATAGAAAGTATAGAAAGCCATAGAAGAGAGAATGGCACCAAATACAAATTCAGTGTCATTCCTGTAACCATAGTGATCACCACACCAGCAGCATCTCCATCTCCATTTCTTGAATACTTTTTTTCCCTATTCCTTATTCATCTGCTTTAATATCATCTGCTCTCAGGTGCCGAATGGAAATGCCAAGATCAAAACTGTGCCCACCCCTTCCCCACTTGTTAGCAATCAGCTATGTTGACTTTTTTCACTGCAGTAAGCTGATGGGAAGTGCTTCAAAAGGGCTATACAATAGGACAGTGTTGGTATTGTGTGCCTTCAAGTCATTTCTGATTTATGGTGACCCTAAGGCAAACATAGCGTGGGGTTTTCTTGTCAAGATTTGTTCTGAAGACGTTTACCATTACCTTCCCCTGAGGCTGAGGGCATGTGACTTGCCCAAGGTCACCTAGTGATTTTCATGGCTGAATGGGGATTTCAGCCCTAGTCTCCAGAGTCATAGTCCAACATTCAAACCACTACACCACACTGACTTTCCCAATAGGACTACACTGTGCTTCTAATGTGGGAGTGCCAGAGAAAGTTTCACATAAAATTAAATAAATTAATTTGTTCAGATTGTCCTTCCCCTGCCCCATCCCTCCCACTCAAAGAATGGGGGAAATTCAGGTAGAAGATGAAGAGCAGAACAAATTGTTGACTTTTTAACACTTCTCTGCTCAACATTTTTACAGCATCTGTTGTGAAATTAATTAGAGAAGGATCAAGGTTTATGTGTCACAGGATGCAGAGAGCATTTTAGAAATGTCTCAGAGGGATCATGAATAAAATAGTCTTACCCCATTCTCACAGAAACCTGTCTTCATGATGCAGGACCAAATCCCCAATTTGAGTGCATATTGTTTTCACAACATAAGGTCAGTTCTGCACCGAATCCACCCTATATCCCTCCCTTAAACTCTAGGGGTAGCTATATTGGCCATATAGCAAATCCAATAACATCCAAACAATGATACCTTCATTGGGCCAACCAAAATGCACAATTACATGTTGCAAGCTTTCAAAGTCACACTAGCTTCATCAGGCAAACAGGAGGAAAAAATTGAAGATGTTCGTCTTGGGCCTGCATTTTCTGTTTCTGATCTCAGTTCGGATGTTAGGGGAGGGCTATCTACAGGCTGGCTCTTCCCCTTTGGCCATGTGGCAAATTTTGCAAGCCAAGGAAATTTAATGTCCATTTGCTATCCAAAGAAGATGTTTCCTTGGAATCCAGCATGTCTCCAACAAAGCAATTTATTTTCTAATGTTGGGACTGATTGGCATGCTTTATCCCTACATCACATAAAGTTTTCCTGATGCAAAACATGAAGACTTCTTGAGAAATTCAGCATTCTCTACCTGCATAGGAGCCTGAGGCTTCACAAAGGAAAGAGACATGCTGGATTCCAAGGAAACATCTTCTTTGGATTGCAAATGGGCATTAAATTTCCTTGGCTTGCAAAATTTTCCAATGACTGTATGGCCAAAGGGGGAGGAGCCAGTGTGCAGATAGCCCTCCCCAACACCAGAACTGAGATCAGAAACTGAAAATGCAGGCCTGAGATGAACATCTTCAATGTTTTTCTTCTGTTTGCCTGATGAAGAAGTCAGTGTGACTTCAAAAGCTTGCAACATGTAATTGTGCATTTTTGTGCCCAGTAAAGGTATCATTGTTTGGATGTTGGAACCTCCCTTGAACCGTTTTTTAAAAAAACTTACCTTTTGCTCTGGATTTTGCAGAAAAACCCAGAGTACTCCATAGTGACACCACTATGGTGCTGCTGCTGGCATAAATTGCTATCTTTAAAGTCACAACGAAGCTCCCAGCCATGTGATCAATGCTGACTGATTTGTTTCTGACCTCAGAGGGAGCAACCCGTGCCAGTGGGAGTGGAAAACACAGTGAGAATACCTGTATAGACAGCCACCCAATATCACTATGAAATTTCAAGGTAATGGTGGAAACAGGGGCAGTTCTAGGGCCAGAATACTCCAGGAGCAGCTCAGAGTATTCTGGCCAGCATAGACTAGCTTGGAGACACATACAGTATCAATCTTTTTGATCTTATGCTGGTCTCTCTCCCAGTGGAGCAGATGTGGCTTGTGTTCCATCTGAGCAGAGGGTAGCTTCTCCTCTGCTCAGCCCATGAGCCACCAATGCAGTCGGCTGTCCCAACTTTTATTAATACAAAAGTTCCCAAATAATGAATGATTTGCATTATTAGTTCTTGGCTTTCTGGCATTTCTTTTTACTTTGCAGAAATACCGTGTTTTGCCACTGTTTTTAGAACTTTAACAGGATCTATCTTGAGGATAACCTTCAAGATGAGTACTGAGAGATACAGATGGTCACTCTGAGCATTATTCTCTCTCACTATTTCCATACCAAGAATGTACAATAGACTTCCAGGAGCCAAAGGACATGGGTACAGGTTTCTATATTTGGGCTTGGGATAAAAGATCAGCTTCTTAGCTGGTGTGATCAGTTTCATTTCTGGCTGCAAGCAAAATCTTGATATTAGCAGGAGTAATCCAAAAATCTGCAATAGGAAATGTGATGGTTACATTTTCAAATTTATGCAACTCCTTTTGCTTAGTCTTTAGGGTTTAGTGTGGGAAAGGTGTGCAGTTTACAGAGTAGTACAAGTTTACTCTGAAGTAAGTCCTTCTGTGTACAAGAGGGGAGGCTCTTAGATAGCCTTTTTCTGGGACTATCCAAACTTTGTTACTGTGACTCAAGAAGAAAATATTCTGAAATTTATATGTGTTGCCTGTTCAACGAGAAATATGTTCTGAGAGGGCAATGAGAAAGCTTTGATAATGAAGAAGAAAACCACTAGAAACATGGCAAGAGTTTAGAGTAATCGACTCTAGACTCTTCTCATTCTTACTTTATAAAATCTGGACATTTGGGATGTAATGACAAAGAAGCACTGTGAAATGTGTTACATCATGCCAGTGCCCATTTTCTGCCTTAGCATCCAAATTGCTAGAAGAAATGGATAATATTCAGTCCTTTCCTTAACAGAAGGGAAGAGTACAATGGTTCGGGGGGGGGGGGAAGCAGCCTTCAATTCCCCCCTTTCTATTGTGTTGTGTGCCTTCAAGTTGTTTTTGACTTATGGCAACTATCACAGGGCAAACCTATCACAGGGTTTTCTTGATAGGATTTAATCATAGGAGGTCTACCTTTCTCTGAGGCTGAGAAAATGTGAATTGCCCAAGTTCATCCAGTGGGTTTCCATGGCCAAATGAGGATTTGATCCCTGTTCTGCAGAGTCCTAGTCCAACACTTAAACCACTATTTGATGCAGGCCTCATTACATATGCAGTTTTTAAAAAAACAGACATTTTGGGGGAGGGGACAAAAGTTAGCCAGGAGTAGGGTTTTCAACAACCAGTTTACAGAGCAGTACTACCACCATAGCATTTCAGGCAGCATTCTCTTTTGCTGTGGTTGCCCAGACAATATATCACAAATGTTCAAGGAAAAATAATTTACTTCAAACTCCTCTTTGAAATTTTCACCGTTCTTTAATGTTTGTGTGCATGTGTGTCCACCATACCATACTGGAACATTATTTCTTTACAAAGAAACAGAGTGCATGGAACTGAGTGCTGAAAGGAATTAATAATCTAAATTTCTATGTGGGGAAACAACAGAGCAAAGGAAGGGCAGAAAGACAAGGATAACTTCCAAAGGAATGTTTCTTGATTCTCAGGATGCAATGAAGATGAATGAAAAGATGTTCTTGCCTCCCTCTATATTAAATGTAAATCTTTTGAGGTGGGCAACTATAGCATAAAAGTCCAAATCATATGGAGGACACCAGGTTGTGAAAGACTGGTGTAGAATGTGACAATAATAATAATAATATCAATCTCTCTCTCTCTTGCTTTTTCGCTTTCTCTTTTTCACACATGCACTCACACTACACACACAGAGGCTGAGATCCTACATCTGCCAGTTTCATGTCCTCCCTCTCCATGCCCTGGAAGCTATGAAGCTGTCAGGGTGGGAGCATGGTTGCTGCTGTTGCTACTGCTTACTGGTGGATGGAGGGAAGAGTAGGCAATTTAAATGAAGCAGCAGTTGGTCTCAGTTTGGAGGGGGGAAGAAACAAGGTGCTTGCAGGTGGTATGCACCCTTCTTTTCCTTCCCTTGGGAGCCCAGAGCAGTCACATTTTCATTGTCTGAATTGCCTCCAAACATATGCATGCATAAGCCACACATATGCATGAGTGTGTCACTATCAGGTTGTCACCCATAGTCTATAATTGCAAGATGTCCAATTTAAGGCATATGAGACAGTTAATGACTGCAGAGGTATTATACTACTAGGCCCTTCTGCCCTTCAGCTGTATCATCTTCTGGCTGCATCAGTTCTCCTTGTTTTCACCTCCTCCTGGTATGCTGACAGTGATAAAACCACCTTTTCCAGTAGGTTTTTGAAATGTTACCTATCCTTTGCAAGCTGTTTGCTGTCTCAGCACCTGTTTGTTGATTAGTGGAATGCTTCAGGCACTTCTTTGCCAGAAGCCACCTCTTTTGCTTGGCTGCTGGATAAAGTTGGTTCCTTGTACAAAGGCCCAGCAAAATCATTCCCTCTCTTCCTCTCTCTCTGCATGCATTGCAAAATGAAATAAAAACAAGTCATGGAAATATCTTTTGGCATCTTGTGCTAAAGAGGTTTTGTCTATCATCAGAGCCAGCCTGACTATTGCGGCATTTTGTGGATTAACAGTAGAGCAAATAACTTCTCATTGAGCAGGGAGGGAGGACTCACCTTTCAAATATGGATAAATTTATGCAAATAATTAAAATGTTGAGTCACAGTTTATGTACACATGCATTTATTTTGCACACGTTCTGAATCAAATCTGATTACCAGCTGAATACTAAAACACAGCAAGAATGACAATGCTGTTTCGACAGTTGCTGCTGCATAAAGGAGCAGAAGTTAGCCAAGAATCCATCTGTCTCGTTCCAATGCTATGTTAGTTCTACCATGTCCCTTCCTAACACTTCTTGGGAAAATATTTAAGGCCAACAACCTTCTAAATAATACAGTCCAGATTTTTAAAAAAGGATAACACCACACTAATCTCAGTTCTAATGTAACCCTAATCCTACTGCAAATCCTAATTCTAGTTTAATACTAGCCACAGTTTCAGTGTAAGTACGACTTTAACTGTAGTTGCCATAACCCAGACACAAGGATTAACAGGGACCATATTTTCAAAGTACACAATGGCCAGCATGTAGGTGATGTCTAACAATTCACTTCTGCATGAACTGTGTGAAGAAAAAACTCATTAGTTTCTACAAACACATAATAGCTGGGAGATTCTGAGTGTTGTAGCATAAAAAGGCAACTTTTCAGAGATCAGACCAAACCATAGTATAAACACCAGCAAAAGCACAGACAAACATCTTGTAGGACAGAACACAGAAGATCCCCTCACTACATGAGACAGCTCTGCTGTTTAGCTCTGTGTAGATGCAAATGTGACAGAGAAGTAGGATTTCTTTCTTGCCACCATCACCTGCCACCATCACACATTAGAATAGGGCTTCTAATCGGCTCTGGCCCATGTTTGGGATGGGGGAGGGAATCTACTGCTATTGATGCTCTAGTCTCTGTTCCATTCATTTCATCATTGCCAGTTCCCTAGTAAACCAAGGAGCTTGCTTAGCTCCACATCATGGGAGAGGACGCTCAGGGGCAATCATGTCCACCACCTTTGTCATTTGCCCCTTCCAGAGAACAAGGGCTTTGACAGACTCCTCCTGTCAGATTGGTCTCAGCATGGATATTGAAGTCTCTCAGCACAATAATCCAGGAGGGTGCCAGTACCACTGAAGAGACCAGTTCTCAGATCAGGAAGGAAGACTGTTGAATGGTACACCAATAGAATCCCTATTCTGTCCCAGCCCTATCTGGCTTTGCAAGATGTTTTCCAAGCCAGATAAGAAATGTGTTGGGGGCAGATTGTAATCCTGGACTACCAGCTCCTTATCCTTCTCAGGATGGAGACCTTTGTGTATTTCTAATGGTTGGGAATTTCTTGACTATGAGACAAGCAGGTAAAGTTAAGCAAGTTTTCATATAGACAGCAGATTTCTTCACAGCATTTTAGAGGTAAATCAGAGAGAGAAAAATGTTTTTCAACAGAGAGCTATAAACTACGGTTATTTTTAATGCTACAGCCCCCATTTTGCCAAGCGTATCAGTTATTTCCTAGTCTGTTCTTTGGACCAGCAGCAATATGCTTACTGGTATGCGCTATGAGTCAGGTTCAAATGTAATGTCAAACCATGGTTTGGTGCATTCCTCTCCTTTCCTTTCCATTAATGCACTCTATTTACATTGCAACACTATATGTGTCCACCCAGAAGTGCTTCTATGTTTAATGAGATTTATCTTTAGGTTAGTATGTATAAGACTGCATTCTCCATAAGTTACTTCATAGTTTACAGTAAATCATCATTTGTTCTTACCTCTGAACCAAGAAACATAAATTCTGTTTACACTAGTTTATATTCCAACTTTGCTGGGCAAGCTTGAGCGTCTAACCTTAAGAGCACCTCGCTCCTGTTTTACTTAGATGATTTATGTGAATCCTGTTACCTAGAGTACCACATATGTGTGGTTTGCGTCAACAGCTACACTAGCAAAATATCAGTTACACATGAAAGAAACAAAAAACGCAATCTACATGGATCATGTGATTTGTTTCTTACATTGATAATGCCATGTCTGCAGCTTCATATTTTCTGTGTTATGCATGCACTGCAGTATCAATGCCTATGTTTGTATGCTTGTTCACAAGTTGCTTTATGTGTGTATGAGTCCATGCTGCACATGACTGTGTCTCTGTCTCAACATGAAGGGGACAACAGTCAGACATTTATTTATAAGACAGACTTGGATTGGTAGATTCTTGAGTTATATCACTAAATCCCTTCAAGGCACTATTAGTTCCACTGCAGTGAGCTCTAGAAGTCAGTCTTTGCAGCAAGCTCAGAATCTCCAGTAACCATTTCAGTACAGAATCCAGAAGGCTGTAACCATAAATCATTCAGGTCTGCTGAGCAAATGGCTTCTTATTCTCCCTCACAACCGCACAAAACACAACACAAGGAAACACACAGCTTGAATAATAGAGGTTTCAAAGTGTGAATATCAGAGATACTATATGGATACCATTCCATGCAAATCAGAGTAAGCCTACCATGACTTCTTCTTGGCTGGGAGGTGCTGTGCCTGATTTTTGCTCCTGAAGAATTGTCTCACTAGTGGACTGCTTGTCAGCTCTCAGCATGATTGCACAGTACCTTAGGACTGTTCCAAACCTACAGCCAGCACACTGTACCACAAGTTAAGTGCCAGTGTTCTTCCAGAATCTGGATGGGCAGGTGTTTCCCTTCCAAGTGCTGTTTTTCTCCAGGACAGTCTTCTGTTGTTCACCTTAGACGTTCTTTTCCAATGCCACTTTGTCTTTCTAAGCAGGCTTGTGGATGATTGATTTCTGGATTGAGTAAATTTTATAACAATAACCATACAAAGAGATATAGAAGAATTTTAAATGATACCCCAAAATCTTCTCCTTAAACCACACTTCAGGCATGAACATGACACCTTCAAAGAGTCATAGCTGCAATTAATAGATCATACAGACTTCTTTATCACAGTGCATTTCCCTAGATTTCCTATTATTTAGAAGTAAGTAGGGATAGATCTTGGAAGCAAAGCAGGGCCAGGCCTGGTTAGTTCAGTGGGCCCTTGGTATCTGCCTGGGTGTCGTTGCACGACCCCTTGTGGATACTAAAAATCCATGGATGCTCAAGTTCCATTATATACAATGGCATAGTAAAATGGTGTCATTTATATAAAATGGCAAAATCAAGGTTTGCTTCTGGGAATTAAAAAAAATATTTTCAAGCCATGTGGTTGAATCCATGGATGTAGAATCCATGAACATGGATGGCTGACTGTCCTTGAATGGGAGATGGTCCAGGAACATCAGGTACTGTAGGCTATATTTCAGAGGAAGGAACTGGCAAAAACTGGGTATTCCTTGCCTTAAAAAGACCTATGAAATTCATGGGGTCACCATAGGATGATAGGCAAGCTGATGGCACATACACACCAGGGTGGGAAACAATGTTGGACCCATGTTTCTTACACTAGTTCCTTGAGCAAAATAAAACCAAGAATGCCTTTATCATACCAGAAAACTATTGTGTTTCTTAGACCAGAACTTGAAAAGATTACTTTTTTGAACTACAATTCCCAGCACTACCTAAAGCAAAAACACTTTGATTCTATACTTCACTTAAATATTAACAAAATACTGTATAAACAAATTGACTCGACCCAGCAGACAGTGAGGATTTTATGACTGTAATATTTGTGTAGAATTGGAGGCCTTTTGGCCATCAGAGTTCATCTTGTCATAGCACTGCAAGAGTCAGGAAAGCTGAATCTATCAAAATAATTTCTTCTGCTTAGCTATTAAAATTTCAGGGCTTCGCCCTCTGTTTGCATCTAGTCATCTCACACAAACATGGGTTGGAGGCACTGACTGTAAACCACATCTCCCGCCCTAGCTTCTGCCAAGTCTGCCTCTAGTTGCCTTTTTCTTTGGTTCATATTGAAGATATTGATACTGAAGAGTTAACTAGGATGGTCTTTTTACATGATTCTAAGGCCATGGTCTACATGTGGCTCTCACAGTTTTTGCAGCCCCTGAAACACCCCCATGCCATTCTCCCCTCCCCCCATGACAAGAATTATCTTCCAAAAAGTACAATTGTCCTATTGAACAAGGCGAATCCAGGTGATTTTAATCCAGAATTGATTTTAGGTTACTTTGACGCTTAATTTTTGGTGGGTTTTGGCATTAGCATAATATTGTTCCTTGGTTATACCAAAGTTGCTTGTCCTGCTCTATGAGGATCCATTTTCTTCATAAGATTAAGGGCCTCGGCAGACGACTAAAAGAGTCGTCTGCGAGACCCAGAAGAGGAGGAGCCACCGCACGAGCGGCGCTCCTTCCTCTTCCTGAGGTCGCCCTGGGAGCTGCCGGCCCTCCGCACGGCCGGCGCTTCTGGGGCAACCTCCCGCCGCAGCGACCGCACGCGCTGCGGCGGAAAAGACAGGGAAAATGCGCCCTACGCGTTTAGGGCGCACTTTCCCTGTCTTCTAAAAGGAGCGCCAATTTGGAGCTCCTTTTAGGGTCGCTGCAGGAGCGCCGCGGTGCGGAGGCTGCGGTCCCGCAGCACTCTGGACCAGGGCGTCCCTGACGCCCTGGTCTGCATCCCCCCTAAGTTAAAATGCCATCCCACAGCAAAAGAAATTGTTATTTAGGGATGACGTGTGTATGAGTATGTACCTCAACATAAATAAATGTCACTCAGGTTATGAGCCCATACTAAGCATCATATCTCACTTGAAAGGTGTTTTACCTTGCAACCTGGGCCAGTTGTGGTTTATTCCAAACTGACAGCAAGCACATCATTCCAGATGTTACATAATGAACCCTTAGAACTGAGCAAGGCTTTTAAAGTCTGATGCTTACAGATTACTCAGGAACAGATACATCCATGTGCAGAAATGTAAAAGGAAGGGTGAATCTCTCAGAGCTGTGACATATATCTTTTTTTCCCTGAGGATCAGAGGATCTTTGCCCCCACAGAACAAAGATCAGCAAATACTTACTCCTAATGACTAGTGGTTTCCAAGCCATTGGGGCAGCAAATCCACTTTCCAATTCCAAACACTTTCTTCTGCCAGAATTTAATTTGCCTCTGGATTTACTGCAAACTGGAAAAGGCAGGCTGGGACTGCAGAGGGAAAGGCAAATGTCTCAGGCACAGCAGAAAGGAAGTCCTGCTTTGCTTTTCTGGGGGAGTGTTG
This sequence comes from Phrynosoma blainvillii, assembly GCA_026167975.1. Lineage (NCBI taxonomy): Eukaryota > Metazoa > Chordata > Lepidosauria > Squamata > Phrynosomatidae > Phrynosoma > Phrynosoma blainvillii. Next base: position 244,225,207 of record JANUYF010000004.1, read on the forward strand.
TTTACGCATATGCCCAGACTTACTTTATTCCCTTTCTTCTCCTTCTTTCCTTCCCATCCATCCCCAAAGGGAGTACTAGAATTGGCAGGCATTGGCAGTTTGCCTTGTTTATTTTATCTGATATTGATGGTTAATTGCATATGCAAGTCTGTTGTATGTTGATATGACAGCCTCCAGCAATATGTGAATCAGGTGATCTAGATGTGACTGTCTTTCTTACATGACAGCCACCTCAAAACATGTATACAGAAACAGTGCCCTGACTTTAGACGGCAGTGCTTTCACATGTACCAACCTCCATGAATTTAAGGTTCAAACTACAGGTGCAGATCATTTTAGAGACTTGTGCTTGCATTAACCACCTGTTAAACAAATGTAAGTTTTTTTTATGCTGTTTCATAAGGAGGTATCCAGTACTTCGTTGTGCAATAGTATCTTCCTGGCTGTGCAACTGAAGTCAGATGTCTGTCTTGTACAGCTTTGGCTCCTTAGCCTAAACTGCCACTAATTGGCTCCCAGAAATGCCAGGAAAGCTCCCTCTATTCTGTTGCCCTTCCAGTAGCCATTACCCTCCCAGACCTCTGCCATCCTGGCTCAGCCTCCCATCTGCCTTATGCTCCACCAGTATCAAGGTAAATTTCAGCTAAAGTGTCACAGTACAATTAAGGGTTCTTTCCTTTTCTTGCTTGCACCATCAAAAAATCTTTGTAATTTGGATTGTAGAAGGAAGGGAAAGTGCAGAAGTAATAATTACCTTGGGCAGGGAACATTGACACCCATCTATCAGGCAGTAGATTTGGGGTGTCATAAAGAGACAGGAAATTCTCAGTTATTTTAATTCTTAACATATATATTTTATGGCCAGGTGGGGTGGGGAGAGGCCCCGTTGGGATTTTCTGCCTCATGTACCAGAATAACTTGCATTTTACAACACACCTGGACTTTTGGGGGTCAGACAGTTTTGCCATTTTCTGGTTCTCTTTTGACAACAAATATGTTGAGCCAATGGTTCCGAAAGTAACGGCCTTTGCAGACTGCCAGAAATAGTGCAAATTGAGTCCACTTTAACTGCCCTGGCTCAGTGCTAGGGAATCATGGGAACTGTAGTTTATTGTGGCACCAGAGCTCTCTGACAGAGAAGGATCAATGTCTCAGAAAAAAATACAATTCCCATGATTCCCTAGCACTGAGCCAGGACAGTTAAAGTGGCCTCAATTTGCACTATTTCTAGCAGTCTTCAAAGTCCCCAAGTGAGTCTCATCTTTAACTATATCTGTCCATCTCTATATATGTCATGTGGTATAGAAATCCATTGATTTGGCTAGCTAAGGCATATTCTGCAATATGCTTTCTTGTCTTCTACAGTTCTGAGTTCTGTGTAGTGCAGGTAAACAGATGGAATTCAGGTAAAAATCAGGTAAAAATATGAGACTTCCCTAACTAGGTGATCTCTTAATGTCTTAGAGAACACTTCCCATCCTGTGGGTCTGATTTTCATACCTCATGATCTGACTTGCTACTGAGTATTCAAAGCAATGTGCCTTGAATCTGTAGAGAATACTGTGGGAAAACTAAAAACAATCTGATGAGGCTCTGCGTTTGCCACAGAGAAACTCTGGTGTAGCTTTAATTTAAGGGCAAGGCCTAGATATTGGTCTCACCAGCTTTCCTCAAACACCAGAACACGAATGGACAACATCTGAGCCACTAGGATTGTCAGGTGTTCCTTATTGGAGTCCTAAATTTGAGGACCTGTGAATTTGAGTGTCATTTTTTTAGAGCTTAGTATCTGTTGTTTTGGAGTATTCCAAGATCAAATGCTTCTTGAAGAAAAAAGAATTTTCAGTTCTGTACTCCAAAAAGGGAGTGATGAACATAATAGATCTTTTGTAAATCTAACCAGATCTGGAAAGCAAGTTACTCTGAATTTAAATTGTAGTTGTCAAACATTTTTGATATGATTAAAATGGATTCTGTTTTAATCCATTTGTGCATCATGTATTCTGTGCTTATGAAAATGTGTTAATTTTACAGAGAAACACATGGGTAAATTAAATTTTATTTGGTTACACGACACACCATGTTAATAGCTACTTCCTGATTGTCAATCCCATGAATAATGAATTTCAACTGTTCCTCATTGCTATTTTGAAAACCTAGCAATCCTCCAGGACACAGAATGTATGAAGAACTATATGAAGGTTACTTTTATGGGTTCCATTACCCACGTTTGCCAATCAGGATATAACCACACCACCTAAGATAGACAATGGTACTTTAAAAAAATTAATCTTCTTGGTTTTCTTTCTAGAAGGGTAAGAGATGCTCTGGCATCCTCTTGCATCATAGGACCTTATCACACGGGGCCCAAAGCAGTCAGAACCCAAACGAAATCCTGACCTGATACGTATTATTTTTCCGTGTGTCCACACAACGTCGCTCAGAACCCCGACAGAACCCCGACAGAATGCGGCAAGAACCGAGATCTTTTGTATTTCGGTTTCTTCAGGAAGTACAAGTGCGCGACGTGAATCATTTCGCTTTTACCGTAAGGACCTTGTCAGTTTGAAAAGACAATAATGTGGAGCATTTCCCCGCCCCCGCCTGCGCTCCAACGTCCTCTCTGAAGACGTCCTCCTTGGAGCTCGGACCCTGTGCGGGGCCTGAGCTCCGAGCAGAACGTCCTCAGAGAGGCGCCTCTCTGAGGACGTTCTGCTCGGAGCTCAGGCCCCGCGCAGGGTCCGGGCTCCAAGGAGGACGTCCTCAGAGAGGCGCCTCTCCGACGACGTTCTGCTCGGAGCTCAAGCCCCGCACAGGGTCCGAGCTCCAAGGAGGACGTCCTCAGAGAGGTGCCTCTTTGAGGACGTTCTCCTCGGAGTGCGGACCCTGTGCCGGCTTGGGAAGGGGTTTGTGGGACAGCCGGCTTGGGAAGGGGTGTGTTTGACAACCGCGGCAAGTGACAGCCGCGGCTGTACTGAGCATGTGCAGGGCATCATTGCTTGGTTATGTCCGGGATTTTCTCACTTGTGTGCGAACAGCAAATACGGTTCCCGGGAGCACTTCATCGCGGTTTCCTTAATTGCGCGATGATGCTAGTTGCGTCTGATAGCCATTTACGTATTGTGGGGTTTCTTTCGGTTTATTCCTGGATTTATTCTTATTTCGCTTTCTTATCGCTTTGTGGCCCGCGTGTGATAAGGTTCTTAGAAAGCCTCCACAGTTGGTGGAAATGCACTGTTGGGAGGGTCTAGCACAGCATCTCATACCTACAAAGTTGTTCATGTCAGATCTGGAATATATTTTGTGAAATACTACAAGTGCAGATATCAGACAAGACACATAGGGTGTGTGAAATGTGCTGAAAGCCATAATCATCTTGCAATAGAGAGTGGATCTGGTTTTTGCCAGATGAGATCCGTCATATTACCGTATTTTTCGGCATATAAGACGCTCCGGCATATAAGACGCACCCAATTTTAAAGGAGGAAAATCTAGAAAAAAAAGATTCTTAACCAAATACTGTAGTAAAATATTTTATATCAACTGTATAAAGTTAACAGCAGTTTAAGAACAATTTTAAGTTGTAAATGTAAATTTAAGCCAGCAGCAGGGCCAGGTATTGCACAAATTCCCTGCCCAACTTTCTTGCAAGTCTCCTGTCGCCTTATGGTGACTCCATGAATTTCTTAGGGTTTTCTTAGGCAAGAAAGACTCGAGACGTGGTTTTGCCAGTTCCTTCCTCTGAAATACAGCCTGCAGCACCTGGGATTCTTTGGCGGTCTCTCATCCAAGGACTATCCAGGGCTGACCCTGCTTAGATTCCAAGATCAGATGGACTGGTACCTTTGGAGTTTTTAGGCCATTGTCTTATGGAGTAATTTATGGCTTATTTTGACCCTACCATGAGGGTTTTCTTGTAAGATTTCTTCAAGGGTTTTTTTTTTTGCCATTTCCATCCTCTGCACCCTCTGAGGCTGAGACAGTGTAACTTGGCCAGGGTAATAATCCAGTGCCTTGGAGTAATTTCTGGCTCATTTTGATCCTACCATGAGCGTTTTCCTGGCAGATTTCCTCAGAGGAGGGAGTTTGCAATTTGCACCCTCTGAGGCTGAGACAGTGTAACTTGGCCAGGGTACTAATCCAGTGCCTTGGAGTAATTTCTGGATCATTTGGATCCTACCATGAGGGTTTTCCTGGCAGATTTCTTCAGAGGAGGGAGTTTGCCATTTCCACCCTCTGAGGCTGAGACAGTGTAACTTGGCCAGGGTAATAATCCAGTGCCTTGGAGTAATTTCTGGATCATTTGGATCCTACCATGAGCGTTTTCCTGGCAGATTTCTTCAGAGGAGGGAGTTTGCAATTTGCACCCTCTGAGGCTGAGACAGTGTAACTTGGCCAGGGTACTAATCCAGTGCCTTGGAGTAATTTCTGGATCATTTGGATCCTACCATGAGCGTCTTCCTGGCAGATTTCTTCAGAGGAGGGAGTTTGCCATTTCCACCCTCTGAGGCTGAGACAGTGTAACTTGGCCAGGGTAATAATCCAGTGCCTTGGAGTAATTTCTGGCTCATTTTGATCCTACCATGAGCGTTTTCCTGGCAGATTTCCTCAGAGGAGGGAGTTTGCAATTTGCACCCTCTGAGGCTGAGACAGTGTAACTTGGCCAGGGTACTAATCCAGTGCCCTGGAGTAATTTCTGGATCATTTGGATCCTACCATGAGGGTTTTCCTGGCAGATTTCTTCAGAGGAGGGAGTTTGCCATTTCCACCCTCTGAGGCTGAGACAGTGTAACTTGGCCAGGGTACGAATCCAGTGCCTTGGAGTAATTTCTGGCTCATTTGGATCCTACCATGAGCGTTTTCCTGGCAGATTTCCTCAGAGGAGGGAGTTTGCCATTTGCACCCTCTGAGGCTGAGACAGTGTAACTTGGCCAGGGTACGAATCCAGTGCCTTGGAGTAATTTCTGGATCATTTGGATCCTACCATGAGCGTTTTCCTGGCAGATTTCCTCAGAGGAGGGAGTTTGCAATTTGCACCCTCTGAGGCTGAGACAGTGTAACTTGGCCAGGGTACTAATCCAGTGCCTTGGAGTAATTTCTCGATCATTTGGATCCTACCATGAGCGTTTTCCTGGCAGATTTCTTCAGAGGAGGGAGTTTGCCATTTCCACCCTCTGAGGCTGAGACAGTGTAACTTGGCCAGGGTACTAATCCAGTGCCTTGGAGTAATTTCTGGATTATTTGGATCCTACCATGAGCGTTTTCCTGGCAGATTTCCTCAGAGGAGGGAGTTTGCAATTTGCACCCTCTGAGGCTGAGACAGTGTAACTTGGCCAGGGTACTAATCCAGTGCCTTGGAGTAATTTCTTTCCACCCCCGTCCTGGGTGCTCCAATGGACTCTTCCTGGGATGGGAGGATGTCCTCTGACCCCAGGAAGAGTCCATTGAAGCACCCAGGATGGGGGTGGAAAGAGGAGGAGCACATTCAACTAGCCAGGAAAAGAGGACTCTTTCCACCCCCGTCCTGGCTGCTCCAATGGGCTCTTCCTGGGATGGGAGGAGCCCACTGGAGCACCGAGGCTCAGGCTGAAATGAGGCCTACTTTTAGCCTAGGCCTCGGCAGTTTGCCCTCAGCTTTTATATTCACTTCATTAGGCGCAGCAACTTCCCCACCCTCCTTTTGGGGAAGAAAAAGTGCGTCTTATATGCCGAAAAATACGGTACCACCTTAAATAGCTTTAAAAAGGCTATTAAGATGGATCTCTTCTGGCAGGCCTTTCCTGAATAGATATCCCAGCCACCAAAAAATAGCCCAACCTTCTTATCCCTGATTCTGCTGCAGTTATTGTTTATGTGTGTTATTATTTGAAGTGTGTTTTAAACTGTCAACTGTTCAATAGTATTTTAACGGGGGGGTGGGATTGTGGGATACGGAATGTGTATTTTAATGTTGTAAGCATTGCACAGGGGGGGCAGGATGAAAAATTATTATTATTATTATTATTATTATTACTATTATTATTTATTCTGTATATGCTTCAAGAAACTGCACATGGGCAAAAGCATGCCACATTTTCTGTGGGCATTAAAGCTTTTCTGTAATCATTAAAAGGTTTTCCCTTAGGCTTCTTTATGTAACATCAGCAGAGAGCTGCAGAAAATCTAAATAAAAAATTCAGCTTTCACTTTAACATATCACTTGAAAATATGACACACTGGCATTAATCTTCTCTTATGTCTGCAACTTGTTGATAAGAGGAAAGACCTTCTGCCCTTGAAGTACTTGTTCCAGGAAGAGATAATACAAACTCATATAGCTGTCCTATTATGTCTTAATAGAAATATCTTTGGAGAGAAAAAAGAAGGCAAACCTGGATAGCTAGCCACACATTACAAATAGAGCTTTCAGTAAATGGGAACAGGAGCTTCAGACCCCTAAAAATTAATTAAAATGGGGATGATCCCGGAGATTTTTAAAAATATGTCAAGACATCATTGTGACTTAAGTTAGGGCCTAAGAAGACGGCTTAAAAGGCCGTCTTGGGCGCAGGGAAGGGGAGGGGCAGCCGCATGCTCGGCGTCCCATCCCCCTCCTGAGGTCGTCCTCGGAGCAGCCAGCCCTCTGCATGGCTGGCGCTCCGAGGAGGACCTCCCACCGCAGCGTTCGCAAACGCTGCGGCAGAAAAGTCACCGAAAGTGCGCCGCAGCCTTTTGCGCCGCACTTTCGCTGACTTGTGAAAGGAGCGCTAATTTCTCTTTTCAGGGGCGACGAAGGTGCGCCGCAGGATCGAGGCATGGGGATGCCTCGGTCCCACGGCGCAGCTTCCCAGGGCGGCCTATGGCCGCCCGTCTGCTTAGCCCCTTAGTCACGATGGGCATTCTTGTGTTACCAAATCTGGGTTCAAATATGCATAGGCATTTCTGGCAAAAATGAAACAGCTTCTTTGGGGGAAACAGATTATTTCCAAACTTGTTACGAAGTCCAGAAATGCATTTGAGCATGATCATGGAGATGCTGATTGCCATGAGGGCTTCGATGGTCCAAATTAGGACAAGAGAACTGGAGAACTCTTGTCATTGTATTGCAAGTGGGAGAGCATGACCTGAATATACAGGTTGGGATCTTCAGCTATGCAGAAGCAAGATGGCCAAGGATGAACTTTGGGGCTAGGGAGTCCTCTGCCTACCTCCAATCCAAACTATGGATGCAGTAGCTCAAGTGCTTAAGATGCTGACTCTGTTGATTGCAAGATCTGCATGTTGGCAGTTCAAGGCCCAGGTGCTACATGATGGGGTGAGCTTCTGTCACTAGTCCCTGCTTCTGCCAACCTAGCAGTTTGAAAGCATGCAAATGCAAGTAGATACATAGGTACCACTTCGGTGGGAAGGTAAACAGCGTCCTGTGCAATCATGCTGGCCACATGATCACAGACTAGTCTCTGATAACGCTGGCTCTTTGGCTTAGTAACAGAGATGAGCACTGCCCCCTACTGTCAGACACGACTTGTTATCTTTACCTTTTTACCTTTATCTTCAGCTATGCAGAAGCAAGATGGCCAAAGATAAACTTTGGGGCTAGGGGATCCTCTGCCTACTTCCAATCCATCCAATAGTTGAACTTCTTTCTCTTTCTCTTTTATTTCTCCCTCCCTCCCTTTGTAGTGCATGAGGTCTGGTGCAGCCTGCAGAGTGGCTGAACATTTGGCAGTAAACAGCAAAGGCCACAAACCATGTCAGGCTCCTATGATGAGTCTACGGCATATGCTGAAGAAATAACTGACAGCTTCTGGGAGGTAAGGGTTCTGGCTCTCTCCTCTGCACAGCATACTGCACATGTACATCAGCTGAAGAGATGTTGGCTCAAGAGAGAGGTGCCATCATACAATCCCTTGATGATCCAGTCCAACCTTTGCTGCTTGTTGACCCAATAAGAAGTCCCAGTGTTCTAGAGAAGGGAAGCCACATGGTTCCAAAAGAAAGGCTTTGCAGAGAATGCCACAGGTTCTGAGCAGAGGTAGGGAGGCAAGAAAGCCTTCTGGAAACAGCAAATCGTCTGAGGTTTGCTTTTCCAAGAAGCATTAGGGAAAGTTCCTTTTTGGATTAGAATTCCCAGAAATCCTACCCAGCATGGCCACTGGATGGATTCTCAGAGCTGAAGTCCAAAAAAGTAACTTTTCAGAGTTTCTAAAGTTTCCCCTTTTAATGTGCTGGGTTCTCATGCTGTGGTCCTTTCTGGTCTTCAAAGATACGCAGAAGAAGGATGATCTAAAGCTAAACCAGATCTAAAGCAAAGGTTGACAAATATCACAAATGCTTGATGTTACAGAACTTTGCTCGTACAAACAGACACATCAGATTAGAATGGGAAGATTAGTGATATTAATATATGATTTATACATTCACTCTTAAATGCAGAACAAATATAAGTTTAAGTGGTCTGCCAAGCCCCCAGCCCCTTGTCTTTTCAAGTTATTGGTTTGGGAAGGAACTTTGAGAATTGCTGCTCTACAAGGGACTAGTCAGATAGATTTCTTTCAGTATTAATTTCTGAAAAAAGAGATTCCAGAGTATTTCTGGAAATCATCCGTCTTGTAGTTCCAACTACTGGTTACTCACTGGGAAAAACAAATATGAAAATAAGGATGAACCAAAAGGGGTAGGGTAGGTATATTTTATGTGCATGTTCGAATCCTAGAAAAAAGGTCCGTTGTTTCAAGGAAAGAAAAATTATCTTGCAGCAATTTAAGGACAGTTGGTGATCATGCATCTGGCCAGTTCAGGAAACTTTCCCCCTCACTCATAATTGGCTTCATATGTCTGATTGGTTAGCTAATCGTATGACACCATTGCATTAGCACCTAACCCCTGGTTGCCTAGGCTCATTGTAATGAATAGGAAATTAAGTTCTAGGCAAGGAATGGGGACTGTAATGGTCCTTGGAAAACAAAAATGCCCTTATGGGCATTTTGAGGCAAATTTAAAATTCTCATTTTGAAAAAAGAATCTTTGGGGGGGATAGGGGAATCTTGGCACTACATGCTGTCTTGAGACTTCCCCCACCCTTGTCTTACTGTTGACCATGCTGGCTCAAGGATTCTGAGAAGTGTAATCCAAGCAATTTTTTCCCAAACTCTGCTATTTTCTTATTGCTTAAATATCAGGGCGTGTCTACTGTGTCTTGAAAGTTTCAGAGCAAGCAGTAGAGGAGTGGGGGGGGGGGGGGTCAGACCACACCAGGTGACACCCTAACGGGGGTGTGACACCACTGCTCCTCAGACATTGCATTTTGTCAGAAACAGGCTGTGGCATTCACCTGTATCTCTTTAAAATGCTGAAGAGATGGTATGAGTGAGGTGAGGCTCAGTGGGAGGAAAAAGGAGAGGGTTTTTTTAAAAAAAAAATCAAAAAATTAAAATTTCAAATTTAAATTTTTAATGTTTTACTTTTTTAAATTTAATTTTTTGAAAAATATTAAAAAGTTAAAAAATTTCTTTAAAAACATCACGTTTTACCAAATTTTCACTTTAATCACATGAAATTATGTATGTGTAAACATATTTATTCTGTGTGTATGATATTGTAATTTTAAAGTATAAATTTAATTTTGCTAATTGTTTATGTCACAACTATTACTATTACATTCAGTGATATATGGAAATTAAGATTTATTAGTACAAAAAACATTCCTAAGGATTCTGTATGGTGTAGTATGGGAGGAGTTCAGTGGGGGGAAGGTAACACCAACAATTACTGCACCAGGTAACACCAAGCCTAGTGATGCCACTGAGGGCAAGGCTCAGACCTATTGGTAAAGAATGACTAAAATAGTCAAAGAAACCCAATCTGACCTGGCCTCCAAGGATGTTCTTGGGTCTACAGCTAGTCCCTGTCCCAAGGTGGCTGTTTGTGCATCTGGCAGGTGGGAAACTACAAACGGACGGTGAAACGGATTGATGATGGATATCGTCTGTGCAATGACCTGATGAACTGCGTCCATGAGCGAGCCAAGATTGAGAAAGCGTATGCCCAGCAGCTGGTAGATTGGTCCAAGCGGTGGAGACAACTAATAGAGAAAGGTATTTTACCATGCTTCCCAAAATTGGAATGGCAGGGAAGCATCTTAGGGGCAGAAAATAAGGGAACTGCCACTTTCCAGATTGTATTAGCTGTTTACCATATAGGAGGAATGCCTCACCAGGAATTTTGTCAGGTTAATTATTTTCATGTCTATTAAAAGAAAATTAGAAACTTTATTAATATGCTGCTGTTGCTCCACGTTGGAAGCTTCATAGCCACCTACAGAGACATTACTCTGTGTTGTTATTTTTAATATTTCAGAAAAAAACTTTTTCTCAAGAAATTTACAATAAACAATATCAATTGGAAGAATAGCACATAATAAAATTCAACAAATTAAACTGTTCATGAAAATGAGTTGGAGCAATAATGAAAGCCAATAGATTTCATAAATATGACAAGAGTTTTAAATGATCACTCTTTGCAGTTCAATTAAATGCATGTTTAGGAAGGAAGAAAACTCACTGGATTCAATGAGCCTACATTTAATCACAAGCTTTGTTGTATAGTATTGCCAGTACACATCCAATTCCAGCAGCATGATATACTACTCCAGCCTTCCCTAGCCTAGTATCTTCCAGATGGGTTGGACTACAACTCTCCTAATGCATTGAAGAAGGCTGTTTACAATAGAAGGGAGGGAGTGGGATAACCTTGCTGCGTTGATATTGTTGATTAAAAAATAAACACAAACTTACTAGAGATTTTGATCTTCCAGTTTGGCTCTTACACTCTTTTTCATTCATTTATAATGCAGTTAAGGGGAGAGTTGCATTCCAGAGCTAACATGTGGATGCTCAGCTACAAAGCTTGCACACATTTTTTTAAAGGAAGAATGGCAACAAAAGGGTGTTTGAACGAGGGGTTGTCTTGCCAATAATATAAGGCCCATCTACAATAGCTCTATACGCCAAATTTTCCCTAGGATGTTGTTTATACCAATACCATGCAGTCTCAAACCCCAAATCAGGTCTGGGCTGTTTATACAGTGAGTGAACTTGATTCAGGGTTTCTACCCCTTGTCCTGCATTAAAAAGACTTATCTTTTGCTCCTGGTTTTACAGAAAACCAGGAGCAAAATGTGGACATAATGAGTGGTGACAGGTGGCTACCAGGGTCCCTCAACGCTCCTGCTGAGTTGCTCTGTGGACATCAGTCACTCTGAGATCAGAACAAGGCTGGGCACATCATTCTGACCTCAGGGCAGCTTGCACCTCCAATGGCAGCACTGGCTGGCTCATGGGTAGCACAGCCACCCATCACCTTCAGCAGGTAAGGGGAGAGAGAGAATTCAGGGGGAATGCAGAGGTCAGAATAGTCTGGGGGCATCCTGGAGTATTCTAGCAAGTGTAGACAAGCTCACAGTTGAATCCCTAAAATAGCAGATAAAAACTGCAAGGTCTAGAATTAAAGCAGTGCTCACAGAAGATACTCTTTTGAACTACTACTCTCAGAACACGTTAGCTTACATGGCTCCAGGAGCTATGCTGGCTGGGAGATTCTGCATGCAATAGTCCAAAATAGGTAGCATTTCCAAGCTCTAAACTCTTGAGTGCCTAGATACCTTTCTTTGCCACTTCGTGTTTCCCAGTTCTCTGCCACAGTACCAAAAAATAGGAAATGCCACGTCTCCTCTTGTGACTACATTATGAGAGTGCATAGTCTGTGAGGGAAGAACAGGCTGTGATTTCAGGATGTCCAATGTTTATCCTGGACTTGCTGGTGCTCTTGGTGCATAGGCCCACAGTATGGCAGCTTGGAGAAAGCATGGATGGCCATAATGACAGAGGCAGACAAGGTGAGCGAACTGCATCAGGAAGTGAAGAACAGCTTGCTGAATGATGACTTTGAGAAGGTGAAGAACTGGCAGAAGGATGCCTTCCACAAACAGATCATGGGAGGCTTCAAGGAGGCCAAGGAAGCAGAGGATGGCTTTCGGAAAGCACAGAAACCTTGGGCCAAGAAGATGAAGGAGGTAAGAAGGGCTGGAGGAGGAGAGGAGAAGGGCAGAATACTTGTAACTTCAATAGGGAGGAAAGAAGTCCACTGACTTTCTTCAGAGTGGTTGATATAGCATTCCTAAGATGCTTAAGAATCAGAGCATGATGGGCTCTGTTTTTTCTTAAAATAATCAAGTAATATTTGCAGGATGATATGAAGAACACCAGATGGAAAGGTTCCATGCAAGATTGTGCTGATTCCTCAAAAGGAGAACATTATGCATTGTCTCCACAGTAACTATAAAAATTCTTTCTTCATGAGTTCAGTTATATCTGGTGGTGCAGTGGTTAAATGCCTGTACTACAGCCACTCACTTACGAACCACAAGGTTGTGAGTTCAATACCAGCGAGGGACTCAGGGTCGAATCAGCCTTCCATCCTTCTGAGGTCACTGAGTACCCAGCTTGTTGAGAGCAATTGGCTTACACATTGTAAACCACTTAAGGAGTGCTTAAGTGCACTGATAATGGTATAGAAATGTACTTTGCTATTGCTATCTTTAGAAACCTAGTTGGATCTCAGTATCCATAAGGGACACTTCTATTTACACAGAAGTAGTAGTTATCTGTCTAGTTTTCCATAAATGTATATAGTTGTGCTCATGGCTCTGAATCATACATTTTGCCTTTGTAATATCTAATGATCTTCTCAGAATCCTGAAATACAAATCTTTAATGGGTAAAAGAAAACCCAAGTTTCTAACCATTTCTTTCTTTGTTTATATCCCCCCTTGCTCCCAACATGGGACCCAAGGTGCCTTACAACAAGAGAGTTACAAACCCTAATTGTTGCAGAGAAAACATTAGAAATACAGAACATCGGAGCATCAAAGCTATGCCATTTTTGCAGTTTACTAGAGTAGTCAAATTGGGATTGGATAATAAACCTTAGTAAGAGAGTAGAGGGTGTGTAGCAGGATGGGATACTTTGCTTAAGCAGTTGTTGCATACAAGTTTCATAAATAGCTGTGTTCAGAATCATGCACAGAGCCTCTGTAGTCATCTGCTTGTTTCCTTCTGTTTCAACTCAAACTAGCTGGAAGCAGCCAAGAAGGCATATCACTTGGCATGCAAAGAAGAGAAGCTTGCAATGACCCGGGAAGCCAACAGCAAAGCTGAGCAGTCCATCACCCCAGACCAGCAGAAGAAGCTGCAAGACAAGGTGGAAAAGTGCAAGCAGGATGTGCAAAAGGTAAGAGTGAACAGATAAATCTCAGTAGGTAAGTACTCACTCATATGCAGCACATGTATCATTTCATCCCAGTCAGAAACAATCCAGTCTTCCACAAGTCATCACATGGAGAAATGTATGAAGAGATGGAAAGTACACCTACAAACACAGATGCAAATATAAATACAAAGTGCAATATGTCTGTGCACACTCTTATATAAACCCTGTCTTTCCTCATGCATGTAGCTATTGTTACACAAAAGGGCTTTATCATACATAGTATATGCACAGAGTCCTTCCTTTTCTGTGCACACACATCCACCTCCTCCTATACTTTATTCTCTCACGCTGAGTGTGCCATTTTCACATGCATATTCATACTCATTCTTATGTATTAACTCATATATATTCTTATCTTTGCACATACACTATTGTGCCTCAAATGTCCTCACATGTGTATATCACTAGAGGTGCATTCTTCTTGTAAGTCACTTGGTCTGGTTGTAATTGGCAAGACAGTCAGTATGTGTTGCTGCTGTTTCCCCTTTCCCAAGACAAGCATCATATCATGAAAAAGATATGGTGACATTCTCATTCTGATGGGGGATCGGTGGAATTGAGGAAAAATCTCTACTCTTTCTTCCTGACTGTGGGTCTGCTTGACTTTCAAGAAAGATTTCCATTGGCTTACCCTTCCCAATACTTTTATTTTTCCATCAGTACACAACTGTATTTGGTGTAAAGTAGCAGAAACATAACAAAGAATAGCAGTGGCTAAGATCTTAGGGTTATCATAACTGAAAATGGAGTTGCTAATTATATTCCAGGGACAGTGCTCTTGCTCTTATGGACAAACTATGTATGGCTGATAACTCCTTACTCTTTTCAGCCTGTCCACCTTGCTGTAGGACCTACAGTCTAGGGTGAAACCGATGCTTCTTTGCTAAAGGCAGGAAAAGAATAACACACTCAGGGGTCGTTCACACTACGTTATAAACCAGATTGCAAACTGGTTTAAAAGTGGGTCGTTCACACTTGCACCATTTTTTCCTGACCTGAATTCCAGGGGGAGCAAATCACCCATAATCCGGGTTTTCCAGAAATGATTTTTCCCCATGTTTTTTCAAAAGCACCAGATTTTATAAGGGAGCAGCCAATGGGAACTTGCTCCCATTCACATTCGGTGCATCCAAGAGGGAGGGGTTAATGTGCAGGAGGTGGATCATGCCCACCCCTTTGCTCATTTCCTGCCAGTCAAAGCCATAGCCATGGAGAAGGTTCTTAGAACATCCCATTAGACAGTGTCCTTTAAAAAAAAAAAAAAAAAGACAGATTCTGCACATCTGTGCTATTGCATGGCTACAGTAGACAGTACCTTTAAATACTGCCATCATCGGCATGACAAAGGTGCGGGGAGAACTTCTATCAGTGGGGGTGGAGGTTAGGGGTCTGAAGAGGGGCTTGCCATCGCCATCCTCTGAGGCTAATGGGAGAATCACCCCAAGGCTAACTTATCCCAGGGTTTCTTGGCAAGGGATCCTCTGAGGGGCTTGCCATTGCCATCCCTTTGCCATGTCCTCCATTTTTTGAATGTCCTACACTTTGCGGTGCCTCATCTCCTTTTCGGCCGCATCTATCCTTCCTTCCTTCCTTCCTTCCTTCCTTCCTTCTGGCAGGGAAGAAGAAGAAGAGGAAAAACTTTGTGCTTACTTTTGCAGAGGAAAACTGCCATGGAGAAGAGAGAGAGGGAGAATTGGCATTTGGGAAAGGAAAAGGAGAAAGGGAGAGGTTGTTGTTGTTTCTTGTTGTGTACCTTCAAGTTGTTTCCGACTTATGGCAATCCTAAGGTTTACCTATCAGAGGGTTTTCTAGTCATGTTTCTTCATAGGGGGGTTGCCATGGCCAGTCTCTGAGGCTGAGAGAGTGTGACTAGCCCAAGGTTACCCACTAGGTTCATATGGCTGATCTGGGATTCAAACACTAGTTTCCAGAATCCCAGTCCAACATTCAAACCGCTGCACCACATTGGCTTGGAAGAATTGCTCTCTCTTCTTTTCCCTCAGCAGCCCAGGCTCTACTTGAAAGTAAAGGCTGGAAAGCTGAGGAGTAGGAGAAGGAAGGAAGGATTGCTCCCTCTTTATTCCCCTCATTCACGGGACATCATTTTCCCCAGATAATGACTCTTTAAACCCCCTATTCTCCCCCCGCCTTCCGATTTTCCTGTGTGATAAAGTCCTATGATAATGGAAGTGGTGTGACATAGGTGTACATCTTTTGATTGACAAAAAATAAAATAAAACTGAAAATGATCGAATGCGATTGATATGGAGGATCCATTTTGAATCGGTGCTTCAGTCAGTGTGAACCTCAACAGGATAAAATTGTGCTGGAGAGATTTGATCAGAGTAAACATAGTATGAACTTCGATTTGGAATCACAACATCAGTTCCGCTTGGATCTCCTCACTACAAAAATGCTAGTGTGAATAAACTGCTGCAAGAAAGGGGCTAGGGAGAAACGGTTCTTTTGTAAATGCTTACTGCCTGTGAACTGATAAAGCAGCTCTGGACACTGTCTCCAGGTCAAATGCTGACACCCTAAATTGCAAATATAGATGATGTGTATTTTGTAGACTGCATTGCACCTCTGAAGGCATGCCATCTAGTGCTTTTGCCTTTTAATTGCTGCTGCACAGCAATGGATCATTCCAAGTCTTTTTGAATGTAGGAACCTCTGCAGACTGGATTATGACTGCAGAGTAGAAGGAAAGGCCACTGTGATACCCTTGTGCTGTTATTTGGTGAACAAGAACGTTCTGAGCCAATTCAAGTCTGTTAGAAAACAAGTGTTAACAAGTGGAAGGTGAGAGAAAAAGGAAGGACAGAGATGGTCTCAGGATTCACTTTTATTATTAGACAATTACTGGGTTTTATTGGTTAGTAAGGTTTGTTGTTTAATTTTTCACTGTCTTGAATTGTTCCTTGTGTCCAAAACAGAATTACTATCCGAGCCCTTTTACACAAGGCAATTACAATTATAGAGAGGTCCAGAGCACTTGGAAAAGTTAGTTTTTAAGACCGCAACTCTCAAAATTCCTCATCTATAATGGTCATTAGCCAGTAGCTTTACTGGCTAGAAGATTCTGGGAGTTGTACTCCAAAAAAGTAAATGAGGTCACCTTGATCAAGAGTCAACCTAAGGATCTGATCATATATATTTCTATAATGATTTTAATCAACATCCTTCCCTCTTCAGAGCATGTCCATGAAGACTTCTAGATGTTTGCAGGATAGATGGTAACTATTCAAAATAAACTAATTTTAACAAGAATGTAGAGAGATCTTGTAGCACCTTTCAGACTAACTGAAATAAAGAAGTTAATAATAATAATAATAATAAAATTTATTTATACCCCGCCCAATGGTACACCAATCCGGGCGGCTTACAAGTTTAAAAATACAGTCCAATAAAAAATATAATACAAAGAAACCCCACCCCCACCCCCCTTAAAACAGTATTAAATCAAATCACTTAAAACATCACACATGAATTAAAACCGAATAACAAGATTAACTAAAAGCCTGACTCAATGTTCCTTCCATCAATGATGGGGCCACGTGAGGAGCATCAGAGTACAGGAATAGTTATCCGAGGGGGAATGGCTCGTCTAAAGAAGATAACTAGTCCGGAAAGGCCTGCCGGAAGAGATCCGTCTTGACAGCCTTTTTAAAGCTGTCTAACGATGTTAATAGATGGATCTCGTCCGGCAGGCCATTCCAGAGCCTAGGGGCGACTGAGAAAGCCGTCCGGGAGGTAGCCGCGAGCCTCGATTTCTGAGGCTGCAGCAAGTTCCTCCCGGAGGACCGAAGTGCGCGGGGAGGATTGTACGGGAGAAGGCGGTCCCTGATATAGTTTGGACCCAAGCCATTTAGGGCTTTAAAGGTGATAACCAACACCTTGTACTGGGTCCGGAAACTCATAGGCAGCCAGTGGAGGGACCTCAGAACCGGAGTAATGTGGTCTCTCCGAGATGTCCCCGATACAAGCCTGGCCGCCATATTCTGTACTAATTGAAGTTTCCGAACCAGGCACAAGGGTAGCCCCATGTAGAGTGCATTGCAGAAGTCGAGGCGGGAGGTTACCAACGCGTGTACCACAGTCTCGAGATCCCTTACTTCCAGAAAAGGGCGCAGCTGGCGTATCAGCCGAAGCTGATAGCAGGCGCTCCTGACCGTCGCATTCACCTGATTAGTCATCAGGAGCGCCGAGTCAAGGAGCACCCCCAGACTGCAAACACAGTCACTGGGGGAGAGTGTGACTCCATCCAGGACTGGAGGTTGCAACCCAATTCTTGGTTTCGGGGCCGCTACCGTGAGCACCTCCGTCTTGTCTGGATTCAATTTCAATCTGTTTTTCCTCATCCAGCCCATTACCGCCCCAAGACATACACTTGATGCGGTCTTTAGTACGGAGCAGGAACATCCGTGGGCGGAGGTTGTATATACCTCTGCATTGTCATGGACGGATCATTTCCTGGTCAAGATGGAACTTAGAGCCAGTATCTGCCTCGCCGGGGGTGGTAGACCTATTAGAATGGTCCGCCCTCGAAGGCTAATGGAGCCAATTGGATTCCGGAAAGCCTTGGAGGATTAATGGTTGGGAATGCCGGAGATCCTGTCGAGACTCTGGTAGACACTTGGAATAGTGATCTTACTAGGGCCATCGACACGATCGCTCCCAAGCGCCCTTGCCATCCCGCTCCTAATCGTAGGTCATGGTATACACCTGAGCTTAGGAGGATGAAGCGGTATGGACAAAGGCTAGAGTGCAAGTGGCGGAAAAGTCGACTCTTATCCATGAACTCTCGAGCTGCACCTGTTAAACTGGTCTCGAGCGGAATGTTGAAGTCTCCCAGAACCAAAAGTCTGGGAGACTCCAGCAAAAGCTCAGAGACCAGTTGTGTCAGCTCGGTCAGGGAGTCAGCTAGACAACGGAGTGGTTGGCAGACTAGCAGAATCCCCAAACTATCCCTGGTCTTCAGGCTAAGGTACATACACTCGATGTGGACCGTGTTCCGGAGAGGTATCCTGGTCAAGGTCAAGGTGTTCTTATGGACTAGCGCCACACCGCCTCCCCGCCCACTTCCCCTCACCTGCTCATTAACAGAGTACCCAGCTGGGAAGACCTGCGCCCAGGTAGCAGCGCTATCCTCTCCCAGCCAGCAGTTGGCAGCAGTTAGTGCTCAAAGGTGGTACAAGATCTTTCTGCATACTGATTCTACAGACTAACATGGCTATGCCTTTAATTTTAACAAGTTTTAATTTAGCACAGGGTTGAAATAAGCACATAAGGCAGACAATTGAGAGTAAGCCCCATTTAATTCAATGGAACTTACTCTGGAAATGGTACAGATCAGTTTTACAGCACCAAAAACAGTGGGACTGGACTGTGGGACTACTCTAAAGAATACTTGGTCCATAAATGTGTCTAGAAGAGTCTTTGCTGAGTGGGATCGGGATATGGTCTCACTAAAGGGATCTTAACCATAGCCCTTTGTTGCATCTGCAGACCCAGGAAAAATATGAGAAGGTGGTGGAAGAGCTGAGTAAGTGTACTCCACAGTACATGGAGGGCATGGAGCAGGTCTTTGAACAATGCCAGCAATTTGAAGAGAAGAGACTCAACTTCCTGAAGGAGGTGCTTTTAGATATCAAGCGACATCTGAACCTGGCAGAGAACAGCAGGTATATCATCACCTTCCACTTAAAATCTGCAGCAGAGAGTAGGAACCTCTCTAATGATTTGTTTGATAGTATTGCTCAGGGATTGTCTAAACCAGCCATAATATCCATGCTGCTCCCGGAGTATTCTGTCCCTAGAGCTGCCCTAGACTCCCCCCATTACCTCCACACTGCAGAGCAACTCTGTCTACACATGCATCCCACTGTGTGCTGCCCAGTGTCATCACCACTGGCATGAGTTCCTCCTTTTGAGGTCAGAAACGAAGCACCCAGCATCAGTTATGCTGAGTGCCTCATTGTAACTTCAGAGGGAGCAACCTGCACCAGTGGCAGTGACACCAGGCAGCATAGTGGAACGCTTGTGTAGACAAGCTGCATGGCATTTCTGGTGTACAAAAATCCAGAGCAAAAAGTAAGATTTTAAAATCTAATTTAGATAGGGATAGGGTGGATTCAGTGTGAAACTTGCCTTCTCTTGTGAAGGCTGGGTCACTCAAATCAAGAATTTGGCCTTGCATTGGGTTGTAGTGGGTTGTATGAAGGCAGAAGGAACTGGTGTAATTAGACCATGTAGACATACCCTCAGTTAGTGGGGCTGGAATCCATCCCCCAGTCTTGTTGTCTTCTCTTATTGCCCCTGGACATGTCTTTGTGGGACCCTCTCTTGTACCTAGCATAGCACCATAGGACAAAATTTGTCTACAAAAAAACATAGAGTGTAATGTAATGAAGGAGAACCTCATGCTAATACTGGTTCATACATTTGCTTTCACCTCTGTCTACCCTGCAGTGCAGCAGTAGAACCTTTTTCCTGGGGAGAGTGCCTTTCCTCACAGGAAGTGTTCAAGCTGAGGCTGGACAGCCACCTGTTGGGTTTCTCTGTCTCTAGATTTTCTGCACTAACTAGGGAATTGAATGAAGGCAGACTTTTAAAATCCCTGCTGAGTTCCATGGTTGTATGATGTGTCTGAGAATATGAATTAGAAAGGGTTCAGTTTATGCTGAGCATCAATGTATATTGGGCATCCAGTGACTGGATGTGTTCATATAGCACCTTTCAACTAAGAGAAATAAAAATGGTCCAAATAGATCTTCCAATTCTGTAGCTGACCATAAGCTTTAAACTGCCAGTGTCCAATTGTTCAGACCTGGATAATTCCTTTGACAATAAATCATATTAATAGATGCCACAGAAGGAATGTGTAAGATCCTTAGCCTGAAGTGAGGAATATGTGACCCTCTGATATTGTCAGTCTGCAGTTCCCTTCAGCCCTAACCAGCACAGGCAATGGTAAAAGCTAATGGGATCTCCAGCCCCACGATATCCAGAGGGATACATGTCTCCCCACCTCTCCCTTATGTGGCCAGTGAGTTGTACTACTTCAGGGGAAATAAAATTTTGTAATGTTCCCTATGAGATGAGGGTCAGGGGAAACCTCTCTCTGCAAGTTACAAATTAGTGAATCTGAAAGAAACATTCTTGTCCAGTAATCTCTGAGCTAATTTTCTGCTTGCAGGTGGTGGTGATGGTGGTGGTGATTTACTTTTAGTATGAATATATGTAGTCTCTTTTACCGTCTGGGTTCTCCATCTCATCCTGTTGCATGTGAAGATGGAGCCATAAAGGACTGGAGTAATGGACAGTGTATTTACATAGTCAATAACCTCCCAGTACATTTTTCTGTGCTGCCAGCAGGGGGCATCATTCTCATTCATGTATAAAAGAAAATTTACTCTCAATAACAGAACAATCCAATGCAACATCTAAACATATAATCTTGAATATTATCGATAGCTCAAAGTAGAGGAGATTCATTAAAACTTTACATAGGTATTGACTCAGTTGACTGAAAGGATCTACTCTAGTCGAGACTGTCAGTAGATTCAGGCCATAACATAATTTCATGTTTTAGGGATATTGTTTTTGGTGTTACAGTGCCCCCAACTGATGCTGACTAGGGGATTGCAGGAGTTTTAGGCCATCTCTGGATCAGGAACATAAGTGGCCTTATATCAAGTCAAATAAATGACCATTTAGCTCTGTTGTTATCTGTATTGAATGGCAGCAACTCTCCAAGGTTTCTTTCTGGCAGGTGTCTTTCCTAGTCGTAATGGGGAGATGCCAGAGACTGACTCTGTCATGTTTTGCTTGCAAAATATGTCTTCTACTACTCAGTTCTACCTCTGCCTTTCCCTTGGCTGGTGATTTTCCACCCTAGTGATGACTTGATATGAGAGAAGTATGCTTCTTTGTATGTTTGTAACATGCAGCTATTCTAAAGTCTACCGTGAGCTGGAGCAGACCATCCGCATGGCTGATGCCCAGGAAGACCTCCGGTGGTTCCGCAACACTAGTGGCCCAGGGATGCCAATGAACTGGCCTCAGGTAGAGGTAAGATAGAGGGACAACTGCACAGAAAAGCTATAGTTGGTTGATTCAACGGCTACTACTCATGGCCATCTGTCAGTGATAATGATGTCTGTTTGAAACCTTGGTGTCCAGAAAGACAGTGAGAAGTAATAAATAGCTGGTGCTACGGAACAACAACAGAGTGACTGGCTTCATTCCCTGCTTGTGCTTTTTCCAGAAGCACCTGATGACCCCTGGAAATAAGATCCTAGACTAGATGAACAGTTAGCCTGACATGGCATTGGGGTATAGTACAGTTGGGGATTATGAGAATGCGAATCACTGTAGAGCTGCAAGTATGACATTCCTTTGTCTGCAGGAGTGGAATCCTGATGCAACACAAGCAGTAGCAAAGAAAGAGAAACCCAAAAAGAATGAAGGAGGCAACACATCCAGTGCTGGTTCAGGTGGGGAGGCAGCAGCCCAGTCTGGGGACCGTGGCAGGTGAGTATGCCAAGCTTCCTCCAGTTTGAGTCCCTATAAGATGTATCCAGAAGGAATAGGTGTTCTTGGGCATGTGGTTTAATTTGAACAAAATGCCATTAAGATAATCCATCCCACATTTTTGGATGTGTGTAAGGACTTTACGTTGTAGTATCAGTTCTCCTGACACCATGTTGCATTATTAGTGTGAGCAGCTATGACCGTAACCAAGCCTATGCGGCAGAGTGGTCAGATGATGAGGGAGGCAACACCTACAACTCCAGTGAAGCCAATGGTGGTGCCAACTCCTTTGAGGAAGAGCCAGCTGCAAAAGGCACGCGTGTACGAGCTCTGTATGATTACGACGGGCAGGAACAGGATGAACTGAGTTTCAAAGCAGGTATGGCAAATTATGGTAAGATGGGGTTACTGAGGGTCAAACTAGACATTAAGAATAATGCATATTTCCTGTGATTAACCCATTTTCCCTGGTACAAACTTCAGTTAATGCTGTTTCCCTCCAGTAATGGGATTTCCTCAGAGATACATGCCTCAGCAATTAGATTTGCAAATCAAGCCTGCTTTTACTCCCTAATGGTCTAACACAAAACAGAGCACATTAAATGCAAGACACATAAATTAAGAACATCATGTGCTATGACAAGCAGGTGTCTTTCATCACTTGAGGAAGAACTTCTTCTAAAGAGATACTAAATCTAGTATCTGGTTTGACCTTAACATAATGAAACCATTGTGCAGAACAAAGATCAGGAATATTCTACCAAAGTGCCCAGTTTTTAAAGAGATTTCTTCCTGAAACTAATGCATTGTTATATATGGCTTTTGGCTTACATATGTCCTAGCAACTATCGGTTCTAAACAATATAGTAGAATTTAGGCAACAAAGAACTCTTTCCCCTTCTGTCTTTGTAAAATACAAGTTCATTGGGGGAAAGGTTAAGCATCTATGCATTGTTTATAGATTATTTTTTATGATAACATAGGGATAATACCACATACTGAAGTCCCAATTTGTTATTATTGTTATAGGTGATGAATTAACCAAATTAGGTGAAGAAGATGAACAAGGATGGTGCAAAGGTCGTCTGGACAACGGGCAACTTGGTCTTTATCCAGCTAACTATGTGGAGTCTATCTAGTTCTGTCATGTTCTCATCATTGCTGTCAGAAAAACCAACCAACCTTCTGTCAACTCCCATTACTCTTTGACAGCCAAGTAGCCATCTTGCCGTCCAGTCATTCAGCACAGTTAGAGATCTAAACATATTTTCCAACCAATCTTTTATTTTTTTAATAGCCATCTCTGAAGAGTATTTTGTGGTCGCTTTAGTCTTTTTTTGAGATAATGAGAAATTAAAGGTCGACATTGTCTATTGAGGGCTTGTTTTGTAACTGAAAGCCAATACCTCAAGCCTTTAAAGCCTAACCAACAAGACTTCTGATTGGTTGGTTTTTAAGGATAATGTATTGATGAGCCACCTTCCAATTGGCTTGAACTATTGAAACTTCTGGCACTTTAGCTTCTGGGGCCAATCCAATTCACTCTCTTTGGATAGATTGAAGCAAGCAAGAATAAGGAGGAAATGAAGTATACCCCATCCTCTTTGATTTGTTATTCCTCCCCACCTGCTCTGTATTTTCTTTACTGTCTTTCCTTATTTTGTAAAGCAAAACAAATACCTTTTGCCTTCTCCAGGATATCCCAGTCAATATTTTTGTGCTGTAGTATTGTATCATCCAGCTAATCTCCCAGAGTCATTGCATTAACTGGAGTATTGTATGTGTGGGCTATGAATTACTCCAGAGAGCCATGAGATCCCATTTCCCCCCTCAGATTGAAGCATGATGTGGCTATTAATTCTGCTGACGAGGCAGTACAAGGCTCTGAGCTCAAGATGGACACCCTATGCAAATTATCAAAGTGTATGTCACGGGCTCCCTTCTAGCTTCTCTTGAGGAACTGGACTGCATTACTGGGGACCTGATCAGATAGTGATGGAGCAGATACATCCCTTCAATACATTTGCATTATACAAATTTCTCTACTTTTTCCAGTCTAAGAAATGCCTACTGGGACAGGAGAGCAATGAAATGCAAATCTGTGAAAGCTAATGGCTTGCCTACATGCTCAAGACAGATTGACCACCAGCCTTTGACAGAGAAGAGTGTTTGTTTTGATACGGTCTCCATTACCTTGCTTTAAAAAGATAGATTTTTTTTCTCTCTGAAACAAGATAACCGGTTAAGCTGCTGCATATGATTGAGATGCTGCTGGAAGCATATCTCTATATGGAATCAAAGCCAAGGACTACATTTCATAAAGTACTAAGAAATTTATTTGTAATATCAAGTACTGACAAACTGGCTTGTAATATCATGCAGTTGCTTTATAATGCAGGCTGGATAGGACTGGAGAATGCCTCTCGCTGTCAGCTGGAGCAGGGGCACATCAGTGTACATAATGATGAAGGAGGCATGCCATCATCAGTGCAGAATCACTGTGGCATATGACTTTGAAGGCATTCAGACATGGGCTAGTGATAGATGCTGGTAGAGGTGTCAGATGTCTCAAAGACAGAAGAAAGAAGTAACCAATTGTATGCAGAAGTGCAAATTGACATATATTTACAACTAAATCTGTGCATGCATTTTGAACATACTTCAGAAACAGACATGCAGCTCAGTGATTGAAGGCTAACAGAAATGTACAGCAATCAGTGAGTATAAAACAAGATGTTATGTTCCTTGGGCCTTTTGACGTTACACAATTATAGCACTATGATTCCACTTTTAACTGCCATGACAATACTCTATGGAATCCTGGGATTTGTAGTTTGGTGAGGCAGTATTGCTCTCTGGCTATGAATTCTAAGTAGCCTTCCTAAGCTGCAAATCCCAGGATTCCAAAGGGTATTGTCATGGCAGTTAAAGTGGAATTGGTGTTATAATCATGTGGCGTGAAAAGGTCTCTAGAGGCAGGAGGGTAGATGGGTAACAGGGATTTCCATAATAGTGTCCTGAGGAAAATACCAAATCTATTTTGAAACTTCTTCCTAGTTGGACAAGGCCTAAATCTAATAGTTAGTCACAACTAAAATAGACCCATTGAATCAATGGGGACTTGGTAAATCTAGACATATATACATTTAATTGATTTACTAAGGCAACAGAAGTTTGGAACTAACAGATTTAGGCTTAAGTGATCTATAACTTGCATGAATTGCAAGAAAGGAGTTAGAAAGCCAGCATATCAATGACTTGGATGACGGTATTGGGGGTATAGTTATCAAATTTGCAGACGACACCAAATTAGGAGGAGTAGCTAATACCCCAGAAGACAGGATCAAAATTCAAAATGACTTGAACAGACTAGAAAGCTGGGCCAAAGCTAACAAAATGAAATTCAACACGGAGAAATGTAAAGTACTGCACTTAGGGCGGAAAAATGAAAAGCACAGATATACAATGGGGGACACCTGGCTGAACGAGACTACATGTGAAAGGGATCTAGGAGTCCAGGTAGACCAGAAGTTGAACATGAGTCAACAGTGTGATGCAGCAGCTAAAAAGGCCAATGCAATTTTAGGCTGCATCAATAGAAGTATAGTGTCTAAATCAAGAGAAGTAATAGTGCCACTCTATTCTGCTTTGGTCAGTCCCCACCTGGAATACTGTGTCCAGTTCTGGGTACCACAATTCAAAAAGGATGTGGAGAAACTGGAGCGTGTCCAAAGGAGGGCAACTAAAATGGTGAAGGGTCTGGAAACCAAGTCCTATGAGGAACGACTTAGGGAACTGGGGATGTTTAGCCTGGAGAAGAGACGGTTAAGAGGTGATATGATAGCCTTGTTTAAATATTTAAAGGGATGTCATATTGAGGAGGGAACAAGTTTGTTTTCTGCCGCCCCAGAAACTAGGACCCAGAACAATGGGTGCAAGCTCCAGGAAAAGAGATTCCACCTCAACATTAGGAGGAACTTCCTGACAGGGCTGTTCGACTGTGGAGTGTGGTGGAGTCTCCTTCCTTGGAGGTCTTTAAGCAGAGGCTGGATGGCCATCTGTCCGGGATGCTTTGATTGGGAGTTCCTGCATGGCAGGGGGTTGGACTGGATGGCCCTTGTGGTCTCTTCCAACTCTATGATTCTATGATTCATATATCTTTCGAAATTCCTTTATTATTTGGCGTAGAGATCAAACAGTTAAGACCCTTTGAAGTGAGGGCAGTGTCTATGGATACCTAAGGTCAGATTTGTCAAAAATAAATCAGACCTCTTTAAGGTAGGTGACAAAGGGGGAAGGGAAGCAAAATTACTGTTTATAATGGAGACCAGAAACTGATTCTTGGAATAGCTTCTGTCTGTAAGGTCTGTGTAAGTCCTGTGTGGCCTATGATTCTAGGTGATCCTAATGTGATATTTTGCTACTTTTCAGCAAGTGGGATCCAAACATCTTTCAGCTTCTGTAATCTTTATTTGCTAATAAATGAAGCTTCTTTGCTATTTTCAAGTGTCCCAAGAATGCTTAGTAACTCGAATCTTCCAAAAAGTATCCTACCTGAGAACAGGACCTGAGCTTGAGCCCTAAAATGTGAATAAAGTACAACTCACTGAGATGTTCTGTCTCATTGAGTATAATTCCTATTAATTTCTGTGGAGGTTGTGCAGGAGAACTTCATGGTGGAGTATCCCCAAATATATTTGTACATTTCATTTCCTAAATACTGATATGGCAGCACAAATGTCTCCAACTATTGTCATCATTATCATGGTGATCAGAATGGTGGCAGTGGCATAGATTTTCTTAACTACAATACTCATTCAATAAAAGATGCAAAAGCTCATGGGGTCACATTATTGCTGCTTGTCTGGAAGGAGCATCTGTTCACATAAGAGGAGTTTTATATCCAGAAAAGATCCATCCATGAACAGAAATTGAACCTTCTGTTTATGGAGTGATTATGTTGGATACAACAAACAAAAATAAGAAATCATTCTATCAAGGAAAGTTACAGCAAATCATCAAAAGAGAAGGAAGATAGTTGCTGAAAGCATTACTGATGAAGTAGAATAAGATGCAATTGTTTTAATGAGGAATATGTGACCCTCCGGATCTCTGAGGCTACAACCACCATAATCCCTGATCATAGACCATACTGGCTGGGCCTGATGGTAGTTCAAATCCAACATCTCCAGGGCCACACTTTCCCCATTCCCACTTTAAAAGTATAATTTCAATCACAACTGTGTGCTCCCTGAAATCCTACATTTGAAGGTATTCCTTCAAAGTTAAATATTCAGTTGTTGTTTGACTAACAGATTTTTTAAAAATAGCTTATTTCACACAAGATTTTTTAAGCAGGAGTTCTTTCTTTCCCAAAAGGATGGAAGCTGGAATTATCACTGTTTATTTCTCCCTGTATTTTTATCTTCCCAGTCTTCCTTACCATGAGTGAAAAATCTTCTCTTTTGCTCTAAGACATGTCTACCTTGCAGTCTTCTTGCCTGTGAAATTAGAAAGGCTAATGATGACATAGTTGAGTGACATCTTGGTGGCCCCTTTTCTAATTTCCTTCTTCACAATAGCAAATTGTCCCTTGTATAAATGCTTGCATATCATCCATGTTGCACATCAGTTGGGCTTGTCCCATCCTTGAATTGCATATTTTGAAATGATGGAATCAGGTGAATCCATCATCTAGCTACCTCCCATTAACCAACCATGGTTCCCCAACTTTCCCCCAGATATGAAGTCGAAGGCTTTCACAGCCGACATCCATGGGTTTTTGTGGGTTTATTGGGCTGTGAGACTGTGTTCTAGAAGAATTTCTTCCTGACATTTTGCCTGCATCTGTGGCTGGCATCTTCAGAGAATGGTGGCATGGAAGTGAGTGAGGTATATATATCAACAACAGAACAATACACAGATTAACATGCAAATCACATCCTCACAACCAAGGGTCACACAGTATATATATATACCCCACTCACTTCCATGCCACCATTCTCTGAAGATGCCAGCCACAGATGCAGGTGAAACATCAGGAAGAAATTCTTCTAGAACATGGCCTCACAGCCCAAGACACACACAGGCTTATGCCTAGTGTAGTTTTATCTTAGTTTATGCTCTCCTTTTCATGGTATGAGTCCCAACGTTTTTCCTTAGATGTCACTTGTCAACAGCCCCTTGGTTTCTGTATGGACATCTACAATTATTCCTCCTTGGCTGCAGTCTGTTTATCTTACAAATTATTGGACCCAATGATCAGGTGTAATTCCTGAATGAATAAAACATTCTGCATACTGGATAATGTAGATAAGATTTTTCCGACCTTCCAACTTTTATTTTGTTAAGTTAAGAAAAAAAATTGGGGAATGCTATTGTCTCAGCAATGCACCTGTTTTTTGTACTTTGTGTAATTTAAAACTAAAAGGTATATATACACACATATATATATTGTGACTGTATTTCTGTGTATACAAAAAAGATGACTGATCTATGTAAATGTTATATGGATTTTAATTCTTGTTTCATTCTCATACTCTTAACATCTCTTCATGTAGATGTAGCTGTCATATTTACAAGATGAGCTTTGTTGCTGGGATTGATGAGGCCACAGGGGTGAACAAGAGGACAGCATGGTAACCGATGCTGAGCTTCCTACCTAAATTCCCTTTTGCTCAGATTTCCAGCTGAAGACTCAGTTTGGCCTCTCCCACTCAAGCTTGATGCTAAACCCAACCTTTGGCTTGTCTAAAGCCAGGGCCATGTGGCTCAAAGTGTGAGAAGGTTCTGTTTCTCTTTGATACACTCAGAATATTTTAGTGGCAGCTGATAGCTTCCAGGTCTGTGGGTGGAGAATTCACTGCTGGTTCTAGATTGAACTTTAAAGGAATGGTCCAAAATACTGAACCTTATCCCCAAAATAGGTTCAGTGCCTTGGTTAGCTACTTTAAGACCCAGAGTTCACCACTCCACTGACAGAGAAGCCACCACCACTGTAATATTCTGAGTGGATCCCAGTCAATCTGGGTAAGATGGCTTCAATTTTTATAAGACACTGATTTCCATGTTGTCTTGCTCTGCATAGAAAGTGGTGGATGTGAACTTCCATGACTCCTTAGTAAGGGATGAGGTAGGAGAGCCAAAGGAGTCCAATTTTGTAGGCTAGAGATGGGAAAAGCCCACAAAAAATAGATCCCGGAAGCAGCCATTTCCCCCCAGTCTCCCTCCAGTATGGAATTTCACAGAGAGGTGAGGAGGGAGAGGAGGCCATCCTGTTACAGGAACACACAGACTGCATGGGAAATGTAGGCATCACTTTCTGGGCCTGTTGGCAGGATTCCTCTCAGTTGATGTACACATCCTAGCCTTTCTCAAGACAAAAAGGGAAAATAATGGTATGTATTATATGGATGAGGAGAGAGGGTTTGCAAAAAGCCTTACTCGTGACAGAATTTCCTATTGAAATATGCCTCTTCCTTCCATCCCTATTCTTGCAATGCCACCGAGGTAGTAAAGATGCAAAGATAACAGAGGCATCTCCACTTCAATCTGCCCCCAATTCCATTCCAGTCCTTGCATGGAAGTAGAGTTTTGCTTATTGAGAGAGCCCTTGTCTGACATTCTGATGACTGATCTTCACACCTACCGTATATCTGGAATGAGAATCATGCCTGTTTCCAGATGGGTGTGTAGAGGCTGATATGTCTCCATTGACTTTTAGCATGCTGGTCACAGAATGACTTTGACTGCTTGCAACAAGATGCTAAGAGTCAGATTCTTTGCAAACCCTCTCCTTGGCTACCTCTACATAATGAAATGAATATACTGGCTGAGTGGCCATCATGCTGGAACTGCTTAAGAAAATCAGTGATAAAGCTACTACAGTATATTCATTATGTAGTTGAATGGAAACAGAATGAATGTCAGGTATGAAAAAAGTGAAATAAAACTATGACCCCATCCTTTTTTTCCATATTAAAGCCCTGTGGTACTAAAGAAAAATTGTTTAAGTGAAAAACTAATGTTACTGTCAGCCAAGTTATATACTAGCAGATGGAGAATAATGTATTTGTGTCATGCCAGTCTGCCTCTTCTTCCATAAAGAGCAAAAACTATACTTAAGAAATACAATAAAAGGATTATTTTATTCATGCATAGTGTGTTTAGCCTCATTATTGATGAACAGATAATAGGAAAGGATCTGCTGTTCTTACAGTTCAGAAATGCAAATTGAACTCAGTATGACATGAAGATGCAATACCGGATAACTCCAACTATGTCTTTTAAATCTGTGGCCAAGAGAAAATTTAAGCAGATGAAGCTGGCTCCCTCAAGCACTACAGTCATGTGAAAAGGTAAATCTGCTTAAACTTCACTTTGTTATACAGCTATTCAATCGCACAAGAGTTTTGCATTGTATCTGGTTATGTGACTGCAAGAGAGTAGCTGTGACATATCAGTTCTGAGGCAGTGGAAGCTAGTGGCTTCCATGTCAATGGTGGCAGTGCTGAATCTGCTCTTGGTTCTAGTCCAAGTGTTAAATGACCTGTCCAAGATGCCAAACCCTTGGATAGAACCTTTAAAATACTGAGTAAAACATGGAATAATTTCACTTGGACAGGATGAATAGTGTGTTGGAAAACACCAGAAGGGTTTCATGGGTACACTTGTTGCAACAGAGTATACCAGATCACATGAGACACTTCCCTTTGCCATTTACAAGACATAACCATTTTAGATAGGTGTCTTTTTTCACTGCTGTGCCAAACCCAAGAAATTTATGTCTTAGCCTTGTACTGTGAATTCCTAGAGACCACAGTGTGCATAACAAATGGGCATATATTTATGAGAAGTGACAACTCACCATCAATATAAATCTTACCATCATTAAATTTCTCTGCTGCAAGTATCATTTACCACAAGAAAAAAGGAGACCTAGCTGGTTTTTATTATTGTCCATAACAGCGGTCAGGCTCAGTTTGGATTAAGCATTTATTATACTCACCAGCAGTTACGTTGTTTACCAGATACTTGCCTGTTCACTTCCCAATTACACATCACAAAGACATAAATGAACCTCCAATCTGTCCATCTCTAATTTACAAACAGGAGCATTATCAATTTTGCATAGCTCCAATACACAAAAATAAAATGGTCCCAAGGACGCTACCCCATACCCACAAAAAATTGCTCCTTAAATATAAATTGAACCAAGGTAAAGGCAGAAGCCAAAATAGGCAGCTATTAGAGGAGGGTTTTTTAAAGGGCCTATTAACATTACAAGGAGATTTGTCTCTAAACGACTGAGGAACAGTTGGCCTCCCAGTTGTTTCTGAATTCAAATTCCTATCTGTGTCCAGACAATATTGCCAATGGTCAGAGATTATAGGAGTTATGTTCAATATCTGGGGGGTTAAATGTTCTCCCACCCCACCGTAAACTAACCCATGAGCTGTATGACATAAAAATACAAAAGCATTTCAGAACACTGTCCATTGTGCACTTTGTCATCATGTACATCATTTCCACCGAATTGTTTTTCTGTTGCATTCTGCTGTTCTTAAAGTTTAAAAAAATGTTTAAAAATTGGCTAGGGCAGTAGATTGGAAAACTGGAAAAGGAAACTAGCTTCATGGAAGCATTGCTATAGATTAACTTCCTCCAACCTGGTGCTGTTTGGATGTACTGGATTGCAGTTCTCATAATTTTCAGACAATGGCTGTGTTGCTGGCTGGTCTGCAATATAGCTACACTTGTCCCTCCACATTCACTGCGGTTGGGGCACAGGACCCCCATGAATGTGGAAAAACCACAGATAACAAAAACACTATGTTTTTACCTGAGAGGACACCCCTCAGGAATCTCCAGGTCCTCCAATGCAACTCTGTGGTCAATATCTGCCAGACAAATTGCCCTGGAGGAGCTACAAATGCCTAATGGAGTGCTCTCTAGGTCCTTCAGTGCAACTTTTGGTTAAAATTTGACCACAGAGTTGTGCTGGAGGACCTAGATATTCCTAGAAAGAACATATTAATAAAATCCATGAATAATCAAAGCTGCAAATGAAAGGATGAGTGTACTTGCAAACTAGTCAAAGATTAAGCAATATAGTCATCAAAAATTGACCAGAGAAGAAAACTAGTATTAGAATTAATAGAAAGATATTAGGATTGATGGAAAGATATTCTGTGTACTAATACACTGGGAGCACCAGATCCTATTTGATCTTGAAAGCTAAGTGGAGTCAGGCCTGGTTAGTATTTGGAAAGGATACCACCAAGGAATACCAGGCTATATTCAGAAGAAAGCAGTGGCAACTTCCTCTGAATAAATATTGCCAAGGGAGCCCAAGAATAGAGTCACCATAAATCAGAGTTGATTTGAAACCACATAAGAACAAAACATAGCAGTATTAAGAGGTCAAACTGAACTCAAAACCTTGCAAACTCTCTATTGCCCTGCCATCCTCTAACAGGACAATTGTTTCCACCATGAATTATCCATTGCCAAGACCAACTGCTCTTCCAAACCTCCTTTTGCCTTGGGAAATGGCAAGTGGAGGGCTAGATTGGGGGGGGGGGGGGCTGGCAATTGGAGGGCAATATACAGGGGCTATTATATACTTCTTAGGGGGGAAGCAGACGATGGCGTTGGGGTTTTGCTATGTTACATGCCATGTCTCTCAAGAGAATCAATTCAAGAGCTGTAATACTGATTTAATTAAAACTGCAGTCAAACTCTTGCCAGGGAATAAGTCCCATTGAACTTTATACATAGAATTTCTTTGCATGAATCTTACTACAAAATGTTAGAGTGAGCAACTTTTTTATTTCTGCCAGTCATTTAGCTCTAAAATGCACAGGAGACCAGACAGGAAATAAACTGATGATTGTAACTACTTACTAGCAGCTTCAAATAATGTCTGGGACAGGTGGTCTGGTACTTTGAGAAAGCACTTTTTTCAGATGCAGAGAACATCCACATAAAATTTAATAAATTGCATTAGATTACTCATATACTAAAACTATGGGAGATAGAAAAGTGGGGGCTAATCTGCTATGCATTATAATTCCTAATATACAGATTTCCTAATATTCTGGCTAGTTTCTTCACAATTATTTTTTGCATACATTTTGTTTTTGCTTTGCATTGCTAAAATCAACTCCAGTCTATCCTTATGCAAAGGGATGTTATAGCACCTTTGAGACTAACTGAAAGAAAGAAGCTGGTAGCATGAGCTTTCGTAACAAAAGCTCATGCTATCAGCTTCTTTCTTTCAGTAAAGTCTCAAGGGTACTACAAGATCTCTTTATATACTGATTTTCCAGACCAACACAGCTGTGTCTTTGAATTCTAGTTTATCCTATGTGCTTTGGTGTCCCTGGCTGTTTTTTTCAACAAGTCTGGGTGATTTTCCAGGAGGAAGCCTTCCAGTTTAAAAAAAAAAAAATCTTCATGTATGGTAGAGAAATTGGTGGCCAATCCAGAATTTTTTCCTCTCACTCTCTTCTCCCAATGTGCCAAAGTGTGCTTTGTAACTCAGTGGGTTGAATACTAAGATGATGGCATTCAGAGCCATTATGTTACAAAGTGCACACAGCTGGCCTAATTTGGCATAGTTCAAGCCCATTTTATATATGGGAAGTTGACCTATTTGGAAGGAGGGAGAATGATTAATGCAATAAAATCACCCAGTGGAGTTGGGAGGCAATTCCCAGCTTCCAACATTAGCTACTGTACCACCACCTCAGTCTGCAGTGTATTGTGAGAAAGTCAACAGCAAAGACACTACTGCTTTGTCTGCTCTCATTTTTGTTGTCATTCCTCATAGATCAGTGTATGAGTCCAGGTACTGTTAGTACACCCGAGCAACCTCTGTGGTTGCCAGCACTTCATTCCTTGCAGCCTAGCAGTGTCTCTGCTTTGCCCAGCAGCATTTAGATGTTCAGCCTCAGCAGGTATGGAGGAGCCACAGTGTTCTAGCCTTGGGTCAACATGAGCCCTGGCAGAAGGCTGCTGTACACGACCCTATTGTCTTTCTTCTCAAGGAAGGTTCATTCACATACAGCAAATGGGTGGCTCTGTACTTTTGCTAACAATAGCTGAAGCAGTCCCTGCTTTTGTTCACCACATATATAAGAATGTATTTAGTCTTCCAATACCATAAAAACTGGATAGACCGTCTGCCCTGCTCCTTTGAGCTTAGCTAGGAATCAAGTTCTCTTCTCATTAACCTATGCCAACATCATCATATCGTCAGCCAGATTCTGTCATTTACACCATTATATTGAAACTCAAAGTATTACTCCTAATTTATATCCAAAATACCCCCCCCCAAAAAAACAACCATTGTGCCAAGATCTAAAAGGTCCTTTGGAGGAATTAGCCTTACAGCCTGCAATACCAAATTTACTTAAGTGATTTTCCTGTCTCACAGTACACTCTTAAGAGTTTGCTTGTTAAATGGAAAGCAAAGGGTGGCTAAGAGGATGGAAACATTAAGGCAGCTTATAAGATTGCCATGCAACACTACAGGATATGAAACAGTACAGCACTGGAGATCTGTCCACCACCCCATGAATTCCCAAACATATTTGTTAAATACCTTGTTCATGCGAGACTTTTTCTGGTTCCCCATGATTTGCTTTATAATGTAGATTTAGCAAATTTTCAAAAATGGTTCCCTTCCTTCGTTGACCACATTATTCTTCCAATAATATTAAAGAAAAAGGGAAAGAAATCTGATGGATAGACTCAAGTAACCCCACCACCATTCTTCTTGTCATCTCATCAATTCCCCAAATTCTCTTGGCTTCCCATAGGATGGAGTTAGAGATAGACATCTGTCTATCTGTCTATCTGTCTGTCTGTCTGTCTGTCTATAAATCTATCTATCATCTACCTTCCTATTTATAAAAAAAATCTACATACAAAACCATGGACTCTAAAATAAAATATATGTGCATGGTTTCACAGCAGTTCTTCTTTTGCCATTTTATCTTGACAAAAAATGTATTTGTTTCCCTGTTCCCACATTCAATTAAGGTACATGTCTTTGAAGCTCAGTAGACAAATCCAATGGGTTCCCAGACTTTTGTCCAACCTTGGAATTCTTTTATGTTAAAATCAACATATTGCAGAGGAAAAGGGTTTTATGTTGCCAGATATCCTCCAGCCCACAAAGTACACCTTGTATCTGGATTTGTTCCATTTGCTCTGCTTTTCAAACAGGGTGTACAAACTGGTAGACTAGTCGCTGTGAGATATCTGGTTTCCTGATTATCCCTTTCTTGTAATATTGTCGAATAGAGCGGCTCAGCTTGTCGTAGTTCATGGCAGGCCGGTTCTTCCGGATTCCCCATAGGCGAGCCACCTGAGCAGAATCTTCTATCTTAAATATACCTAGAAAGTAAACATAGGAAACAAGAAAGCCAATTATGCCATTTTTTCTAGCCATGATCTGCCTTCCAACACAGTTCTAAAGTACCCTGAAGCTCTTGCCTCAGAAGACTGATTAATTCCAAAGGAGGAGGAGGAGGATTTACAAAAATCCATAAACAAGTTACAATCTCTCAGCCTCAGAGGATGGCAATGGCAAAAAAAAAAACCCTTGAAGAAGCATCCCAAGAAAACCCTATGATAAGTTCACTTTAGGATCACCATAAGTCAAAAATGACTTGAAGGCAAAGAACATCAGACATAAGAACCTAATGGTGCAAAGGTGGGTAGTGCCATGGGAGGTACAATGGTAACAGCACTGATATGAATTGAGAGTTACATCAAACAGCAGTGTAGGTAAGAGACCCCATCCCATTACTTTTGCATGTTAGAATGGTGGAGCTAACACCCAGCAAAATATCAGCAAAGATGCTCCTTGTTGCACAAACAGAAACTGAAGACAGACAGACAGATTTAATCAATCAATCTATATTCTGCCTTTCTTCCGATATTATAATTTAGAGTATGTTAAAAACAAAATATAATAAAGCCCCTTTCCAAAACCAGGAAATTGCTATGTATTTCCAAGACAGAATCAGTAGCACTCACCTTTTTCCTTATTAAGCCAACGAATGAAGCGGCCATAGTTATGGGGCTTCAGTAGAAGTTCTTTTAGAAACTGCCATAGGTGAATGGGCTGGCCTGAACAAGATGAATCTACCTCACTGTCTGTCCAGTTCTCTTCATTCCCTATAGCAAGAGATACAGGGATCGAAGGCCATAGACATTAGACAAAATAAAAATGCAATCCATCATTTATTTCTATCTTTGATGGGTATCGCAGCTTTCTTCCACAAAGGAGACTCAAGGTGGCTTTACTATTTGTAAAACAATACAAATACAGAAAATGAATAAAAACATAAATATTTTATATATGATTTAAAAACACACATATAAAAAAATGATACAGCAGTAATCTAGTTAAAAACCTGTTTGGTTCCAGATTTATTTGTTATACAATATGTCCCTGTTTTTTGTTGTACGTACTGTGTCCCCACCCAGTCTGATGTACTCTAATGTCTATATTTTCATTTTTTTAAATTATTGTTAAATTAAAAGAACATACAATAACAAAGTAGGCAGTATAAAATTATGCAATATTCCCCTCATAACCTATCTCCCCCCAAATTATGTTATATTCGCTAATATTCTTATCACAAAGATAACAATGTAATAGATATTTATAACAAGCTTTGTTTGAAATGTTATTGAGAAAACTAATAAAAATATTTATTAAAAATAATATTCTTATCACAAAAAGTAGAAAGTTTGTTTTTCCCTTCTTTCTACTGATTTCTATTATCAAATTATCAAAATATCAAATTATACCAAGGATCTCCCAGTTAACCTGCTGAATGTTGTGAATTATTCTTGTCCCTTAACTACTTCTTTCTATTATATTTTTAAATGTTCCTCAATTTTTTTACGTTTGTTGTCATTCCTTAATTAAAAGATAGATTTCTGCTAAGTTTCTGTTACAACTGAAACTCCCCCCCATTTATACAGCTCCAGGACTTTCCACAGTATGCTATTAGAGCCTGCCAACCCTGTTTGTATTTTTCATAGGATCTATATTTTCATTTTTAAAAAACACGAGGAAGCAGATGTTAGATAGGCTACCAACAGCCTATCTAACAAAAAAAAAAAATCTTTTCCTACCAGAAGAAAGACAGGGAAGAAACCAGCCTAGATCTGCCATCAACCTGGATCACAAAGGGTTTTCACTGTTGGTTGGCAGTTGGTCCACTAAATTGATAATATTTAAACCTCCTGGGCTTTGACTTTTTGCAGAAAGCAAGTTTCCTTAGCAGAAAACCACATTTTCTGTGCAGAACATTCTGCAATATAAATGTGTTCCTCTGCACAGAAAATGTGTTTTTTTGGTAGAATAAACCCTGAACAGCAAATAGCCCTCAAAAACTGCACAGTTTTGAGCACTTAGTTGCAGCAAAGAGAAACAGTAAATATATTTGTTCTTGCCTAAGAGAACAAAACGTATGAAGATTTACATCCCTAGACAAAAGTGAGCTCACCACAGTAATGGATTTCTCCAGGGGCAGCCTTCTCCTTCATCCAGGCAGCTGTAAGGCAAGCACAGATGTCAAAGGATGGTCTATCTACTGCCTCTGATAGGCCCAATTGCCCCATTATTTCTCCACTCTTGAGGTCTGCCCTATAAAATCTCAGGAAAATGATCATTCAGAGAACTGGAAGGGAACAAATGCCTAGGTCTCTTCTGTGCTAAAGATCCAGCTATCTACCAACCTTTCCATTACAGACTGATTTAGGACTTTATCACACTGGGGAAAAAGACGGGAGCAAAGCGGGATGCTCCCGTCAATATAATGCGACTTGGCAAAGATTATCACATGACGTTGCACGACTTCGTGATTATCCTGTGATTATGCCATGAATAAAGAGGAATTCTAGTGCTGCTTTTTATTCACAGGATTTTCCGTAAATAAAAAGCGGTGCTAGAATTCCTCTTTACTCATGGGATAATTGTGGGATAATTGTGATGTCGTATGATAATCTTTGCCAAATGGTGCGATATTGACAGGAGCATCCCAGTATGCTCCCATCTTGTTCCCTAATGTGATAAAGTCCATACATAGAATGAACCTAAACCAATGACTTTCTGTTTACCATCAGACTGAATCCCAGCACAGCATCACAAAACGTGAAAATGAGCCAGGTATGTACAACCTATACCCTTCTTAGGTCTTATGGTCCTTAGGGGTGCCTAGAGCCACTGCCACCAAATTGCTGAGGTTTACACACATTGTTCTTTCCCCACTGCTTCTAGGAGACATCAGTATGTTGTGTCCTGATTGACAGGAGAGCAGACAGGAGCTTCTCCCCAGTAAGTCCAAAATGAAGGATTATCACAATCCCTACGCATTCAGCGTAGTGTAGCGATTTGAGCATTGGACTAGGACTCTGGAGAGCAGGGTTTGGACCCTGGCTTGGCCATGTAAACTCACTGGATAATTTCGGGCAAGTCACACTTTCTCAGCCTCAGGGGATAGCAATGGCAAACCCTTCTGAAGAAATTTGCCAAGAAAACCCTGTGATAGGTTCACTTTAGCATCACCAATTGAAGGCACACAACAACAACAAGAAGAACAACAAAGTATTCTTTACTCTATTGAATACGCAAAGATCATAAATATAAACCAGTCACGAATTTGTAACTCTAGGTTACACATTTGTAACTGTGGCCATGGATTCCAATACAAGTCTTTAAACTATGCCATCTGTATCCCTGTTCTGATACTAGATACCTGATTTCCAAATGTCCAGATGAGCATGCAAAACATCACCACATGCTGGGGAGCGCTGGCGGAACTGCTCCTCAGACATGGCACACAGGTCTTTTCCAGACAGATCCTGGAATGATTTCCCAATCTGTGGTAACCGGTACTGATGTTCTGTCCATAAAATCCACTTCTGGACATTTCCTGGACTCCAGTCTGCTGGGTCTACAAAATAAACAATAGGGATATACATCACACATTATCTCAATTAGAATTAATAGCCAAAGCAAATGACTTCCAGAAACATTTTAAGTGACTGGCATTTGGAAAAGAAAACTTCCCTATCTTCTGATATGTGTGGATTGTTCTGTATAATCAAGCAATTTATAACTACCTAGGTAACAATTTCCCATGAATCTCCTACTGTTGCTTATTTTTCTTATGTGAGCCATATATATGTTTCCATTTACCAATTCCAATTAATTCAATGGGCCTAGTTGGGACTACCCACTCTGGTTGGAACTAACTTTTGGATTTAACTCTAGAGCTTCTACTAGCTACAGTCAGTGTGGCCAATGGACACAGGTAATGGGGGTTTAGTCAAACATCATCAGGAGTGGTCCATATAGAGAAAACTTTTTTAAAGTCTCTAAGAGGTAACCCAAATGGCAGATGACAAAGAACACTAGACCAGTTCAGCAGTATGTCTTTCTTCTTCTTGCACTATGCAAAGAAAGCTTTGCAGTGTGAATTCCCTTTCCCCTTTGCAATCAATGCATCATTCTTGCCAAATGTAATCAGAAAATTAATGTGCATTCCCATCATTTTTGTGTGTTGAAACCTGTACATCAGGTGTGTGTGGGGGGGGAGCTCAGACATGCTAGCACCCCCATTTAAACTTCTCTAAAATATTTTTCTTTAAAGGCATATCATGGCTACATTTGAATTATTGTATGATTAATTTTAGCAGGAGTAGAGAGTGAGATTGGACAGCTCTTGCAACCAAGCAGCTGTCTCTGACTGTGAAAAGTTTCCTCTAGCACAGGGGTAGGCAACCTGTCCCCTTTAAGGGCCGAGGGACTTCAGCTCCCAGAAGCCTCAGCCATGTTGGCCAATAGTCCCATGTTGGCCAATAGCTCCTGGGATTCTGGGAGCTGAAGTCCCTCAGCCCTTAAAAGGGAAAGGTTGCCTATCCCTGCTCTAGCAGCTTTCTGTGATGTCCTTTGAATCCCAAAATATTAATTTTCTTGATTTTTAGCAATGCAAATTTTCCCCTTTATATCTGCAGATAAATCTATACCATAGTACCTGTGCTATCACAGGTGACCCTTGTCACAAGAAACAGACAATTGTCTGCCTTAAGATAGGGCCTAAATCAGGGGTAGGCAACCTTTCCCCTTTAAGGGCTGAGGGACTTCAGCTCCCAGAAGCCTCAGCCATGTTGGCCAATAGTCCCATGTTGGCCAATAGCTCCTGGGATTCTGGGAGCTGAAGTCCCTCGGCCCTTAAATGGGAAAGGTTGCCTACCCCTGGCCTAAATACCCTAAAGCAGGGGTAGGCAACCTTTCACCTTTAAGTTCCAAGGGACTTCAGCTCCCAGAATCCCAGGAGCTATTGGCCAACATGGGACTACTGGCCAACATGGCTGAGGCTTCTGGGAGCTGAAGTCCCTCGGCCCTTAAAGGGGAAAGGTTGCCTACCCCTGCCCTAAAGGTACCAGAACCCATCTGATCTTGGAAACTAAGCAGGGTTAGCCAATGAATACCAAATGCTGTAAACTATATTCCAGAGGAAGGAATTGGGAAAACCACCTCTAAGTATTTCTTGTCTAAAAACCCTGTGAAATTCATGGGGTCACCATAGGTTGATTGGAGACTTGAAGGCACATACACACATTGAGATCCCAAAATGGACAATTTCAACTCTTGTGCAACTTCCACTCACTTCAAGAGGTCTTCTGTGGTCTGTGCCCTCTGCTTTACTAGAGGATTTAGAAAGACTACATACACATTTTATCTGTACTTCAGCAACAATTAGAGAAACCATAAAACCCAGCCCCAGCATATCAGCATATAAATCCAGTTAATGTATGAAACACTGTATATGCTGGCAGACTTGGGTTTCCTGGACACATATACTGTCCATCACAGTTTTAGTGTTTCTAGTAATGTGTTCCAAATTTCCGACTTTATCCACAACTTCCAGAATTTCCTCCCTATTTCAGGGACCAAATGGGAAGATTAGGAATGTCTAGACTCAGTAGGAGTTTGACTTTTTATAGATTTTAGAGAAGATTTTATGCACAGGTGATAAATGTATAATTTAACAGAAGAGATTCTTCAGAGGCCATTCTGCCAAAATACATCTTACTTCTGCATGACATCATTTGAAGATTGCTTTACATTCCCTGTCACTGAAAGCAATAAAAAAAAAAGGAGGAAGAGAGAGAGAGAGACAATATGGCAGCACCTTTAAGTGGTTTTCATTTTACCATGAGCTTTCTGGATATAACTTGTTTTTGTTTAGACATGAGCTTTCAAAGTTTATATCCACAAAAGTTCATGCTAAAATAAAAACCAGTTAGTCTTAAAGGTGCCTTTTCTCTCCCTCCCTTCCTTGTTTTTATGCTACAAGACATAAACACAACTACTTCTTTGAAAGCAAGAAAGTAAGCAATGGCCTATTCTATACATTCTCATACTAACTCCAATGACATTTGGGCTCATTTCCATGGTGGCAATTCTGTTACTTATACTGCAACATAAACATGGCCATATAACCAACAACGTCTTAGAATAATGGCAAATAAACAAGAGTTTGAAAGTAGCTCAAGACCTACCAGCCCATTGTCTGCCTCCACTGAACTTCCATTGGTGCCTAGAAACCCGCTCACTAGTCACAGCATTGCCCTGCACCACAAACATTTTTCCCAGTGCACCTCCCAAGCCAGTAAAAGAAGAGCATGCTTGAGGTACCCACCTGCTGCAATATTGAGAAGCTTGCAAGCTGTTTCAATGTCCTTGAGCACTTCACCCACCACCATACTTTGCACTTGCTCCAAGGAGTGTTCCTCCAGATGAAGGTTTGCTGGGTAGTCCATATCAGGTGTGAGGCTCAAACCTTGACTGTCAATGATAGGGCACTGCTCTGGTTCTTTGGGCACTTCTGCCCTAGCCCCTTGGCTGTTGGTTTGTTGACTTTCCCCCAGACCCTTTGGGGCCCAGGTGCTGTCATTTGGGTAAAGCATGTCAAAGTACTGCAGGCAGAAGGCAGGGAGAGTTTGCTCAGGTGTGGCAGGGGGGCTTGGACTGTCAAGAGACTTCCAGCTCTGGCTGTCAGGGTCTTGAGCCACAGGTAGTTTCTCCAGGCCTGAAAACAGCCCAGGATCCTGAAGGATGACCCGGCTGTGTGGCAGAGCAGTCAGGCCCTGGCCAGCACTGCCCATTACTCTGCACAGGTTTGCTTCCAGATCTGTCATCAAAGAAAGGGAGAAGGAAGGCAAGGGGGTGGAAACACATACACCAGTCAGATGGGATGGTTTGATAGTAATTCCTGCATTTCTGCCCAATGATCAGGCACAATGGAGGAAAGCTAAGCCTGTTAAAGGAAAAGAAACCACCAAAGAGTCACTCTATGACCAAAGAGACCCCTTGATGAAAACAGGTTAAATAGCTCTTCATGGGCTCAGGCAACTCTTTCCTTCTGGGTCATTTGGCAATAAGAAGGCAAGGGAAGGAATCCTGTCAGCAAGGGTGAGAGGATAATCAAAACACAGGAGAGTGAAAGACAGAGAGAGAGTTGTCCATGGTTAGGATCACATGATAGCTT
The DNA here is from genome assembly GCA_026167975.1 of Phrynosoma blainvillii. Classification (NCBI taxonomy): domain Eukaryota; kingdom Metazoa; phylum Chordata; class Lepidosauria; order Squamata; family Phrynosomatidae; genus Phrynosoma; species Phrynosoma blainvillii. Next base: position 244,267,635 of record JANUYF010000004.1, read on the forward strand.
TCTGGAGAGCAGGAGCAAATCTCTCTCTGGTTTCCGAAGAGCAAAGGGCAAGAAAAAAGGGGGGATCACAAATACTTAATATGATCAGCCCATCAAGTCACACTGATGGGGAAAGTGCATCTTCATCCCAACATAGACAGGAGATCAGAAATGGGCTCAGAATGTATTTGAACATTTAGAACTTAAACACTTCTTATACCTCTCTCTCTCTCTCACCTTCTTTCTTTGTATTCGGTGCAAAAACTATGCACACATTTTTCTTTTTGTTGTGTCCGGGCTGCATATCACCTCTCACAGTCACATCTTCATTGCAAGACCAACTCATTACTGAGGTAAGTGCAATAGCTCACAACTTTAAAAAGGGTGGGCTCATTCCTTTCCAAGAGTTCATTTGCTGTGATCTCCTCTTTATCAAGTGCGATTCTGTAATATGTTACTATTATAGGTATTTCTTTCATACCATCTGTGATATACAGTATTTCACTGAGAAAGACCTATAGAAACCTGGGCCTATTGCTTTGGGGATCTTTAATTTTTATTTTTAGGGATCAAAACAAATTCTTTGGAAGTTGTGTGCTTCCCCTTACCCAGAGCAGGGCAACTCCTGCTTATGTGAATATTTACACACATTAAATTGCCCAGTGACTAGAACTGTGACTAATCTAACATTTTAAAATGTCACTGAGGTGGAACACGCTGATGACAACCCTGCAAGCAAATGTTGGTGGCTCTCATAGTATACCAGCCAGCAACACCTCTCACTGTATTCATGTAGTCAGGTGTTCTTTGCCCCATTTTAATGGCAGGAGGAAACTGAAAGCCAGAATATCAGCCATTAGCAGAAATGCCTTCAGTGAGATACTGTAGAACTACTGTTGCTATTGTTGTGTGCCTTCAATTTGTTTCCAACTTAAGACAACCCTAAGGTGAACATATTAAAAGATTTTCTTAGCAAGGTTTGTTCAGGGGAAGTTTGCCATTGCCTTCCTCTGAGGCTGAGAGATTGTGGCTTGCCCAAGGTCATCTAATGAGTTTTAACGGCCAAGCAGGATTTGAAGAGTCCTAGTCCAACACCCAAACCATTACACCATGCTGGCTCAGTAGAATTGCTGTTTGGAGGGAGTTCTCTTACCTATATTTGAGAGGATAGCAGACTGGGGCCATTTGTATATTTCGAACTGCATTTGAAAATGAAGTCATTCCATGTAGGTTCCAGCTACCATGGACAATAACCTCCTTGCTCCCCAAAGGAGTGAAAAACAAAAGGTAGATTTCATCTCCTTGGAGTTCACAAAGGATATTGGCTTTTGGTGGTTCACCAATAGCCAAAAAAGAAAAATGAAAAAGTCCCCTGCCTTCCTGAATGAAGATGCTAAAATCAAGAAAACTTGAAAGAAAACAGGAAAGTAATTGTGACTGAAAGGATCTGTATGAGAGCACCAGCTCTTGTGCTGAAAAGAAATTCTTGGGCTAAGCATGAGCTCAGAGGCATTTTGTTTCTCCATTCTCTGCTGGCCTTCTTGAATCTTCCCTACATTTAACGCCAGTTGGTGGATCTTATGGTTCTTGTGAATACAAAAATTATCTCCTGCAAACCTAGACTCTGATCTCTCCTCCATACTGTATGTTCCTTTGCCTTCTAAGATCAAAGTGGCCAGGTGTGGATGGAACAATTCCTTGCCTCCGTAGTTCGATCCACTGCCTCTATAAAGTTTGTCAAGGTGTTAACAACATCCCATTTTCTTTCTTAAAAATCACTCAGATAATCCCAATTCCAGTAGGTGTATATACATTAAAATGGAAAACATCTCTGTGGTGTAAGGTCTTACAAGCACACACATGCATTTTATGAAAATTAATACTACGTAGTTATGTATATGTTAATGTTGCTTCCTCCTATCTTAACTCCTCCTTTTTCGGATTCTAATTCTGCTTTTCTTAGGATGTTTTCATATAAGTTAAACAAGTAGGGTGATAGGATGCTGCCTTGCCTGACCCCTTTGCCTATTGGGAACCTCTCTTTTTCCCCGAATTCTGTTCTGACGGTGGCCTCTTGTCCTTGGTACAGATTCCTCATCAGGACTATCAAATGTAGTGGCACCCTCATGTCTTTAAGTGCATTCCATAATTTTTCACATATTATTCTCCCATCCCCAATATCCTTAATTATTTCTCTAGTTCTCACAGAGGGGAAGACTATAAAACTTTAAGTAGCATTTCAACAGATTGTCTGTATATAAGATGAAAGCTATTTTCTTTCATGTGCCTATTTGCTAAACAGCATGTTAATGGTTGCTCCACAGCATTGTATGTTTAAATCTATGTGTCTATATTAGAATAACACTAAGATATTTTTTTAAAAAACTATACAAACTAAAGAAGAAAGATAATATAAATGCAGTACCCCTCCCTGAGAGTCTGAAGCATTCAAATGTGTATTTTAGCCACTGACAGTGCTATGCCCTTGTATGCTGCAATGTCTTCTTGTCTGGAGTTGAGGTTTAGTTACCAAGGAGGAGAATTAGGGCATTGGACCCGCAATATGAAATCTGCCCACCCAAACAAAATTTTAATTCCATCTCCAAATTTCTAGCATTACAGAGAGTGAAACATTGAAAATTGTTCACACCTAGAACTCTTGTATTTGCTATGTTTTCATTCCCTTGATAACTTTTCCTGCTCCTTTTTTTTTGGGGGGGGGGATGCCTAAATTGTATTTCTACTGAAGTTCAGAGTCATTGCATGATCTGAAGTATAGATATAGTGAAGAAACTAGAAACTGGAGCTAGCTTTTGTACACACATTTATAGGAGCAAATTGATATTTCCCAGTAAACATGTTTAGGATTAGAGTACTAAGGTTGTTATGAAATGGTAGGCTTGGCATACTCTTATCAGAGGCATAAGCACAACCCTGAAGATCACAACTCTTCTGAGGTCAAACAGGCAGCCAAGTGTCATTCCATTTCTGAATGTGCAGAACTAAATGTAGGTAAAAAGAGCCAAATCTCATAGAAAAGCCTGTGGCAGAAGACAGAATTGAACCCAAGCCCTCTGAATCACAGGCTGTTGTAATATCTACATTTTGTCTGGCAAATATATAGGGCTGTTACATCAATTCAGCATGAACCCAGTGGGACAAGTGACACTGGATAGACTTCATCCATAACCCCTTTGAACTCTAAAATCATGATCTGAAGGAAGTTTCCAAGTTGTCTTTCTCCTAATCCGTGATTTCAAACATTGTGCCCATCTGTCTTTGGTATAGAGAGGCCTGGACTTAACTGAGAAAGGGATGAGCCTGCGGGATATCCTTAGCAACCTTTAGAACTGTCACTAACCAGACAGAAAGCCTGTTGCTTTCCTGAGGCTTTAAAGAGGGGAAAATCCCTCTGAAATGAGAGTGTAGTTAGGATGCTACTGCTGGAGCCAGGACACTCATATGCACAAGCCAAACTATATATGGATATTTTCCTTGCATCACAGAACATCCCAATTCAAGCTAATAACTCATTAGTCTCTCTCTCGCTCTCTCTCTCTCTCTCTCTCTCTCTCTCTCAAAAAAAACTTTTTTAATGTGACATTTAAGAAACTGGCATTCGGAGCTCATATGAAAGTTAGCAGTTAACCAAAAAGAGGGTACATGGGCTAGAAATTTCCCATCACCATATGCCAAACCATATCTAATGTTCAATATTCCATCACTTACTCTAAACAAAGGACCAAGCTCTTAAGAGAACCAATACATACACATAAATATGCAGAAAGAGGACATTCCATATAAACCTATCTAAGGTTGCAATTCTATACACGCTTGCTTGGTAGTTGCCCTCATTTAATCCAGCTTCTGAGTAGACAACTGCATTGACAGCAAACCACTGACAGATTTGCAGAGATATTCAATGCCAGCCTTTGGCCTGGATAGAAATGAACAATTAGAACAAACCATCATTCTATGAACAATCAAAAATGAATAACTACAAGAACAATTGTTCATTTCTATCTGTGACCACAGACTTTGACTTTGAGAGGCTACAGTATTTTTAAAAGACAACACATTATTGAATAATTACAATTTCAAAGTTTATTTTAATATAATTTACTTCCCAAAGTAAGTGAATAAATAATAACTACCCATTCCATGTATTGTTGTAAAAGCTGTGAAGGAAGTTGTGAAAAGTGAAGAAAGCTGACTTGAAGAAAATCAACTCATTTGAAATGTGTTGCTGGAGAAGAGTCCTGCGGATACCATGGACTGCTAAAAAGACAAATGAATGGGTTTTAAAGTAAATCAAGCTTGAATTCTCCCTTGAAAAACAACTTTCATGCTTTGGACATATTATGAGATGATATGACTCATTGGAAAAGACAATAATGCTTGATAAAGTGGAAGGCAGTAGGAAAAGAGAAAGACCAAACTATAGGTGTATTGATTTAATCAAGAAAACTATTTTCCTGAGCTTGCAAGACATGAATAGGGCAGTTCATGGCCAGGGATATTGAAGGCCTCTCATTCATACAGTTGCCATAAGTTGAATTTAACCTAATGGCAAATAACAACAATAAACCTATCTCATGGTTGATTGGTTGGTTCATTTATTTCTTTCATTTGAATAAAATTAGCTTCCTAATTGTTGCAATATCTGCATGCAGAAACATCCACATTGTGTTTCCCTAAAAAAATGCAAAGCTAAAGAAAAGAGTCTGGCTTTCACTGCTGGCTAGGAGAAGGCTTGCTCACACTAGCAGAAGTAATCTTATGGACCTTTCACAAGGAGATATTTAGTACTTCCTTGTGTAATCTATTGTTGCAGTAACATTTTACAATAAATTTGCAGATATATAGTGTGCCCTCTGATATCTGGTTCCAGGATCCCACATGGATACCATAGTCCATGGATGCTCAAGTCCCATTAAATACATGGCATAGTAAAATGGTGTCCCTTATATAAAATGGCAAAATAAAGGCTTGCTTTTTGGAATTTATATGTTTTAAAAACATTTTCAATTAATGGATGGTTGAATCCGTGGATAAAAAGTCCATGGATACAGAGGGCTGACTGTATAATTTTGATGATTACCACCGTCTACACCAGGGGTAGGCAACCTTTCCCCTTTGAGGGCCAAGGGACTTCAGCTCCCAGAATCCCAGGAGCATTGGCCAACATGGGACTATTGGCCAACATGGCTGAGGCTTCTGGGAGCTGAAGTCCCTCGGCCCTTAAAGGGGAAATGTTGCCTACCCCTGGTCTACACTTTTGAAACATCTCAGCAGGCACTCGTAGAAAATTGGAATGGAGAGCTCTAGAAGCATTTCTCTTATTTTTATTTTCTTTAAGCTTCATCGCTTTAGCAAACTTGGGATAAATAGTCCCACCATCAGAGACATGAGAGTACAAGTGCAAGAAGTTCATTGCAAGTAATGCCATGATTTAGAACATTCAATCTTCAATATTGTTTCTGGACCATCTTTCAGATTCCCTGGACTCAAGACTAGTAGTGAAGGGATCTCTAAACTCTAGCTAGCAGTCTCTAGAATCTAGAGTTTACTGATGCCATACTAGGCAGACAAATGTACTCTTTGTGTAGCTGTTTTATTTGCAGAACTGTTCTGTACAGTACATTACCATCTTTGCCCTCTTTGATGTGCCAAATTTTTAAAAAAAACACAACAACATTTCCTTGCTGATGTTCTTCACAGGTTTCTGCCAAAGTCCTGGACCCATAGTTTCTTCCCCAGCATGAATGATATATGGTAAATAAGAGATAATTAAATGTCACTAATTGCTGCAAGCCAAAAGACCTATTATGCCTGATAGGCCAATGAATGAAAGTATCAAACAAGATGATTTGTTCTTAAAGCAAATTAGGAGTACTCATCTCTACTGCTTGTAACACAGAGTGATCCGACATCTCTCATTTGCTTACACAAAGGGTGCTTCATTATCCCTAGAAAGGATACTTAATGCAAATTAGAAACAAGCTTGGAATTGCACAACTACAACAATGGTTAAGAATAAGATATAGCCTTCTGTGTCATGGGTAGGGAATGCTTTGGATTACAACTCCCACCCAACTTAGCAAGTATAGCTAACGGTGAATGAAGCTGGACCTTATAACATCAGGAGGATTGTATATTTCTCCAGTTTCAGTCTATGTGGTGCACTGTGGATGTAAATATCTTTGATTGTGGTGATTTAAGCACATTAATTGTGGAACTATTTGAAAAGGCATTCCAGCATTCTATTTTTATGACATTATGATTTGTGCATTGTAATGCACCTATAGCTGAACAAATATCTAAGTTAAAATTCAACAGGTTTTTAAAAATAAATATTTGGTCATGTAACAATAACAACAACAAAACAAACTGGCAATTTGTAAACCTGGAAATCAGGACTAATGAAAGCACAGTTTTGAATGCTGGCATCTGTAAAACCATATCGTTGCCTCAGATCTGAAGTTTTGGCTCTTATTGGGAAAAACTCTACAAGAACAGCTTAACCTCTGCAAAGCAAGCACTCCGTTCCTTCTTTGCACAGGCAGTACAAGTTGGTTTCTGCTCAGACCTGCTGACACAAGGTAATTTTTAATAGCCCAGCCAGGTATTCCAAACACAGCATTCACAGATCAGGAACAAATGTGATTGTTCGCATCGGTTGCTTACATTAAGATTGAAGACTGTGATCTTTGCAGACTTCCCAGTGAAAATGCAAACAGCTGCTATTACATATTTAGGAACATAGGAAGCTGCCTGCCCTGTGCCAACTCAGAACTACCTATCTAACCTAGTATGTTCTGCTCTGACTGGCAGAGCAGGTCTACATTTGCCAAAATAATCTGGGCTGCCCCTGGAGTATTCGGAGCCTGATTTCCCCCCAAATTCCTGCCTTACTTGCTCTCTTTTGCTGTGGGTTTTTGGTTCTTGCAGTGAACAACAGCTGCCTGCCTGTGCAGCCCCCATTTGTTGTTTGGTGCTGCTGCTGGGATCATTCTGACTTCAGGTTGACTTGTGCCCACAGCAGTGGCACGAAGGCAAGGGACCACAAGTGAAAAGGCAGCCATCATCATCGCTATGAACAGAACTGAAAACCCACAGGAAAAGTTGAGTTATTTAAATGCAGGTGGGGGGGAAGCCCCAGATCATGTGTGGGTGTCATGAAGAGAGTCCAGACTCAATTCAGAGTTGTGGTCCTGCATCGCAGGATGCAGCAGACCAGGGAGCAATTGGGGGTGCCCAATTCTTCAAAGGCCAGGGAGCAATCCTGGTGCCTTATTCTTCTTCAAACCTTATTTTTTGTGTTGTGCCTCCAAGTCCTTTTGACTTATGGCAACCCTAAGATGAACTTATCATGGGGTTTTCTTGGCAAGATTTGTTCAGAGGTGGTTTGCCTTTGCCTTCCTTTGAGGCTGAGAGAGTTTAACCTGCCCCAGGTTACCCAGTGGATTTCTATGGCTGAATGAAGATTCAGACCCAGGTCTCCCAGAGACCTATCAACACTCAAACCTCTACACCAGGAGTAGGCAACCTAAGGCCTGGGGGCCGAATGCGCCCCCCCCCCGAGGCCTTTGGACTGGCCCCAGGCCCCCCGCCGCCGCCGCCCACCATGATGATATTGATTATTGTTGTTATTACTTGTTCCTGGGGTTTTCTTGGCAAAATGTCCACAGGGGTTTTGCCATGGTTTTTCTGGGGCTGGGTGTGCATGCATATTTATTTGTTTATTTATTTATTTGTTTATTTGTTTGTTTGTTTATTTATGGTGCTTCCCCCCCCCCAATTGTCTGAGGGACAGCTACCTGGCCCCCAGCTCAAAAAGGTTGCCTACCCCTGCTCTACACCATTCTGGAAACCTGATTTGCCAGGGATTAAACCTAGGGCTTTCTTTTTTTCTTTTCTTTTTTTTTTTTAATAAGAAATTTATTGACATATTGACACCTAGGGCTTTCAACATTTAAAAAGACAAATGTCCTGAACCAAGGTTTTCCCCAGAGTTCAGAAAACTTAGTTTTTTCTCCTTCCCCCTCCCCCCCCCCTTTTTTTTAACTTAACCTCCCAGATTCTCCCAAGCAGCATGACTGTGGTATTCTTGGAGCTGTGGTCCAAAAAAACCCTAACTTTCCTAGGCTCTGACTCATTACTACATTTGGGTAGCCAATATCTCCCACTTTTATTCCATGGAAACTGGTGTGTGTCACTACTATGTTCCCTGACTCACCAAACTACTTGAACATAACCAAATTGTTGGGTCCATCCCTCCCATATACATTCCCTCTGAAAGACATCAGCCAAGGACTGACACTCCTTTGGATAAAATGGATTCCTGTAATGCCTTATAGGAAACATTTACAGTAGTTCACGTATGAGACTGAACCCAATGAGTTTTAGCAAAATAAAATTGCAGATAGTGTGTATTTTAAGTACATCGGAAACCACCATAGATGAACATTCAATCTTACTTTTAAGAAAAGTAAATAAATAACAATGTCAAAGTAAAACAAAAAAAATGTTTTTAATGTTCATGCAAAGTACTATGATTGACTAGATTATCTCTGTCCAGAAAAGAGCTTAACTGGTATATGAGGTGGAGCTGGAGCTAAGCACTCAAAGCTACAGATTCCACTTGGGTTTCCAGTGACAGGGATGGATTTAGGAGCACTTCCAAGCAACATACTTGCTTCTTCAGGGGTAATGCAACCCCAGCCAAGAACAGTCTTGTTATCCAGTTTCTGGACCTGAGAACTACCAATCCACAGAGCCTCTATCATATCAAGATTCAGCTTCAGTTTATTGACCCTCCTCCAGCCCACTGCAGAATTCAGCCACTGCACATTAATTATTATATTATATTATATTATATTATGTATAGCTATTGTAAATGTTTATAAGGCATTATAAGAATCCATTTTATTCAAAGGAGTGTCATTCCTTGGTTGATGTCGTTAAGAGGGAATGTATATGGGAGGGATGAACTATATGATATAGTTTCACCCTCATTACTGAGAAATGGAACTAATTCAATTACCGTACTTATTTTTAAGTAGTGACTTAATCATACAATCATAGAGTTGGAAGAGCCATCCAGTCCAACCCCCTGCCATGCAGGAACTCAAAATCAAAGCATCCCCGACAGATGGCCATCCAGCCTTTGTTTAAAGTCCTCCAAAGAAGGAGACTCCACCACACTCCAAGGGAGTGTGTTCCACTGTTGAACAGCTCTCACTGTCAGGAAGTTCCTCCTAATGTTGAGGTGGAATCTCTTTTCCTGTAGCTTGCATCCATTGTTCCAGGTCCTATTCTCTGGAGCAGCAGAAAACAAGCTAGCGCCTTCCTCAATATGACATCCCTTCAAATATTTAAACAGGGCTATCATATCCCCTCTTAGCTGTCTCTTCTCCAGGCTAAACATACCCAGTTCCCTAAGTTGTTCCTCGTAGGGCATAGTTTCCAGACCCTTCACCATTTTAGTCACCCTCCTCTGGACACGCTCCAGTTTTTCAACATCCTTTTTGAATTGTGGTGTCCAGAACTGGACACAGTATTCCAGGTGGGGCCTGACCAAAGCAGAATACAGTGGCAGTATTACTTCCCTTGATCTAGATACTATACTTCTACTAATGCAGCCTAAAATTGCATTGGCCTTTTTAGCTGCAGCATCACACTGTTGACTCATGTTCAACTTGTGGTCCACTAGGACTCCTAGATCCCTTTCACATGTAGTCTCATTAAGCCAGGTGTCCCCTATGTTATATCTATGCATTTCATTTTTTTGCCCTAAGTGCAGTACTTTACATTTCTCTGTGTTGAAATTCATTTTGTTAGCTTTGGCCCAGCTTTCTAATCTATTAAGATCATTTTGAATTTTCATCCTGTCCTCTGGGGTATTAGCTATTTCTCCTAATTTGGTTTCATCTGCAAATTTGAGAAGCATGCCCCCTATTCCTTCATCCAAATCATTAATAAAGATGTTGAATAGCACTGGGCCCAGGACAGAACCCTGTGGCACCCCACTGGTCACGTCTCTCCAGGATGAAGAGGAGCCATTCCTGAGCACCCTTTGGGTTTGGTCAGTCAACCACTTACTAATCCACCTAACAGTTGTATTGTCTAGCCCACATTTTACTATCTTGTTTGCAAGAATATCATGGGAGACCTTGTCAAAAGCCTTACTGAAATCAAGATATGCTATATCTACCGCATTCCCTTCATCTAGCAAGCTGGTAATTTTATCAAAAAAAGAGATCAGCTTAGTCTGGCATGACTTGTTTTTGAGAAACCCATGTTAACTTTTTAATGATTATGGCATTCCTTTCTAAAAGTTCACAGACTCTCCGTTTAATGAACGGTTCTAGAATCTTTCCCAGTATTGATGTCAGACTAACTGGGTGATAGTTGTTGGGATCCTCTTTTTTCACCTTTTTGAAGATAGGGACAATGCTTGCCCTTCTCCAGTCTGCTGGGACCTCTCCTGTTTTCCAGGAGTTCTCAAAGATTATTGCCAGTGGCTCTGAGATTACATTTGCCAGTTGTTTTAATATCCTTGGATGTAGTTCATCTGGTCCTGGAGACTTAAATTCATTTAGGTTAAAAAGGTATTATTTTGTGTTGCATTTCCCCTATTGTATCCTCTGCTCCATTTTCCTCAGGCTGAACACCCTTTTTCTTTTGTGAGAAGACTGAGGCAAAGAAGGTGTTGAGTAGTTCTGCCTTTTCTCTGTCCTCTGTTAGAATTTCTCCATCTTCTCTGTGCAGTGGCCCTACCATTTCCTTCTTCTTTCTTTTGCTACGGACATACCCAAAAAACCCTTTTTATTGCCCTTAACCCCTCTAGCAAGCCTAAACTCATTCTGTGCTTTGGCTTTCCTGACTATACCCCTACATATGCTAGCTATTTGTTTGAATTCCTCTTTAGTGATTTCACCTCTTTTCCATTTCTTATACATCTCCCATTTAAAACTTAGTTCAGTTGAAAGTTCTTTTGTCATCCAATCCAGTTTCTTTGTCATCCATCTCCCATTTTTCCTTCTCATTGGAACAGTTTGAGATTGTGCCTTTAGTATCTACCTTTTGAGAAACTCCCATCCATCCTGAACTCCCTTATCCTTTAGTATTCCTGACCATGGGATCACTCCCATGTTTCTCTAAGTTTGTTGAAAACAGCTCTCCTAAAGTCTAGAAAGAGTGTTTGACTATGCCTAGCTTCTCCTTTCCACTGTATAAGAAACTCCAGGATAACATGATCACTCCCACCTAAGGATCCCACCACTTGCACCCCATTTACCAGGTCAGCCCTGTTGGTTAGGATCAGATCTAAAATAGCTGATCCCCTTGTTGTCTCTTCCACTTTTTGGACAAAGAAATTGTCTTTGAGGCAAGTGAGGAATTTGCTAGACCTTGGAGTATTGGCTGAGTTTGACTTCCAGCAAATATCAGGATAGTTGAAGTCACCTATCACTACTACATCTCTCCTTTCTGAGTGTGTGGTCATCTGTTAATCCAATTCAGGGGTAGGCAACCTTTCCCCTTTAAGGGCCGAGGGACTTCAGCTCCCAGAATCCCAGGAGCTATTGGCCAACATGGGACTATTGGCCAATATGGCTGAGGCTTCTGGGAGCTGAAGTCCCTCGGCCCTTAAAGGGGAAAGGTTGCCTACCCCTGATCCAATTCCTCAGTCTGACTTGGGGGTCTGTAGCAGACTCCCACTATACCATCCCTGTTGTTTCCTTCCCCTTTAACTTTTATCCAGATGCTCTCCACCTGATTTCCAGGATTTAAGTCCTGGATCTCTTCACAGGTATAAACATCCCTGACATATAATGCTATTCCTCCTCCTTTCCTGTTTGGCTTATTTCTCTTAATAAGGTTATACCCTTCTATTCCTATATTCCAATCATGAGACTCATCCCACCAGGTTTCAGTGATGCCTATTATATATTTGCTTTGTTGTGCTAGGAGTTCAAGTTCATCTTGTTTATTTCCCATGTTTGCAAGCTTGGGAGTCAGTGACCATGATGCAAGGCAGGATGAATACCTCTTGTATTTACAGCAAATCACTGTGACCAAGCAGCATCTGCCTCTCACATCACATCATTATAAAACTCTTTCTGAAAGCGTATGTATAATTAAATGAATGTATAAGCGATTAATTCTGTCATATGCTCTCCACTCTGACCTTCCATTAGCTTTCCTGATAATGTATCTGAAAGGTATGAATACTAGTCTAAGTAATAAATACATAAATGATTATATTTTATTTTTAATTTCACAACTGAAGTCACTCAAGAAGAAAGGTCATGTCTGCCAAACAGATAGGTTGCAAATGGAAGAGTATTTTCTTAGTCTCTTGGGTTGTAGGGGCAAGATATGAATGGCTGCTTTGTTGACCTTATTTCTTGGTGGCATACAAGGATGTTATCCAAAGCTTCTAGTATTTGCATCTATGGGATGAAGCAGGCTGACATGAAGGAGCAACCAGAAGTTCTGGAAGCATGCCGCTGCCATGATCCAAAATGATCCATCGTCTAAATGCCACACACCCAATGTGGCCAAAAGCCACTTTGTTTGGCCCATCTGTTTCATGCCTATGCCTCTTTGTGGCCATGGAGTCAAAGAGGTGGTCTCCTTCTTTGGAGGTTTTTAAACAGAGGCTGAATGGGCCCAGTGCTATTCAACATCTTTGTCAATAACTTGGAAGAAGGAATAGATGACATGCATATAAAGTTTGCAGATGACACCAAATTAGCAGGAATAGCTAATACCCCAGACAGAGTACAGGATCAAAATTCAAAATAATTTTAATAGATTAGAGAGCTGGGCCAATATTAATGAAATGAATTTCAACACAGAGAAATGTAAGGATTTGCACTTAGGCAGAAAAAATGAAATGCATAGATATAGGATGGGGGACATCTGGCTTGACAACAGTACATGTGAAAGGGATCTAGAAGTCCTAATAGACCAGATATTGAACATGAGTCAACAGTGTAATGCTACAGCTAAAAAAGCCAATGCAATTCTAGGCTGCATCAATAGAAGCATAATGTCTAGGTCAAGGGAAGTAATACTACCACTCTATTCTGCTTTGGTCAAGCCTCACCTGGAATACTGTGTCCAGTTCTGGGTACCACAATTCAAAAAGGATGTTCAGAAGCTGAAGCGTGTCCAAAGGAGTGCAACCAAAATGGTGAACGGTTGGGAAAACTTGCCTTATGAGAAGCGATTTAGGGAGCTGGGTATGTTTAGCCTGGAGAAGAGAAAGTTAAGAGGTGACATGATAGCCCTGTTTAAATGTTTGAAATGTGTCATGTTGAGGATGGAGCAAGCTTGTTGTCTGCTGCTCCAGAGAAAAGAACATGGAACAATGGATGCAAGCTGCAGCAAATGAGTTTCCACCTCAAGATTACCTCCTAACAGTAAGAGCTGTTTGACAGTGGAACATTTCAGGGAGTGGTGGAGTCACCTTCTTTGGAAGTTTTTAAAACAGAGCCTGGACGGTCATCTGTCAGGGATGCTTTGATTGCGTATTCCTGCAAGGCAGCAGGTTGGACTTGATGACCCTTGAGGTCTCTTCCAACTCTATGATTCTAAGTGCAAATTAATATAAAGGATCCTTTGCCTATTTTAATACATAAATATATTTTGATTGTTTATTATTTTTAGAAATAAATGGATATAAATTGAAAAAATAACTTCTCCCAGATTTGGCAGCAGCAAAGGTGGCTGTAGCTGCAGGCATCTCTGCTATTAAACAAGAACATGTATAGCTGGAGGAGCATCAGGCCCCACAACCATTTGCTTCTGGGTTTTTTAAAAAAAAATTAAATAGTATAAGTTTGGCACTGTAGTGCTTTTAGGTTAGAAGGATTGAAACGTAATTGTGAACTGTAACTATTGCCAGCCAGTTCCAAGGACAATTAGTTTAGCAGGAATCTCTGCACTAATGTGAAGCAAAATATGAAGGTTAAGAATGGCCCCAGGGACCAAAGACTTAGTATTGCTCAGTGTGTTGAATGTGTTGTGAATATGAAGTGCTTTTCTTTGCCATTTTGCCTCAGTATTTTATTTATTTATTTATTTATTTATTTTTGTCTTTCAGGAAGCATATCCTGAAAAGCTGAAAGAACCCTAGGTATCATTGGAGGAGAAAGGGAAAGACAGGGATATGACCATATGTGGAGTGATGATGGCCCCTCCAAGGAAGCAGGAGATCAATTAGGTACCAGGACAGCCAGTTATAAGCTAGGACAGTGTTGCCAGAAGAATTGTTAAACCTGTTGAGGTGTGCTACCGTCAACTTTGTGGTAACACAATACGTACAAAACCTTATCTAACTGAAGCAAAAATTCTAGTCTCAGTCCTTTTGATGGGAAGGGATAACAAGCTATGGTCCAAACAGAACCAGTCGGTGTGAACTAGAGTTACATACATGATTACTGTGGTGTGTATTTGAACACTCCAGACAAAATTAGATGGAATTCTATGTCTGATACACTGAAATATCTACATAGGCTCCTGCCTATTATGCCTGAAAAAGTAGATGACATTATGAACTACTGCTTCTTAGGCTTTCAGAACCTGGTCATCTCATGGTACAGGAGGACAAGGTGGTCATGAAGCCATTAGCTGTGTCTCTAGACATCCCACAGCAGGAAGATGGCATGGTCATGATCTATCTGCTGCCAACTCACCCTGTACTGTATCTTCAAAAAACAAATTAAATATCTGGAAATAAAACATGGACCATGTCAGTTATTGAAGGATGTGCATATAAAGCCATAAAAATTGTGTATCTTTGGGATGCCAAGAACCTTCTTTCGGCAGTATATGCACTCTTCCATTTCAAAGCAAACTGGTCACAGAGAAATAAGGGCATTTAGATAAACAGATAAGATTAGAAAATAAGAGGAGGAATTCAGCTGGGTCATTAGACCAGGGTAGGTATGGGCGCAGATAATCCAGTGTTCTGGTTTCACATGGTCCATCCAGATGCAACAGCAATTACAGTCAGCCCACCATATCCATAGATTTTTTATCCATGGATTCAAGTATGCATGGTTTGGAAATATTTTTAAAATGTATAAATTCCAAAAGGCAAACTCTGATTTTTCCATTTTATATAAAGGACACCATTTTACTATACCATTGTATGTACTATACCAGGGGTAGGCAACCTTTTTGAGCCGGGAGCCAGGTTGCTGTCCCTCAGACAATTGGGGGGGCCAAAGCACCATAAATAAATAAATAATTTTGTAAAATTAAAAATTAAAAAATATGCATGCACAGCCCCAGAAAAGCCATGGCAAAACCCCTGTGGAGATTTTGCCAAGAAAACCCCAAGAACAAGTAATAACAACAATAATCAATATCATCATGGTGGACGGCGGCGGCAGGACTGGTCTGGGGCCGGTTCAAAGGCCTCGGGGGGCCGCATCCAGCCACCCGGGCCTTAGGTTGCCTACCCCTGTACTATACCATTGGACTTGAGCATCCATGGATTTTGTTATCCATAGTGAGTCCTGGAACCAAACCCCAGCAGATACACTGTAATGATCTAAGACAGTCTTTCTCTGAAAGCCTTTCAGCAGGGCAGCTAGCATCATTTCAAGAAGGGTGTAATGCATGCCAGATTCAAACCCAGTAAGTGATATTATTTCTTTTCCTAACTTATATTTCTTCCCGCTTCTCCATGCTATCAGCTTTGTTAAAAACTTGAATCCTAAATAAGACCCATACTGAGGACAGCCACAACAATGGGTCTACAGAAGGAAAATAGTTCTCAGAAACAAATGGCCTTTACAGACTGCCAGAAATAATGCAGCTTGAAGCCACTTTAACTGTCCTGGCTCAGTGCTAGGGAATCATCGGAAGTGTATTTTTTTCTGTGACATCGAGCCTTCTCTGTCAGAGAGGTCTGGTGCCACAATAAACTACAGTTCCCATGATTCCCTAGCACTGAGCCAGGGCAGTTAAAGAGGCCTCAAGCAGCATTATTTCTGGCAGTCTGTAAAGGCCCAAACTTTTGCCAAAACTACACCAATGTCATAGAGTCCTGGGGGTAGAAGGACTTGGTTGAGGAGAAATTGTAGTCTAATTCTTTTTTCCTTTCCTTTTCTTACTTTTTTGACCTCTGCCTAAATGAATGACCCAAGAAAAATAAACTTCTACCAGATTTGCTTAATAAGAGGGGTGAATCATATGCTACCATTTTCAATCCCACCTGATTCTATAGGTTGATCTCTGGACTGATTATAAGAACTGCACTAGAAAGAGGTCTGTTTGAGGATGGTCATGATTTTCAATACAGGCTTGGACCTGATGGCCTGTTCATTCCACTGACATGTAATTCATTTGTCCTGCAAAGACTCTGAATGTTTTTCAGCGCAGCAACCTCGAAGTCAGGTTCTCTGCAGGTCAGGAATTGTACACAAAGAGGGCCAGCTGTTCAGAAAACTCTGCTTGCATGGTAATGCTTCACATTCTAGGAATCTCTATCAGGAGCTTGTGCCTATAGGTTTCCCAGAGAGATGTTGCCCAGCTCCAAATCGTTAGTTTATTTGCTCTGGATTAAATTAAAGCTTTAACAGATCAGCCTGAAATCCAGCCCCCATGTGGTTTCCAACACAAAAGAGAATCTGGTAACAGCTTGCAAAGGTCTTGAAGTCCTGAGAAAGGCCTTTGCCAAATTACAACAGTGGGGAGTTGCTTGGAAGTGGGATTAGATCATACTCTTGCCTTGACCACAAGAAAAAAGGTAACAAAGAAGACAAGGATGCCAGTCATTTTGTGGGCCAAATACTAACCAGGCTGCAGCTGGCTGTTGGCTTCTCCCCATCATCCACTATGCTCAGGCTCCCACATCCTGGTCAGGAAAATGTGGGACAACATACTTACTGACACATCAGACAGATAAACACTACACACTGATACAAACCAGAAATTTCAGAAATATGCTACATGAAAGGCTTTAGACTAGGTGCAGCAGAACTATTTTCACAGTGGCACAGTCTGGATTGTGATTCTAATTTGAATAGTGCACATGGAACTCAAAATGGTGCCCAAGTAGTGCACACGCATGCGCGGCTCCGACCACCATTTTTTTTTAATTCGGCCCTCCAATGAGCTGGGGGATGGCGAACCGGCCCCGGCTCAAAAAGTTTGAGGACCCCTGGGGCCATCCCAGTCTATGGCTCTGGATATTTAACTCTACTCCATCAGCTAGTATTTTGAACCAAACCCCTTTCAGTTACTATTTTGCTGCTGGCTCTGGTATTGAATCTTGTAGTTCTGGTAAAAACACTAAGTAGACCCAGCAGTCTTGACATTTGTCTATTTCAAGACTAGAGTGACATGACCAAAATACTTCAGCCATTGGTCTGCTTCTCAGAGTTTTCTTGTGGGAACCAGTGCCAAAGTTTGGGGGAAATACTTTTTGGATTAAAATTCCCAGAATCTTCCAGCTAGGATGTGCAGTTGTAGTCCAAGAAATAATTTCAAAGCTCTGGGAGCCACTAGGTTACAACTATTCTAAAGCAACACGCATGCTTCCTGATAAACTGACTTCTAAAGCAACACCCTTGTGCAAAAGTAACTATAACATATTATATCATCATGATCCATGCATTAGTGTCTGAACTAAAAGAGCCATGTTACCCAAATGACCTAAAGGGGAACTATTGACCTTAAGTCCCTAAACAGTTACAATGGAAGGCAGGAAGGTCACAATGGCACGCAAATCCACCACACCTGTCTTTTCCTTTTCCCTATCGTTGGCATGTTTCATGCTGAGAGGCCAAGGGCCTGTGGTCTGGGAAAGTGAAGCTGGCCAGCAGCAGAACCGCTAGGCTGTGGGAGCAAAAAGCCTGAGTAATCTTCTGACAAAATGTGTTGTACTCTAAGGGTGGAGACCTTTGTTTGGCTTTCTCTGGCTTTGGCACACAGACTGCTTGCTGCCTTTATGGGATAGGTGGAGAACTGTTTACTTGGAGAAGCTGCTCCAAACAAGAAGGAGATTCACTGCAACAGCAAGCCAAGGATTGTCTGAAGCAGAGAAAGGAAAGCCAGCTTTCCTCTCATGACTCTCTTTCTACCCGATCCCTTTCCAGTCTCAGTTCTTGGGGAGTAATCCTTGAAACAGATTAACAAAGCAAGCTCTTCCTTCTGTTTCTAATTTAGAAGCAAAGGTGCCACACAGGAGCAATGGACTTAAACACATTAAATCATTCTTCTTCCTCTCTGCGTTTTTTTAAAAAAATCTCCTCTTTATTCCCATGAGCATTTTTCCATTTTCTTCTATTTTCTTCCCTGAAACCACTAAAACTTTTAGCCATTGGTCTGTTTCTCATGTGTACATTATGTTTTGTTGCTCCACAAATATTTTTCATCTGTCATCTATCTTTTCATGTAACCCCAGCTGTGATGCCTATTTTACAATAATATGCATCCTCTTAGTTTTAATATTTTAAGAAAGAACAGCAGGCTGCCTGGCTTTGAACCTGCAATGCTAACGCATGCACTGTAATTTTATTTCTTTTTCTCAATGTCCCTATTAATTTTTAGAAGGCCAGCAGCTTGGAAAGGAACTCTGATCGCTTGGGGCTTAAGCAAACAGTGGTTATATTCATGGAACAGGTGTAGGTTATTTTTCATCTCTACTTCCTCATTGTCAGTCCCAGCACCTTGGAGAGAGCTTGAACTGAAAACCAAATCATTTCAGTGTGTCAAATCCAGAATTTGGACAAGTTACTTTTGGGGGGTGGAGTATAGCTCCCAACATCTCATAGCCAGCATCGCCTCTTGGGGAGTTCTGGGAACGGTCTTTCAAAGAACAATTTGTCCAAGCTTAGGTCAAAGGACAGCTTTGGAGATTTGCCCGCATGTGTCTACCAAAGGACCAAAATGGCAATGAAGCTGTGGACCACCCTCCACCAAAGTGACATGAACGAAAGCAACCTGGGAGCTCTGCCTGGCAGGCATCCCACTTTCCCACACTGCGTACATCTGAACCTCAGCTACATTCAGAAATTTTATTTTATTTTATTTTATTTATTTCAAGGATTTAATAAATCTCCCACAATGGGATTCAAGGCTGGCGTTTGTGAATTTGGATGTGTGCATTTTACACCTGCACTGCCCACATGCTGAGTCTGGTATTGGATGCAGAATTAATATTCTGACAACCCTCTACTTTCATTTTGTAAGCAAGTCTTCTCATCCTTATGACTGCACGGATAGGCTGGAAAATGTGGGAAATGCCTGTTGAAATCTCAAAAGCTACATTAGGGAAAGCTAGGCGAGCTTCCAGGGGTCAGAGCTTAGAAAAGTAACTTTTTTTAAGAATACAATTGCCAAAATCCCATGGGGTATTGTATGGTGTTGTGTGTTTTTTTAAAGAGCAAATTTTCTAGGCTCTGCCAGGTACAATATACTCCAGTGTTTTCACAGAGCTCATTTCTTCTCCCAGTAACTAGAAGAGCTATAGTAAATGGGGGAAATGCAATATTTAGATATTTTCTCAGTTTCTGTAACTCAGAGTTTATGTGATTTAACTTTTATTGGTGCAAAATCATAATCATCATCACCACCACAACTGAATGTCAGTTCTAGTCTCACAATCCATTTCTCTTTTTAAAAAAAAGTATCTGCAGCCCTCAACTGCTAGGCAAGGCTAGACATGATAGATATTCCTTTGCAGCTGGTCATCTTTAGATGTTATTGCTTCAGATAACTTATTATGGTTCCATTAAATTTAATTTCTACATGAATAAGAAATAAAATGTCACCATCAACATTACATTTTACTGTGGATTTTTGTGACAAAAAGACACAACAGGTTTGGTGAAGTTGCTCTTTACTGTTGTTGTAAAAGAGTAATCCAAAGAGGATTTTTTTTCAGTTTAGAAAAGTTACTTTTCTGGGCTATAGTTTCCAGATTTCCTCAGCCAGCATGGCTAGTCCTGGCTATGTTGGCTGGGGGATTCTGGGAGTTTTGATTGAAAAAGTTTTAAATTGGTCTTAGAATCTTATTTAAAATTTATCCTAAGAGCTGGTCATAAGGCTAAGCATGCACAGATACTAGAATTATGCTTTTAAGCAGGGGCAGGCAATCTTTTTGAGACCTGGGCCGGTCTCCCTTAGCCCAGGTCTCGGCTGGGCCAGGCGGGGGGGGGGGCGGGGGCGCACGCGCACGCCCTCCTCTGCGCGCACGCACACCCTCCTCCGTGCGTGATGCGCCCCCATGCACCCTCCTCCGTGTGCAGCATGCGCGCGTGCCCACAACCGCCACGGCACATAAGTCACACTTTCTCAGCCTCAGAGGGTGGAAATGGCAAATGGCGGTCAGCTCACTGTCCTGAGGCAAGTCTGCTTCGCTTCCACAGGTGTCCTCAGTCCTCCCTCTTCTTCCCAAGAGAGGACTGAGGACACCCGTGGAAAGTGAAGGAGACTGGCCTCAGGAGAGCAAGCTGAGCGCCCGGCCGGCCAGGGTCCTCTTCTGAGGCGTTTCTTTCGCCTCCTTGGCTGCCTCCCTTGGGGAAAAGAGGGAGGACAGACAGCCAAGGAGGCGAAGCAAAGGCTTCCGAAGAGGATCCTGGCAGGGCAGTGAGCCCGCTGCCTGAAGCCGCTTTCCTCAGCTTCCACGGGTGTCTTCAGCCCTCCCTCTTCTTCCCAAGGGAGGGCTGAAGACACCCATGGAAGCCGAGGAAAGCGGCTTCAGGCAGCGAGCTCACTGCCCTGCCAGCAAGGATCCTCTTCGGAAGCCTTTGCTTCGCCTCCTTGGCTGTCTGTCCTCCCTCTTTTCCCCAAGGGAGGCAGCCAAGGAGGCGAAGCAAAGGCTTCCGAAGAGGATCCTGGCAGGGCAATGAGCTCGCTGCCTGAAGCCGCTTTCCTCGGCTTCCACAGGTGTCTCCCCTCCCTCTTCTTCCCAAGGGAGGGCTGAAGACACCCATGGAAGCCGAGGAAAGCGGCTTCAGGCAGCGAGCTCATTGCCCTGCCAGCAAGGATGACGCTGTACAGGGGGCGGAGCTTGCCGAGAGCAACCCGGCAGCCATTTTATGTTGCCGGAGAAGCCGGCAAAAAAACCCGCAGCGGCGGTAGTGCCGCGGCGGCGGCGGCAGGAACAAAACGGGGCCGGTAACAAGGCCTCTCTGGGCCGGATCCGGCTCGCGGGCCATAGGTTGCCGACCCCTGCTTTTAAACAAACAACTCTAAATATATTCTTTTGAAAGATCACAGTGATCGAACTAGAACCCAGGAAGGTCTGTTCATATTGCAAACTATCCCATCTCCATTCATTCCCCTATCCATCTCAGCTTCCCTGAAAACCTCTGTTTCCATCATTGGTGAATGCAGCCAGGTAAAACAAGTGAGTGTCTATAATGTCTAAAGCAAACAATTGCCAAGCTCCTTTCTCACTGCCATGGGATTTGAAAGAAATTGCTTGAGTTTGGTTTTGTTGCTGTTGTTGTTTTGGTTTTGGTACTTTCAGCCAGTGTGGATATGCTCTATTGATGCCTTCATTGTGTGTGGTGTAATATAATGAACCATACACACAAGAAAGAATGAGATAGTGTAGATATGTGAGTATATGCTGACAGATCAGAGTTTCTTAAAATTTAAAGTCAAACTTTAAGAGTTAATATTTTAAAACTTAAATATCAAGGAAGTCATAGAAATACTGAGGAGCTCAAATACCAAAGATGCCTTTTGGTCTACCACTTATTGTAATCTCTGGTACCACAAATACCAGAGATTACAATAAACCTCTGAAGAGACATTTGCTATTTTGACATTGAATTTGGAATGCCTCACAGTAAACATGCATTTTACTCTTTAACAATGATTGTTTCTATGAAGGGAAGTCCCACCAAATCCATTGTTACCTAATGATTAATAATTCTATATTCTTAATGCTTCATACTGTGTTAACCACTATGTTCTTCCTAGTATTATCTCCAACTGTGTGCCATTGCCAATACCCCGATATACAACAGGTCAGTATATATTCAAATACAGAAAAGAAGTATGTTTCTGGGCCCAATACAAAGTGTTGGTCTTAACCTTTGGCATCTTTCACAGCTTGGATCCACTTTATCCGAAGGATCTGCCTGATCCATACCCTCCTAAGACAGGGGTGGGAATAGTGCCATCTGCATGCCATCTGGGCACCCTTAGGACCCATCCAAGCCTATAGTAAATACAAAAAAGGGTTTGGCTGAGTTGGGAGCCCAAATGCTTTTAAATGTTAAAATGTCTTGTTTTATTGAGGGGTCTCCCTTTGCTATCTAAGGTGCTGAATCCATTTTGAGGATTGGACAGACCATCTTGAACAATTCCTATTACCGGTACAGTTAAGATTAAAACCTAGAGGAGATTCATTGACCCACTGACACTGGAAATACCAGACACCAGAAGGGCTTAATTTAATTTGGTGGTATGATCTGGATGGTGATCACAACAGCATGACAGAAGGTAGCCCTAGAATGGCTCCCATGTCTCTCCAGACTCCACAGCATGTCCACCCAGTGATAAATTTATCAACTGAGGCTTTTCTTCAAGAAGCCCCACAAAGTAAGATATGGTGAGTGGCCAAAAGAGGAAGGGCCTTCTTAGGATCAGCTCCTTGCTTGTGGATTTCTATCCCCAGGCTGGCTCACCTGGCTTCTGTTTAATGTCTTCTCAGCATCACTGACATATTTTCACAAGTTTTAAACATCTGTGTGACACTGTGGTTTTAGTATGGTTGTTTCACCCTCTGGGAAAAAATATTTTAGCACTATATTATCTGTGGTTTGCAATTAGTTTTTCATTTTTTCATTTTGCTTTATAATTGTTTTAATGTTTTTTTATGAGGCTGTATTTGTGTTGATTCTGTGGTTTCGCATTGTTTTGTTATATGTTATAAGTCACCCAGAGAATGACATTTATTGGCTAACTGATAAAGTAAATAAGTGAGTAAGAAAGTAAATAAAATGTATGAGTTAACTAATGAAAATTATTCATTCTGTAACAAGTCTCCTATGCCTCCACCACTTCTCATAGGTCTCTTTGCCCATTTTACTGAACCTCCAAGGAAGTTTCCACAAATACATCCTAACTTGCTTCTCTCAAAAACAATTCTGACTTTACTGATATTGTGTCATCTGGTTCCCTTTTCCATTATACAACTATAGCACTATGATTCCACTAACTGTCATGACAGCATCCTATGGACGCCTGGAATTTGCAGTTTATGGAGGGATATTTAAAATTCTCAACCAAAGAGCTCTACTGCCTTTCCAAACTACAAATCCCAGGATTCCATAGGATGCAGCCAGGGAAGCTATACTGGATTCAGTGTTAGACTTCCACAGTGTGGAAGCATTCCTGAATAGGTACAACACAGTAGAATTCGGAGATCTGATGTCAGAAGGAATTTGTCTTTTTTTAATAAACAACATCTGAACTTTAGGGGAACTATCTAAGGTGCTGAATCCATTTTGAGGATTGGACAGACCATCTTGAACAATTCCTGTTACAGTTCAGATTAAAACCTAGAGGAGATTCATTGACCCACTGACACTGGAAATACCAGACACCAGAAGGGCTTAATTTAATTTGGTGGTATATGATTTTTGCTTTCAGCAGAAAGAAAGGAGGGCATCTGGGCTCAGGATTATGATATGTAGGTCAAGTAAAAGTTTTCCCCTATGCCAATAAACTTGGCTGAAACTAGGATCAAGGGTCCCAAACACACTGCAGAATTCCCAGAATTCTCTAGCATTGAGCCAGGATAGTTAAAGCAGTCTCAAACTGGATTATTTCTGCAGTGTGTCTTGGACCTATGATAGTTTCCCTCTTATGCCGCACCCAGGATGTACTCTGATGACACATAGTACAGCCACTTTATGGAGATCAAGCAGATTTCTAGATCTAGTGGTTGTTTAGATGGGAGGCTGCTTAGGAATCCCAAGCTCATTGCATTGAGGGAAGAAAAGTGGTACCCAAAAGTACCAAATAAATACATAAAAATAGCAGTCAAGGTGTAGTGGTTGGGACATCCCAGAAGAAAAGTAAAGGATTCACGCATAATCATATACCCCTTGTACTGTAGTTCTAGTCCTTGATAAATTCTCTCCCTACATCTGCCTTTAAAAAAAAACAATTACATAGCAGCAAGGAACATGTTACACAGATAGCATGCAAAAGTTATTTTTGAACTACACCTTCCAGGGTCCCTCACCCTGCAGGACCAATGAAAATGGTTTTTGGACTACAACTCTGGACATACTGGCTGTGAGATTCTGGGAGCTATAGTCCAAAAGAGTAACTTTCCCAAACTCTGGTTACATTATCTGTACTATGCAGTTTCACTGTTAATCCTCTGGCAAGACTGAGATTTGGATTGAAGCACGAAAGTGAAATGAAAAGGCCCAGGGAGTCAGTCAGTTGTGAACGTGACTATCAACTGAGCGATGGGGCCAATGAGCCCCAATCCATGTTTTAAATCACATTATATGCCTAATTATGTGCTTATATCATATGCCCATGTAACAGGATGTAATTGTGTTTTTAGTACATTATTTTCAGGAAATAATGGCTTGGTTTTTCCTGGGCAATGAAAGAAAAATACTGTACTTATTGTCACAAGCCTAGCCCATTTTTCTCTGAAATGGTAAACATCTGCCTGGCCTGTACCACTCTAGCTTACATATATTAGCTCAAAGGCTATATTTTTGGGGGGGGGGGGGGAACCAAAGCAACACACGTAACTAAGGGCCAAACTAGATGTGAGCTTTGTAATATAGTTTGCCTTTTTATGAGTGATATTTTTTCAAAATACACACACACTAGCATGGGCCAGCCCAAATCAGTTTGGGAAAGAACTTTGAGATATTACCTTTTTGGACTATAATTCCCAGAATCCTTCAGTAGGCAGATCTACCAGCTATATTGCTTAGAGGATTCTGGGAGATGTAGTTCAAAAGCTGACCTTTTTCAACCTCAGTTTTGGAATTGTTATGTGGGAGGAGGGGTTTTGTGAATGAAGAATGCAAACAGACACTTTCAATAAACAAAAAGAAAGAGAAAAAAACATGGATGACAGAAAAAACACTACAAGCAATAAAGAAAAAAGAGAAGAAAAACAAAAGGGAGATAGGAACAAACTAAGAATTATGAATGCAACAGTAGAATGGCTTATGCGGAAAGATAAAGAAAATGACTACAAGGACCAATGCAGAGAAATAAAAGACAACAACAAAAAGGGAAGAACAAGAGATCTATTTCACAAGAGCCAAGAAATCAAAGGAAAATTCAAACCAAGGACTGGGATGCTCTATGACAACAAAAATAACATAATTCAAGACTAGGAAGGAATAAAAAGATGTTGGATGCAATACACAGAAGAATTATACAAAAGAGATGACAAAATGAAGGACACATGGAACGTAGAGCCATATGAAGATGAAGCCCAAATCCTAAAAAGTGAGGTGGAAACTGCAATAAGAGAAATAGTGAAAAACAAATCACCAGGAACAGATGATATTCCAATTGAACTGCTGCAATCCACATTGGCAGAGTCAACTCTAGTACTAACCAACATATGTCAACAGATATGGAAAACAAAATGGTGGCCACCAGATTGGAAGTGGTCAATATACATCCCTATTCACAAAAAAAGGAGATACAAAAGACTGCAGCAACTACAGAACCATAACACTTATCTCCCATACAAGCAAAATTATGTTCAAAATTCTGCAACATAGACTCCAACCATACATGGAGAAAGAAATCCCATAGGTCCAAGCAGGGTTCAGGAATGGAAGAGGCACTAGGGATAACATCGCAAATATACAATGGCTAATGGAGCACAACAGGGAGATCCAAAAGAAAATCAGCATGTGCTTTATAGACTACAGCAAAGCCTTTGACTGCACAGATAATGAAAGGCTATGGCATGCCCTTAAAGGCATGGGAGTGGCAGCACATCTGGTAGTCCTGATGAGAAATCTGTACTCGGGACAAGAGGCTACTGTCAAGACAGAACACAGAATGGTTCCCAATTGGGAAAGGAGTCAGACAAGGCTGCATCCTATCATCCTATCTGTTCAATTTGTATGCAGAACATATTATAAACAAGGCTTGGACACAGAAGAAGGAGTGAAAATAGGAGGAAGGAATATCAACAGTCTTAAAATATGCAGATGACACCATAATACTAGCAGAAAACCTGAAAGACACGGAATAACTACTAAGAAGGATCAAGGAAAAAAGTGCAAAGGCAGGCTTAATGTTGAAAATCAAGAAAACAAAAATAATGATCACCAAGGACCTTCACAAGTTCAAGCTAGACAATGAAGCAATAGAAATAGTAAAACAATTCCCATACTTGGGATCAAACATTGATAGAAATGGGGACTGCAGTCAGGAAATCAAAAGAAGATTAAGAATGGAGAGGGAAGTCATGGAAGAACTAGAAAAGATTCTAAAATGTAAAGATATACAACTCAGCACAAAAGTTAGAAGCATACAAGCCATTGTATTCCCTATTACCATGTATGGATGTGAGAGCTGAACAGTTAAGAAAGATGATAGAAAGAAAATCAATGCATTTGAGATGTGGTGCTGGAGAAGAGTCCTCAGGATACCATGGACAGCCAAAAGGACAAACAAACGGGCCTTAGAGCAGATCAAGCCGGAAACCTCCCTGGAAGCCAAGATGACCAAACTGAGACTGTCATATTTTGGACACATCATAAGAAGGAAGGACTCATTGGAAAAGACAATAATGCTGGGAAAGGTGGAAGGAAATAGGAAGAGAGGAAGGCCACATGCCAGATGGATGGACTCTATTAAGGAGGTCAAGAGTATTAAGGGGTTGCAGGAATTAAGCAGAGCAGTGGAGGACAGGGGGTCTTGGAGGAGTCTCATCCATAGGGCTGCCATGAGTCGAGATTGACTTGAGGGCAGTTAACAACAACAACAACAACGAGTTATAAGCTTTTGTCAGCACAGTGTCTATCTAAACCCTGTGCCTACTAACTGCAGTAGTAGAAATAGAGCAAAAGAGTATAAGAACCATGTCAGATCAGATCAATGGCCTATCTAGCCCAGCATTCTGTTCATACAGCATCCAATCACTTGCCAATGGAAGCCTACATAGATATGTAGCTCAATTACAGCTAAAAAGGCCAATGCGATAGGCTGCATCAATAGAAGTATAGTGTCTAGATCAGGGGTAGGCAACCTTTTTGAGCCGGGGGCCGGGTTGCTGTCCCTCAGACAATTGGGGGGGGGGGGGGCTGAAGCACCATAAATAAATAAATAAATAAAAATAAAAAATTAATAATTTTTTTAAAAATATGCATGCACACTCTCTCAGCCCCAGAAAAGCCATGGCAAAACCCCTGTGGAGATTTTGCTAAGAAAATCCCAAGAACAAGTAATAACAACAATAATCAATATCATCATGGTGGGCGGCAGCGGCAGCGGCGGCGGGACCAGCCTGGGGCCGGTCCAAAGGCCTCGGGGGGCCACATCCAGCCCCCGGGCCTTAGGTTGCCTACCCCTGGTCTAGATCAAGGGAAGTAATAGTGCCACTCTATTCTGTTTTGGTCAGGCCTCACCTAGAATACTGTGTCCAGTTCTGGGCACCACAATTCAAAAAGGATGTTGACAAGTGGGAGCACGTCCTAAGGGTGACTAAAATGGGGGAAGGTCTGGAAACCATGCCCTGTCAGGAACAACTTAGGAAGGTGGGTATGTTTAGCCTAGAGAAGAGAAGGTAAAGAGCCCTGTTTAAATATTTGAAGAGATGTCATGTTGAGGATGGAGCAAGCTTGTTTTCTGCTGCTCCAGAGAACAGGACCCAGAACAATGGATACAAGCTACAGGAAAAGAGATTCCACCTAAACATTAGGAGGAACTTCCTGACAGTAAGAGCTGTTTGACAGTGGAACACACTCCCTTGGAAACTGGTGGAGTCTCCTTCTTTGGAGGTCTTAACAGAGGCTGGATGGCCATCTGTCGGGGATGGTTTCATTGTGAGTTCCCGCATGGCAAGGGTTTGGACTGGATGGCCCTTGTGATTTCTTCCAAGTCTATGATTCTGTGATTCTACAGACACATACCACCACTGATACCAAAGATGACAGCCATCCTGACTAGTAGCCAGTGATGGATCCATTCTCCACAAATTTATCCAATTTCCTTTTAAAGCCATCCAAATTGGCAAGGATTACATAGTGTGGCAGTAAATGTAACTATTAAAATTTAAATCTGTTCTGATCCCCTTCACCATCCCGCTTCAGTGAATGATCCTGGGTTCTAGTGTTATGGGCATGTAAGAAAAAAATCTTTCTTCTTTCTCCATACCATTCTCACATCCCCACCCCCTGCTCACCTTTTTAAGCCTTAAATTTTGATAAACTTTCCTTATAGAAAAGTTGCCCCATTTCCTTGATCATTTTGGTTGCCCTTTTCTATACATTTTCCAGCTCTACAGTACCAAAATTATGTAGAAGGTTTCAGATTTGTATAAGAGCAGTATATTTTCAGTCTTATTTTCATTTCCCTTTCCAATTAGGTCAACAAGGAATTCATTTTTATTACAGCAATCACACACTAGATTGACATTTTCACCCAGTGTCTAACACAAACCCAAGATTCCTTTCTTCCTCAGTCTCTGCCAGTTCAGATACCATCAGAACTTAGAGAGCTTAGTGAGACACAATGTACCTTTGCAGAAGCCCTCTTCATCCTTGTACACCAAGCTTTGCCTTTCCAATTCAGGCCTAAGTACCCTGAAGGCACCAGATCCCATCTGATCTAGAAGGCTAAGCAGGGTCAGCCTTGGTTAGTACTTGAATGGGAGATCACCAATGAATATGAGCTTGTAGGCTATATTTCAGAGGAAGAGCAAAACCACCTCTGAATAAGTTTTGCCTAAGAAACTATGAAATTAATAATGTTGACATAAGTCAACAGGAGGCTTGAAAGCACCTACACACACCTGCCTTTCCATATGCTTGACAATTTTATCCTTAATAACATTTTCCACCTGTTTCTCTGAAAGAGAAGTTAAACTATCTGGCCTATAGTTTCCTGAATTTCCTCTGGATCCCTCTAAAGTGAACCTATCATGGGATTTTCTTGACAAGTTTCTTCAGAGGGGTTTTCCCATTGCCATCCTCTGAGGCTGAGAGTGTGTGACTTGCCCAAGATCACCCAGTGGGTTTACATGGCAGAGCCAAGACTTGAACCTTGCTCTCCAGATTCCCAGTCTAATGCTCAAACCACTACACCATGCTAGCTGTGTAGTTAGTCTGTAGTTAGTTCCACTACTGAGTTCTTTGAGGACAAGCCAACAATATGCAAACTATCAAGGATATCTTAGTAAATGCTAAGTGTAGTTTCCCATATCTCATTTACCTTGTTGTTGTCTGCCTTCAAGTCAAGGGGCCCTGGTGGCACAGTGGTTAAACGCCTGTACTGTAGTCACTGACTCATTAACCACAAGGTTGTGAGTTCAATAGTAGCCAGGGGCTCAGGGTTGACTCAGCCTGGCATCCTTCCAAGGTTGCTAAAATGAGTACCCAGATTGTTGGGGGCAATTAGCTTACACATTGTAAACCACTTAGGGAGTGCTTAAGAGCACTGTTAAGTGGCATAGAAATGTACTTGCTATTGCTATTGCTATTCAAGTCAGTGCTGACTTATGGATAGCCTGTCATAGGGTACTTGGCAAGGTTTATTCAGACTAGGTTTGCCATTGCTTTCCTCTTTGGCTGAGAAAGTAGGATTTACCCAACATCACCCAGTAAATTTCCATGACTGAGCAGGAATTAAAAACACAGTCTCCCATGTCCTAGTTCACCATTCTACCATGCTGGCTTACACCACATATACCACCCGCTAATAAATTCTTCTTGTTACTGCCGCCACTGCTGTTTTTTTAGGAAGCCCTGGTATGGGATGCAGTAGCTCAAGTGATTAAGACGCTGACTCTGTTGACTGCAAGATTGGCAGGTTGGCAGTTCCAAGCCTGGGTGCTGCATGATGGGGTGAGTTCCTGTCACTAGTCCCAGCTTCTGCCAACCTAGCAGATTGAAAGTATGCAAATAAAAGTAGATAAATAGGTACTACTTTGGTGGGAAGGTAAACAGCGTTCTGTGCAATCATGCTGGCCACATGATTACAGAGTAGTCTCTGACAATGCTGGCTATTCAGCTTAATAACGGAGATGAGCATCACCCCCTATAGTCGAACATGACTTGACAACCTTGTCAATGGGGAATACTTTTACCTTTACCTTTACCTTTACCTTACTGGTAACGAAGGGGAAATTGAGTCAAGAAAGAGATCAGGTCAGTATACAATCTACAAAGTTATCTGTGTAGGCTTAAATCTTCAGTGAGGTAGCAGCATATTTTTTCCACACACAACCAAAACCCAGGAAAATGACAAACAAAAAGGGGTAGTTTACAAGATGCTAAGTGAACTGCACTCATCAGTCATGCAACTGGGAGTAGCAGATCATGTAAAAACTGACAGTATCTGAGCATATGTAAGTGTGTGTGTGTGTGTGTGTATCATTCAGAAAAAAACTGCTGCTGTTCTGTAGTCTTCATCCTCATTCCCATGGGCTAAGCATCCCCTTAGTCAATCCAAGGTGAATTACAGAAATGCTTATCAGATTCCTGGGACAACAGTGTCTTTCCAGAAGTCTGAAAGTATCAAGAAAGATATTTGAGGTCTAGTCCCCATTAATATTTACTTACTGTTTGTTTCTTTAATATAATCATATACTATTTTGCCCATACTGAAGCAGATATTTTAGCCTAAATTATCAGTCCAACCATAGTAGACTCATTGAATCCATGAAATTTACAGAAGTTTTGACTTATCAAGTTCTCATGTATTTAATAGTTCTAATTAAGACAAGCAACTTGATTTGTCCATAAAAGTGCACACACAGATACATATATACACTCATATACACACAGTTATATTAAACCACAGAACAAAAGCACCTAACACATAGCCTCTCCTTAGCCAAACACCTTCCAGCACAAAACTGTCCAGGAATTGCTGAGAAAAGATCTGTTACAAGAGGTCACTCCACATCAGGGAAGAGGAGCCTATATTCTTCCATATATTGTTGGATTCCTTTTCCTATCGGTCCCAGCCAAACTTGCTAATGGTGGGGCATGATGGGACAACATTTGGAAGTTCACAGGTTCTTGATTCCTGCTGTACCGCCTCATGGTCATTGCTCTAAGGGCCCTGCTCTGTACAATCCTTGTTCCCACTGTGAATAATAATGGCAACATTATTTGATGTAAAGCAGGCAGAAATGGAAGTCAAGAGCCAGAATCCAATTGCAACTTTACAGCAGCATAGCTGGAGGCACGGTAGATCTACTGTATAAGTAGATATCCAGTATTTTTTTATGCCAGAAATTTGCTTGACAGAGGAATGGAAGCTGGATGGTCCCTAGACACAGCACCACTCACCCAAATGGCCACATTGACTGTATGAATTCCTCTTCACCAGCTTATACTCCATATAGGTACACTGGTGGAACTTCACACTCCATCATCTTTATACAGAATCAGCCAAGTTTTGCTGCCAGGGTCTGGGGCATTGCCTCTGGAAGTCCCAGTCTTTCCAGCTGTCTCATAGGCTGCATCTGCACTGCAGAAATAATCCAGGTTGACACTACTTTAACTGCCATGGCTCAATGCTATGGAATTCTGGGAACTGTAGTTTTGTGAGATATTTAGTTTTCTCTATTAGAGAGCTCTGGTGCCACAACAAACTACAGTGCCCAGAATGTCATAGCACTGAGCCATGGAAGTGAAAGTGGTATCAACCTGGATTATTACTGCACTGCAGATGCAGCTTTAGATGATTTTTAGGAAACATTTCAAACATTGTTGCTATTTTCCCATCTTGCTTTTTCATGCCATCTAATGTTTGCTATTGAACTGAACTTATCCACCCTTTTGTCTGCTTTTTTGTATTAACAGTTTGTCCTGTTGTTAGTCACCTGAGAGAACCCTGCCCTTAAAAGGAATAATTTTAATACATAAAATAAACTGTTCCAAAGAAACCAGCTCAAAGGTGTTATGGTTGCCAGAAATGAGAACCTCTGAGGAGAACTGCCAGCACTTTGAATTGGGCTTGGAAGCTAAAAAGCAGCCCATACAATTCTCAGGAGTCACTGAATGTGTTATAAGCTCTTTATATCAGGGAGACAAAAGTCAGCACTCAAAACTCCTTTCTTGTGTTCAAAGTACAGCAGTACATAAGCAAACTGCAGCAGTTAATTACAAAGATTAGACAAGCATAGTAAAGCCCCTCTTATCCAAAAAGATTCAGAGGCACACAGCAAAGACCATGACAAAAGGCAGCCCTAGACACTTGCTGCTTATCCACAAAAAAAGTAAGAGCTAGGAGCATGCCTAGGCTGCATCTACACTCCAGAATTAATGCAGTTTGACATCGCTTTAACTGCCATGGCTCAATGCTATGGAGTTCTGGGATTTGTGGTTTTGTGAGATTTCTAGCCTTCTCTGTCAGAGAGCTCTAGTGCCACAACAAACTAGAAATCCCAGAGTTCTATAAGATGGGGCCATGACAGTAAAAACAGTGTGTCAAACAGTTATAATTCTGCAGTGTGGCAGCAGTCCTAGACTCTGGGCCTGTTCAGATGGGGAAATGGTTTCCACACCTATCACTCAATTTACAAAGACTCTCCTCTTATGCTATTACTTTTCCATCAGCATCCAAACCGTTCTCTCTGAATTCACATTGACTGAAGTGAAAAACCATTTTACATTGTGTAACTCTTCAGATTGAGGGCTGGTCACATGCAGCATTTTCAAATGCCGTACTGAAACCTGACTTTGGCTACCATTCATTTTTCTGGTAACCTCAACAAAAAAACAGATCAGCTACAATGAAGGCAGAGAATAAAGCCTGCCGTTAACAATGGGCCTATTAATTAAACTTAATTCCACAGGGAAATAGGCTGGTTTAGGATGAATTGCACAGTAGAGCTCTGTGTAAACATATGCAAATAGTACTGCTTAAAACAGAGGATAGGGAAACTTGAGCAATCTACATGAGTACGGTCATGTTTTCTGGTAGTATCTTCTGGATTTTTTCTTGTCCTAATTTGAACTAAAATGGGCCCCAAACCATTGTAAACTGGCCCCAGAATCATGTGACTTTCCAGTCACTTTCCAGACCAGACTACTGGTCCATATATGGTACAATATGGCACAAATAAAAAACAGGGGCCTTTGAGAGATAATAAATATAGCTTTATGTATTTGCTGTTGTTTTTCAAAATAGATATACCATATTGCTTCAGGCTTCC
Source organism: Phrynosoma blainvillii (assembly GCA_026167975.1). Lineage (NCBI taxonomy): Eukaryota > Metazoa > Chordata > Lepidosauria > Squamata > Phrynosomatidae > Phrynosoma > Phrynosoma blainvillii. The sequence continues at coordinate 244,300,993 of JANUYF010000004.1, forward strand.
AGGCTTGTTAGCACAAGAATAAAACAGACAAGACAACCTGAAGTGGAGCAGCAAATGCCTCTCCCAAAGTGCATGGGACCTAGTATCCCATGGGAACCTCTCCCCATCTCCACCAGTGAAAATCTTCATCATTCTCATTAGGGGTGGGAATCATGCCAGATAGTTTTAGATTGCAATTCCCAGTATCCCTTACCACTGGCTATACCAGCTAGAGTAGCTGGGCGTTGCAGTCCAACAATATGTGGAAGGACCCAAGATTCTCTCTCATATGCCAACATCACCATAATCCATCTCTTTGATGGTCATCTGTGCTACCGAAAACCAGCACATAGTCCTGGACAAAGGAGTAAAAAGGTAACAGTGGTTGTGAAAGGTCAACATTAGGGAACCAAAAATTTGGTTTTTACTTCACGCATAATTACATAAGGAAGATACAAAATATGGATCCACTAATTCTCACATAGAAATGGGATGATATTTATGTATGACATGTTTTCCCCCTTATATTTTACAGTTTAGAAACATGTATACATACACACATACATCCAGTCAATACCATTTCTCAGGTGGACTGCAATATACAGAATTCCTCACCACTGGCTAGACTGGCTAAGACTGCTGGCACTTGCAGTCCAACATCTGTACTATTCCCACCTCTCTCTAGCTCTATTTTCACCCCAAAGCCCCAAATCATCCTTTCCCCACCAATTTTACTCACTTCAAGCCTATTATCCCAATGTCAGACTGGACTATTGTTTTACCTCATTAGGTAAAGGTAAAGGTATTCCCCGTTGACAAGGTTGTCAAGTCGTGTCCAACCATAGGAGGCGGTGCTCATCTCCGTTACTAAGCCGAAGAGCTAACGTTGTCAGAGACTACTCTGTGATCCTGTGGCCAGCATGATTGCACAGAACGCTGTTTACCTTCCCACCCAAGTAGTACCTTTAACATCTATATATTATTTAACATCTATATGAAGCTGCTGGGAGAGATCATTCGGAGACATGGGGCTGGTTGTTATCAGTATGCTGATGACACCCAGATATACGTCTCCATGTCCCGGTCATCAGCCTCAGCTCCCGATGGCGTCTCTCCTCTCAATGACTGTCTTAGAGCAGAAATGGACTGGATGAGGAAAAACAGATTGAAACTGAATCCAGACAAAACGGAGGTACTTACAGTAGCGGCCCCAAAACCAGGTATTGGGATACAACCTCCAATCCTGGACGGGATCACACTTACCGTGAAGGACTGTGCTCCCAGTCTGGGGGTGCTCCTGGACTTGCCACTTCATATGATTAATCAGGTGAATGCAACGGCCAGGAGCGCCTGTTATCAGCTTCGGCTGATATGCCAGTTGCGCCCTTTCCTGGAAGTAAGGGACCTCGAAACTGTGGTACATGCTCTGGTAACCTCACGTCTGGATTTCTGTAATGCGCTCTACATGGGACTACCCTTGTACTTGGATCGGAAACTTCAATTGGTGCAAAATATGGCAGCCAGGTTGGTCTCCGGTACATCTAAAAGAGACCATATAACACCTGTCTTGAAGTCTCTTCACTGGCTGCCTATTAGTTTCTGGGCCCAGTACAAGGTGTTGATTATTACCTATAAAGCCCTAAATGGCTTGGGCCCAATCTATCTTTGAGACCGCCTCTTCCCGTACAATCCATCCCGTGCACTTAGGTCCTCTTGGAGGAATCTGTTACAGGTGAATAAATCTAGACTGACGACTACTTCCCAGAGGGCCTTTTCGATGACCGCTCCCAGACTATGGAATGGCCTGCCGGATGAGATCCGTCACTTACCAACCTTAGACAGGGCTAAGGGAGCTTTAAAAGGGCTGTAATTTGTTTTAAACTATTTTAAGCTCTGATGCTGTTTAATAATTTTTTAAGGGTTGGGAGGGTTGGGGCTTGGGGTTGATTTTATTGTATTGTATTTTTATGTTGGAAGCTGCCCCAATTGCTATGCAGAGGGGCGGGGTACAAATAAATTTTATTATTATTATTATTATTATTATTACCTATTCATCTACTTGCATTTGCATGCTTTCGAACTGCTAGGTTAGCAGAAGCTGGGACTAGTGACAGGAGCTCACCCCATCATATGGCACTTGGGCCTCGAACTGCCAACCTGCTGATCTTGCAATCAACAAGAGTCAGTGTCTTAACAACATGAGCTACTGCATCCCATTTACCTCATTAATTAAACCCTAATATTTAATTTGAACATGGTATCATGCTTGCATTAGTCATAGTCATTAGCTATGTAACTGAATGTGACTATTCCTGCTAGCCATACTTAGAATGAATCCTTATCAAAAATGTCTCCTGGCTCATTCAGACAATGTGAGGAAAGGGTCTGATAGATATTGCTCTCAGGCACCCTCTTAACACTCCTGCCTTAGCAGCAAATCACAGTAAAAACAGTAAAGTGTGGGGGTGGGGGTGGGGGGTGGAAACAAGTTCATTTCAAACATTTGGAAAACGAAGCTATCAAAGTCCAACATGCTGGGTACAGAATAATTAAAACCTGTTTGCTTTGCCAGCCAGACATCTGGTGGGGAGGAGGCAATATGAAGACTTTTATTGGTGGCTTGCCAGACTGGACATGAAGGTGTCACTAGAATCCAATAGTTAGGAAACTGGGAATTGGAGCTAGCCAACCAAGGCTGCCAGAAGTCATGGTTATTTCTAGAGCTCCCATATTTCTGTGAGGGCATCTTCATAGCACTAGGATTCCAGCATGAAGCTATGACAACTATGGTGTGAATGCCACTTAACTCAAAAGGCACATACTCATAGTTTCAGGATGGTGTCCAGAAAAGACGTTTTTTTAATTGTCCAAGTGTTTCAAAGACAAAATTCTTAATGATTTTCACTAGTCACAAAATGAAGTTCTCTATAATCCCTAGCTATTTACTATTTTGACTTAAGGGAGCTGGAGTCCTAACATCACTGGGACAACCACACATTTTACACTTCTGTCTAGACCAGTAAGTGGGCAAGAATCAAAAAGCAAAGCAGCTTCATTTATATACCACTTCATACCGCACTAATCAGAACATTATCCATCACAACCCATTTATAGCACTGTGAGAAAGCTTTATCTTACTGTAACTTTGAATTCACATGACTTAGGGCCTTTACAGACTGCCAGAAATAATGCAGCTTGAGGCCACTTTAACTGTCCTGGCTCAATGCTAGAGAATCATGGGAATTGTATTTTTTCTGGGACATTGAGCCTTCTCTGTCAGAGAGCTCAGGTGCCACAATAAACTACAGTTCTCATGATTCCTTAGCACTGATCCAGGACAGTTAAAGTGGCCTCAAGTTGCATTATTTCTGGCAGCTGTAAAGGCCCTGAGTGAGCTCAGTCTACTATATGTTACCCTTAAGATCAAAATCTCATACAATTTGTTAACACTATGCAGAGTACATGCCTGAACTAATTTTCTCCACAACATTCAAGGACATTGACATTTTAGAAAACCTATGTTAATTGTTCCTGGTTGTGATTCACACCTTTTCTAAGCATTTGCACAGCTGAAGAAAGCTTTTTGGAATTCAGTTCCCAGGATCCCTCATGTGATTGTAGATCCTCACAGCTATAGTCCAAAAAGTAAGTTTCCCTAACTCTACATTTATAAGCTGGAGGTCTAGAAGTAAAACTCATTCCATGCTGGATGATTTCCTACTACTTTGCTTGAGAAAATGCCAATAAGGAAGGTACAGTAGACTTATGAAACAGAGATGAACCAAGGAACAGATCAATAAATTGCCCACATCTTACCTGCTTCTCCTCTTCCAATGGCAGGTAACACTATATCTCAAGGTTGTCAGTAATTTAACCACACAATTTGCTAAGGAGCCAACACAGGGCTTTAAAAATCTTATTTGTTATTTCTGATGACTGAATTTCTTTGTTATTACGGTACTTCTGATTCATTCTGAAAGTTTTGCAGCATCTCAATAACAATACCATAACTCAACATTCCCTCTTTTTGTGATAGGTGGCAGCGTTGTCTCCATTTTGCAGATGGGAAACTAACAATATGGATCTTTCAGGGCAGAGGGAAAGCTGGAGTTGTGTTGACTTGAAATTCTTATTCATGTATGTCTAAAACAAATTAAATAGTTTTGTTCATTAATACCCAAACTTATATTCAGATCCAATGGATGGGAAACCATTTTACCATACTGCTACCAATACAACTGATCATTGTACCTTCTATCCCACCTATGGTATGTAAACCAGGTTTACTTACATCACATTTGCCACAGCCATAATGAGAGTAACAGACAACTACTCACCCTGATACTGATTTCACCATTAGTGCAGTGTGAGCTCATCTATTCATATTGTAGCTTCTCAGTACTATATAATGCTCAGTACACATTATATAAAAGATTACAAAAGGAACTTGAAGGACAGCCTTACAGATAACAGTACTATCCTGAGCAAATACACCCATGATCTATCTTGGCATATTTATGATCATTACTTTGAATGGAACAACACACCACATCATTCATTCACCCACGTGTGTTTCCTTCATCACAGAAATGTATTATTATTATTACTATTGAATGATCATTGAGGGATGACTGTTAAAGTGCAAAATATTTATCCGCAGCAACCAAGAATGGGGAGGAAGAGCCTTATTCATATATCCAATTTACAGATGAAAAACATATTGCGAAAAAGTGACTTGCTCAAGGCTGCCCAGAGTATCATTGGCTGAAAAGGAATTAAATCTCTTTTTTCTCACATTCATTGCCAATGGGGGCGGGGGGAGGCAGTTGCTTGATGCCATAGATGATTTTACTCCCAATTACTCAAATTTATTTCCAATAAAAATTCAGCTCAACATGGAATTGTTACCTGGAAAGAAGTGGACACACTTTTCAGTTGTAAAAGTATTCAGAGAGAGCCTCCAGTGACAAGCTTCTGGCACCATCCCTTCATATTTTCTCATCTTTATCTCCCCCCACTACTTTTTCTTCATTCCTTAGTTGATTGTCCTTAAGGAAAGATTTCCTGCTAAGGAAATATCCTAAATTATCTATCTTCAACAAACTACTGCTATGCCAAATGTTTCTGAGGAAAAAGGCTCAAGTCTACAAAAGCTCATGCTACCAACTTCTGTCTTTCAGTTAGTCTCAAAGATGCTGCAAATCCCTTTGCACACTGATTTTCCAGACTAATGCGGCTGGATCTTTGAAAACTACCACTATAAGGATTGGGTTGTCTACATTCTCCAATCCCACCTTTAAGTCAGAGGAAATAAGTGGAAACTGCCACCCATGTCTTTACCTGGATATGTGCTGCTGCGGCTGCAGCTGCTGGGATGGCTGGATGATGGCACCTGCTATTCTGAGCTGGCTTTGATGTTTGTAGCCCTCTGCACACAGGTCTCCATGTCCCAGGGTCAGACTGCCCTCTCTCTACCTGTACTCTATTGATTCCCATTGAGAAGGGAACAGTGCAAGGAGGGGTCTGGGTGCCAGCTGAGCACAAACCTCTGCAGGTCCCAGCTGAGCAGCGAAGCTTGATGTTCCCCTCAAAATGGCAAGAAGCCCCTATTTATAAATCCTCTTCTTCCCTCTCCTGGAAAGTTCACTTGCCTCACCATGAATCCTGTCCCCATGGGAAATGGTTTTGAAGGGATTTGGCAGGTGAGGTGTCACTTGTGTTTCACTAACCAAGCATAACCACAAAAGAAAAAAAAATAATTAAACATAATGTCAATTTGCCTTTAATACTTAGGAGTCGGGAAACATGGGTAGCAGGTTGGAGAGGTTACCAGTCTTGGGGGGGGGGGGGGAATGAAAAATAACACTTTTATTTTATGGATATCTCCCAGCCTTCAGCATTCTCACTTTGGTTATCACAATAACATATCACAGTTTGTATTGCATGTGCTGAAAACAGTGCATCTATTCCTCCTAAGCGACACAGTGCCTGGGTTTAGCTCCAGAAGCCCATACAGTAGACAACAGAAATCTTGAAATAAATGCAGCTGTCATAATCCATAGTAAAGAAAAAAATGTGCTGTTTCCATAGAACAAAATAAAATACAGAATCCTAGTGTGGCTTCAGTTATTTCTAGCTTTGTGCCAATGCTCTGAAACAGGCAGTATCTTTATGGAGAAGCTCTGTGAGAGAGTTCACACATGCTCATTCAACACTTTATGATTTTAACATCAAGTGATAGTTTTCATGCGTGCTTTGCATAGCCAGTATAGACAGACCTGTCATATCACACATTTTCTCAAACTCCATGTTTTTCACTGGAGGGAATCCATAACATGTAGCTGCGAGTCATTGAGCAGTAAAACAATGAAAAACTATGGACATGGGGCTTAAAACATCAAAGAATTCCATTAGCAGAAGTACTAACTTTTTATAGGAGACAGACAGGTTAAAGGAATTTGAAGTGATCTCCCTCAGGCAAGTTAATTCCAGAATTTCAACTGTCTTTGCATCTTAATATGCCCTTTTAGGGTTACTCCATTTCCTACAAAAAATACAGTCAGCCCTCCTTATCCATGGATTCTTTATCCACGGATTCAAGCATTCACAGTTTGAAAATATTCAAAAAATATATAAATTCTAAAAAGCAAACCTTGATTTTGCCATTTTATACAAGGGGCACCATTTTACTATGCCACTGTGCATAATGGGACTTGAGTATCCACAGATTTTGGTATCCACAGGGGGTCCTGGAACCGAACCCTAGCGGATACCAATGGTCTACTCTACTGTATACACTACTATACCCAAGGTCAAACATAGGTTAACTGAACTACACAACAACTTAAACCATTGGCCACTGCAAGATGATGGTACATTAAACCCAATATTCTTGAGTTACAGTTTCCTACTCTGGGGCCATATCCCAGCTATTCTTTCCTTCAGTATGAGAGGAGATAAAAGAAATGGAATACAAGACAGAACCTTCCTGGCTAAAGATAACAATAAGAAACGGGGGGTGGGGGGAAGGTACCGACTGTCAGATGTGCAGATCGGAGCAGTGCAGATAGCACAGGCCTATAGCATATTGGCACAAACCTGCTGACTTGCAGATTTGTGTTAATACTAGCACAGTCTAAGAGTATGAAATATATAATTCACCTCCATCAGGAAAGTAGCAATTAGAGGAGAACCTACCCACACATAAAGGTTGCTTAAAATCTCATAGAGCTGTTTTCTGTTTGCAAGGAAAAGAACAAAGCATAAGCAGTCAGCCAACTGGCATCCGATGATAGTTTATATAAGGAAAAGACAAACAGGGTAGCATAACTAGATACTCTTAAACATCATAGTTCTCCTGGAAAAGGATACATATGCATTATTTGAAGCAAAGAAGTGACACCGGCTTTTTCAAAAAGGGAAGAGGTCTGCTTGCTAACCATACCAGTGAAAACCATTTCACACTTACCCGTTAGGTGTTCAGAGATGTGTTGACTAGCAGCAGCATCAATCCAGTAAAGTGGGTAGAAGAAAGCACCTGCCAATTTTAAATACCTCCACTAGGCACAGAGGGGTCAAAGAAAATAGGAAGGGGAGCAGCCCAGACTTTAAGGCAGTTAAGCTAATGGGGCTTGGGTTTTTCCCTGTGTTGGAAACATGCTACTTTTTCCAAAAGTTAAGATGCTCAAAGATACACAAAGGAAAGAAGAGAAAAAATTGCCACAAAAAGTGTCTGCCCCAAATTGTGGAGTGCAAGCAGGCCACTACACTGTTGAGAGCATTCAGAACCACTGTGTGACAGAGTAGATGAATATGCAAAGAAATTCAGCTAACAGGCATCTAACTCTAGTTATGCACCAGGGGTAGCCCTGCAGTCAAACACTAGGAATGCAATGTGTTCAGGAAAGCCTCCTTTGTCCATTATATCTAATTCCTTCCTTATTTACCTGAACAAATAAGCTGTGTGCTCACCTAGTTAGAGGTGTTTAAATATCCCAGTCTGAAGTTAACCCTTTAATATGTGATAATCCTGCATACAAGTCAAACAAATCATGATGTCCCAGCAGTTCATTCTCTCCCTTTATCTTTTACTTATTCAGAACTTCAGCTGGGCCAACAACTTTTTGTGTCCACAAAGAAAGAGGGTGCCTTAAAGTCATTTTTAGAATCTCTTCTGTATACACCACAAGACCAGGCTTGGAAAAGTTACTTTTCTGGATGCCATCTCCCAGACTACTTACCCTTCCCAGACCAAAATGGGCAGTGACCATGATAACGGGATTCTGGGAGATATAGTCCAAAAAAGGAACTTTTCCAAGCTCTGCAAACACATTGGCCTGAATTCTTTTGTTTAGTTCCAACTGGAATAATTCATTTGTTGAACAAAGAGTCAACACATGGGTAAATTCCATTAATTCAATCAGTCTGCAGAAATTGGGACTAACAATAGGATCCAGACCAGATGCAATGACAAGTTTGCAGGGATTTGTACAATCTTGGGGCATTATTAATCAAACTGGAACAGGCCCAATCATTTTCCTTATTTAACTACTAGTCAATGAGAGAAGGAGGAAGACAGATGTTTGGGGAGCAGTAAGAGATAATTATATGCCATCTGTTGAGGAATAGGGTAGTGACCAGTTAATACTGCATAAGAAATGCATCTCTTCTAGTTTTTCTTGGATCTATCCTTGTTGAAGCAATGATCTTTGCATTATACAAACAACAAGGGTATCGGACATAAAGTTTATTAGCCACAAAAGCCTTTGCATCCTGAAAAATTCAGAAAATTCAGAATTCCTCCTCCTACAGTTCTATGGGCTGAAACCAGATCAATTTAATTTAGGTTAATTTAGGTAAAAGTGATTATGGGACAAGTTATTTATGACATAATTTGCCCAGCTGATTTCATTGAGAATTAAATGTAGCTATTCAAACATCTCTCTCTGAACACTGCTTGTTTCCCATTTGGGAAGATAAATCACAGTGATTTCAAAATATCATTTTTTGGATACATGGTTCTTGAGATACTGTATACAGTCTTGTCTGTAAAACTGGACAATGAAAGTTAAAATAAAAGTTAAAAACATGTACATGGCCTAGTCAAAATTAAGCACCCAGTGATTTTACTGGGAGAAATTTACATTATATTCCTAGAAATATCTTCTCAAACGTAAGTCTCAAATTTCAATAGGGCTTACTCTCAGGAAACAATGAAATTTTTACCATTAAATATGCACTTACAGGGATGGACCACAATCAGGTACTGTGTTGAAAGGTAGGATATTTTTTCTTGTTTTAAGGCATTTAATTGATTTTACTTGTTTGATACCCTGACATCCTATACATAGAATCATAGATTTGGAAGAGACCACAAGGGCCACCCAGTCCAAGCCACTGCCATGCAGGAACTCACAATCAAAATCAAAGAATCCCATTGGCTTTTTTACCTGCAGCAGCTAAACGTATTGACTCATGTTCAACTTGTGGTCTACTAGGACTTCTAGATCCCTTTCACATGTACTGTTGTATGAGGGGGTATTGTAAAGTAATAATTATCACCCAGAAGTTATTATGGTATATTGATGAAATTTTGTCAGTGTCATCATTGGTCCCTAAATTCATGATGTTGAGAAAATCAGCTCTTTGTGTCCTTTATTTTTGTTACAGGTTGCACCAGAAGTGACTAAAGTGTAAGATGGAAAAGATTGAGGCTTGCAGCGTGATAAAGTTCCTGCATTTGAAGGGTAATAGTGCCTGGCAAACTCATGATGAGATGATGGTAGTTTATGGAAATGATTGCCCTTCTTATGACACTATTGTGAGGTAGAAAAGGAATTTCTAAACCGGTCACATGTCCCTCACAGACAAGCCAAGACCTGGAAGACCATCATTGGCGGACGATGCAGCCACAGTGAAGAAAGTGGAGTGTGTAATCCTGGAAGACAGACAAGCAACCATCCAAATAATCATGAATGAAACTGGTCTGTTATAGTAGTGTGTGGAAAATTACTCATGAAAAACTGCACCATGTCTAAGGTGTCAGCACACTGGGTTCCACATTTGCTAACCCCTTTTCAGAAACAAACACTGCATGACCTTTCAAGTCATATGTTGATGCTGTTGGAAAAGGATGAAGAGGAATTTTTTGGTTGTCTGGTAGCCATGGATGAATCTTGGATCTATCAGTATGATCCAGAGACCAAAATTATGAGCATGGAGTGAAAGCATGCCGATTCCCTTCTCCCAAAGTCAGCAAGGGAGGTCATGCTCTCAGCTTTTTGGGACTATTTTGGAGTTATTCTCACAGATTACCTTGCAAAGGGACAAACCATCACTGGCACATACTACAGCACTCTTCTGGACAAGTTGTGAGATGCTTTAAAAAACAACACTTCATCTTCTAGTTGTTAATGGACTAGCTCACTCATCTCAAGTTGCAGTTAACAAAGCAAGGGCATGTGGCTTTGAGATCTTGCAGCATCTGCCTTATTCTCCCAACCTCGCACCAAGTGACTTTTCTTGTTGCCAGAAATGAAAAATCCATTGTGGGGTCACCAATTTGACAACACAAATGATGTCATTCATGAAGTGAAGAGTGGTTTAAGGTGCAATCTGCACACTTCTACAATAATGGCATTCAGAGGGTCAAGAAATGCTGGGGAAAATGTGTTAATATGGATAGCGACTCTGTAGAGATAAGTTAACAACTACAAATCAAAACAAACTTTCTGTCAAAATTTTTAAAGGTGAGAATTAAAACTTTATGATACCCCTTCATAAAGCCAGCTGTCTCCTATCCTATATCTCTGCATTTCATTTTTTTGCCCTAAGTGTAGTACCTTACATTTCTCCATATTGAAATTCATTTTGTTCGTTTTGGCCCAGCTTTCTAATCTATTGAGGCCATTTTGAATTTTGATCCTGTCTTCTAGGGTATTCGCTATTCCTTCTAATTTAGGGTCATCTGCAAGTTTTATAAGCATATTCCTTCATCCAAGTGTATTAGACATATGTATTAGATAAATTAATAAATAGCACTAAGGGAAGCAGGACAACACACTTTCTCCAAAGCCTTGGCGGGGGGGGACCCAAAAGCAATAAATTTGAGGCCTCAGTCTCTAGGCCATGTTTTTATACCTTTATTACTTCCAACACAAGGTCCTGACTAGATAGCTTCTGTTAGCAATAATAAATTTTGGTAAGTAAGCTGACAGTCAGATGCTGGATACACGGTGCAGAAGAAGTAGAATTCTTTAACGAATAGGATATGGTACTACATTACTGCTTTCTACCTTTTCTTATTTTATTGTTAACTTTACCAGTTCATGCCTTTCTCTCTCTCTGCCCTAAATAACTGCAGCTGCAGTGCAGTTTCTTTTCATTGTCAAGGGCACTTGAGTTGCACCACTGACAGTGAAAAGCCCAGTATTAAAGTTCTTTTCTCTTCAGCTTTACTTGAGCAACTGATTCTTTTCTCTAATTCTTGATTTCAGTTCTCTCTTTCTGCCTCTCTCTCCCATCCAGCAACTCATGCTTACACTCATCTTCTCCTAGCTAAATGTCTTCTCCTGCTGTTCTCTCTTTCATATCCACTTCCTCCTTTTCCTCCTCCTGCCTACATTCATCTTCTCCTTCATTTCCTAGTCTAGCTCTTTCTCTCTTTCATATCTTCTTTCTCCTGTTTTTATCACACTTTTGCCTTAATCAATCTCTCTCTCTCTTTCTCTCTCTCCCTCTCACCCTCTTTCTCCTTCTCTCCCCTACAGCTCCAAGCTAAACATCTCCTTCCTCCTCCCCACATCTTCTAATGGCATTCCTTTTCTCTCTTCCTTAGTCCTTCTTCCTTTCTTTTTCTTTCTCCTCCCCACTCCCCAATTCTATTGGCTACATTTGTCTTCTCCCTTCTACCCCATCCCTCTCACTCTTGATCTCATTCTCTTTGAACTTCTACTCCAGCTTTTCTTAGCTACACTCCTAATCTTTCTTCTCTTTCCCAAACTCTTTCTCTCTGGACGTTACCACACTGGCCCTACAGCAGCGTCATTTCAGCCTCACTTCAGCCTCGTTTCAGCCTCGTTTCAGACTTTTTTTCCGTGTGTTCACACGACGTCACAGCAAACCCCGCCCTTCCCTACCTCGTCTCGGCGTCATTTCAGCTTCGTTTCAGTCCTTTTGACTTCCGAGAATTTTAAGGAATACACCCGAGCGGTCGGCACTATACCGGAATGACGCTGATCTCGGCATAGGTATAAACACGAGATCCTTGTCATTCCGGTATAGTGCCGACCGCTCGGGTGTATTCCTTAAAATTACGGCCGATGGTTCCTTGCGGTATGTGGGAGAGGCGAGGCGCTGGGGCTGCCGGGGGACCAACACCTTCCCCACCAGCACACCTGGAGCTGGAGCGCAGCCGGGAACTTGTGGTAAGTCCACTGCCTTGCCTTGCCTTGCTTTGCCAGCGCCAGAAGAGAGGGATCCCCTCCTGGACCCCTTGCCTTGCCCTTCTTTGCCAGCGCCAGGGAGGGATCCCCTCCTGGACCCCTTGCCTTGCTTTGCTTTGCCAGCGCCAGAAGAGAGGGATCCCCTCCTGGACCCCTTGCCTTGCCCTTCTTTGCCAGCGCCAGGGAGGGATCCCCTCCTGGACCCCTTGCCTTGCCTTGCTTTGCCAGCGCCAGAGAGGGATCCCCTCCTGGACCCCTTGCCTTGCTTTGCTTTGCCAGCGCCAGAAGAGAGGCATCCCCTCCTGGACCCCTTGCCTTGCCCTTCTTTGCCAGCGCCAGGGAGGGATCCCCTCCTGGACCCCTTGCCTTGCTTTGCTTTGCCAGCGCCAGAGAGGGATCCCCTCCTGGACCCCTTGCCTTGCCCTGTCTGCGCATGTGCATGAACATCCTTGCCGGATCGAGGTAGGGATCTTTCAAGTTGTGTGTGAACAGGAGTTCCGAGCCCCCAGAGCGGAACCATTCCGGAATCTCACATTCCTCACTGATTCCATTCTAGTGTGGTAATGTGTTCCGCTTGCCGGGCACATTCCGGAATGAGCCCAAAATGGTTCCGAAATGATTCCGACCAGCTTTCTCGCCGCTCTCTTGCTGCAAGTGTGGTAACGTCCTCTAACTCTTTCTCTTTCCCCTCAGTGGGGTGCAATTTGAGTTTCCCAGGCTGTTAAACCTTTTAAAGAGAAATAAAAATATGCAAGTATGAAAGTTGAACTAGTTAAGAGTCTAAATTTCATTAGCAGAAACAGCAAAAGTGTGGGTCAGACTATTTATTCTAAATCTGCCTTCCTAAAGAATAAAGACTAATTCAACAATGACAAACATGTAGTTTGTATAGAGAGATCTTGTAGCACTTTTGAGACTAAGGGGGGAAGCAGACAATGGCATCGGGGATGCCGTGGGACGGTGCGCTGCCGGAGGGACACAGCCACACCGCAGCGCACCGTCGGCGCCTCTGAAAGGAGCGCTAAATCAGCGCTCCTTTCAGAAGGCAGGGAAAGTGCGCCCTAAACGCATAGGGCGCACTTTCCCTGACTTTTCCACCGCAGCGTGTGAGGACGCTGCGGCGGGAGGTTGCCCTCGGAGCGCTGGCCGTGCGGAGGGCCGGCAGCTCTGAGGGCAACCTCGGGAGGAGGAAGGGGCGCCGCTCGTGCGGCTGCCCCTCCTCTTCCCTACCTCGGAGATGACCCTATTAGTCGTCTGCCGAGGCCCTATGTGAAAGAAAGAAATTGGCAGCATGAGCTTTCGTAGACTTCAGTCTACTTCCTCAGATGCATTTGGTGGAGTGGAGACCAGGCACAGACATATATATGTGAGGATGTCAATTCAAATTACAAATCCTTTGTGTATGGAAATGAAGTGGCAGATACAGTCTTAATGATGGTCATTAGTGCACAAAGACATAGGAAACTGGTCTTTGTGCATGAAGATGAACTGGCAGATCCAGTTTTGTAATGGTTTTAAAACAAACAATAATGGCTTTAATAAATATTTACATAAAATAACTAAAACCTAATCTAACTGGTGATGTCTTGGGTAAGGAGAATAAATCTCACCATCTTTAATATAGCAGGAAGATGGAACAACTGACTGCTTCAAGCAGTTAAAATCTTGGGATAGAGCACTGTTAAACCCTCTCCAAGAATGAGTGACAGGAACCCCATGTTTCGATAGAATGAGAAAAAGAGACTTCCTATCTATATAAGGAAAGACAGAAGAATGCAAACATAAATTTTTCCAATACCCTCAAGGAAACCTTGGCCTCATCTAGAGGCAAAAAACTGAACATAGTCCTGAACCTACCCCTCATGTGGCACATGATGTTCAGTCTTCCTAAATGGAGATACCGCTAGATAAATCTAACAGAGTTTTTTCCATGTCCTTTTTTATGTGCATTCTATTGCCTGAGATAGAAATGGGACTAACAGTGCAAAGAGGTGTGTCTTCTCAACAGCAAGGACATCCAAGTGGGATCTACTAGCCTTTCTGGTCAAGTTTCATCCACTTTCTTTTCTTGTCTATCTGATGGTGAGACTAGTGCAACGTTCTTTCTCTTTGCCATTTGCCAGCAAATGTTTGTGTGTTCACAGAATTGCAGGGCATGTATTCAGTTTCACTAATTTTTTTCCTCCTTTGAGGAAGGGTTTTCAAAACGGTGGCCGCAATGCGTGCAGCCACACAGAGGAGAAAATGCGCCGCGGCGGCAGTGCGCCGCAGCGGCGGCAGGGATCGGCCTGGGCCGGTAAGTCCGGCGACCTGGGCCGGAACCGGCCCGGGGGCCGTAGGTTGCTGACCCCTGTCCAAGACCCTCTGTCCTCCACCGCTCTGCTTAATTCATGGGAATTCAGGATTGCTTTACATTGCCATGGTCGACAACCTCTGCATAGCATCACAGGTTTGCCTAACATAATGCTTTGATTGGGAGTTCCTGCATGGCAGGGGGTTGGACTGGATGGCCCTTGTGGTCTCTTCCAACTCTATGATTCTATGATTCTATGATTCTAATGCTAAAGAGTGAATTCTGTTCTTGCGTGGTTTTGCGGGGGGACGGGACTGTAGGTCTGAAATGATGGGGTTTCCTTATGTTTCCTCATTCAGCCCAGCCCCCACTATCTGAACTGATAGGTAAAGATTTCCACAGCTTCTATTGCCATTTACAGGGAGGACCATGCACACTGCTTTTTCTCATCATTGCATGTGTTTGACTCTACAAACTTGAAGATTTTTCTTTAAAATAGACTGATTTGGAGGGGGGGGACAGTATGTGTGGGTGAATGGTTTGGATGAGGTTTTTCCCTCATTACCCAAATCAGTCCATCCCATGTAAACCTGATCTGTACTCATCTTGGCTGGCAAGATCTAACAGAGGTGGGTGCATCCAGACCAAAGTAATGCCTCAGTCTATCAAGTTGAAAGCAGCTGTAGTGTGCCCTCTCCTGAAGGGGATCTCCCTAGATCCAGAGGTATGTGAGTATTGCATCTCTCGTAATATCCCTCTTTGGGGCAAGGTCCACAAACATGTGATGGATGAGCAAGTTGAAACATTCTTGGAGGACACAGATTATCTGGACCCATTTCAACTTGGTTTCAGTCCAAACTGTGGAAACAGCCTTATATATCCTGACTGATGACCACTTCAGGATGAAGGACAAGGGGGCTACTAGCTGCTGATATTTCTGGATCTCTCAGCAGCTTCTAATATAATAAACCATGGTATCTTACTGGATGAACTCCACAGGATGAAAATAAGTGTAAGGCAGCATGATACAGTGCTTCTGTTCTTAACTATATGACTGGTTCCAGATTAAAATCCACCGAACAATGATACCTTTATTAGACCAACCAAAATGCACAATTACATGTTGCAAGCTTTCAAAGCTCCACTGGCTTATTCATCAGGCAAGATTTTTAATATTTTAATATCAAATTTCAATACTGAGGATTATTTTCTGCTGCTCCAGAAACTTGGACACAGAGCAGTGAATTCAATGAATTTCCTGATGGCAAGAGCTATTCGACAATGAAATATGCTGTCTTGGAGTGTGGCTGAGTTTCACTTTTTTGAGGTCTTTAAACAGGCTGGATGGCCATCTATTTGAGCTAATGTTTACTTATGCAAATGTAACTTTTTTGGTATTATTTTAAAATGTTTCTTTTTATTTGTGTATTTTAGACTAATTCTATTCTTGTTTGCATCTAATCTTGTTAGATATCTTTTGGACAGAAATGTGGGCAATACAAGCATACATAAATCATTTACACATGCCAATCATTTCTAAACTTTTGCTTCTCTTAGGGGTGCAATGAATTTTCTTGGAGCAGTGTAGTAAGCTTAAATGTCTAGGAAACTGGTTGGAAATTAAGGCAAATTTAGCAGTTACCTACAGTCTAGAATGTTTCCCTTGAATCTCTCCATCTTCTCTGGAGTGTTAGTGGTTCACTATGCCTTACAAAAGAAACAATTTAGTTAATTAATTTATATACTACTTTCCATATTTTTCAATAACTCAGGATGCTTACATAGGCAGTGTAGCAATGGTGAAAGTTTAATCTGACCAAACAAACGTGAAAGGTTATTCAGAGCAGGACAATGGTTACGATGAAGAAATTATAATTACCTTTACTACCATTCTACATGTAGCACTTTTGAGACTAACTAAAAAGGTTGGAAGCATGAGCTTTCATAGACTTAAGTCTACTTCCTCAGATGCATTTTGGGAAGTAGACTTGGGGAAGTAGATTTAAGTCTATGAAAGCTCATGCTGCCAACTTCTTTCTTGGACGCCAGTATAATAACAGAAACAATAGACAAGGTGTCCAGCAGCTCTGTTGGTGTAATTTTACTGGATCATTTTCAATCTGTGAGTACCGAGGATGTGGACAAGCTTCTTGGTAGTGAGGAAGACAACTTGCCCTCTTGATCCTTGCCCTTCGTGGCTGGCTGTCCGGGGGGGGGGGGGAGGAATGCCTTGAGGTTGTTCCTTGCAGACATCATCAATGCACACCTCAGGGAAAGTCATGTTCCATCTTGTTTAAAGGAAGCGGTGGTTAGGCCGCTTCTGAAAAAAAATTCCCTGGACCCCCTGGATATGAATAGCTATAGGCCGGTATCCATGCTACCTTTTTTGAGCAAAATGATCGAGAGGGTAGTTGGTCTTCAACTCCAAGCTGTCTTGGATTAAACCTATTATCGAGATCCATTTCAAACAGGCTTTAGGATGGGATTTGGAGTTGAGACTGCCATGGTTGCCTTGACCGACGACCTTCGTCTGAGCGTCAACAGGGGTAGTTTGACCCTGTTGGTGCTTTTAGATCTCTCAGCGGCTTTTGACATGATAGATCATAGCATCCTCTTGGATCGCCTGAGTGGGTTAGGAATCGGGGGCACTGTGTTACATTGGTTCCACTCCTTCCTCTCGGGCAGATCCCAGAGGGTGTGGGTCGGGGACAGTTGTTCTGCAAAAAAAGATCTTAGTTATGGCATTCCGCAAGGCGCCATTCTGTCCCCGATGCTGTTTAATATATACATGAAGCCGCTGGGTGAGATCATCCGGAGACATGGAGCTAGGTGTTATCAGTACACTGATGACACCCAGAGCTATTTCTCCATGTCTCGATCATCAGCTATGGCTCCTGATGGTGTCTCTCCTCTCAGTGACTGTCTTAAGGCAGTAATGGACTGGATGAGGAAAAACAGATTGAAATTAAATCCAGACAAAATGGAGGTGCTCACAGTAGCGGCCCCGAAACCAGGAACTGGGTTGCAACCGCCAGTCCTGGACGGGGTCACACTCTCCATGAAGGACTGTGTTTGCAGTCTGGGGGTGCTCTTGAATTTGTCACTCCTGATGACTAATCAGGTAAATGCGACGGTCAGGAGCACCTGTTATCAGCTTCGGCTGATACGCCAGCTGCGCCCTTTCCTGGAAGTAAGGGATCCTGAGACTTTGGTGCATGCGCTGGTAACCTCCCATCTGGATTTCTGTAATGCGCTCTACATGGGACTACCCTCGTGCTTGATCCGGAAACTCCAGTTAATACAAAACATGGCAGCCAGAGTGGTCTCAGGAACAGCAAGGAGAGACCACATAACACATATATTAAAATCTCTCCACTGGCTGCCTATTAGTTTCCGGGCCCAGTATAAGGTCCAACCTACCCTGTGCACTCCGGTCCTCTGGGAGGAAATTGCTGCAGCTGATAAAAACAAGGCTGTCTGCAACCTCCCAGAGGGCCTTTTCGGCATCCATTCCCAGACTATGGAATGGCCTGTTGGATGAGATCTGTCAGATTAAGACCCTGAGCAGCTTTAAAAAGTCTGTGAAGATGGATCTCTTCCAGCAGGCCTTTCCTGACTAGATTTCCCGGCCTCAGGAGCTTTCTTATTCCGCCCTCTCCCATTTTGGATGCTGCCTTTTATATTATCGTTTTGTGATGTTGTTTTAATTATGAGGTTTTAATAGTTAAGTGGTTTAATACTTTTTTAAGGAGTGGATGGGTTTGGGGGTTGTTGGAGTAAATATTGTATGGAATTTTAATGTTGTTAGCCACCCTGATTGTTGACAGAGGGGTGGGGTATAAATACATTTTATTATTATTATTATTATTATTATTATTATTATTATTTCTTTCAGTTAGTCTCAACGGTGCTACAAGATCTCTCTAAATACTGATTCTACAGACTAACACAGCTATATCTTTGAATTCTACCATTCTACAAGCACAGTGCCAGCAAAGAGAATTATTTCAGGTGGGAAAGGGCTGGCACATTACAGTGCCCAAAATAGCCTTATTCAAGTGTACTCCACACAGGAGGAGGAGGAGAATGTATTAGCCTTGCCTCATATGTCATTGCTTTCTTCATATGAAATAGATGTGTCTGAAAGGGAAAGCCTGTTGTGTTGATGGAAGCTACGCACTGACACTCATGGAAAGTATCCATGGATAAAACAAACTATCATCTTCAGAAATGGCCGGGAAAAGCAACAATGGAAATGAGCAGAGCTAATACACTTCCCTCCTGTACACATTCTTAATGAGGGCCTGAACAGGGAAAATGCTGAAAACCAACTCTTGATGATTCAATGTAATAATGCTGGAAAACAATTTAGTATTAAAATTACTTGAATATTTTCTGATTTGGACTCTTCATCAAGGAATCTCTGTGGAGGATGCAGGTAGTCATCTGCTGACAGAAATGCTTCTGGTGACAGAATCAAAGAGGCTATCTCCCCTCCCCACTACAATCCCCCCATACATCCCCAAAACCTGCTTTGAAGGGGCGAGGAATCATTCAGAGCTAGGTTTTTGGGTAAGTCTAATATCTTACAGGCAGAGGGAAGAGAACACCAATCTGGCGGGATGTAGCTCCTGGTTCTTAACTTTCCCACAATAGTAGTATTTTGTACCTTTTTGCACTGAAGACATAGGCCTAGTTCACAATGATGTTGTTGTATGTTTTCAAGTCATTTCTGACCTATATCAACTCAGGTGACACTATCACAGGGCTTTCTGCTGGCTGCCACATGAAAACAGATTCCACTGTATAAGAACAAATTTCCCGAGCTGTCAAGCAAGCCTGAACTGTCTGTCATTTGGAAAGACAGCAGATGATCTCCAGCCCTCAAGCAGAGCTGATCTGTGAACTCCATTGAAAAAAGCCAGTGTACTACTAAGTAAATGCTGCTTTGTTATCAGAGAGGAAACAGCAAACTCTATTTGTTTTAGAATATTAAAGTGCCACTTAACAGCCCATGACCTATGCAGAAAAACACCTTGCCCATCAACAGTTCAAGTTGTGGTTGATCCAAGAAAGGAAAGGTCTCTACTTTCTTCACTTTTTTTTCCATTGAAAAGCCACAAGACAGATAAGCACACAATCAAAACACTGTTTTGCTACTAAAATTAAAGGATGCCTACACATTAAAGTTTCACAAGCCTTGCCATAAGCACTCCAGCTACATTCCCATGCTATCACTAACTTTAAAGGGATTTAAGTCTCTCTTTTGAAACACCTCAATGTTATCTTATCGGGGAATAACAATTTTTCTCTATATTGCCTCCTTTGTCACTGTGGGCTGCTTTTTCCCTTTCTCGTTTTGAAGAGTGCTTTATAATCCCAGTCAGCCTTTACACACGTGGCAAAAGAAGCACTGGGCTTCTGTATGTTAGAGCCTAGTAACTTTTATTAGTTTTCAGTGTTTGAAAGGAGCAGTCCGTTTTTTCTTCTAGTGATGTTCAGTGAAAAACAAGTGCTCTGCATGAATTTGCAGTTGGTTTTGTCCCCATATGAACTGTCAGTCTCTTATTCCTCATGGAATTCACAAGTCCAAATGAAGGTGATTCTTTCACCATTTACATATGCATGCCTTCACAAAGGAAACAAGTTGTTGCCCATCTGCCCATCCTCATTGAAGTCATTTGTCTCCCTTCCCACTGGAAAAAGATAAATAGAATAAGAGACTTTAGCTAAGCAATAAGATTTGGATTTGGAAAAAAATGAATAGTTGTACATGTTTTGGAACTGGAATTAGGTCACGATTTTACTCAGCATCATATCAATCTGGGGAACCCTCTCAGCAGATCAGGAAGACTCAATTCACATGACAATTGATTTGTATCAATAACACTTGTGCACTTGCTTGGATAGCCTGAAAAGTCTTCAGAAAACTATATGTTGAATAACCAAGTAATGATCTGGAAATGTACTCATTCACAAGACCAGTTCAAAACCATTTTGAAATCTGATGGTAAAAATTAGCTTCTGCATGTGTTGGGTGTTCGAAGCTTCACTTTTGTTTCCTATTGGCAACACTGCTGTATTTGTTTAAATGTCAACAGGCCTGGGGGCTTTTTGATGAAGGGTGGTCCCTCCATAAAGCAAACAAACAAGCAACTAAAACATAACCCTTCCATCATCTCAACAAAAGTCAGGATGTTATCTTGATTCTTCTCTTTCTTTTCCAACTAACAGTGGTAGTTTAGACATCTTTTTGTCCCTCTGTGTAAAAGTAGTGATCCTTTTTTTTCTTGTTGAATCTCAAGAATCTTATTCAAGGGTTCCAAAACATTTTTGTTGTGATTAACATTTTGTTCATTGGACTTCCAGTCTCACAGTTTCAACTGTTTTTCACTGCTCTCAGCATTTCTACTAGACCTTAATCTATCATCACATTGTAATAAGGTGGCCAACTACAAGTGGTCTGCAAAAAAGGAAGGAAGGAACTATATTAACAAAAAGAGGACAAATAAGGTTTAGATTTGCATGAAATCTGCATGCAACTCCCTGAAAGCTTTAACAAAGTGCCATGTTTTTATTTAGCATTGGAATGTAGACAGGTTTGGTGCCAAATAGGCCTCCAAGGGGTGATCATTCTACAGCTAAGGGACCAAAGGTGAGAAGGCTGTCTTCCACAACCCCCCAAAACTGTCAGTTTGTATTATTTTAAAAACTAATTTTTCAATCTCTGCCAAGAGTGCCATTTAGTGTGTTGTACCAACCAGCTTGAACATTCAGTCAACTGAGCCCAAGAGCCAGCCTCTAGACTTATAGAGCCCTACTTCAGAGTAGGAGTTGTAGTTTGGTGAATACTTAGAATTCTCTGCTAGGCAACTCTAGGGCTTTAGTTCAGCCTCTAGAGCACTCTAGCAGTAAAATATAAGTACCTAGGGTTTTGAAAGATAGACCTATGGCACTTCAAAAGGTGTTTAAATGGTATCAGTCTGCTATAAATTGTCATATAGATCCACTCTTACTCTAATCAGTTTATTTCTTGGATGAGGACACTGAGGCCTTGTCTGCATGAGCCAAAAGGCCTTACCTGTTCGGTCGATGCATGTACCAAACACTGGTTCTGGTATGAGCAGTCTGGACAATGTCCAACATGTTCCACACCAGAACCAGGGTATAACAGCCTTAAAGCACATTTTTAAAAATTACCTGTTACTCTGGATCTTCCGTGAAGATCTGGAACCCTCTATTCCTGCACTGCAGCACTTGTTTGCCACCATCATGAGTTGCTTGTTCTGAGGTCAGACCGAGGTGCCCAGCTAAGTGACCATCGCTGGGCACCTCATCCTGATTTTAGAATAAGCAGCCACAGTGGTTGACATGCTGTGCAGCTCAGTGGGACTCCTGCACAGACAGCTGCTATGTCACAAGGCCAGGTAACAAGGGGAGACTGGGACATCTGCAAGGGTAAGATACTTGGACTGACCCACTTGGACTGACTCTCTTGGGTTTTAAAACTTTATTCTTTGGAACTCAGACCAATAGCAAACATATCCTTGCTGAGCACCCATTCACCCCACACTTCGTGGCAGTTGCCATTTTTATTATCGATTCATTTGTTTTTAATCCATCTTTTGTAGCACTGAAATCTTTCTCTGTGTGTATGTGCTCAGAAAGAAAGAGAGGTTTGAAAAGGTCTTGCTAAAATGGAAATTGGTTAATGGAACAGGTGTCTGGAAATGTTTTCTTACTTTTAAAAATAGCATTGTAGAGGTATAGTAGCTCATCTCTATAATGCTATTATACTTTTTCTCTAAGGCAGCATCAGAGGGGTATAGTACTATCTCCCTCTAATCTTGATTTTTTAAAAAGTAAATATCTTTTCTGATTACCACTTGTGATTGGACCTTCTTTCAAGTCTTAGGTTGTTTTTACCTTCCAGCCTCAGAAAGCTCCCTGTCACTTATACTTACCCTGCTTTCCCTCTTCTTCAACACTGTTTCTAAGGGCATAGGGCCAGGGTCCCAAGTGTCTTCCCAAACTAATTCTAATATTTCAAGTAGCATGTAAGTTCTTGTTTAGACTTCAAAGAAATCACTTCACACTGAGACATCCACTGTAAAATACACAGTAACTTTTATTGAATAACATTAAGAAATAAAGTATCTTGTGTGGGTTACTTCAAGCTTAGTGTGTTACATTAACATCAAACAATTGACAGGCTTTTAAACACTCTGCTCTATAACTTACTCTCTCTCAGTAGAAATGCCAACCAGACCTGATAGTGTAACTCAGGGGTAGGCAACCTAAGGCCCGGGGGCCGAATGCGGCCCCCCAAGGCCTTTGGACCAGCCCCAGGCCAGTCCTGCCGCCCCCCGCCATGATGATGTTGATTATTGTTGTTATTACTTGTTCTTGGGGTTTTTCTTGGCAAAATCTCCACAGGGGTTTTGCCATGGCTTTTCTGGGGCTGAGAGAGTGTGCATACCTATTATTATTATTATTATTTTATTATTATTTTACTTTTTAAAAAATATTTATTTATTTATTTATTTATTTTTGGTGCTTCAGCCCCCCCAATTGTCTGAGGGACAGCAACCCGGCCCCCAGCTCAAAAAGGTTGCCTACCCCCGGTGTAACTGAATCGTAGTCCCCACTAGACTATCTGATCTGAACTCCCTCTCCAGTCTGAATCCTTATCTGAACTGAACTGAACAGAAAACTCTCTCTCTGTCTCTCTCCAGCCCTCTCCTCAGACACACAAATTGGCTACTATACCTTCCAATCCCCCCCAGCACCCCCCCCAACAGCTTTCCTGAAGTGTAATTGACTACCAGGAAGCCAAGTTGCCTAGAAGCTCCATCACACCATTACCCACCTTGTTAAAATGGGGTTGACTGAAAAGTAATTTTTCCACTGCATCATATGGACCTACCCCAGAAAATATGAGAAAACAAGTCGTGGTGGTTCCATAATAAATCTTCTGGTAACAGATCAAAAAGCACCAGGATAGCCAGCTTCAAATATGTGAAGATTTGTCACATAGCTGATATAGCAAATTTGTTTTCAGTTTGTTACAGTGTATAAAGAATTTTAATCATGGTGGGTTTCTGTAGTGTGTTTTATACTTTCTTAGCATTTCCCTGCTACTTTGGCTAAAGAATCCACTGCATTCCTTAAAAGGCAGAAAGAGGTTTGTAGATTACCAGGAATAAGAGAAACCAAGCTGGAGAGGGGGGGCAGGCTAGTATCTAATTCTTTATTTATGTCAGGGGTTGGCAAGTTCCCTTTACCTGGGACCGGTCTGGGGATCCCCTGGTCTTCCACGGGCCAACAACGCCGACCCCCGCTGCTGCCGCGCACACTGCCGCCGCACCGCCACTGCACTCATTGCCACGGCCGCCATTTTTTTCCAAAATGGCGGCCGTGGCTCATTTGCGCATGTACAGGAGTAATGCACATGCGCAAACGAGTCACGGCCGCCATTTTGGAAAACAAAATGGCGGCCGCGATGTGCGCGGCAGTGGTGGGGGGCGGAGGGGGGCAGAGGGGGCTGGTCCAAAGGCCACAGGGGGCCGGACCTGGCCTGCAAGCAATAGGTTGCCAACCCCTGATTTATGTCAACCGTCAATCAAATTACAAGGAGTTTCCTCCATGTTACTCTGGATTAGAAATGTAGGGTAGGGGATTTCATTCTCTCCACACTTTTAAACAAACAGGCAAAATTCTCATTTCCTGGACTAATGTGAAGACTGCAACATGGTTATCCTTCAAACTGCACATTATCTGCATTTTGCTGTGCAGTACTCATCTCAAAAGTTGCCTATAGAAATGTGTGTATTTGGGAAAGCTGAATATACAAATATCTATATTAGACAAAGTTGTAAAATGCATTTGTTAAGGAATGTGGTATACATTAGGGAAAGTTGTATACAAAGATGTATGTGCTGGGAAACTGCATATGGAAACTTATGCATTTTTATATCATTGTGTGTTTGTTTCTGTTTATTCACAGAGTTAAGGAGATTAGATGAAACAGGTTTATGACAGCCATGAGAAATTGACACACACTGGAAATAGACAGATAGATTGATTTGCCCATTCCTGCTCAGATACATACAATGACCTACCTGACATCCAAAAATACCGTACTACTTTGCTGGACAATTCATGAGGGCATCTTAAGCAGATGAATCTAGATGAACCTTGGTCAGAAATATGACTGAATCCTGAAGCATTCACACTCTTAGATAGATCCCAGGTTAAAGTGTCATGGGAGATCTTCGGTACGCTGTCTTCCAGATGCATGGCTTTTTAAATGCACATTTAATTTCAAGACAATCAAGTAACTTGGAATCATCTTGAAGGCTTCTCTCATTCCTCAAAGACACTATTTGATTTCTTGGTCCTGAGTCTACCTCCAAAGCCACTGACTCCTCTTTACTCTTTGGTTTAAATTATGGAATTCAAACTTCTCTTCAGTTTTAGCACCTAGTTTTCATTCTTACCTCTTTCTTGTAGTTTGGGACTCATTGCCACATAGCTTTAGGATCAAAGCCAGGGTTCATTTGGTTCTCAGGCCATTCCTTGTTATTCTTTCCTCGGATCCTCTTTGCTCTTTTCTGGTACCTAGCCCATGTTTCTGTGTCAGAATCTTCTGCTTTCAGCTAGAGCCACCTTACTACCTTTACTAACCAAATAGATTTGCCTTGCTTTAATTCCCTGCTAGAGGTTCAGCCTACCTGGGGAAGCACTCTTGAGTTTCTCTAGCCATCTTCCATGAGACTGGACACACCCTACTTCGTGGTTCCACCAGAATTCTGTGCTTTGCAGAAGTCGCATCTTATAGAACAAGGACAGAAATCATGGAGTCCTCCAGATGTTGTCAGTCTGCAACTCCCAGCGGCCTTAGGTGAGAATAAACCAGAGGCAAGGAACACTGGGAGTTGCAGTCCACCAACTTCTGGAGGTCAGCATGATTCACACTGCTGTGTAGACAGTTCACAATGGTTTGGCAGGATAACAGCTATTGAAGTGATGAAACAACAATGGGATCACAAGATAGCCATTCTTCCATCACTCTTGACTTTTTAAAGGACTTAAAGCATATTAAATCACTAGACCCCTGAACCTATCATGTTCAAACTGCACTTTCTTCCTTGGGGATGCCTCTATGATGCATGCAGTTTTTATGAAAATTGTCGCTTTTATTTAAAAAGAACATGGAAGGGGAGAAGGGAAAGCAAATCACTCCCTCCAAATTTTCAGCCTTCCCCTCCACATGAACCACTACACCTGTTCTTCTGACATGCTGCAAGTCTTAGGTCTACCTCTATATGTTGTCTATAATTTCAGGACAATGCTCCAGCTCTGTGCTGTCATTTCACAATGGCCTGCAAGGAACTGAGGAGGACAAATGTATCATTTTTAATGCCCTCCAAATGGAAAAGCTGCACCTGCACAAAAGTGCCTGCACCTATTCATCTGAAACTTGCATATATGTTTCTTCTAATTCTGCCAGAGAGAGAGAGAGAGAGAAGCATTGGCAGTTCTCTTTTTAAAGACACATGGCACAAAAAGCCCTGCATCTATTATCTGCAATTTGGCAGGCATCATGCCTGTTAGTTTAATCGAGTTCCGAGAAAGAGGGGGAGAAAGTTATAGACATTCATAGATTTTCAGTACTAGTCAACAGGAAGCATGAACCTTCAAATTTCGGAATCTCAGCTCAGGTTCAGAATGTGAGCCAAAGTGGACTGACTATGAATTAATCTGAACCAAAGTGAGTCAATGTCAGAACCAATGCTGAGGGTCTGAACCAGTGCTTTTGGTTACTGCACATTGCGGTTTTCTGTCAGGGTGGAGGTGGGTGTAAACACACAGCTATTTGGCCCATTTAATGGATCAAAATGGTTGTAAAGGCCTGTGCATGGTTACCAAAGGAAACTGTCCAAATCTACTATATGCACAAGAGTCTCAGAAGAAAATAGATGGAAAGGTTGGTATCACAGTACCTGGTATTTTCAACAGGAGTCACTATGTACAAGCTTGGAAGCAGCACTTGGTGCGTAAGTTTTCAACTCCTCCACTTGCACCCTGTCTAAGCAAAGATAACTTTATCATAGTTTATGAATAGAAATGCAGGTGTGCCTTTAAATGTGGAAACTTAAGATATCATATAAAGGAAGAAATCTACCACATAAAATAAACACCCCCTTCCTGGCTGCCTTCGTAAATTGCTGTTGGAAGGCTTCCCAAAGTAGTTAGCATATCCCAACCTAAAAACAAGAAAAAAAATTACAAGAGGGACACAGACAGGCTGAAAACACCCTATGGCTTTGTTAAATCACTGCTGTGCCTCATCTGTCCCAGGAAAATTAGTTTTGAAGCTCTTAACCCTGGGACTTTTGCAGGAATCCACATACAAATTAGTAAGCTAAAGAGAGATAGATGTGGGTAAGGAGATGAAAGTATGAGGATGGTGAAAGAGAATCAAGAAAATGGAGTTTGATGGGATGGATTTGAAATGGAATTTTTAAAAACGTTCATGCACCTGCTTCTTAAACAGAAAACCCAAGTTCAAGACAAATGTGGTGCAAAATCAGAGAAGGCAGTTTTGAGCTTCATTCCATAATGATTTTACATAGGCTCTTACTTAAACTTAAATAGTAAATAGTCATAAACTTAATAGTTAATTCTCCCTTCTTCATAAGGTAAATGCAATTTAATTTTTTTTAGCTTCTTAATTTTTTTTAGCTTCCTATCTCTGCATGGAGTCCCTTGTTCCCTCTCTGAGTTCAGCTGGAAACTGGAAGGAAAATAGATTTTATGAATAAAATATATATATTTATAAGATATCCCGTTTGCAATTCAAAGCATTTTGGGGTGGCTTGGACATGAGTGAGCAAACTCCAGTTTGCTTTGCAAAATACCTCATTCTGAGCTGAATGAGACACTAGAACTCAACATACCTGACTGCTTTTTTTAAAAAAAACTCTTTGTACCAATGTCCCTAAAGAGATTGTCCTGGTGACAGTGCACAGGTCCAGGTTTACCACAACACCACTAACTAAAACTCCCAGAATCCCTAAGCCAACAAAATATCAAGTAGCCATGGTGGCTGGGGGATTTTTAGATCTCCAAGTCCAAAAAGGAACTTTTCCAAGCTCTGGGCTGTGGTTGTTGTAGGAATACTGAATAAGACAGAGAGCACTCCAAACTGGCCCATCAGTGAAAACATCCCTTCTGTAAACACCCATGACCCAGAAGGAGAGAGAGCAGAAGAATCTTTGTGTGTGAAAAGTACACACAGCAAATGGTTATTACAATAAGGGTCCAGAGCCAGGTTGCGTTTCCAGGGTTTAAAAATATTCAGTTCCAGCGCAATTTAAGTTAATCCCAGGGAAGTGTTTACTTTCTCTTTGTGCCTGAAGGGGAACTGTAGCAAAAGGATTTATGGCGCATCCATTCAGATTCTGCTTTGGGGGCCTGCCAAACTATTGTAGCCCCACAGTGACTTAAGGAAGGCTGGATTTGTACTATGGGGCTGAAATACAAGGCTACATATTGGCACTAGCTTCTCTTTGACAATAATCTTAGGGATACTACAGGTAATTGGACTGTAGTTTATTAATCACAGTGTGTATATCATACCTGGAGCCTTTTAGACAGTCCTAACTCTTCCATGCCTAAGAATTATAAGATCAGCCAGTTTAAATTGGCTGGTCTACCTGCCCTGGCTTTACTACTGGGTCTAGATCAGGGGTAGGCAACCTTTCCCCTTTAAGTGCCGAGGGACTTCAGCTCCCAGAATCCCAGGAGCTATTGGCCAACATGGGACTGTTGGCCAACATGGCTGAGGCTTCTGGGAGCTGAAGTCCCTCGGCCCTTAAAGGGGAAAGGTTGCCTACCCCTGGTCTAGATGCATCCTAAATCATCCTAAGTCTCCAGGACCAGATAAGTCTCCAGGACCAGATGAATTACATCCAAGGGTATTAAAAGAACTGGCAAATGTAATATCAGAACCATTGGCAATAATCTTTGAGAATTCCTGGAAAACAGGGGAGGTCCCAGCGGACTGGAGGAGGGCAAATGTTGTCCCCATCTTCAAAAAGGGGAAAAAAGAGGATCCCAACAATTATCGTCCAGTTAGTCTGACATCAATACCCAGAAAGATTCTGGAGCAGATCATTAAACAGAGAGTCTGTGAACATCTGGAAGATAATTTCATAATCACAAAAAGTCAACATGGGTTTCAGAGAAACAGGTCATGCCAGACAAATCTGATCTCTTTTTTTGATAAAATTACCAGTTTGGTAGATGAAGGGAATGCTGTGGATATAGTATATCTTGATTTCAGTAAGGCCTCTGACAAGGTTCCCCATGACATTCTTGCAAGCAAGTTGGTAAAATGTGGGCTAGACAAAGTAACTGTTACATGGATTTGTAATTGGTTATCTGGTCGAACACAAAGGGTGCTCAACAATGGCTCCTTTTCAACCTGGAAAGAAGTGACCAGTGGGGTGCCACAGGGCTCTGTCCTGGGCCCAGTGCTATTCAATATCTTTATTAATGACTTGGATGACGGTATTGGGGGCATAGTTATCAAATTTGCAGACGACACCAAATTAGGAGGAGTAGCTAATACCCCAGAGGACAGGATCAAAATTCAAAATGACTTGAGCAGACTAGAAAGTTGGGCCAAAGCTAACAAAATGAAATTCAACACAGAGAAATGTAAGGTACTGCACTTAGGGCGGAAAAACGAAAAGTACAGATATACGATGGGGGACACTTGGCTGAATGAGACTACGTGTGAAAGGGATCTAGGAATCCAGGTGGACCACAAGTTGAACATGAGTCAACAGTGCGATGCAGCAGCTAAAAAGGCCAATGCAATTTTAGGCTGCATCAGTAGAAGTATAGTGTCTAGATCAAGAGAAGTAATAGTGCCACTCTATTCTGCTTTGGTCCGGCCTCACCTGGAATACTGTGTCCAGTTCTGGGCACCACAATTCAAAAAGGATGTGGAGAAATTGGAGCGTGTCCAAAGGAGGGCAACTAAAATGGTGAAGGGTCTGGAAACCAAGCCCTATGAGGAACGACTTAGGGAGCTGGGGATGTTTAGCCTGGAGAAGAGAAGGCTGAGAGGTGATATGATAGCCGTGTTTAAATATTTGAAGGGATGTCATATCGAGGAGGGAACAAGCTTGTTTTCTGCTGCTCCAGAGACTAGGACCCGAAACAATGGATGCAAGCTGCAAGAAAAGAGATTCCACCTCAACATTAGGAGGAACTTCCTGACAGTAAGGGCGGTTCGACAGTGGAACACACTCCCTCGGAGAGTAGTGGAGTCTCCTTCCTTGGAGGTCTTTAAGCAGAGGCTGGATGGCCATCTGTCAGGGATGCTTTGATTGGGAGTTCCTGCATGGCAGGGGGTTGGACTGGATGGCCCTTGTGGTCTCTTCCAACTCTATGATTCTATGATTCTATGATTCTATGATCCTTCAATAAAATACTGCCTCAGCTTACTGCACCAGAGCAGTAGGACAGTTCTGTGTTTTTATGGGAGAGGCTAGATAGGAAGCAAGCTACTTCCTCACCATATCTCAATTTATGCACCATACAACTCCTTTAGAGGGTCAGCCCACATTTATTGTAACATGTCTAGAAGGCCTGACACAGTACGTAGGGTATGATGAGGTACATTAGAATCCTATCACATTATAATACTTCAATTACATTCCCTCCAACTGTCTGGATTTGGCGGGGAAAGTCCTGATTAATCCTCTGTCATCCTACTTTTTTCAGATGTTTTTAAAATGTTCCAGTTTCTCTCACCTCCTCCCACTTCCCCCTTTGTCTTCAGCTTATTTCAATTGCTGAAAACTTAGTTCAAAGTGCAAAAATAGTTTGCATTCAGTTAATTGTGCAGGAATGAGAGAGGAGAAGAGGGGAGAATCTTTCCCATCCCAGTAGGCTCAGGCAAATGCAAACTGTTGTAATCTCTCCTAACTTGTGTGTCATTCCTCATTAATAACTTATCACTTCTTTTGCCAACAATGCTGATATTGTTTGGCCAGGTATATTTCAGTTTGCCTCTGTGAAATGTTGTAGGGTATGCAATTACAATTAATCAAACAAGCAATTATGGTGATTCTGACTTATAATACCTTCCTATCAGTATCATAAGCAAATAGGCCACATCCTCTGACCTGCAGAGGATCCAATGTAAGAGTTAATAGCTGATTCAGGAATCAGAAGTCAGAGCCAAAGCAGTAAACATGTAGCAAGCATGCAGCTGTAGCTACATATCCAGTTTTACTTTTATTACTTTAGAATTTGGGAAAATTTGGACTGGCTCTCCCACAATTTCCCAGCCAGCACAACCAGAATACTGTGGAAAAATAAGGTTATAGCAACAGATTCAGAGGGTAAGAATGGGCATATCAGTTCAGTTCATTTTAATAAGCATTTTCGGATATTTGCAAAATTTCATCATGAAGACAACAGGAAAAATGATTTAAAAAAATAATGTGACAGAAAGTAAACTGGACAGAGTTTGCCATCCAACTCAGTGCTTTTGATGCTTAGCTCTTAAAATCTGAGTTTCCATCCCTGAGTAGTTCAATCAAATTAGTGGTACTGGTTTAGACCTACCATGGCTGGAATCCTATTGGTTAGTCCCAGTTAGAGAAGACCTATTGTTGAATGATGAGTCAATATGTTGTTAAACCTAATGGATTCAATGGGTCTACTCTAGTCATGACTAAAAGAAAATTTAGGCCAATAGCTTTTTTCTGATATCTCCTACCACTGTATCTCAGGAAGGTAAAATACAGTTTTCTCTATGTTGGGAATTTGAATTTCACCAATGCAGATGGATGAGAATTTAATTTCAGTTTGTTTTCATAAGAACTTACCAAAATTCAGGAGGTTATGCTCCCTCTAAAAGACTCGTGTTTGCAGCTTAGTGTTTGTTCCTGGATCCATCACTCCAAATGACAGCCCCATAGATGCAATGTCCAGGAGTGCTTATTATCAGCTTCATCTGTTACAGCAGCTGTGCCCCTTCCTAGAACGGGAGAACCTAAAGTTGGTAGCACGCACACTGTTAACCCCAAGGCTGGACTTCTGCAATGTGCTGTATATTGGGCTACCTTTGTACTAAATTTGGAAACTTCAGTTAGTTCAAAACATGGCAGCTAGATTGGTTACTGGTACGTCTAGGAGTGACCATATTACACCAATATTAAAATCACTCCACTGGCTGCCAATTAGCTTCTGGTCAAAATACAAAGTGTTGGCTATCACCTTTAAAGTTCTACATGGTTTGGATCCAGGTTACCAACAGGATTGTCTTCTCTCATGTAATCTGCCCTGTACAGTCAGGTCCTCTGGGAGACATCTACTTCAGTGAGCCAAAATGAGGCTGACTATTACCCAGAGGACATTTTCTTCAGCCATCCCTAGTGTGTGAAATGACCAGTCAGAAGAGATTTATCAGCTGAAGACACTGTCTGAGTTTAAATCAGCAATAAAGAGCAGTCTCTTCCAGCAGCTATATCCAGATTATTTTTTTAAATTATGGTTTTTAAAGTATTTATTGATGGATTTTAATATGTATTGTTTTATATGCTCCTTTGACTGATTTTATATGTGGTGTTATTTGTTGTTGTTCCCACTTTAATTCACAGGGAGAGGAAGCTAAGAAATAACAACAACAACAACAACAATGATTATGTTTATGATTATGATTATTAGAATTTGACAACATGTTCAGGGCAGACATTCAAAGTGGGGGAACGTGAAAATGGCAGATTTGCAGATCTGTTCATCCTTACCAGAGAATATACAGTTCATATATTGAGTTCAAATGACCATTTGCCTTGGATTTCCTGCTTACTTTCAGCTTCTTCTCCTTTTGACAACAGATGACATAACAAGGTCTAATACATACGCAACTGCCTGAATGAGAAAAAGCCAGCATTTCACAACCACTGCCACAACCACTATTCAAAACAGATCTAGTTACATAGGCAAAACAATGGAATTAAAACAACATGGTGGCACAGCACCAGGAAAAAAATTACACACGATTAAATAGAAAATAAACAAAGGATGAAATGTCTGTTTTCCCCCTTAGTCCTTTCTGGAAACTGATCATGCTGGACTTAGTACATAGGTCATACCTATAAGTTCACAAGAGGGTAAAGAAAGGAAATATGAAACTTATCTGAAAGAATCTCTCTTCACTCTAACTCATCTCAGGTTCAAACAGAAGATTAATAGCAATGCAACTTTGGCATATATAATAAAACAAATGGGGGTCACAGACACCATGAACTAAAGCACAGCCACATCATTCTTGAATGATTTGTCTTCAGAATCCGGTGGAATTTCCTGGTGTTTGATTTCACCTCTTGAGTCATGGCATATAAAGTCCTATGGTCACCATTACTATGCAGTGATTATTACAGTAAATCATTGAAATCTATTCAATACAATTGAAAAAAGCACATTCTGCTTATGTCCACAAGGTAGCTAATTTCATATAAACTGGCAGGCCAGGCATATAACCATGAATAGGCTCTGGCCAAATGAGACTATGAAATATACTTTTTTCCTTCAGACAAGAGTGCTCTTGCAGAAGCAGAACCTTAGATCAAACTAGGGATGGAAAAAGTATTCACCACTATGCAGTTCCCCATGGAATAATGGCTTTCCTGATGGTCAGGAATCTACATACGGTACATGCACACACACTAAAAAGTATAGCACATGCATCAAGCATCTTCACAGTTTGTGAAATCTCTCAGGAAATTGTTTTGCACATACATCCTGCACAAAACCCATCTCCACCTCCACCCCCACAAAACATCTCAGGAAATTATATTTTGCATAGAAAAACCTTGTGTATTTCTACCCATCATCTTTCCCCCAAATAATTTGCAAAATACTAATACCTCTTGAGAAATGAACAAAAATCATCATTTTCTATAAAATGTACTCATCCTTCCACGCATGCACAGTGAATGCAAAGATTTACATCCATATCTCAAAGTGAAGTTGAACAAGCCCCTTTTCCTTCTCCTTACTGCTTTCTCCCTCTTTCTCTCTGAAGAAATGTAGGCAGATCTCTATTTCATTATTATCTGGCAATGAGTCTTCAGAGATTTGGATAGAGCTGTTTCCTAGTCTGGCCATGAGATACAAGGGTCTGAACCTTGGACCTTTGGCATGCAAAGTATGTGCTCCCTGACTAACCTATGGTTCACATGGATTCAGATTTCAATAAGAGAAATTGTTATCACCGCCATAATCAGCTTGGTTCACTGACTGGAGTTTTGGACTAACAATGTTTCAGATTCTAACCAGGAATCTAGGAATCAGTCAAGACAGTGGTGTCATTAGGGGGGTGCTGGGGGTACGTATTGCCCTAAGAGGGGGTGACACCACTGCTCCTCAAACATCTGCCTTTTGTGAGAAATGGGCTATGGTATTCGCCTGTGTCCCATTAAAATGCTGAAGAGATGGGGTGAGTGGGGTGAGGCTCAGTGGGAGGAGAAAGATTTTTTAAAATTAAAATTTCAAATGTCAATTTTTATGTTTTTAAAATATATATAATTATTTGAAAATATCACATTTTCCCAAATTTTCACTTTAAGCACATGGAACTATGTATACATAAATACACTTAGGCTGTGCATATGATATTGTAATTTAAAGGTATAATTTTAATTGTGCTAGTTGTTTATGTCACAACTATTACTATTACATTCAGTGACATATAGGAACTGTGATTTATAAGTAACATTAGTACAAAAAAAGACCCCCATAACTAAGGATTCTGGATGGTGTGGTATGGGAGGAGGTCAAGGGGAAGGACACTAAGGGCCTTTGCAGACTGCTAGAAATAGTGCAAATTGAGTCCACTTTAACTGCCCTGGTTCAGTACTAGGGAATCATGGGAATTGTATTTTTTTCTGAGATATTGAGCCTTCTCTGTCAGAGAGCTCTGGTGCCACAATAAACCACAGTTCCCATGATTCCCTAGCACTGAGGGCCTCAGCAGACGGCTAATAGAGCCATCCTCGGCGCAAGGAAGGGGAGGGGCAGCCGCACACTCAGCGCCCCTTCCTCCTCCCGAGGTCGTCCTCGGAGCCGCTGGCCCTCCGCACGGCCGGCACTCCGAAGACAACTTCCCGCCGCAGTGTCCGGACACGCTGCGACAGAAGGGTCGCCGAAAGTGCACCGCAAGCTTTTGCGGCGCACTTTCGGCGACATATGAAAGGAGCGCTATTTTAGCGCTTCTTTCTTGGGGCGCTGATGGTGCGCCGTGGAATTGAGGCATGAGGATGCCTAGGTCCCGCGGCGCACCTTCCCAGAGCAGCACACAGCCTCCCGTCTGCTGAGGCCCTGAGTCAGGGCAGTTAAAGTGAACTCAATTTGCACTATTTCAGGCAGTCTGCAAAGGCCCTAACTCTAGGGACTCCACTGAGTGAAGATAATGGATAATGTGCCATGTTGTGAGTAGTGTCACTTTATGTAACTATGCTATTTTGATCCTGTCTATAACAATTTCAATTAGATGTTTTGTCAGTCTGTTTGGTATTCCTCCCAGAGCACTTATCACCACTGTGACCATGGTTGTTGATGTTGTTGTTGTTGTTACTGTTGCTTTGCTGAAATAACAGCAAAAATGAAACTGAGGATTGCTCTTGTCTTTTCCTCAGCAGCACTCAGTTTCAGGTCCATTTGTTGCTCTGGCAACTCCATTTATGCCAACTGCCTTGTATTTGTGTTCTATCATACCTGCCACTCTTGCACAAAGATGCTTATGAATGTTTCAAGCAGGCACAAATTGTCAGGCATTTCCGCAGCCATATGGAAATGCTTAACAAGCCCTTATTATATCAAATGCCTCCTCAGAGAGCGGACAGTTCTGTGGTTTATTTATGTATTTTTATACCAGCCCTCAACTATACAAGCAACGATAGTTCAAGAACGTTCAGGGATGCAAAATATTCTTTAGGCCAGGGGTAGGCAACCTAAGGCCCGGGGGCCGGATGCAGCCCCCTGAGGCCTTTGGACCGGCCCCAGGCCCATCCTGCCGCCGCCTGCCATGATGATACTGATTATTGTTATTACTTGTTCTTGGGTTTTTCTTGGCAAAATCTCCACAGGGTTTTTGCCATGGCTTTTCTGGGGCTGAGAGAGTGTGCATACATATTTTAATTTTTTAAAAAAAATTAAAAATTTATTTTTATATTTATTTATTTATTTATTTATGGTGCTTCGGCCCCCCAATTGTCTGAGGGACAGCAACCCAGCCCCCAGCTCAAAAAGGTTGCCTACCCCTGCTTTAGGCAATGCCATACACATTTTTATGCAGTCCAGTCATCTATTAATCATTTACATAGCATTTTTAGTATCGAAGATAGATATCTTGTAATAATTACTTTAATCAATTTTCAAAACAATTCTGCAAGGAGGGTAGGTTTCTATTATTCCTATTTTACATATGGGATACTAGCGGCAAGTGGTTAACTCACTTGAAGCAACCAATTAGCCCTTGGAAGAAATGAGGCAGAAACTCAGGACTTTCAGAGCAAAACCTTCTCTCTGACCACACATATGTCCAGAATTCCTACTTGTCAGCTAAGATGTTCAAATCACTCTAAACAGAAAAAAACAAGAGCCTGCTAGTAACCTGCATTTACTAGTATATGCACAATATAATCCACATGTGGAATACATTAAATTTTCAAAACATGTGGTTCTCAACACTGTTATAGCAATGAACTATTGGCTAAATTCCCACCACCAGATGAAAGCACAAGAACATTTTCCTAGTTACTGTTTGTTCAGAGCAGTATTATTTTTAATATTCAGTGAGGTGGAAGAGGGAAATGAAGGGGATAAAGGGTGTTGAAGGGTGGGAAAGAAAGGGTTCAATAGTTAGTCCTCAAACACAAGACAAATCTCATCAATTAGCCAGCTCTAATCCAGAGGTCAACACCTCTGGGCTACAACTTCCATCATCCTCATCACACAGTAATGTTTATTTCTCTATAGATGTAAAGCAAGGGAAGGAAATCTCCAGACTATGGGCCTAACCCAGCCTACAGAAGTCTGTGGGTCTGCCCACAAGCTCTGGTTCCTGGAGATTACTGTGAAGGACATCTTCATTCCCCTCGATAACCGATTGGAAATCTGGTGAGTTCCCTTTCTGGATTTCCTCTTGCTTCCCATTTCCTACATGGAAAACAGCCTGGAAGAGTAGAGCTGGCATTTGCAAACTGTAAAACTAACAGTGAAATCGAACCAAAGACACATCCATATTTTGTTAACAAGATAATTTTCTCAAGGAAAATAACATTTTCCTATGGATACAAGTTTTCCTCTCTGCCCCCCCCCAACAAACTTCATTTAAATCTATGTGTGCTCTGATAACTGACTTGTTGTTGTTGTTGTTGTGTTCTTTTGTGTTGATTCTGACTTATGATGCCCTAAGGTGACCCTATCACATGCCCTAAGGTGACCCTATCACTCTGTGGCTGAGAGTGTGTGACTCACCCAGTGGGTTTCCATAGCTGAGCAGGGAATCAAACCTTGGTCTTCAGAATTGTGGTCCAATGCTCAAACCGCTACACCAGGGGTAGGCAACCTTTCCCCTTTAAGGGCCGAGGGACTTCAGCTCCCAGAATCCCAGGAGCTATTGGCCAACATGGGACTATTGGCCAACATGGCTGAGGCTTCTGGGAGCTGAAGTCCCTCGGCCCTTAAAGGGGAAAGGTTGCCTACCCCTGCGCTACACCATGCTGACTCTTGGTGTATATGAAGAGATTATCACGCTACCTTTAAAACACATGAAAAAGAGACTTACCTCACCCAAATTGAAGTAAAATTTGGGCTGCATCCAGATGCTATTGCACAGATTCCCCCTACCCAAAAATGCCATCCGGGTGCAGCTCGAATCCAGCCAGGCTGACTGAACTTGCTCCGGTAGCCATTTCTCAAAGTCGGAAGCATTCCAACTTTGAAAATGGCCGCCGGAGCGAGTTAAGTCAGCCTGGCTGAATTCGGGCTGTGTCCAGATGGCAGTTTTGAGGAGGAAATCCATGCAATAGCATCCAGATGCAGCCCGAATTTTACTTCAAGTCAGGCAAGGTAAGTCTTTTTTTTTAATGTGTTTTAAAGCTAGTGCGATAATCTCCTATGATACACCTTTTTGTTTTAACCCTCTTTACTCCTAGGCTGTGGATAAACACTTGTCACAGATAGGTCATATTTTTTGAATGCACAGTACGCAGCAATCGCAGTACAAAGGTGCTGGAAAATGTATGCATTGCATTCTCCTTTCCCTCCTTAGATAGGCAGGGACTTCCCTCAATCTTTCTCAATCTTTTGAAACACGTGGCACCTGTCACTCATTCTCTGAGGCAGTTTAACTGACTCTCTGAACATTCTAAACTGCCTCCTCTTAGGGCCTTTACAGATTGCCAGAAACAATCCAGTTTGAGGCCACTTTAACTGCCCTGGCTCGGTGCTAGGGAATCATGGGAACTGTAGTTTATTGTGGCACCAGAGCTCTCTGACAGAGAAGGCTCAGTGTCTCAGAAAAAACTACAATTCCCTTGATTCCCTAGCACTGAGCCAGGACAGTTAAAGTGGATTATTTCTGGCAGTCTGTTAAGGCCCTTAGTCTCAGTCAGCAACTGCCTCCTCTAAGTCTAAGGAGATTGTCCTGCCACTCAAATAACCCAGTTTACCTCTTCCAAATTGAAGTCTAATTCAGGAGGCAGCCGAGTCCTATTACAAGAATTTTGCCGCCAAAGCCTCTGGGCGAGTCCATCTCGGCTGCAGACTGGGTCCCTGGTGCGCTTTGGCAGCCTTATTTCGAAACCGGGAACTTTCCAACTTGAAAAAATGGCGGCAAAATCCTTGTGATAGGACCAGGCTGCCTCCCAAATTAGACTTCAGTTCGGAAGAG
This sequence comes from Phrynosoma blainvillii, assembly GCA_026167975.1. Taxonomy (NCBI): domain Eukaryota; kingdom Metazoa; phylum Chordata; class Lepidosauria; order Squamata; family Phrynosomatidae; genus Phrynosoma; species Phrynosoma blainvillii. The sequence goes on from JANUYF010000004.1 coordinate 244,339,694, forward strand.
GTAAGCCAGGTTATTTGAGAGGTGGGATAATCTCCTAAAATGGCGTTAATAGTCTCTCCCTGCTATATGAAAGATGGTAATGATTCCTCTCCTTACCCAAACCATCTCCCAGTTAGATTAGGCTTTAGTTATTTTTGTAAATATTTATTAAAGCCATTATTGTTTGTTTTTAAACCACAAACTACATGTTTGTCATTTTTTGAGTTAGTCTTTAGGAAGGCATATTAAAATATAGTCTGGCCCATGTGTTTTTTGCTGCTCTGCTGATGAAAGCTGAACTCTAACAAATTTAACTTTCGTACCTGCATATTTTAGTTTACCTTTAAAAGGGTTAATACCCTGGGAAACTAAAATTGCACACCCCACAAAAGGTAAGCATGCAAGTTGGATTTTTGGAAACTGGACAAACAATATAGTTAATCAAGGGGCTCCCCAGTTCCTCTTTCAATCATACGTTCTCCTTTGCTGGGTTCCCAGAAATTGTTGTGAGCACACACACCTTTTAAAATATTGTCTGTTCAATTTGAACCAGGAGTTACAATACAGGTATACACATAGCTGGGTGGAAGCACTCATCCAAAGTTGATCTAACAGAGGGAGGCTCCTTTTGCACAATTAACAAGAATTTCAACCACTTGCACTAACTTTAAGACCACTTCAAAGCTACCCTCTACTCAGATGGTTTCCTTGGGTGAAAATGTGTACATTTTCACTCCTTAAGTATAGTATGCTTATATTTTCACAGGTACATGAATTGGAATTCCATATATGAAGTGGTTCTGAGGTAACAAAAGTGCAACACAGAGAGGCCTGATTGTAAAGCTCAGTAAGTATATGCAAAGGGATCTTGTACCACATATTGTACTAACTGAAATAAATAAATTGGAGGCATGAGCTTTCATGGATGTGAGCCTACTCAGTATGCAAAGGAATCTTGTAGCACCTTTGAGACTAACTGAAAGAAAGAAATTGGTAGCATGAGCTTTCACATTGAGCCTACTTCCTCAGACCCATGTTTGGATTGGAGAATCCAGACACACGCCTGTCTCTGGATTCTCCACTCCAAACATGCATCTGAGGAAGTAGGCTCAAGTCTGTGAAAGCTCGTGCTACTAACTTTTTTCTTTCAACTAGTAAAGCAAAAGAAAAGCAGCTTCATTTATATACCACTTCATATTGCACTATGGGATGTCTAAGCGGTTTACAACTGTAAGCTCATTGCCCCCCAACAGCTGGGAACTCATTTTAGTGACCTTGGAAGGATGCAGGCCTGAGTCTAGCCTGAGCCCTGGCTAGTATTGAACTCGCAACCTTGTTGTTTATGAGTGAGTAGCTGCAGTACAGGCATTTAACCACTGTGCCACCAGTGCTACAAGATTCCTTTGCATACTGAGTTTCCAGACTAATACGGTTATGTCTCTGAATTCTATATAAATCTAGTTATGTGACCCACATTCAGTAAAATCATAAAAGGAAATGAGCAATCTAGATACAGGCATGAAGAAATATATGCTACCCATTGAAGTAAGACTTAACTCCAATTCCTGGAGTTAATACCAGTACATTCCAATACATGGAAGAATTCTTTGTTTCAGGCAGCAAAATATCTCAGTTTGTTCTTTACATATACCCAAATTACAACTTCGAAAACTGATGAGTGCAATGAGACTTCATTGGAAAGAGATATCTTTTTTATTGCACATAATACGTACTAAGTTGCAAAGGGGGAAAGTACTAGATACCCAGAGATGGGCACAGCTTTCTAAACACAGCTATGCAAATTCAGTGCTCCATAGTTGCCAGAGATTAATCAGCTATTGGTATCACTTCCGCACTGTTGCAATTTGTAAATGTCATACGGCCTGTCCTTTGTATTTCCTGGGGTGGAGGAGTGGCAAGCCACCAAGCAATGAATGAACATTAGCCTGTGCAAATTCATCAAAGTTCACAAAGCTATTGCAATTGTCTAGACACAAGATCTGATTACACCTCACAACTGGCACAGTGGGCAGGAAATTTAAGTCCTAAGTCTGCCTTTCTTGAGCCCTTCTTGTTTGACATTTATTTGTCTCGAATTATTCAAGCTTTCCTAGAATTCAGTCATGAGCATCCTTCCTTCTACAGAAATTCTATTATAATATCAGTAAATTTTAAAGCAATAGGAAAGGGAGAGTTGGTTCCACTGCAATCTGGTTGCACTGTGCTAGTCTAGTAGCACCATTGCAGCCCAATGCCTTTACATAGCAGATAAAGCTTCATGTTTTTCATTGTACAAAGTACAATAACATCCAAAACACACAAAACAGCATTACCTTTATTGCCCAACCACAATGCACAAAATATATGATGCAAGCTTTTGAAGTTCCACCGGCTTCTTCATCAGGCAAAGGTGTATAAATCATAGAGGAGAAAGAAACGTGATGATGTTAGAGTCACAGGCTTATATTTTATCAAGATATTGTTCTCAATTAAGATGGTATGGAGGGGTATCCATGCAGGCAGAGGCCATTCCTTTTGGCCATATGGGCTCAGGGAGACAAAGAGGCTTAAAGTCCAGGAAATAAAATTTAAACTCCATTAGCAACAAATAAAGATGCTTCTTTTGAGATCCAGGCTGCCTCTACCCTTTACTGACCCTTTTATTAGAAAGAGAACATTGAATTTTTCAAGAAGCCTCTGCTGATCAATTTGGAAAACTTTTAGGTGCTTTACCTTTGTTGGAGATAGAAACCTCAAAGAGTTAAGTCCCAGGCCTTTGGCTCCCTCTTTAGGATTCCCCTATTTTGTCTAAAATGTGGTATCCCTGAATCCAGAAAACATATTCAGGCAGCTGTGTTGGCTACACAGCAAATTACAATAACATCCAAAATTTGCAAAACCACAGTACCTTTATTGGGCCAGCCAGTTGGTGATGGGAAATGTAGAGTGAGAGAATGGCCATGCCGACTGGGGATGGTGGGAGTTGTAGTCCAGCACCTCAGGAGGCTGTCAGGGGAATGTTGATCTAGAACCCACTTTGTTGTCTTTTAGGTTCAAAGTTAAGATTTTTTTTGCCTTTGCTGTTCAGGCATTTGAAATGAATGGTTTTAATCTCTTAGGCAAGGAACTATATTTTTAAAACTATCCTGCTGCCCTGCTCTCCACAGTACCATACATGGCACAGTATGCCACTGTTTGCATTGCAGATGTATAATAGGGTTGTCAGAACATGGATCTTGGAATTGCAGGGCCTGGACTCTTCTCTGAGAAAGGGGGAGGAAACTCAGGGTAATAGCACTGTCTTGAAAAGTATGTACATATATATTTTCCTCATTCGGTAGTCTTGATGTTTTCCCTTTGAATGGCATACATTATCCAGCTGTGCTGATGCTTAATGTAGTATGCTTAATATAGTAGACTCAGGGCTTGGGATAGTCTTGCTCTGGCATCCCTAATGTTGAACTCTTTGTAATAAATTGTTAGTTCATTATATTTTTCTGGTATATTTCTAACCAAGGAGTTTATTGCACCACTAAAAATAACCCGGCTTGCTTCTCCCGAGTTGAATTCTAATTCGGGAGGCAGTGGGATTCTATCACACCAGTTTTGCCACCGACTTTGAAAAGCGGCTTGCTGAGTGCTTCTGGGACCCCGGATGCAGCCGGGCTGTATTCAGCCAGTGGATTCGGCAGCAAAACCCATGCAATAGGACCCAGCTGCCTCCTGAATTAGAATTCAACTCGGGAGAGGTAAGCCAGTTTTTTTAGCAATACGATAAGTTCCCAAAAGAATACCTATCCAGCCTGCAACCCAGTAGAAGGTAGGCAGTTGCAAAATAAAGGGAAATCCATACTTGAGAGAGAGATTTGAACCATTTTGCTTAGACCCATTAATTGGACTTTTTCAGGGATGAAAAACTGTGGGGGGGGAGGAAATAACAGGTGATGCTGGTGAATAAACTGGAACAAGTTATGTTCCATTTAGGAATATAAGATCTGCCTTACACTGTGTCAAACCACCGGTCCATCTAGCTCAGTATTGTCACCTGTGATTGGTTATAGCTATCATGTGTTTCAGGCAGGAATCTTTCCTAGCAATACTTGGAATTCCCTAGTATTCCCAATGGTCTCCCATCCAAGTACTGAGCAAGCACAACCTAGCTTAGCTTCCAAAAATCAGACAATATCAAGTGTGCTCAGGATGGTATGTATCTTGATTTTTGTCATTGTAATGAACATTGTAATTTAATGTTCACTTCATGTCCATTCATTCCACTAAGTGCATACCATCCTGACTTATATAAATGAATATGGTCACTGATGTCCTGATTGATCTCTTGGTAATATTGTTGCTAGAGCACTGGTCATAAGGTTTGCTTTGTTGCAGAGTTTGGAAGCAATAAGTTACAAAGTAATGTAGTTAACTGTATCCAGTTGTTGTTTTTAGGCAGAACATTTAAAAAGTGAAAATGGGACCACTTTATTGATATAATAACTGATGTTTCCTAGTTGTTTTCTAAAGCTGTCATTTTCAAAGACATTTTGACAGGACAAGAGAGTTATTGTTGTGTTCCTTCAAGTCATTTCTGACTTAAGGCAACCCTAAGACAAACCTATCATGGGGTTTTCTTGGCATATTTCCCCAGAGTGGGGTTGTCATTGCCATCCTCTGAGGCTGAGAGTGTGTGACTTGCCCAATGCCACCTTACAAGCCTTAACATATTTTTTTTCTGTGAAAAATGAATAAAAATTATGTGTAATGCAATGATTAAGGCGGGGATGGGGATGATGGGATTCTTCAGATGTTGCTGGACTGTAGGTCCTGATATTCTTCGCCATAGGCTAGGTCTGCAGTTCAACAGCATCTGAAAGGCTACATCAGGGGTAGGCAACCTTTCCCCTTTAAGGGCCAAGGGACTTCAGCTCCTAGAATCCCAGGAGCTATTGGCCAACATGGGACTATTGGCCAACATGGCTGAGGCTTCTGGGAGTTGAAGTCCCTCGGCCCTTAAAGGGGAAAGGTTGCCTACCCCTGGGCTACATCATTCCATCTATTTGCATTTCAGTAATATTGAGAACACCATATAATTCCCACTTTAGAGAGAAAGCTTTCAAAATACTAGAATGAGTAACAAAAAACATCATTTTTCAAATACTACAACAAGCAAGAGGACAAACTTATTTTAAAATATTATTTTCTAAGCCCTGGTGTGGGGATTCATCTGTCTCTTGGAAAGTCCACTTTGCTGCTAGTAAATAGATGTTGCAGGTAAGAGAATCCCTTGCAAACAAGTGCAAGGATCGCTCCTAAGGCTTCTGTCATTTCTCAGAACTGACTGTAAATCAGGAAGGCTTGGCAACTGAACCCTTTGAACAGGGAGACTAGTTGAGTCCCCAAAACATTCTTTCCATTGTGAAAATTGCAAGAGCAAGATGAGCTCAGCTCCCCTATGGAAATGCAAAAGCCTTTCATATTTACCATCACCTCCTATTCAGTTTTCCCCCAGCCCCCACATAACAACAGAGGGTATTTGGCTTATCCAGCAGGGCTAAGAGCAAAATAAGGAGATTTCAAAATCAGCTAATCAGAGGCAAATGTCTTCTATGAACAACTTATAATAAAGCAAAGGGATTGAAAAAGAACAGCTAAAGTGAACATATTTAAGGCTTTGAAGAGATTATTTTTTACGTCACTTTGTCCACCAATTATCTCCCTTTTTAAACTTTTGTATTTTTGTTTTTAAATTATGTTTGTTTAATTGTAATTTTAGTATTGGGTTGGGGGGGTTGGGGAGGGACTAATTTTTGAATTTTATTGTATTTCTATGTATTTTATTGCTGTAACCCGCCCATATTCTTTGTGATTGGGAGGGCTATAAATAGATATATTATTATTATTATTATTATTATTATTATTATTATTAATCATCATCCATCTGAAGCAATGTCCAATGCTGAAGCCCCCCCCCCATGCATCCAATCAAATCCTCTGCACACTTACTTGTTTTACTAATAAATAATTTGCTCTGTATTCAGTCAGCCTTACTGACAGATAACATGTGCACAGTACAGCAAACCTAGAGAAAGGTTTAGCAGGTTTAATATAAATAGATTGTTGACTCTAAAGCCAAGTAGAACAATTATGATGTCTAATTTGACTCACTTCATTACATAAACTTGAAATGCCACCAATTATATCTGGCTCTATAGCTGATAGTGAATTATTCATTTGGGATTTTGCCAGACTGAGGACTAGGCGAGTCCCAATAAATGCCTTCCTCGTCTCAGTTTCCTGGATGAAATAGCAAGAGCTAGATTAGAGGTTCTTTGCATTTATTATCACCTGGTGCTCCATCTCCCATATGCTGCCATAAAACTGTTTATAAGGGTTTATATGTGTGCCATAAGTTGTGATGGGGCAGCAACCTAGTACTGGGGCTCTCCTGTTGTGTTGCTATGGGTTCTTCCAAAGAAATAGCCTCCTCAGCAAATAACTTTGCAGCTAGCTTTGTGCCCTTCCCTTCATGTACATGCATATAATCTGCAAGAGTTCTCTTGTCTTAGCTCACTCACTGTCCCCTCCCTGATCCTACCAAAATGGATGCTAAAGAACAATGTGGAATGGTGACACTTGCAGCCTTTGCAGGTGGCCATTGCAGGGTGAATGGGCTAAGGTTAAGTGTTAACTTAATCCAGTAGTAGCAGCTGCAGTTAGTCAGATATATATCAAAAACCTGCATTATTGCATTATTAAGTCAACCACTCAAAAGATCAGTAATTCCTCAGAAAGAATAGGAACCAGGATGGAGCCCTGGGGTACCCCAAAAGCCAGTAACCACAGGAAGGTACAAGAGTCCTCCATCACCTTTTTCTGGCCATGCCTCTCCAAAACAGCTACTATAACAACATACATTCCAGACCCACATGTTTCTGCCTAGGGGCCACATGTGGCCATGTATTTTTAAAGTAATCAGTTACTTAAATAACTTGTTAAAGTACAGCAGGATCCTACTCCCAAAATGTGGCTTGCTCCAGCTGCCAACAGTGTGCATGGCTTGAGCCTCAGGTTTTCAAGTATAGTAGGAAGTAGGGTTCCCAAGTCAAAGGGCATGGGGGAGGAATATCACGAGGAGAACATTGCCTTGAAAAATGTGTGGGCATATTTTCTTCATGTTGTTAGCCTTGGCATTTTTTATTTGCAAGGCATATTCTGTGCAGCACTGGCTGACATTTAATGTATCATGCTTAAGGATATCACAAGGGACTGGCCTTTATGACCTCACAAAGGCTCAACCTCTGTGTCATAAGCGGTCTCAGGGTTTGGTGCTGAAATCCTAGGGCCTGAGATTCTCCTAACCAGACAATCCTAGTAGAAAGGTGGCTAGTAAATTACACCTAGAGTACACTAGGTGTAATTTACTAGCCACCTTTCTACTAGGATTGTCTGGTTCCATGCCCAGTAACATAGCTACTTTTGTTCCATGCCCAGTAACATAGTTGTAAATTGTACTATTCTGAGTTCTCTGGCCTTCCCTGAGACACCCACAATCTAAGGAGACAAGCCTCTCATGATTCACCCAATTTCATCAGCTGCTGCTGTTTGATTCCCCCATTAAACATCTAACTTGCTCCGTCCAGTGGCTATGACAGCAACTAGATATGCACTGGCCAGCAAGCAATTCATGCCACTGTGTTGGAGAAAGGGATTGTTGTAACATATACCAACAGTGGCTCTTTCTTGATCCAGATCCAGAATCGTTGCTAAATTCTTATAATGCAACACAGTTTGCAAATCAAAGGAAAAGTTCTCATGGGCTGGATGTGGTTTACAAGCCATAGTTTTTCTGCCCATTTCTAAACTGTGGTTTCTGCCTTTGCCTTTCTGCTTTCTCAGTCATCTCCCTATTTAAATACTGTTTGTCCCTCTGGTTGTGAACTGAGGGATTACCCAGCTGAACCACACCCACTGCAACATATTGAGTAGTGACTGATGTAGAGACAAGCAGAATGGGAAGGCATAAGGAAGACAGAGTGCTGAGGGCAGCTATAAGACAATGTTTATATTACCTGCAGATCATATCAATAGGGAAGAATGATGCACACAGTGGAAGTGGCAAGAACATGTCTCATATAATAGATTACACCTTTTAAACAGGAAAAATGGGGGGGGGGGGTTGTAAATGCAGCAACTGCTTACTGCTGAGACAACCCCTGAAAACTGCTGAAAGGGCAACTGAAGAAAGATTTATTCAGAAATGCTCTTGGTTCAAAACATCTTCTCTGTAAACTCGAATGTTTCACCTTTTCTTTTTGTGATTGCTTCTCTCCCATTTATTTTTGTCTTTAGATACTGATCTGGAAAACATCTAGAACCAGGTCAACCAGACAGATCTGTTGATAGTACATAAACACATCACTCACTCAAATATTTGCCTCACATATCCCCCTCAGCTCCTGCGTTCCTTGCACCTTCCCCTCTCCAGTTCTCTCTACTTCAGTCACAGCATAGCAGTTTGCTGTGGGCTCAGTTCAGTTAAGTAATTCCTCAGTTCACAAGCAGAGGGTCAAATAGAGAAATTCTTGGGAAAGTCAAGCTGGAAAGCAATGGCAGGAGCAATGGGTAGGGAGAAAAAAATTCTGGAAGCAATCAGTTAAGTTCCTCCATTTTCTGATTCATGCTTAACTGCACAATTTTGTGTGGTTTCAACAACTCCATCAAATACTAGGGATCTAATTTCAATAATGTTAACAAAGATAGTTCATACTTAGCTGTTGTCAGCAAAATGTGAGAAACTGGGTTCTTCCAAATGACAAAAATGTGTCGGGAAGTATTTGTTCTGTATTTCTTCGGATTTTTTGAAACACTGAAATTATATTTCTGTTGTCTCACAGTATTTTCTGTCATTCCTGGCACCAGTTGTAACATTTTATTCCCACCCTTGATAGAGTTTCTTTTTAATTCTGAAACATATCAGAAGAATGTGCCCTCTTCTCTTCTCCTTTTTTTTTAATTTTTAAAGGGTTATAGTACTATAGTGCATCAAAGAAATGGCATTCCTGCACTAAAACGCTATGTTAGGAAGGATCTAAATAGGGGAATTTATAATTAGCTCAAATATGCAAGAGTGGGGTCCTAACAAATCCCCACAGGATCGGGTACCGTGATATATACCAGAGGACTAAGGAATCCCACAATGGATGACGCTGAGGCAGGCATCGCCAATTAAAGTCTAAATATTTATTAAAAGGGGAAAAGTGCACACACACAAACATGGCACTCACACACACTGCACACTTAGAAATAAAGGGGTGAAAGCAGGGATAGCTTGAGAGGGACCAGACTGAGGGAGTTACTCACTTCCGAAGGCTTCTCCAGGATCTGCTGTGAATGTTGATGATAATGATGATGAAGCATGGCCGCCGAAATGAGGGAAGAGGGATGGCCAAGGGACTATGAGCAGAGTACAGACTGATGTGGAGTCAGCATGCACTCTCAAGATAGCACATGGAGTCCAGAAATCTAAGGGTTCTTATAGGAAATTTCTGGCTATTGATTAAATGGTTTGACTGAAGCCAGGACAAAGGCGTTGATAGTCTTAGTTTTGTCAAACCTAGATGTGAGGATAGTCTACTCTAAACAATGCATTTGGTTTCAGAACTATCAAGGAAGGGAGGTTAGAGAAAAGGGTGCAGTCAAATCTGATCACTGCCCCATTAAGTGTGAGACTCACAACAAATAAACACTATTGTGTGTCTTTTCCAGTACAATGGTTTTTCCCTTTTGGCAACTCCCAAAACTGTCTGGTAGGGAATTTTCCATCTGTCCTGGGCAGATCTCTCAGTGCCTACATGACCTGCCATCTAGGGGATTATGGTTGACATCCCACAGAGGTCAGTCTGGGGTCATAGAGGGAACTCCAGATGTGTCCAAAATTTTATGAAAAATCACATATGCTAACAACTATTAACTCAAAAAAAAAATCTGAGAAGAAATTTTGCCCTTCAAATCATAAGACCACACCAACAGACAATTCTTTAGCTTTGAAAAAGCCTTTGGAAGAATTTTAGTTAGGTTCAAGAAATCACTATGAAAAGTCCTCCCACCCCTATAATGGAACAAGCAGATACAGAGGCAACAACCCTTGACAAAACCCAAAGAGCTTCATCACAAGAACTCACACTTCTATAGACGAATCTGAAGAGCTCAACGTCTCTTTCAAGGAGCTCAAAAAGGAGAATTCTTTATCTGGAAGCATTCTTATGGAAGTATATATATGGCCCATATTACACTGATCATCCATACATAGTTTTTTATTTCAGAGAATACATATGCAGGGTAGCTTCCTCTTGTAATCAAATCTCCAGGGTAGGAGAATTGACCAATTTTCTTTTACTGTATTTTCTTCTAACACTAAAAAGTGTGTTCATCCTACACAACTTCCCCAACAGGACACAAACTGTTTATGATAGCTGCATAGTCACCAATTGAGTAATTTGGGTTGAGTGGGCACTCTGTTACAAAGTGACTGCAAGCCCTTTGCGAGTCCACATCATCACAAAAGAGCTCCTTCTGTTTGTGTGAAATTTTTCCAAAGGGAGAACACTTGCATTTTATTAGACTTGTACATTGCAAATGCTCACCTAAGCCTATATGCAAAGAGACAGGGCATTGGAATTATGGTTCCCCTATGGCCCAGGTGAGTCATTGAGGGGAAAATTTGCCACAGAAACAGCACAAAGAGTCCAAAGGAGCTATGCCTTGATTAATGGCTGTAACTGTTAATTAATACTCTTACATGAATCAGACCCTATAAATGGTTTCATCCTAAACCGTGAAGGTGAATGCTTCCAAATTTTTCCTCTATTGTCATGCTAGGCGCTGGCTCCATTTGATAAGGTGAAAAGAGCACATCAAATGAAAATTTGTGGGACTTTGATTCTTCTAGCATTTCCTTTGCAATTTATACTCAGGTCAGATGTGGGACAAGCAGCCTGTCCCTGTATACCCCACTGATACAGGCCATTCTCCTCTGGTTGTTCCCAGGCATACACACCCAGCCAGGTGAAACCAGCAATGACAAGTGCCAAAGGAAGGCCTGTTGTCTTTTCACACAGCAGCCCATGTGGAGTCACACAACAGCAGAGCCTGACTCACGTTGCTCCTTTGGTTCCCACAGTCCTTGCCTTGAAAAAAAATGCAAATTCCACCCAACATGCAAATGATCCTCTGCAAGATCATTTCCCCTCCAAGAAAATTTCTCCTTTGGGCTGGGAAGTGGGTGCTTTGAGATGAGGCTTGTGTTGTGAGCTTGCACTGCTTCGTTCACAGTTTTACAGGGTGCAGCCCAAGTTATAATCCACCAGAAGTAGCCCCTTCTTTTTGTACATCTTCTACATTTTTTTCGTATTTAAAATAAGAAAGACAAAGAACTGTCCATTGTCTTTTGATTGGTAATGGTAGGTACTGTCTGCCTGGTGACATAGAAGGGGAGGGAAAGAAGTGAAGGAAAGAGGATGCCTATGGCATTTCTTCATAGATATAAGAAAGAGCTTATGCTATGAGCTATAATTACATCCAAGATGTTATAACTTCAAGCAGCCCAAAGTATTTTTGCTTTCTCTTACTATAAACTAGATTGCCTCCAAATCCTTACTATATTAAAATTTGCCTGACATTCCTGTGAGGAAGTTTATTGAAATGAGGCATATAGAAGGAAAGTCCCAAATTAATTATTATTTCATCCACCTCACATTGATGAATTAAAACAGAAAAAGGAAACATTCAGCCAGCATGACATAGGGTGCCTTTGCAAAATTGGAAAGTGATGTCTCTAATATCCTAGGCTTTTGCTCTTAAACTATAATTCTGCCTCTTACAGAAGAAAGGGGAGGGTAATATCATAGGAGATACCATGGCACAAAGGTGATGTTTGCAACAAGATGAGCCATTTGAATTCATAAGGACCTTGTCCAGACTTGAAACTACTGGTGTTTTCTGCCCCCAAGTTATCACCTCTTATCAGATATAGCGTAAGAAACTGCAGTGCTTGTAAGCTCACTTGGTTGACATTTTAAGGATGAAACAACCAGTCATAATAATAACTGTTTCCCCTTTGGAAAAATGGAAATAATTTGCAATTACAGTAATGCTGTTTGATATAAGCACATTTTTCAGAAATCATCTTCTTTATCTGCATAATACCACTTCTGTTAATTTTCCATAGCAGCTGAGAGAGCCAACTTCAATAACTATGTAGTTTTTCCACATAGGAACATGGGATTATCACTCACCCCAGATTGGGTCACCATTTACATTGACACAACCTCTGAACATGTGGCTGCTTAATACAAATTTGCTGCAAATAGCCTCCCTGTCACTTTTAACAGGATAGATAGACAAGCCCCAGAGTCACTGCAAATCTGAAAAATTTAGGGCACCCTGGATTTTACTGTACATATAGATCTGATGGTTTCAAATGGAAAGACTGTGTATGGGTTTCTCCAGACAAGACAAATGCATCAGGAGGTTGCAATATTTGTTGCTGTAGTTCTTGGTGTTTTGTAAAATGTCCAATGGTGGATATGTAGATGATGTTTTCGTTGTTGTGGACTACAGTATTTTCTGCAATTTCTGGCACCTGCTGCAACATTTTATTCCCAGCCTCAAGTGGGTTTCTTTTTAATTCTGAATTATGTCAGAACTAAAAAGTGCATCATTGGATCAGTGCCATGGCACTTTTGCACTAATAGCACTGTAACATTTTTAAAAAATAGAGAGGAGAAAATTTGTCTTTCAAACCATAGGACTACCTCACCAAATTATGCCCTGGTTTTAAAAATCATTTGGAGGAGTCCTATCATAGACCTAAGAACTTGCTACAAACAGCCTCTAAAAAGAGTGGAACAAGTGTATGTGTATAAAGACCTATATTGTGAGAAGTCACACTTCTTTAGACCAATCTGGAAGAGCCCTTCATGAGATTCCATTATGCCTCTTCTTAACACTCTTAACTCTACTGTGCCTACCACCATCCTCCAGAAAAGCATTCAACAATCTTTATGCCTAAGTTTCACTATGTCTGTGTTAGATTTGCAAGGGACAGGTCCTAAAACTTTAATTATGTAAATGAATCTATAGAACTGGAATAGGTAAAGGTGACATATATTATGATCTTTTACATGCTTCACTTTTTTCCAGAGATTTGTAGAAGGAAGGCATGATTCATTGATTCCCAGCAACAGGTTTGCAAAGTTTGTAGATGCTGTCTGAATTCATTCTAAAGGGCAGAGGCTGCTCTATCATTCTTCATTTGATTTGAAGGAAATATAGCATATATGTCTGTGTACATACACACATGGCTACACCCCTGAAGAGTCTGATGATAGATATGGGTGGGTTAGCAAAAGGGGTGGGGGACCATCTAGCACCTGTCATATGTGGCTAGAAGACAAATAAAAAATAAGGGGCCAATATGATGTTACCAAAGCTCTGGTTAAAGTATGAGTCAGATGCCAGTGCATTCTCTTCCTCTGGTTTGGTTCAAAACTCTGCTGGCAGATCTTGTTCTTGTGTCCAAGTTTCTTATCCTTTTTGGGGCCATGGACCCCTTGGAGAATCCAGCACATGCTATGGACCACCCTCCACAGAAAAATATAAATATTTATATACAAAAGTGTGCATACAAACTATTTATTGCATTGAAAATAGATTTCTTTTATATAGACAAGAATGGAATTAAAAATGAAATAGAGTGGGCCCTTGGTATCCTCTGGGGTTTGGTTCTAGGATCCACTGTAGATACCAAAATCTGTGGATATTCAAGGACTATTAAATACAATGGCATAGTCAAATGGTATCCCTTATACAAAATGGCAAAATAAAGGACTGCTTTTGGAGTTTATATTATATTTTAAGGAGCCTTGGTGGCGCAGTGGTTAAATGCCTGTACTGCAGCCATTCACTTAATCCCAGCCAGGGGCTCAGGCTCGATTCAGGCTTGCATCCTTCCAAGGTTGCTAAAATGAGTACCCAGCTTGTTTGGGGCAACTGGCTTACATATTGTAAACTGCTTAGGGCAGGGGTAGGCAACCTAAGGCCTGGGGGCTGGATGCAGCCCCCCAAAGCCTTTGGACTGGCCCCAGGCCGGTCCTGCCGCCGCTGCTGCCCCCACCGCCGCCCGCCATGATAATATTATTTTTGCTATTACTTGTTCTTGGGGTTTTCTTGGCAAAATCTCCACAGGGGTTTTGCCATGGCTTTTCTGGGGCTGAGAGAGTGTGCATGCATATTTATTTTATTTTTTAAATTTTTTTTTTAAAAAAATATTTTTATTTTCATTTTTATTTATTTATTTATTTATGGTGCTTTGGCCCCCCAATTGTCTGAGGGACAGCAACCCGGCCCCTGACTCAAAAAGGTTGCCTACCCCTGGCTTAGGGAGTGCTTAAGTGCACTGATAAGCAGTATAGAAATGTACTTGCTATTGCTATTTTATTTTTAAAAAAATATTTTCAAGCTTGTGGATGGTTGAATTCGTGAATACAGAGGGCTAACTCACACTTTGATCATGTTTATCTTACCATTTACCATAACAGAGAAGAAACTGAAGGAGGGGATCATTTCTCCATGCAATTAATGGATCCCCTAGAGCCCATCCATAGAGCCTCTAAGGATTCATGAACTCCAGTTAGAAATCCCTATCTGAGATAACAACATAGAATCATAGAGTTGGAAGAGACCAGAAGGGCCATCCAGTCCAACCCCCTGCCATGCAGGAACTCCCAATCAAAGCATCCCCGACAGATGGCCATCCAGCCTCTGCTTAAAGACCTCCAAGGAAGGAGACTCCACTACTCTCCGAGGGAGTGTGTTCCACTGTCAAACCGCCCTTACTGTCAGGAAGTTCCTCCTAATGTTGAGGTGGAATCTCTTTTCCTGCAGCTTGCATCCATTGTTTTGGGTCCTAGTCTCTGGAGCAGCAGAAAACAAGCTTGTTCCCTTCTCAATATGATATCCCTTCAAATATTTAAACATAGATACACACACTTCAGGATTATTTTTCTCTCTGAAGGACATTGTTCCAGGCAATTCAGAGGAAGAGTAGAATAGTGATGTAACATAGAGATAGTAATAATTCTTATTTTTTTTTAAAAAAAATCAACCTCATGGTGAAACAACTGGAAAGTGCATTGCCATTATGATTTTCAATGTGCTTTATTTCATTATATTTTAATCCCTCAGAATATTTGGGGTGGTATACATACTCCTCTTCCCTGCCTCTGTCATTTTAACACCACAATAATCTTATGAGATAAATGTGATGGCATAAAGACTTGCCCAAAGTTACCTAGTACACTTTGTGGCTGAATAGAGATTTGAACTCATGTTCCTTGATGCAAATTCAGCACTCTAAACCAGGAGTGAACAAAGTGGAGACTGCAGACCGCATATGGTGATCCAAAACTGTTTTTATAAGTAGACAACCAGAAAACAGGTGAATCTTTATTTGTAGGGAATTTACACAAATTCTTTTTCTACAAGGAGTTTTCCACACAGTCATTTTGTTTTGTTTTGAGTTGCTTTCTTCACTGGTATGCTGAAATAATACAAGCCACACTAGCGTGTCACACTTCTAAGACCTTCTTCTGCTGCACACCTAGACTACGCAAATTTCCTTCAGTGAAATGGAGATACTTTGTAAGTTCCAGTGCTCCCACCCCAAACTCACATACACCAGTATCTTCCAACACATTTCCTTCCTGCCCAGTTCTTTGGCTTGTTCAGTTTTTCAGTTAATGTTGGCAGGACAAAGGCTCCACATTTTAAAAAAAATTTTTTTTCTTTTACCTTTCCTTCCTACTGGTGGATTGGAGGGCAGTAAAATGTTTGCTCTGTCAACACAAACCTAATCCCAAGCCTACAAACTCTATTAAAATAGAGTGAAGGATGGGAATATGTTGCCCTTTAAACACAGCTAAGAACTTATAAAGAGCTGCTTTCAGAACAGGAGCTTGATCTTGTACGTTTTGTGGGTTGCCTCAATTTAATATGAACCTGGTAGAATTTATAGGTCCTTGAGTAGCATCAGGATACAATGATGAATTCAGGTTTTGGAATTTAAACTCTCAAAGAATATAATGCTGAGAAATCAAAACCAGTATTAAGCAAATACTCACTAATGGCACTACCTTTCTACATTGGTGGGATTGCATGCTCTTGTGAGGCAAGAGGCTATGCTGCTGGTACCACTGCTGCTAGTTAGGCCTCCCATGTCAGACAGGCTTTTGCTGAGGAGTCAGACTAAATGTGCCAAACAGTAGCAGTAGTGGAGGGTGGCACTGGTGGAAGATCTCCCAAAGATAACAGCAGTGGAACCATAACTAATCCTTTTTAGTACTACACAGAGGGAGACATGGTAAACCTCCTTTTGAATGTCTTTTACCATGAAAACCCTATGATGAGACAATCCAAAATGAAACAAGAGATAGTGCCAGAAGATAATACTCCTAGGTTAGAAGTCACTCAAAGAGCTAGTGAGGTATAGCACAGGACAACTACAAGCAGTGATGTGGCTAATGATGCAACTGGACTTGTAGCCAAGGGTCCGTATAGGGGAATTTATGATTTACGAGACGGGCTGGCTACTATGCCCTGCAGAACCGTCCTCCCAATGTGTATACTGAGCAGACCAGGGAAGTCCCAGAAATGGGGCTGAGACAGATACTTCCAATGAATGTCTTAGTTTTATTATAGGGCAAAATCACACAATAACATGCGCTTACACACTCATACGGGCTCAGGAAAAATAGAGGTTAGCATGGGGATAGAATACAGGCTTCACTAGGGATATACTCACCAATAGACTAGGCTCGCCTTTGGGGTCCAGATGGGAAGAGTGGATATGGAGACAAGTCTGCTCCGCAGCGTGGGTTTGAGCAGAAATACCGGTGACTAGCTTCAGAGGTCAGAGTGACGTGGAGTCGTTTAGACCAGGAAGATAGCACACCGACTGGCTAAAATCTGGGGGTTTTATAGGGCCAAACTGGGCCTGAGGCGAAAGGTGATAATTGCAAAGACGACACCTGGCTGTATAGGTGTCCTGGACTACAGCCAGCCTCAGTTCCCACAGCTGCTAGGGATGGAAAGGGTGAGCTGCAAACAGCAAGGCCAGCCACAAACCTTCCGTAGACGAAAAACCAGCAAAGCAAAGTCCAGAAATCAGCGTCAATCAGTCTAAGGTCGGGGCAGGCAGCAATCAGCAAAAGTCCAGTCCGGTCCAGGGTCAAGGTAACAGAGTTCCACAAGGCAAGAGCGAGAGGCACACAGCAGGAAACCAGGAGCCACACTGACCGTAGTCTCCCAAGGAAACTACAATAAGTCTTGGCACTGAGGAAGCCTCTTGCAACTCCTTAAATAGTCAAATCCTACCTCAGTGCCAGCTGAGGCTTGTTAAGCAGCTGCTTTTCAGCCAGTCTCCTGGACCTGCGACTGCCAGCACTCTCAGCTTTCCTCTGCCTAAAGGAAGGTACTGGCTCTGCTGTATCTTCCTGACACTCCCCACTAGGCAGCTGAGCCTCCAAGGAAGGAGCACTAGGACCTGGCTGCTCTGGGGTTGGGAGAACCGGGCTTGGCTCAGGCAGAGCAGAATGAGAGCCAGGTGGAGCCTGTATCTCTTCCTTCTCTGGAGGAGGCCCATCCTCCTCCTCGTCCTCCGAGTCCTCCTCATGGCTGTCCATGACAATAGGGTTATATTGTGTCTGCTAGTCTTAATCCGAAGGGCCAATATCCTGGGGGGGGGGGTGTGTGTGATCGGTTGGCACAATGCAAACATTACACCTTCTGATGGTTTTGATGATTCCATCAGATAGTTCCATCTGCAACTCTCCTAGACTATCTGGGGGCTATGTATACATTGAGGATTAAGGGTGGTTGGCCCATGCCTTGGGCGTGGAGGACATTTGCCTCTATGTTCACTGCCAGAGTTCATCTGGAGGTCATTCATGGAGTTTATATTTTTTATATCAGCAGCACTATGGGTAACAGACTTAAGCCAAAAGGACTCAAGTACAGCTGCTGACATGCTGAGAGGCGAAAGGAAAGTCCAAAGCTGCACAACACATATTATAGGAGTGTGAGAAGCAGGAATCAGGGGAAGCTAGATATAAAAAACCAAGAAACTGAACAGAGAACATTGCAGTACTCGCAATGAGCAAGCAAAAGCAGACAGGATTGAGACGTTTTGAATCAGTTAATTACATGGTGTTTTACTCAGGAAATGAAATCTAAGAAGAAATGGGGTGGCATTTATAGTGAGGAGAGATGTAGAAAAAGTCAATATAATGCAAAGTCTGCAGTCAAAGGAAATAATGCTAAATCTAACCGAATCACGTCAGCAAGATTCCAGTGAAAACCCCTTCAATATAAGGTGGCACAGTGGTTAAATGCTGGTACTGCAACCACAGCGCTGTAAGTTTGATCCTATAGGAGAGCTCCAAGGTCCGCTCAGCCTTCAATCCTTTCATAGGTCAGTAAAATGAGTACCCAGCTTGTTGGGGGCAATTGGCTTACACATTGTAAACAGCTTAAGGAGTGCTAGTTCACTGATAAGTGGTACAGAAATGTACTTGCTATTGCTATTGCTATATTACCTTAATCCCAGTTCTATAAAGTTCTATACATTTAATAGTCAATTGAGACCTGAACTTTCTTTACTTGGAATTTTGGACTGTAATTGACTTTCAGTGGTGTGTTATTTTGTTGATTTTTATCCCTCTGTCCTTCAAGGGATTTTCAACCATTTTAATTCCATAGGTGTTCTAATACGGGTTTCTGTGTACAATATATTTCTGAAGATCCTCAAATGTTACAGGTCCCTTGAGAAGAGCTGAACAGTAAGCAAACCCCTCTATGAAGGGTGTAGCTCTTCTTTTCTGCCTTGTAGATAATATTTTGATTATGGCAGCTGCTATGTTTAATAACTCAAGAAGCATTAGGGCTATAAAGACATTGAGTGCTGAAACACAGACCAAGATCTTACGCATTTTTGTTGTTGTTAACTACCCTCAAACTGACCCTGATGCATGGTGATCCTGTGGATTAACATCTCCAAGACCCCCTATCCTCCACTGCTCTGCATAGGTCTTGCAAATTCAGACCCGTGACCTCCCTGATTGAGTCTATCCATCTGGCATGTGGTTTTCCTCTCTTTCTTCTTCCCTCTATCTTTCCTAGCATTATTGTCTTTTCCAATGAGCCGTGCCCTCTCATGATGTGGCCAAAGTACAACAGCCTCAGTTTGATCATCTTGGCTTCCAGGGAGAGATCAAGCCTGATCTGTTCAGGGACCCATTTGTTCATCTTTTTGGCTGTCCATGGTATCCTCAGCGGTCTTCTCCAGCACCACATTCAAATGAGTTAATTTTCTTCTGATCCATTTTCTTCACTGTCCAACTCTCATATCCATACATGGTGATGGGGATTACAATGCAATGGACAATTCTAACCTTAGTGCTCAGTTGTATATCTTTAAGATCTTATCCAGTTCTCTTTCATAGCTGCCTTTCCCATTCATAGTCTTCTTCTGATTTCTTGATGGCAGACTCTGTTCTAATTAGCTTGATCCGAGGTATGGGAAACCTTTGACTATTTCAATTTCCTTATTGCCTAGGTTGAATTTATGTAGCTCTTCTATGGTCCCTATTTTTGTTTTCTTTACGTTCAGCAGTAAGCCTGCCTTTGCACATTCTTTTTTTAACTTCCTTAGTAATTTTTCCAAGTCTGATGTAGTATAGTGTCATCTGCATATCTTAAGACTGTTGATGTTCCTTCCTCCTATCTTCACTCTACCTTCTTCTAGGTCTAAACCTGCTCTTTGTGTGATTTTTTTTATTTTTTTTTTATTTATTTATTTGCATACAAGTTGAACAAATAGGGTAACAGAATGCAACCTTACCTGACTTCTTTGACAATTGGGAACCATTCTATTTCTCCATATTCTGTTCAAACAATAGCCTCTTGTCCCAAGTATAGATTTCCCAAGACTATCAAATGTAGTGGTGCTCTCATGTCTTTAAGAGTATTCCATAGCTTTCGTAGTCAATGCAGTCAAAGGCTTTGCTATAGTCTATAAAGTACATGATGATTTTCTTCTGGAATTTTCTTCTGGAATATGTACTTTTACTGTAGCATAAATATTTGTCCACACAGGATCCATTACATTGGATCCAACAGTTGCACAACCAATTGCCAAGCAGGTGTCACAACCCTGAGTTCATCCATTATACAATGATCAATTCACTCCACTCTAGGTGGAGCTTAGTGAGGAAAAGGAGGCTGTGTGTGTGCTTGAAGACTGACTGGATGCAGAAGAGACCTCACTTGCACAAGCTCTGAGAAAGCACAACCACTTGCATGATTGTTATGCTAGCATAGTGCCGTATTAGGGCTCAAGCCTTACAGTTGATCTGGATAGTTGTTTAAGACTTTGTCATATGAACAGTACAAACGTACAGTCTTTTGCTCTAGCATTTATACTCATGATGGCTAACTCAAGGCAATAAATCCGTTAAGTGCAGTCAATGAGATACTTACCCCACATACCCAGGGATAGCCTTGCTCATTATTTCCTTCCTGGTAGTCTGTTTTACTGCTACTCCACTGGCTCTATAAACAAGATTACCTAACCTGCCCTTTGGCAGGAAAAAAGGCACTTCTGGGATAATGTTATCAAAAGCCATCATCACTTTCTCTCTGTTTCACAGCCAAAGCTCTCACTGTGTGCAAATTGTCAAGCAGTAGTTGCTTGCTTCAGCATTCATGCTTCAAAAATAAACCTCACACCTGTCTGTTTGTTCAGCTCTGCATGTGAATTTGGTGGTGATGAAAAGTGAATGATACCCTTGAAGAAGGGCACCCTCTTTGCTTAAAAGAAACCAAAACAAAACAAAATCCAAGAGAGGCCAAAAAGAGTAGGTTTCCTTCACTGTCCATTACGAGTTGGGGTAATGAAGCATTGAGCCTAAAGGAAAGCAGCAGACTAAATAAATGACCAACTCATGCAACAGATGGATGAGGGTAATGGGGTTCCTCAGAGATCTGTATCAGGACTGGGGCCCTTTAAGTGATTCATAGATGAAGAAATGATATAACAACTATCTTTATATATCCAAAGTGATGACATGTAGAATATTAGGCTTTTTTCCCTGCTTTTCTAGGGACTGGAACATGAACCAACAAATTCAAATTACAGGAACAGATATTCCACCTAAACATTAGGAAGAACATCTTTATTGTCAGAGATGTTTTGAAAGTGGAAGAGACTGCCTCAGATGGTGGTGGACTCTCCATCTTTGGATGTCTTTATACAGAGTTTGGGTGGACATCTTTCAGGAGTGCTTGCATGGCAGGGATTCAGACTAGATGGCCCTTGCTGTCTCTTCCAACTCTGCTATATTTCTACACTTAGAGGGGACTTTCACAATATTTCAACGCTGTTTGCTGGTTCACTTATAATCTCTAAAGGACATATGGATGCTTCATAAAATCCACGAAAGAGATTCTGAGGTTAATACTGGGCAATAAACAAGTAATCCATGTGGCTGGAATTGAACTGGATGTGGAATCCCAGTCTGAATGACCAAAGGCTATGGTAATTTGTTTTTTAAGAAAACTACATTACTCACAAGTAGGCAGGAATAATACTCAGGGAGGGATTCCTACACCCCAGTAAGTACAAATTTATTTATTAGTCTCAATGCAGTAAATGATCTTTGATGATACTATAATAAGGCTGATGATACCTTCCTTTGTTAGTATTTCTAGTAGCCTACTCTGATGCAGCATTAAATGTTAGTATAGGATTCAGTGTTTTCAGAGACACTTCTAACAATACATGCAGCTAAGAGTGCTAGGTTGGTCCTTCTATGCTCAGTTCAGAGACCATGACTTTTACAGATAGATAGATAGATAGATATTCATGAAATACATTGTTCTCTCTTTGCTCCAAACCCCTATTGATTAAACAAGGGGGTACAGGTCACACTAACTATGAAAGATGCAAAAGTTATGTTCAGTTACATACCTATGATATGTAAACAAGGCTGTTAATGAAAGAAGTCAATGTGACACATATAGAGACAATGAGAAGACTAGCAATTGTCTTGGTAAGCAAAAGTAGCAACCATTATGGTAAGTAAATGATTATTGTACATGCATTATCGTGCATCCAATTTGAAGCCAAGGATCTACAAAAATATGAGTCATTGAGCCTTTTATGTTTTGCCTCCCATAATCACCTCTTTATAATCTATCTAAAAATCTATCAATACCAGGTTATTTTCCTTGTGTCCTTTAAGTAGGTCTAGTTCACATGTGCATTTCAATACCTTGACTGAAATATTCTTTAGTCATGATACTGATGCTGAAGAATGGGAAGACAAAGGGGAAGAGAACCCGTGTGTCAAAGAACTTTGGCAGAGAAGAAAGCACAGTTGTAGGAAATGGCCTCACGGATGGCTTAAGGGAAAGAAGAAATAGAATCAGAAAGGCTGGGGTTCCAAAAAGACAAACCAAGTGAAATTAACACATGTTGGCATGTCTTATAGAATCATAGAATCATAGAGTTTGAAGAGACCACAAGGGCTATCCAGTCCAACCCTGTTCTCCCATGCAGGAACTCAAAATCAAAGCATCCCCAACAGATGGCCATCCAGCCTCTGTTTAAAGACCTCCAAAGAAGGAGACTCCACCAGTTTCCAAGGGAGTGTGTTCCACTGTTCCACAGCTCTTAATGTCAGGAAGTGCCACCTAATGTTGAGGTGGGATCTCTTTTCCTGGAGCTTGCATCCATTGTTCCAGGCCCTGTTCTCTGGGGCAGCAGAAAACAAGCTAGCTCCCTCCTCAATATGTCATCCCTTCAAATATTTAAACAGGGCTATCACATCCCCTCTTAGCTGTCTCTTATCCAGGCTAAACATACCCAGTTCCCTAAGTCATTCCTCATACGGCATGGTTTCCAGACTCTTCGCCATTTTAGTAGCCCTCTTTTGGACAAGCTCCAGTTTTTCAACATCCTTTTTGAATTGAATTGAATTCACACATAGTTGAATTGAACTGGACACAGTATTCCAGGTGGGGCCTGACCAAAGCAGAATACAATGGCACTATTACTTCCCTTGATCTACATACTATAGTTCTATTGATGCAGCCTGAAATCACATTGGCCTTTTTAGCTGCTGCATCACACTGTTGACTCATGTTCAACTTGTGGTTTACTAGGACTCCTTGATCCCTTTCACACGTAGTCTCGTTAAGCCAGGTGCCCCCCATCTTATATCTATGCATTTCATTTTTCCGCCCGAAGTGCAGTACCTTGCATTTCTTCATGCTGAAATTCATTTTGTTAGCTTTGGCCCAGCTTTCTAATCTATTAAGGTCATTTTGAATTTTCATCCTGTCCTCTGGGGTATTAGCTATTCCTCCTCATTTGGTGTCATCTGCAAATTTGAGAAGCATGCCTCCTATTCTTTCATCCAAGTCATTGTCTTCTGTAGTTTAAATAAACACAGATAATAGTTTATTGCCTATCATTTTCAGAGATGGAAGATCTACGGACTCTTTTGACCCGATGTCACCCCCGGCTTATTCAGAGTTAACAAGTACCTGCTTGAGATGTAAGGACGCTTTCTTGATTGGTACAGCATCCCCAGTACCTCAAGTTCCAACAGCAATATATGTGAGTTCCTTTCACAAATATTCCCCACTCACACTAAAAAAACAACCGTTCTGAGGCAGGCACGCTCCTCTTTGGAAAAAAGCACCCTGAAATTTATTTTACATTAGAATTAGGCTTATAAGAAACAGCATGATCAGTTTTCAATGGAACAACTCAAGCTTAATCATTTTAAGCTTGACGTCACACCTCAGCCTGCAGCTGTCAGAATTATTGAGGAAACCAGGCAATATAAACACAGTAGGGAAGGGAAATAAGGCAGATTAGATAACAAGGAAATGTTTTATTGTTAAACTGGGAGACACATCACACCTGCGGGTCTTCTGGGCACTGCAGGAAAGATGCCACAGAACTTTTGAACTAAATCATGCCTTTCAGATACATTCACTGGTGGCAAACCTACCTGCTTTCCTCCAATTGTCAAAAGTTCTTTCTGACAAGATCAGGGCTATGTTGGAGGAGCTTTCTCTTTTAGTAACAAAGTGAGGGTTAGAGACTATTTACAAGTGAATAAGCACAGTGTGAAACATAGCATGGTATAGTGGTTTAAGGCTCCAGGAGACCAGGGTTTCAAATCCTCACATGGAAACCCTCTGGGTGACTTTGGGCAAGACACATTCTCTCAGTCACAGATAAAATGGCAAAACCCACTCCAAACAAATCTTGGCAAGAAAACCCCATGATAGGGTTGCCATAACTTGGAAATGACTTGAAGGCCACAACAACTCCACCACCACAACCAGGTATACCAAGTCTGCATATTTTGCTGGCATCAGCAACATTTTTAAGAAAAAGGAAACAGTATGGATGAATTGAAGTATCCTTCCAGAAAAAGATGTTAATTGGGTTTTCAGCAGCAGTCTATGTTTGCCAGCATGTGAGGTAACGTACAGAGGGGAGGTATAGCCCTGGCACATTTAGCAGTTTCTCGATGCTCTAAAGCAGGGGTAGGCAACCTAAGGCCCAGGGGCCGGATGTGGCCCCCCGAGGCCTTTGGACCAGCCCCAGACTGGTCCTGCCACTGCCGCCGCCCCCTGCTGCCCGCCATGATGATATTGATTATTGTTGTTATTACTTGTTCTTGGGGTTTTCTTGGCAAAATCTCCACAGGGGGTTTGCCATGGCCATGGGGCTGAGAGAGTGTGCATGCATTTATTATTATTATTATTATTATTATTATTATTATTTTATTATTTTATTATTTATTTATTATTTTTGGTGCTTCGGCCCCCCAATTGTCTGAGGGACAGCAATCTGGCACCCGGCTCAAAAAGGTTGCCTACCCCTGCTCTAAAGCTTTCTGCTCAGACAGGCTTTGGGACTGCTGAAGTAATTTATTGTGATGTTAGGATTCTGTATTCTTCTTGGCAGCTATTTTAACCCATTCTAGTACATTCTATTTGCTCATTTGTGGGTTTTATTTTCTGGATTTTAACAAAAAAAGTCAATTTTTGTTGTGTAAAAACAGTTTTTGTTGCTAGCTGCTTTGGGCACTTAAAAGTAGAAGAAAAAGATATGCATTTCAGTAAATAGCTTCTTTTTCTTATCATCTTCTTTCGGTTCAAAGTCCTTCAAAGCCCTACATGGTTTGAGTCCAGATTATCTGAAAGACCATACCTTCCTATACAAGGCTGTCTGAATTTTAACTCAGGAAGGTCATCTAGGCACGTTTCGTGAGAGCCTTCTTCCTCAATAGCTACTCTTGGGCTATGGAGCACCCTCTGATGGGAACTTTAGGTGTCTCCCGTGCTCTTTTTTTGCTGGCAGGCAAAGAATTATTAGGCCTTTGCCTCTTAACTCATGTTGCGGAAAGGTCTTTTAATGTAGAGTGCAGTGATATTATATTTTGGTATAAAAGGACTTTGAGCTCTTTTATCCATATGTTTTCAACAGATAGAATTTTTTTTTTGAATAAGATTATAGCCGTGTGTGTGTGTTAGGTAATGGTAATGGTAGTCCCTTGACATGAATGTCTAGTCATAACCAATTGCAGGGAGCGGTGCTCATCTCCATTACTAAGTCAGTGTTGTCTGAGGACTGCTCTGGTGGTCATGTGGCCAGCATGACTACACCACTGTTACTTTTCCACTGAGAAGTGGTACCTGTCTATCTACTTGCATTTACTTTTTTTTTTGATGTGCCACCCCTTCCTCCCCTTATATTTGTTTTATTTTATTTTATTTTTAGATCAATTTGTTTTTTCTTTTTATTTCTTTTATTCTTCTTTCTTTATTAATATGTTTATAGCTCTTCTTCTCAAACAACTTCTTCTTCTTCTTCTTCTTCTTCTTCTTCTTCTTCTTCTTCTTCTTCCTCCTCTGACTTCGAGTCCTCCTCCCCAGATCTTCTGTATTCTTTTCTTTTCCCTGATTTTTGTTCTCCTTTTGTTCTCCATTCTCTTATTATAGTTTTTTCTTGGTTTTGTTCCTCTTCTCCTCTATTTTCCTCTCTAAGCTTCCGTTCCATTTCTTTTGCTTTTTCTTCATTGTCTATTCTAAATCTCTTCTGTTTATACGTGAAGGATAGTCCTTCTATTCTGTCCCATTTGAAATATATACCCATGTTTTTCAACAATTGTACCAGACTTCGATACTTCTGCCGTCCCAGCATAATTTGAGGTGGTCCATCTTTAAATATTTTAACTTCCACATCTTTGATTATGATTTTTAGAATCATAGCTTCTTCGTATCAGCATTTCTTTAATTCTCGTCCTCGCCCAGCACACCACTACATCTCTTGAAAATTTCTTGTCTTTTGCCTTGATCGAATTAACTCTGAATATCTTGTCCACTTCTCTCTCCAATAATTCTTCAGGCATGTCAATCAATTTGGCCAGGCTGGGAATCACTCTAATAAATTTTCGTTATTTTTTTCTGGTAATCCTCTTATTTTAATACAGCGTTCCCTATATCTAAGTTCATTGGTCCATATCAACATTTCTTGTTCCATCTTCTTCTGATTATCTTTCAATTTATCTTCCATACTATTTTTTTCTCTTACTTTATTGATTGCTTTCTCATTTTTATTAATGTCTAATGACATTTTCTCCATTCTTTTGCTTATACTGCCTAATTCTTTTTTAATGTCCTTTCTAATCTCCAATCTAGTTTCTTTTGTTTCTCCTCTTATCTCTTGATTGGATTCTTTCAGATCATCTTTCATCTCCTGTCTATTTTCCTTAATCTCCTGTCGCACTCGACACATTTCATCAAGCACTTGCATTATCGGGTCAGTTACTTTAACTGAGTCATCTGTGCACCCCCTTCTTTGCATACTTAATTGTGTTTGAATCAGGTTTTTCTTTGAGGTAGCCATTTTTTCCACCTTTTCATTTTTTAGGGTAAGTTCTTAATGTTTAGGCAATTTTAATCTTACTCTTGTAGTTCTTCTTCTCCTTCACTCTTCATTTAGTCTTCATTTATTAAAGTGTGTGCGTTGGGATGCTCAATTAACAAATTAAATGAGTGCAACAATGGAAGGGTTGGAATCTATGAAGCCCCCTGGCCAAACTGGTTCCGCGACTGGGGAGAAGCCCTCCCCCTCTCTCAAACCATTCCTCCCACTGGCTTCCCCAGCGATTCCCTCCTTATGTCTTTCATATCAAAAAGACAATGGACGGGCTGTTTGAGTCCCCGTTCCTCCAAGCACCATTGTTGCTGGATCCTCAGGCATCACAGGCCCATGCCTGCATCCTCTCTCCATGCCATCGCAACGGAATTGGTCTATTTGGTGTCTAGTCATAACCTATCTACTTGCATTTACATACTTTCAAACTGCTAAGTTGGCAGAAGCTGGGACTAGTGACAGGAGCTCACACCATCATGCAGCACCCAGGCCTCAAACTGCCAACCTTCTGATCATCAGAATTGGCATCTTAACCACTAAGCCACTGCAACCCTGTATATGTGTTAGCTACCTCCAAGTTGTTTTCAACTCATGGCCACCCTATGAATGAGACATCTCCATGACATCCTATCCTCAATAGCCCTGTTGAAGCCTTGGAGACTCAAGGACCTGGCTTCCTTGATTGAGTCCATTCACCTATAATGTGGTCTTCTTCTTTTCCTGCTTCTTTCTACCTTACCTATTGTTATTGTCTTTTATAGTAACTCGTGCTTTCTCATATGACCCAAAGTACAACAGCCTTGATTTAATAATTTTGACTTGTAAGGAGAGTTCAGGTTTGATTTTTTATAGGACCCATTTATTTGTCTTTTTATCAGTCCATGGTATCTGGAGAACTCTCCTCCAGCCCAGCATTTCAAATGGGTTGACTTTCTTCCTATCAGGTTTTTTTTTAGCCATCCAGCTCTCACCTCCATACATAGTAATGGGAAATACAATGGCATGGATAATTCTAACTTTAGTAATAAGTCAAATATCTTTGTACTTCAATGTATTATCTAGTTCTTTCATAGCTGCCCTTCCATGTCTTCTGATTTCTTGACTACAGTCTCCATTCTGATTAATGACTGAGCCAAGGTATGAAAATCTTTATTTCAATTTCTTCAGAGTCTACATTAAAGATATATAAATCATCCATGGACATTATTTTTGTCTTCTCAGTGTTCAGAATTAAACCTGCCTTTGCACTTTCATCCTTGACTTTCTCCAGTAATCATTCCAGATCTTTGCTATTTTCTGCTAGTAGCATGGTGTCATCAGCATCTTAAATTGTTAATGTTCCTTCCTCCAATTTTCACACCTCTTTCCTCAGTTTAATCCTGCTTTGTGTATATTTTTGGCATACCAGCTGAAAAAATATGGTGATAGTATGCAGCCTTACTGACCCCCTTTCTGACTGGAAACTATTCTGTTAGTCTGTATTCTATCCTGACGGTAGCCTCTTGGCTTCAGTACAGGTTATGCATCAAGACAATCAAATGTTGTGGCACTCCCATTTCTTTAAGAGCAGTCCACAGCTTTTCATGATCTATACCAGGGGTAGGCAACCTTTCCCCTTTAAGGGCCGAGGGACTTCAGCTCCCAGAAGCCTCAGCCATGTTGGCCAATAGTCCCATGTTGGCCAATAGCTCCTGGGATTCTGGGAGCTGAAGTCCCTCGGCCCTTAAAGGGGAAAGGTTGCCTAACCCTGATCTATACAATCAAAGGGCTTGCTGTGATCTGTAAACCACATGCTGATTTCTTTTAGAATTCTTTGGTGCACTCCATTTAGATGTATTTTGTTTTCATTTGTTGTAAGCTGCCTTGGGTCCCATGTCAGGAGAAAGGAGAAATAAAAAATAAATAAATGAAAATTATTTCTGTATTGGATAGATTTCAGAGGACAAAACTGGCAAAATCACCTCTGAGTATCCCTTGACTAAGAAAACCCTATGAAATACATGGGGCCACCATAAGTTGACAGTCAACTTGAAGGCACGCACGCAGACTGGAAGAGACTTGCTAAGTTGCTCATAATAGGAAAGGTAGCGTTTCTCCTGAGCAGGCAACTAAAGTCCTCTGCAACCTTTCTGCTTTGTACATCCCCCCACATATCACTATTTCATGCTGACAATAAATGTCCCACCATCTCCAGGTTTACTGGAGTGCCTAATGTCTATTGCTTTAGATCGTTTGAGCAGCTTATGCACCAGAGCCCATCTTTGTTTATACAGTCAAGTGGGTTCTGGCAGCTATTCATTCTTCCATTGCTTATAACAGATAACATGTATGGGAAATGGAGCTGCTGGCACCTGTAGCTAGCTGGCAATTATAGAACAAGTATTGGTTACTTGACTGGCAAGCAACAGACAACCTGGTTTGGCAAGCTGGATGGAAGTACAGTATAATAGGGGATTTACTGCTTCTAATGAAGCAGTTCATATCTTTTCTGCATTGGTGGAAAAGGGCAAGTGGAAGGAAGAATCTAAGCCCATGGCCATAAAGCCTTCCTTTTATATGCCCTGGGTAATGTTGAGAGAGTCACACTTTAGATGGGGTCATGGTTGATGCTGCTAATAATGTCAGAGAGACCAAGACGTGCTTCAAACTTTCTTCTAAACAGACTGATGTTGTTTAATGTGGCTGCTGGTCTAGAACAATTTCTAGGAAAAGAAGGAAGGAAGGAAGGAAGGAAGGAAGGAAGGAAGGAAGGAGTTATAGCAAATTAATAACAATATGGTACTGGTCCCTGACACATTATACCAGTGATCCCCAATTTATGGGGAGGCTGCTGCCTCCTTTCCTCTGGGCAACAACCCCAGCATCCTCCAATGCCTATTTCTTGTTATTATGTCTATTGTTCTATTGCAAATTCAAAACAACCACTGAGCAGTGACTGAGAAGCCTGTTGCCTATGCTGATGCAAAGGGAGAAGCTTCTCCCTGGTGAAGAAGGCTTACAATCCTTCTTCACAAGGGGAGAGAGACAGCCAACTTCCCACATTTCTCCCCCCGTTTGGAAAGACTCTCAATTTGAGAGGCAAAAGCTTCTTTTGAAGAATCAACCTGATATCCTTCCCCAGAGATGTGCCTTCCCCACACAGCTTCAAGTCGTCCTCTCCCCCAACCATTATTTTTTGGCCTGTCTGACGAAAGCAGGAGCAGCAGTGCAGCTCCAACCTGCTAGCCAAGTCCTGGCAAAACTCACA
Organism: Phrynosoma blainvillii; assembly: GCA_026167975.1. Lineage (NCBI taxonomy): Eukaryota > Metazoa > Chordata > Lepidosauria > Squamata > Phrynosomatidae > Phrynosoma > Phrynosoma blainvillii. The sequence continues at coordinate 244,369,993 of JANUYF010000004.1, forward strand.
AAGCTTAAGCAGAGTTCCACATTTTATCACTTCTCCCCTGCTGCCATGTGCTCTAACTGCTTGCTCCAGTTAGTCTGTCCCAAAATGGTGCCATGAGAGCTCACATGTATGGACAGGTGAGCAGGAGACACCACCACACAGTGATCAGCAAGGCTGCACGATGGTTTTAAGGGATCCTGAAAAGAGAAATTTCATGCAATCCTCATCCTCACCATAGTCCTAAAGGCTGCTTATTCCACTTCTCTTTCTTGTGGACCAATACTTTGAATGAATAATCCCCTGCTGCCCCGTTTTCCTTCACCAGCCTCCTTGAGCTTTCCACCACCACCCCTTTGGGAATCATTGCATTATATAAAATAATTGCTGGTCCCCTGCACCAGATAACTTGAGAAATATCAGTTTAATTCTTAGGAATGGATACAGCTCACTCAACACTCAGCTCTCACTTAGAGCAGGCGATGTTTTGAGGTCTGCTTCACTTGCACTACTGGAAAGTAAAAAAGGATCAGGAGCTGCTACAGAAATCATTATTTTGAAAGCCCCAGTCTGTTGTAATCAACCAGAAGCTGATCTCATACACTTTTTTCCTAGAGAATTTTTATATCTACAACCAACAGAATCAGAGAAAATAGTGTAGGGCATTTTTATATATTCTGTTGGTGATTTCAGGATGGGAGCAATCTTGAAATGTCAAATAATTACATAAGTAATGGGAGAAAAGTAATGGCTCATTTTCTCTCAATGTCGCTCTCTCTTTTTACAATATATAGTTGATTGATACAGTTTTGCAACTACCCAGTACTACAATGGGTGACCATTGCTTCCTATCCCTTTAGAGAAAGAAATAATCTGCAGGCTCTTGTTAATATGCTATATGCTCCCTTAAGACCAATACTGCATTTCAGTGTTTAGAAAAAATATATATGTTCTACTACATATCCTAGGATGTTTCTTTCATAGTGAAAATCCAATGTGAAATCCAATGTGCAAAAGGAAGCTGACTCCCTCTGGTGGTTTTAAAAATATCTGCTTATAGACTGAGTAGATTGTTCAGAGAGTAAGTACCTAGTTCAGCAAATTTTTCTCTGCCTTCCCATTAAGTAAGAAAAGCTGGATTGCCCCGGCGACATGAAAAAGAGCAACTCAATGGCACACTTTCTTCTATATTACAATGTTCAAAAGGATCAAACATCTGAATAGGGGACAATTATGTCATAAAGAAATAATTTAGAAAAAAGTTTAATTGGGTCAACATCTGGCAAAAATTCACACTAGAAATGAAACTACACTCAAAATCAGATATATATTTTTTTTAAAACACCCAGATGACAACATTTATGAATTTTCCTGGAATTATTCAATGCTGATTAATGTAAACATAATAACTTGAGTTTGCGTGTATCAATAAACAATACACTTCAAATGTTTCTCTTGCTATTTAAAATTTGAAGCTTCAGAGTGCCCAGATGCTATTTATGAGCTACAGAAAGACACAATACTAGTTTAATTAGGCTTCATTTTTTGTTGTTCTTGTTATGTGCTTCCAAATCTTTTTTGACTTATGGTGACCCTAAGGCAAACCTTTCATAGGGTTTTCTTGGCAAATTTCTTCAGAGGGAGTTTGCCATTTTATAGTAGTGTTAATGAGGTTTACAACTAAAATTGGATTGGATCCTGATTTAGCCTTATGTATAGTGGACCCACTGACATCAAGGAGGCTTGTCATAACTAAGGGGGGTTGCAGACTGCCAGAAATAGTGCAAATTGAGTCCACTTTTAGGGTTAGGGTTAGGGTTAGGGAATCATGGGAACTGTATTTTATTGTGGCACCACAGCTCTCTTACAGAGAAGGCTCAATGTCTCAGAAAAAAAAAATTCCCATGATTCCCTAGCACTAACCCTAACCCTAAAAGTGGCCTCAATCTGCACTATTTCTGGCAGTCTGCAACCCCCCTAAATCAATTTCAGTGGGCCAAGTTTAAGCATGATTAAGTCTAGACCTAATGTTATTTTACATTGTTAAATCTAGTCTGAAATTGCCTGCTTTAGCTTGCCATGGAGTTAAATTTCACATGATCTGTTACTAAAGACTAAAGACAATCTGAGGTTTGGTTGAGCACCATTTATTTTTTAAGAGACTGCAAAGTTAAATGTGCTGCAACTTTCATAGAGAAACCACTACTATTTCAACATAGGCCTGAAACAGATGGCCCTTTTGCACCGTCATCTGGGCGGCTTCAGAGTATAGTGTTTATACACCACATGTCCTGAACCTGCCCTGGCTGTTTACACGTGGATGGCTTCAAGGTATTCCAGCGGCATGGCATTTATATGGCGCGCGCCACCAGAGCATCTTAAAGCCAGCTACCAGCCACCGCAGGGTGGGAAAAGCCAGCTTTTTGCCGCTCCTTTTTCGAAGTGGATTGGGGCTGCAGTGTGTGGTTGCCACAGCCCCAATCCGTCTTCAAGCCTCCCCTTCAGGGCCATCTGTTTGAGCCCTTAATTACTGCTGCTACAACTTATTTTTTGAAATGTTTTACCCCTTTCTCTTTGGGTGCTCTGGAATACAGGAGAGGAGACATGAAGCTGCACAAGGGCCTGTTGGAGGGACTCTCCACCACATCAGACCATGCATTATGTGTCCTCAAGATATGTTCTTGGTCTGAGTAATTACTGGAATTGAAGCCTCTAGGAAAGTTGGAGAAACAAAGAAATCTTCCTCCCATCCAACTTGACTATGCCTGTGAAAGCCCGCAGCACTGACTTATGAAGAAATAGTTGTTACTGATTACTGCTGCAGTTCACATATGCATAAAAATTAAAGCAAGTGGTCTAGTGTTTGGGTTTGGCAGCTGAGAGTTTGGGTTTGGCAGCTGAGAGCAACAAGTGGGTTTGGGTTTTACTGGGATATTTGTTTTGATATGGTTAACGTTAAAAATAAATACAAGAGGGTGTGTGGGGGGAGAAATGACAGAGAGCAAGAAGATTCACACTTGGAGGCTGAGAATACAGAGGGGACCTGAAACTTCTAACCTGAAGTTGCTTACTCACACCATTTTTGTTTGAATTGGAAGTAAGAATTGTGTGAGAAAAAATCTGCACAATGCCTTAAAGGTAGTGTTGTTCTACTGGAACTGTGGGTATTTCTTGGATGGACAGCTTTCATAGCCAACACCTGATTAAAAACCATCACTATCAGAAAGAATACAAACGGAAGATCCTGTAGTGTCCATAAATACAATTGACAACATGACATGTGTTTGTTTGTTCAATTCACTGTATCATTAATCCCACAACCTTATTAATATATATGACAGAAGATGATATAAAAAAAAAACCTTAAGTTTTTTCCCTATGTAACTTATTCAACTGGAACAAGTTGATCAACTGGATCAACTGTGCTTTATTCATCAATCATAGATGGATCAACAAGACAAAATAATTCATTATACATATAAACAACATAATCACTTCAATGCATAATCTAGAATGTCACGTCACTGGCTTTTATCATTGGTTTGGTTCTCTGTTGCACCTTCTGTTCCAAAAGGTAGCAAGAACCACTTCTTTGCACGCTACAGTTCCTAGACTTCGTTTCTGCAGGGATAATTTTACTTTCAGAAGAACTCTCACCAGATTCTGGTATCTGGGTTAGATTTGGGTCCCACTAAGTGGTGACCTTATGTGCCTGCCTTGAATCCCATTGTGGGAGAAAGGTAGGATATAAATCCTTGAAATAAAATAAATAAAAGCAATTAGTTTTATTTCAAAACAGGTTTTACAGGACTCCTGTATTGGGGAGGATAACGGCACTAGTTGACTACACTGTATCTGCTTTTAAAATTACCATAAGAGGATGCATGCAATCCATTTATCTAATATCAAACCACATGGTGAACGGTTTTTTAAACACTATGCCCCACTGTCCCACATTCCTTAGCAGTTGCTGGTGCACAGAAAAAGACAGTTCACTGCACATCTTCCCTACATAACTATCTGATGCCCACAGTAAGATTATGAGTTCCTAAAAATTATAATCTGCTGTTACTCAAACATACCCTAAACATAATCCAGTAGATCAACAAGTACACAAGCTTTCAACCTTCTTTTATTAAGTCTTAGTGACAGATACTTCTTTGATTGCTTTAATGTAATCTTATTGCTCTTAGAAATCATAGTTTGCAACCATTTCCAGAGAGAAGTCTCATGAAGTTTAAAGACAAAGACTGGTAAATTCATTAAATCAATGAAATCCTTATCTGAAAGTATCTGCATCCCCATCTGTGCTCATAGGGTAAGGACAGATATGGATGCAGACCTTAGAACAGAAACAGCACCATATCCATAGAATTAGACACTGTATGTAGAATGCAGAAAAAACAAACTTTCTGGCTTGTTGATCTAAGCCAGCCTTCGTCAATGAGGTGCCTTCCAAATTTTTAGATATCAGCTCCCATTAGCCCCTCCTAGTATGATTAATAGTCAGGATTACTGGATGTAGCATGAAACATCTGGAGAGCACCAGGTTAGGGAAATCTGGTTTAAGACAGTGAGCTTGGCAGACCAATTATCTGGTTTAGGAAGCTGCCTCACTTATAATATGATCTTAAATTGTGATTAGCAAATGCTTATGGAAATCTCATTCTCACATAAGCTATCTGCATGAATTAACTAAGCAGAGGACCAATCTGAATCTATTGGGAAAGATGCTGGATACTTCCAGAAAGACAGCACCTAGCACTAATCAAGGGAAAGGTATTTTATACCTATTCCATTTTTAATCATTAATGGGTTTTTTGAAATGAAAAAAATAAAGGCAATAGTGAACAAACAGATTAAAAGTGGAAGGTGAAATTCTGTGAAAGAGGCAGAGTGGTTCACAATACAAGATTGATGTGGAAATGACTATTGCAGGGAACTTTTGCCTATGGAGTAATATGGAGATATGAGGGAAAAGGAGGTGGAATAAGTAGGCTGGGCACATTTTTCCATACAATCTTCTACGACATCCAGAATCACAAGCACCATTATCCTTACTTTTTGGCTAGCACTGTAAGGTTGGAAGAGTGCTAAACACCAACAGAACTTGTAATGCATGATATAAAGCTGGTAAATAGACCTTATTCTATGGAAGTGTTTTAGTGTTGAATGCTGGGTTTTAGATGAGAAAGATCAGAGCCAAACCCTTGTTTGTCTAAGGTTTTGGCTCTGGACATGGGCCTGGAAGTAGCCTTCTGTTTCAAAGGGTGGAAAGGACACTACAGTCTGAAATACTGGCATCCACTATATGATCACTGGGACGTAGCTCTGATGTTTAAGCCAAGTGGAAGATTCAAAGCAGCTGTGGAGTGATTTTTGGGGGGAGGTAAGGAAAAGTTCCCCCAGTTCATGGATTCTAACATCTAGTATTACAATCTGCTAATTCTGATTGTATCAGTATTGTTTTCAATGCTGCTTGCAGAATCCAATTCTACCCAGTGAGCTGTGGAGTCTAGACTATCATAATGACAACAGAACAGCACTATCTTAGCACTGATTTAACCATAATTTAGAACCTCCTAACTGTACCACTTCAGATAGGTGGACAGAGGATCAAATTTAGATTTTACTTTATAGGCGGGGGGGGCCTACACACGGATTGCTAGGATAATAGGGAGAAAGGTACCACTGTACTGTAGTGGTCTTCCTGGCCCGACAAGCTTCCACATATATTTTCCAGAATATTTTCCCACTACAATGAAGTAGTACAATCCTAAGAACAATGCGCCACTAATCTGAACTAGCTCTTTAGATGACTAATCGAATACTTTGGAGAATGCTAGATTTTGTTTGTTAAAAACACACTTCATATTTTCCATCTGCACCTGCAGCACTAATGATCACAAAAGAAAAGAGCCCATTGTTCTTTGAGCAGCAGAAACATTTTTTTTAAGATAAAAAGATGAATCTAACCTTAGAATCAAATTTGTTTTATCAAATAGTCACTTCAGCCATTCTTCCCCATAGGGTTCTTTTTACAAATCTGATTAAAATTGTATGATTTATAACATTTGCTGTGACTGACCAATGTTCTGGGCTAGCACACATATTCCAGGAACAAAAATATAAAAATACAGCCAAATTACAAAAAATGTTTTCCTGTCCATGCATGGCATCAATTGTTATGTTTGCCTGAAATAGAAAACTGAATGAACCATATTTTAATATTTAAATTCATATCTTTGCAAAAGTTCTTACATTGTTCTGCTCTATAGTTATTTGCCTTGGCCATGGCCTATTGTATCACGCCCATAGCACATACTACGTAAAAGTCATGGCACAGTGCTTCATTTAAAATGTGTGCATCATAATGATGGCACCATTTATTTGCTTACTCCAAAGATAGCATTATAATGAAGGTGTGATCTGATTGCCTGACCTTGATGAGCTCCTGACAGGTTGCAGCCCGAAAGACAAACAGTCTTGAAATCAAGTAAATAAATGTGAATGTTGGAAGAGAAAGCAAAAATCTCAAATAATACAGTCACCACACGTGTAACGTACAGTTGGGAGCATCATGCCCTCTAAAGGTACATTTTTTTTATTTTTTATTTTTTTACAATACATATTGCCAATAGTACTCAAAATATGATGTCCTGGGTTGTCACTCACAGCCAAAAAATTGTGCCCCACTCATTTCAGTGCATAATATTTACCAGCTCCTTTCTGTAGAATTTGAACTAAGAATAAAATACCAAGAAATCTGTTTGTTTTTTTAATTTTATTGGTTAAAAAAAAAATTATAAAAAGAAATACAATATAATCACATTAGATCTTACCACCAAATATCCTGAGACAATATTGCAAAAATATAGTAGACATAATAAACATATCATGATACAATACAATCAACAGTCAACTTTAAAACGGCATGGAATAAGATTATTCGTGAAAAAAAAACATTACAGGTTGAAGAAAATAAAACGACTTCCTTATTTGGTATGTCTTGCCATGTTGCCCGTTTCTTGACTTCTTTAAACGTACTTTTTATCGGTCCAACTGTCATTCATTATGATACCTATTACAATTAAAACAGCAGCATGGTTACCCATTTTCTAGTCTATAAGATCTTTTTTCTTTATGCCATATTACTGGCTATATTTGTATTCATCAAAAACATTCCCTCTCCAAAAAAACAAAACAAAAACAAACAATGTCTTAATATAAAGTTTGTTTATGCACTAAAAGAAGAAAGAAAGAAAGAAAAATTAAGTTATAAGTTATTAGTTATAAATTATTATATTGTCTTATCACCAGCTGCACTAAGTCGCTCTGAATATTATATCTTGATCCCTTTGTGGTAAAAAAAATCTTTTAACTATTACCCAATCCCTATTTAAATTATCATAACTCTTCCCTTTAATTAAACCTGTAAGCCTGTCCATATCCATGAATTCCATGAATTTCATTAACCAGTCACAATGGGAAGGGATTTCACGATTTCCATTTAGAAGCATATAAAATCCTAGCCGCTGAGAGCGAATAGAAAATTACTTTCCCAAACTTCTTTTCCAAGTCTTCATCATTGCATATGCCTAATAAAAATAATTGCGGGTCTAATTTAAAATTATAACAACATCTCATCCAGTGAAACCCTAATCATTGCCTAGAACTCCTTAGCTTTCTTACACTCCCACCATGAGTGGTAGTAAGTGCCAATTTCCTCCTTACATTTCCAACAGAGATTAGAGTAAGCTTTAGAGGTCTTAGCTAATTGAGAGGGAGTCAGATGCCAGCGGAAGAACATTTTGTAAAAATTCTCTTTTATGTTATAATTAAGTGTATATATTATTCTTTTTAGCCAGCATTTTTCCCATTGATCTAATTCAATTGAGTGACCGAAATTTTTAGCCCATTTCAACATCGTGGGTTTTATTAATTCCGATTCAAGTTCTATGGTTTGTAATAAGTTGTAAAATTTTGAAATTTTCTTTTTATCCGAAGACCAAATTATCTCTTCTAAATGTTCATCCAAAATCCCTATTTTTCTTGTTCTTCTATCCGTGAGAAAACGTTCTCTAATTTGTTTGTAGGAGAACCAATTACAATTATAACCCTCAGCGTTTAGTTCATTTTGAGTTTTTATTTCCAAATTCTTCCCTTGTATTTGTATTAAATCCTTATACCTTAACCATTTATTTTTTTCCAAATCTATTATTTTTAGACACCACCTCGCCAATTGCTGTCCATACTGGAAGAATATTAGGCCATTTTTGTTTGATCTTAATCCAAATACTCAACAGAGATCTACGTAAATAATGATCATTAAAATCCCTATGACATTTAAGTTTGTCGTAGAAAAGATAACTGTGCCAACCATAAATATTATCATAACCCTCTAAGTCTAAGCTGTCTTCATTTTCAAGTTTAAACCAATCAATTAACCAGAATAGCGAACAAGCATAGTAATAATTTTTAAGATTGGGCAATCCTAGTCCACCTCTATTCATTGAGTCTTGTAAATATTTAAACTTTATTCTTGGGGTTTTTTTGTTCCATACAAATTTAGAAATTTCCTTATCCCATTCCTTAAAGGGCTTGTAATTAAGTATTATTGGTATGTTCTGAAATAGGCACATTAATTTAGGTAATACACACATTTTAATCATGGAAATTCTACCTAACCAAGAAATGTTGAGTTTTGACCACCTGTTCAAATCATCTTTGATCTCTGCCCATTTTTTATCATAATTATTCTTAAAGAGGTCGCCATTTTTATTCATAAAAATTATTCCCAAATATCTAACTATTTTGGATTCTTAAAATTTGGATATACGTATTATTTCTTTTTTCTCTTCAGAATTCAAATTCATTAATAACATTGTTGTTTTGTCTTTATTTACCTTTAAACCTGTAGCTTTACCAAACTGGTTTAAAACTTTAAGTAAAGAATCCATATCAGAGCAGGGGTCAGATAATGACACCATCAAATCGTCTGCGAAGGCCTTAGTTTTGTATTCATGCTTTCTTATTTTCGTACCATGAATGTTTGGATTCTTGCATATATTATTCAACAACAATTCAAAATTTAAAATAAATAATAGAGGGGATAAAGGACAGCCTTGTCTGACTCCTTTCTGAATTTTAAAAGATAATGTCGTCTCCCTGTTAACTATTAATTTGGCTTCTTGATTTTGATAAATTGCTCAAATCCATTTGGACATATTTGGGCCAATATCTAATTTATCTAAAAGATTTTGCATAAAAAACCAATTTAAGCTAGCAAAAGCTTTTTCTATATCAAAAAAGATTAGCGCCAATTTGTGGTCAATTTTTTTGTTGTGAAATTCAATCAAGTTAATTAAATGTCAGACATTATCTTTTATCATTCTACCGGGAAGGAATCCAGCCTGATCACTTTTAATCCACAAAGGTAACCATTCTTTTATCCTATTGGCTAAAATTGAAGCGAAAATATTATAATCATTGTTCAATAAAGAAATGGGCCTATAGCTTTTTTTGATCTAATTTATCTTTATTCTCTTTGGGGATAAGTGTAATATTAGCTTGTCTCCAGGAATCTGGATATAATCCATCAAGGACCGCATTCATTGTTTGAAGCAAGGGGGACACTAATTGATCTTTACATTTTTTATAGTAGTCCGCGGTAAAATCGTCTGGGCCTGGAGCCTTACCTGACTTCATGTTTTGAATCCTGTCTATAAGTTCTTGTAGTTCTATTCTTTTATTTAGGAGTTTCTTGTATTCTTCCAGGATTCTAATAATATCTTGTTCTTTAAGATACTGTTTGTTATAGTCGATATTTCCATCATTTTCTTTATACAGATTTCTATAAAAATTAAATAGGATTCTTTTTAAGTGAGATTGACAAGTAAACGTATGGTCACCCTCTTTTAGTTTAGTAATTATTCTTTTGTCCTGCTCTTTCTTTAGCATTGTGGCTAAGATTTTCCCGGGTTTATTTGAATGCTCAAAGTACCTTTGCTTGACGAATTTCAACTTCGCATGGATCTCTTCCATTGTTAAATTAGATATCTGATTACGTATATTATGAATTTTATTTTTTAATTCATTCACTACTTTTTTCCTTGCATTACTTTGTATTTTTAACTGATCCTCGTGAGATTTGAGTTCCTGCTCTAATTCTTTCATTTTTCTTTCCTTGTTCCTCTTTATTTCTATATTCTTTTTCATAAGATAACCTCTTATAAACACTTTTGAAGCATCCCATACTATATTTATGTTTGTTTCGCTATTCAAGTTTTGTTGGAAATAAAATTATAATTGTTCTTGAACCTCTTTTAAAGTTTTTTCATTTTCCAACAAATTGTCATTTAATATCCATCTATATTCTCTAGGTCCAATCGACATTTTCATTAGCACATGGTTGGGGTCTGACCATACAGTGGGTAGATTCTCAATTTTTATAATAAGATTACATGATTGGGGGGAAGCTAGAAACATATCAATTCGAGACCAAGAAGAATGTACGTGAGAAAAAAAATGTAGTCTCTTGCATTTGTATATAGCATTCTCCATACATCTTTTAAGTCCAAGGTTTTTTGAAAATTAAAGAAGCTTTTAGGTAGTTTCCCCCGGACTTTACTCCTTTTAGATGAAGATCTATCTATCTGGGGATCAATAACCCCATTCCAATCATCTAAAGCTATAATTGAGTCGTTGTTAATAGGCAAAAGTTCATCTAACAGCTTCTTTAAAAAGTCATTTTTGTTTGACAAGGGGACATATATTCCTAAGACCGTGATTTTATGTCCCTTAACATTTATTTCTACTATTATGTAGTGTCCTTTTGGATCAGATTTAAGAAATTTGGAATCATATTTATCTGCTATATAGATCACTACCCCTTTCTTTTTAGAAGAGACTGTCGAGGCATATTCTCTACCTATTTTTTTATTCTTCAAATATTTATGTCCTTAGTCCGAATATGTGTTTCCTGAAGGCAGACAATGTCTGCCTTGACTTTCCCAATTTGATGGAATATTTTTTTCCTTTTCTGGGGTGTGTTTAGTCCCCTCACATTCCAACTTAGTAGTTTAAGATTCTCCATTTACAACAAAGGGATCAACACTTACTTCTTATTGTTCTGTTGTTTCGCCTTCATCCGTCAGCTCTCCTCCATTGCTCAAATCTTTATCGTCTAAATCAGTAGAAAGGTCTTCTAGCTCTCCTTTCTTTTCACTTTGTTCCAAAATCAATGCTCCTTCGCCTTCACCTAAGTTTCCTTCATTTCTAGAATTTGTTTTTCTTTTTGAGGTGTCTTGATGATCTGCGTTATCTGGGGGTTTCACTCTGATTTTCTCTGCCCTTTCCTCTTGGTCCCAAAATCTTTGTGCTTCCTCTAAATTCCTAAGAATTATCCTTCTTTTACCCCACCAGAACACTATTCCATCTGGGGAACCCCATCTGTAAGGGACACCATGTTGTCTTAAATATGTTGTCAAAAAGACATATTCTTTTCTCCTCCAGAGGATCCTGGCAGGGATATCCTTTAAAATCTGAATTGGGTGACCATCCAAGGTCAAAGAAGACTCGTTATGTACTTTTAAAATTAGGTCTCGAATCTGTCTCCTGACCAAATATACCACAATATCCCTGGGCAAATTTTTCTTTTTAGCTGTTAGGGAGTTAAGGCGGAAGATCCTATCAACCTCAAGCTGGAAGGAGTCCTTATCCTTATTTAAGAAAACTGCCAATTTGGGAATCAAATATTTCATTAGATTTTCGTGTTTATTTTCCGGCAGGCTGCGAATCTTGAGACATTTCTCATGTAATTTTTGATCCCAGTTGGCTTTTTCATCTAAGTCCTTTTCCCTTAATTTCCTGACTTCTTCCAGTTCTTCTGATAGCCTCTCTCCCATATATTCTAGATCTCCAACTCTATGATTGACAGATGAGAGCTCATTTGTAATTTTATCGATTGAATGCCCAATTTCCTGTAATTCCGCCCTTATCTCTTGACGAATTTCTGCTTTAAAATCGTACAGTTCCTGTTTAATACATTTTCTAATTTCATCAAGAAGATAGGTGTCAGAGTTTTTGGATTGGTCTATAGAAGCACGTCTTACATTCAGATTTACATTTACATTCTGCGACTTGGCTGATTGGTTTCTGGACATCATATTTCGTATTTAAAGTGGGTTACAAAGCTGAGAAAGGGAAGGGGGAGAGAAGAATAAACAAATCTATAGGGGGCCCAGAGGTGTTCTACGAAGGCCCGGATCCCGCCGAGGAAGACTGTAAACAGCTGGCAAAGCCGTCCGGTAAGGACCGGAGGGGGCTGAAGAACAATACACAGCCGTTTTTGTGCCTCCATTTAATGGATCACAGAAGCCACTAACAAAGTTAAAGAGCAGGAATTTGTAAGACAATAATGAAAACCTTTACTTGATTACTGCTAAGGACCTTCACGCTATATATTTTTCTGACACTGGGATTAGTCATTTAAGATTGCAGATCTTACATTGATATTAAAAAACTTGATAAGTGGAACTTTGAAAATAAGGGCAATAAGCTGGATTAAAAAATATACATGGACACTGAAAAGAGTGAGAAAGTAAAAGGACTAATGTAAAGACTGCTCATTGAAGAAAAGGGAAAGGGAAAGGAGAATCTGGATTTTCTTCTCTTTTTTAACTGTTTTTTATTATTATTTCGTCACTATCATTAAATTTTTTGTGTTTTGGTGGATTGCAGAGAGGAATTTGAAGAAAGCAAAGATATAATTATTCATTGGATAATGCGAAATTCGACAGTATTTTTGTATTAAATTTGAACTTTTAATCACAAAATAAGGGAAGGAAAGAGAGACAGTAAAAGCGGAGGACTGGAATTGTTTTGGAGATAAAGAGTAGGTGGATAATACGGAGTTAAAAGAATATTTTAAAAGCTTAAGTTGGCTCTATGGGTCCTCTGTTATTTTTCCTCTCTTAAATCCCGGGGAGGATATCAAGGTGGTTTGGTAAAATAAAAGAAAGTGGACTTAAGAGCAACATAAGAGGCAAACTGCGACAATCGCTTAGTGCGGGGCAAGATGGAGATCTGAATGGATGCCTGGCAAAGCAGGAAAGTGTTCTAAAATTAGAGACATAACTGCTTTTATTTTTGGAATTCGGCAGGGGAAAAATAGCTCCACAAATACGAAGATTGAGAGTGATGTGAAGAGATACGATGATCGCTGTGGAAATATAGTTTGGAGTTATAATTACCAGAGGAATTTATGCTTGTTCTTTTGTACTTTATTTTATATGATCACTCGGGGGGAGGGTTATCTTTTTTGGGGGCCGGACGAAGAAGTAGAAGAGAGGAGTCAGCTTTCATTGTTTGGGTTATTTTTGTCGCTTGAAAGCAAGCAAGTCAGAGGAACTTCAATGTAAAAGTAGCAACTGAGGACATCTGCTGGATATTGGTTGGAGAAACATCTTATTGTGAAGTATATCTCTGTAACATTTTGAAACATTGGACTATTGCAGAAATTATATTGTTTATAACAAAGACATATTTAGAAGTAATTTGAAATTGGATTAATTTGTTATTATTTTTCAAACTATATTATTTTCATTGTTATAATATTTGTTTTTAGCATATAATATTTTTTTATTTTTTTATTATTTTTTATATAGATTATAAGAAAATTATTATAAATCACTATAACTACAATTAATTATAAGGTATAGAACTTTTGTTTATTGTTTAGGTGATATATTTTTATCAACTTTTGGAATTTTATAACTGGAGTGGTAGTTTTTAGCATATATATATATATATATATACATTTGTAAATTGATTATTGGAGAATAATAAATAGGTTGAATAGAAAATTTATATAAGTTTGTTTATAGACAAGTTAGATTTCTTATTATTTATAGTATAAATTTGTTTTAAGAAGTATATAAAGTATTAAGTGTAAATTTAAGTTTAAGGGTTTGTTTTTTTTAGCTTGTAATAATATTGTGGGAAACATTATAAATTGATACCAATGCAGAGCAGACAACAAGCCACAAAAATGCAGCAGCAGCAGCAACAAACACAGAGAAGAGGCTCGACTGATCAAAAGCCACAAGATTTCAATTCAATGATTTTAGAGGAACTTCGATCTATGCGTCATGAGATGAAGAAAGATAAGGAAGAATTGAAGCAAGATATGGAAAATATGAAAGGGAATTTAAATCAAATAAGCCAAGAGATGAAAAGGGATAAAGATGAACTTAGTCAAAATATGGAAAGTTTGAAAAAAGACATAAAAAGAGAGATAAAAATGGATTTTAAGGAATTAAAGGAATCAATAAGCTCAATTTCAACAGAAGTGAAGGTAGTGAAATCAAAGGTTCTTGATTTAGAAAAGAAGAATATAGAACTGGAAGACAAAGTAAATACTGAAATGGCTAAAAGGAAAGATATTCAAGATGAGAAACTTGTGTGGGAATGCAAAATGAGGGAAAGATGCCTGAAGATCAGGAGCGCACCTGAATCGGAGAATGAAAACCTGACTGAAATGTTGATTACAGCACTCTCAGACTTTACTGGTAAAGACAAACAAAGTATGGAACTCGAGATCGATAAGGCTTTCAGGATCAGTTCTTGGGTCTCCACACAAAAGAGACTACCTAGAGACATAGTTATATATTTTGTAAGGACACAAATGAAAGAAACAATTCTCCAACTACATTTTCAGAAACGATTAACCATTGAAGGGATAGAGGTACAATTGATGAAAGACCTGCCTGGACTAATTCTTAAAAAATGGAAGGAATACAGTTTTCTGACAACGTTACTCCGTGATTGCGGAATTAATTATAGATGGGAGATACCAGAAGGACTGTTTTTCAGATACAAACAGAGAAGAGTTAAAATTAATTCTATTGCGGCTGCACAAGAATTTTTTGGGACATTAAAAAAGGACTTAGAAGAACAAGATGAAGATGACCAAGGAACAAGTGTCCTAGTCGGAAGCGGAAATGGAAAAAATGACAAAGCCAGCGCTACCCCAATGGGAGATTTAGGCCGGGGTGAAATGTAAAATATTTCAGTTATGGAAGCATATGGTAATATTAAATGCCTATCTTGGAATATAAAAGGTCTCAACAGTCCACAAAAGCAAAAATTAACATTTCATTATTTGGGAAAATTAAAATTCGGCATATTATGCCTTCAAGAAACGCACATAAAGAAATCAGAAAAAAAATATTTGAGAAATATGAAATTAGGACAAGAATTTATATCTGCAGGAGAAAAGAGGAAGAAGGGGGTAGTAATATATGTAAACATGAGAATGGAAGCTAAAGAGTTGTTTAATGATACAAATGGACATTATATTGGCATAGAGGTAGATTGGAAATATGAAAAAAGCATTAGTTGTTGGTATCTATGCACCGATGGAAAAAAAGGATTTTTTTTTTAAAAAGCTGACAGAAATCATATCAGAATTTGATTATGAGAATATCATTTTGTTAGGGGACTGGAATGGAGTTTGCGATCCATTATTAGATAGAAAGTCCAAAAAACAAATAAAGAAGAAACAAGGAAAGCTTCCAAAATCCTTTTTTGAAATGATTGAGACCTTATCGTTATTGGATATTTGGAGAATCAAGTATGGAAATATTAAGGACTATACATTTTACTCAGACAGACATAAATCCTGGTCACATATTGACATGTTTTTTGTATCGACTTCGTTAGCGCCTAAAATTGATAAAATGGACATTTTGACTAAAATAATTTCAGACCATAATCCTATAACTTTGGAATTCAAAATACGGAAAAAGAAATTTAGATGGAGATTAAATGAATCGCTTTTGCGAGAAGACGAGATTATAAAGGCAGCGGCTAAAAATTTAGATTGTTTTTTTGTGGAAAATTTAAATCACCAGGTGAAAACACAAATAGTCTGGGACACTTCAAAAGCTGTAATGAGAGGTTTTTTTTATTCAAAAAGGTGCACAAAAGAAGAAAAAGAAAGGTCAAAAAATGGAGCAAATATTGAATGAAATTAAAGATAAAGAGAGACAATTAAAGTCAAATAAGGAATATAATGATTTAAGATCAGAAATTCAAATTTTACAAAAACAAATATCTATAATGTTGGTGGATGAGATGGAAAAGAAAATTAAATTCACCAGACAAAAATTTTTTGAACATGCAAATAAACCTGGAAAATGGCTGGCTTGGAAATTAAGGAAGGATAGACAAAGAAATATGATACATAAAATAAAAGAAGGCTCTGCAACAATATCAGATCAAAATAAGTTGAAAAAAGCCTTTCATAAATATTTTAAGGAATTATTCACAAAAAGTGATAAAAATAATGAACAGGGGGAAAACTATATAGAAAACCTCTCATTCAAAAAAATAACAGATGAACAAAGATCAGAATTAAATAAAAGGATTTCAACAATGGAGGTTGTAAATGTCATAAAAAATTTAAAAACTGGGAAAGCACCAGGTCCAGATGGTTACACTGTGTTATATTATAAGACATTTGTAAATCAATTGGCTGGTCCATTACAGATGACGATGAATGAAATACTTAAAGGAGAGATACCAGAATCCTGGCGATTATCTTATATATCATTGATTCCAAAGGAGGAGAAGGAAGTTTTGGAAATACGGAATTATAGACCCATTTCACTACTCAACGTAGATTATAAAATATTTGCTATGATACTTGCGGACAGATTGAAACAAATTTTAAAGACTTGGATAAATACAGATCAAACGGGTTTTCTTCCAAATAGACATATGAGGGAAAATATAAGAAACATTATTGATATTATCGAACTACATAACAACAGACCTGATAAGAAAGCAGCATTGATATTCCTAGACGCTGAAAAAGCCTTTGACAATGTCAATTGGGACTTTATGATGCAAATTTTAGGAAAATTAGAGGTGGGACCGAATATGACAAGATGGATTGAAGAAATATATAAAAGACAAGAGACTAGAATACTGGTGAATGGAGAACTGACCGCTAAATGCCAAATTGAAAAGGGAACTCGCCAAGGATGTCCGTTATCACCCCTTTTGTTTATAATGACTTTAGAACCTTTATTAGAAAAAATACGAACGAATGATCTTATAAAAGGGGTAAAATCAGGAAAATATGAATTTAAAGTAAGAGCCTATGCAGATGATTTGGTAATTACCCTAGCCAATCCAATTGAGTCTATCCAACCATTAATAGAGACAATAGAGGAGTATGGGAAATATGCTGGCTTTAAAATCAACGCTAATAAAACTAAAATGCTGCTGTTCAATTTGTATAAGGAAGAAACGGAAGTGATTCAACAAATATCCAAGTTTGAAGTGGAAAAAAAGATAAAATATTTGGGGATATATTTAACCACAAAAAATTTGGAGTTATTCAAAAACAATTACGAAAAGACGTGGAAGGAAATTAAAGGGGATTTACAAAGATGGTCAAAGATGAATTTAACATGGATGGGTAGAATATCTACAGTTAAGATGACCGTCACCTCAAAAATGATGTTCCTTTTCCAAATGTTACCTATTATAGCAAGTGAGAAACCATTTAAAGATTGGGAAAAGGACTTGTGTAAATTTATTTGGAATAATAAAAAAAACACGAATAAAATTGAAGACTCTTCAAGATGATAAAAGTAGAGGTGGGATGAATATCCCAAATTTAAAACTATATTATCAAGCAGCATGTTTGGAATGGTTGAAAGAATGGATTAATGTTGAAAACGAGAAATTGCTGCAGTTGGAAGGACCGAATCTTCCATTTGGTTGGCATGCATATTTGATTTACGACAAAGAAAAGGTCAATAAAGATTTTAATAATCACATAATCCGAAAATCTCTATTGAAAGTATGGCAAAAGTGCAAGCATAAGTTTTTAAGAAAAATTCCATGCTGGACTTCAGTTAATGAGGCCTTTTATAAAAGAGAGAAAATGAAAGATGAGAAATGGATTACTTATGAGGACTTATTGATATGGGAGGGAGACAGACCTAGAATGAAGAAGATGGAAGCATTAATTAATGAAGGCTACAAATGTAATTGGTATCTCTACAGACAAATTTTGGAAAGATTTAAAATGGACTATAGAAACCAACAAATATATAAAGAAGAAAGTGACTTTGAGAAGTTGTTAATAAAAGATACCCAACATACTATTTCCAAGCTTTACAAATTATTATTAAAGGAAGAGATGTATCCTGAGACAATTAAGCAACATATGATAACCTGGGCACAACATGTGAAAAGACCAATTATGCTTGTCGAATGGGAAAAGAACTGGAATAAGAGACTTAAACATACTCTAAGCTATGAAGTGAAAGAAAACTATTTAAAATCCCAATACAGATGGTATTTAACACCTGAGAAAATATCTAAGATCTATAAGAAGAAAGATGGTCTCTGCTGGATATGTACAAAAGCCACTGGCACTTATATACATATGTGGTGGGAGTGCGACAGGGCAAAAAAAATTTGGTCTCTTATACATGCAGAAATAGAGAAAATCTTAAATGTTAAAATAAATAAACATCCAACAGTTTATTTATTGGGCATGATAGACGACAATTTGGAACGAAAGTTTGGAAAAATAATGTTTTATATGTTATATGCTGCAAGAAATTTACTAGCAAAGAAATGGAAAAGTAAAGAATATCCAACCTTGAAAGAGTGGCAACAGAAACTATATGACATAATGGAAACAGATAAATTAACATGTTTTTTGAAAGGTCAATCCAGAAACAACTATGAGAAGTCTTGGGAACCGATAGCAAAGTATTTGAGTACAATATGGGGGGAAAGTGGTGTGATTGCCTTAAGAGATTGATAATTAATGAGAAAAAGAAGATTTAGAATGTGTGAAAATGGATAAAGTTCTGTTTTACTATAAAGATCTACAAATCGATGTCTCAAGAAGAATTGGAAATGGAAAATGCGTTATCTAACTAATTATGTAACAATTTATGTTAAAAAGAACTTGTTTAATAGAAGGAAAAAGGAAGTATCTGAAAGGTTTAAGTTATAAATGGTTGAATATTTCAAGTAAAGGAGGGAAGTCATTTTATGTGTAGTAGTTAGAAGTAGGTTGTTTTTTGTAAATGTTATGTTGTTGTGTTGTGTTATGTATGTATTATTTGTTGTTGGGTTTGTATTGTATTGTGTTATTTTATAAATAAAAATCTTAAAAAAAAAAAGAATAAACAAACCTAATATAAAGAAACAAATATTCACCAAATATAAAGTAAACTTCAAATCTGATTCTTTCTCTGAGAGATAGCAATCCAAAATTCACTCACTAATTAGAATTAGATGATTAATAAATTCGGTTCCGGACACTGGTCAAAAAACTCTAATCTTTAAACACTCTTAGTTAGGCTTTCTGCTGTATGGATTAAAGTGGAAAGAAGGAGAAAAACAAAGAAAACGTTAAATTTGTTAACCTTGCCTAACCAATATATTTGCCAATTCAGGCCTATCTACAAGGCAAAGTTATATTTTTCCAAACAATCCCAAAAACCCTTAGAAAAATATTGAAGTCAAATTAGCATTAAATATATTTTTTCTTCTTTTTTCCCCCTTCCCTCTTCCCTCCCTTCCACTATCGCAATAGTTACAGTGTAGCTTAAAAAAAAAATTCCTTAGATATTCAAAAATTAAGACACTGAACGAACCCAGAGTGGGTCTAAGCCAAAACAGGAAGCCCAGAGGGGCAAGTTCTAAATTCCCCGAAAGCAAACCTAGACAATTAAACGATTATCTTAGTCCAAAACGCTGTCCCAACGCGGACCAGGAACCTTTTCAGCTTCTATATGGTTTTCTCTTATAAGTCCTTCTCTACCCTTTACTCCTCTATGGTTCCGATAAGGGGAGGTTGTGTTTCCAGGATCCGCTCTTGTTCTCAACTCGCTGATTGACAAATTCCCTTCTTCCCAGAGTTCCAAGGTACTTCCTGAAAGCCTCTTATTGGTGCCCCCACTCTGACGCGAATTCAGCCAAAGATAAGAACAGCAGACATCCGAGTCTCCTCCGCGGCGTAGCCAACCACCACTGACTACATAATGTCAGACCATTCCTCCGCTTCCCAGACCAAGCCCACGCTCATCGCTAAAAGGCCAGTGAGCTTTATTAACTCTTTACTGTCTTTTTCTATTCCTAAGACTCCGGGAATGAGGGGGGGCTTTCCTTTTAGAACGACTCGGTTTGTTCAATTTGTTAACACTTTCTCCTAATAATTAAATCGTCCTTGAACCAATCTTGTCCTCTTAGTTTCTCTTGATTCTTTATGAGGTTTATCGTCTTGAATAAGCCTTCAATATGGCTTCTACTAGACTAATCCAATTTTATAGCATCTGTAGGTTGTATAGCTTTCTGAATGACCATTTGCGAAGAAGTTACGTGACCAAAACAATACCAAATACTCATGTACTCACATTCACCCAATGTTTCACAAAATTAAAAAAAGAATTGGAGGCTTCCTTAGTCTTCTCAGAAGAAGAGCTCAGGATCGTGGCCGCGTTCTCCCGGGATCAAGATCTCTCCTGGTCTCCTGTCACCTCAGATCACAATCGCAGTCCATCTAGGGCAGCGAGACCTCCAAGCAATCTCAAAAGAGTCCCAATGGAGTCGTCTGGATCCCCTATTCCAAGGGGATACTTTCAATCCCAATTTAAGAGGTCTTGCTGTGGATTGATAGCCACAATCTTGGGGAAACCCGCCGGAGGCAACCTGGCAGGCTTTTCAACAGGGAGCCAACCTAACCGGAAGTCCAAAATACCAAGAAATCTGGAAAGGCCTTCTTTCTTCTCCTCAAGCTACATAACACCATATAAGATGGTTCTCATCAGAGTTTGGTGGCACTGATTTTGCAAGTTGCTGCAATTTGTTTTTATGAGTGGTTTGCAAAGTTTACATACAAAATAAAATAAAAGGGAAGTCTTTCAAAAAGAAAAAAATGCAGTGTTCTAATTTGGAAATGAGACAGATCAGCTGTAATAGCCTTGAGGCAGTAGGTTAAATGGGTATAATCAAAGGATGTTTACACCCTTCTTGGTAAGCAGGCATACCATGTAGTTTACTTGTACACATAAAGGTTTAACAAATATAATACAGCAAATGTGCTTCCAGTTGCATTTCTCTTACAAATATATATGCTATTAAGTCCAGTTCAACAAGACATTTCCAGCCCAATGGCTCAGTCTCTGAAATAGATATGCCAGTAAAAAGATTAACAGACCACCACTGACCTAATCGGATCACTTATTTCTGAATAAATCAGATCCTCACTCTCACTGATTCTTTGAAAAAAGAAAAATGATGGTTGCTTCCCCTCAGATTACAGTCATCCCTTCCGATTCACAGGGGATCCGTTCTGTGGGCACACATATCCCGCGAATCGGAAAAACAAATATTGGAGCCCCATTGTTTTTAATGGCCGCATGGCCCCTCGAGCGCAGGCGTCATTTTGTCCCTCCTGGTTTCCTGTCTGCAGAAATTCAAAACTGTGAACAGAAAGTCACGAATCTGGAAGGACAACTGTAATGGAAACAATATGATTCTAGATCTCTGTACCTGAAAGTTTTTAACTAAAAAGCTAATCTCTTAGTGGTTTGGTTGAAATTGGAAAGAGGACACTGAAAAAATGAATTTCTGCTCTATTTGTTCTTGTAGCTTCATAAATCTGTTTCCAAAACAGCTAGCAATAGAAGCTAGTACCTATAAAGCTACTCAAAACAACAGGTTTTATGTATTTTCTTGCTCAAATTTATCTTACACAATCATTTAGTAAACAGATTTATGAAGCTACAAGAACAAGAACAAACTTTCAGGTACATATTCCAGTTTAAGAAGTAATTCCCCGCAGACTTCACTTTTTAAAAGATTTGGGCAAATAAACTTTATTAGTATTGATCCAAACCTCTCAAAGTTGTAAGATAGCACTTTAACCAGTTATTCACTCATATTTCTCACCTCAGTGCTGACCTGCACAATTCCCCAAACAAATGTGAAAGAAAGTGAGGTGGGGAAACTATGAGATGATACTACAGGATCAATTGTTGATCATTTAATAAAAACTCAGCAACTCAACAACTGTTTTGTGTTAATTTAATCATACAAATATTCATTTATACATTAAGGAAAAAGCATTTTTGTTTTCCCCACAATGTGCTATTACAGGATTCTTCTCAGACTCAATGAAGCAACACACCATCCTGCTCTACACATGCACTCCCCCCAGAGAGAATAAAGACAGGCTGCAGAATCAATCACTCACTCACACAAGAGGGGAAAATGGAAACCCAGACATGGGACAGCGTGCATTTCTTAGCCTCAGAAAACATCAGCTATATGTGTACCTATAGAGATTCAGGCTGTGCTCACCTGCAGCTGGGAGAGGGATGAGTACAAACTTTCAAATCCCTGAGGCCTCAGAATATACCTTTCACCTTCTCCTGCCCCAAATAAACACAACAGCACAGACTCTGCCTCCTAGTGAAGACTTGATACCCAACTGCAAAAAGAGACAGAGCTTATTTTCAGCCAAAGGGCTTAAAGCTAGGCCAGTGCTCATTCATCTTAGGTTAAAGTAATATTCTCAGATGCAGGGGTTACCAGAATGTTTTCAAACTCAACAGCATGGACTATGATTAAATTTGCATTAAAATAGAATATGGGAGGGGGGATGACTATTAATGAAAAAAATCAAACTTCTCTTTGTTAAATTACAGTTACTTCTTCTCCTCAGGAATCCATCATAATTTCTTCCAGAAAGGGGGTAATGACGAGACAGAGCCAACAGCACTTACTACATGAAGCAGTCTTAGATTTGGGAAAGCAATACTAGCCACTATTTATCTAAAATCAGGAACATGGGCATGGATCAATCAACATTTGGCAAAATGGCATTACATTGGTAATGGGGACTTGAGGGATGTTTTATTAACAATATTATTCTACAAATGTAGGAGGGAAGAAAATGCATACACGCATTACTGTTAGAAGATGGTGGGAGCTTTTATTTTGCTCACAGAGCCACTCACAACCTTCAGCTGCACATAACTGAACTGAAAACCTAAACACTTACACCATCCCAAAACATGAATGCATACACAGTTTTTCCCCCCACACTGAGTTTAAATCTGTATAGGAAAGGAGCTATGTTAGACACCAGCCTAAATAGAGCTTTAAACAAAGGCAGCAGCAAACTGCTTGATCCGCAGCAATTATTCCAGCTACAGCCGGCACCAAATACTGCACCTCTATGCAACACAAGCTACATCTACTGAGTAATCCACAAGTCATCACTAGAGAAGAAAAAAGTGGCTGCCTGTAGCACCAGCTTCCCCAATGGTTATGAAAACAAGTCTTTGCATCTAGCAAAGCAGCTTCATTTATCTAAACATGAGCAAGTTGCTCTCACTGCTCTGCCTCAAATTTCTGCCCTGAAGAAATCAACATGATTTAGTTATCAGACAATTCTATAATTCAGAAATTATTGTAATAAGAAATGCAATCAGCAATGAAGTGAATCTCGTTATCATGGGAAGAATATATGAGAAAAGAAACTAGAGGCAGAGTAGTCAGCAATTTAAACTTCCTCCCATTGTCATTACTGAAAGGATTATCACCCTAAGCAAAATACCTATAAACAGAACTGAGCCCTTTGTAACTATTTATACAGAGATCATCCCCTAAAAGAAAAAGAATGTTTATCCTTTCAAATACCTCAGGGACTAGTGAAGACAAGTGTTTAATACAGCCCACTTGCACACCGGCTCTGGCTATTACCTCTTTTCACTGGAAGTGACTGCTTCGTTAACAAATGGCACTAGCACTCAAGAAAGGAAACAGCATGGAAGATGAACAGAAGTGAAAGGGTATCACTACATATGTAAGACAACAGTGGGCAACTGTGTGAGTCTCCAAACATTGCTGGACTGCAACTCCCATCATCCCCATGACTCAGGGTTGGCTAGGGAGGAATGGAAATCACAGTCCAAAAAATCAAGAGAGCCACAAGTTGCCCGCTGTTACTGTACTACAGTACAGCAATCACTGTTCCTCCAGATATTCTGGAAATCAGCTCCCACAATACTTGAACACTGGCCAAACTGGCTTGGACTTCTGGGAATTGAAGTGCAAAACACCTTAAGGACCAACGTTTGAGAACCACTGCTATAAGAGAACAGGAGTTGGCAATAAGTATCATTTCCCCCCTGTGCTGTCAAAAAACAGAATATGTCTCTATAAAATAAGCTGACAATTCAGGTGGGTGATGTCTGAATGACTGGTTTAAATAGATGATTGAAGCCATTTTGATTTAGTCTGGAAGTTTCCAGTTGTCACAACTTTCAAGACTTCTAATGTTGCTACCAGAACACACATACTTTACTCATACAGCCAGTCTAGCCATCCATCCATCCACTCACTTGTCTATCCTGAAAGTTGCTTGTTCAGAGCAGGAAAAATTTAAAACCAATTAAAACTAATCACCACAAATAAGCCTTTACATAATCCTTTTACATAATCAGTTTTGATATATTTTGCATTTGGAGAATACATTGCCTAGGATGATTTAAATTCTGGACAGTCGTGTTAAGGAAAGGATCAAGAATTGGGAAAATACTTTATAGTTCTTATACATGGAAAAATTACTCAAGTTTGGGTTCGAACAATAACTTTTCTCAGTACTCAATCTCTCTCTTTAAATTAGATGGGATGCAGAAAAATTAAATTATGCATGTTATCCAAAATTATGCATGTTATTCAAAACAAAAAAATACCAGATTAGAGACTAAAATGGCCCTTGAAGACTGAATACCTAAATGCATGTCTTCCAGGATTACAGCCAGGCCTAGTTATACTCTGTGGGTGCTTCCATTTCTTTTGGTGATAAGCAGCACTGTAGTCAGTTATGCAAAGTATGGAAAGAGCCCTGCATATCAACAAGGTAGCTTGGAGTATGTTACTTTGGGCCCAAAAGCATTCTGTATTACTCCATCAGTACATATCCACACACCCATTACTCTCTCTGAGTAGGCAGTTTTGGTCTTCTGAATGAGATGAAAGGAAAGGGGCATTGCATATTGTTGTATCTTTGGCAGATGGCTACTGTTCAAGTTTCTGAATTAAACAGACCCCCCCTACACACCTCCTCTTCTTTCAAAGTCTTATACTGATGCAAAATCCAAGAATTTCAAGAGACCAGGCTCTGCTACTTCTCACTATGGAATTGGACAGCTTGGCTATAGTTATATATGGCTATCATTCTTCATAGGTTGCACACAGACCTTTAATAACTTCAACCTTTTGACACTCTCCATCTCTCTTACACACTTATCTTGAGTCTTATCTTGAAAAAGTTCAGAAAACAAGAAAGCTGATAAAAGAAGTAATTCTCGGGAGTGGTGGTTGATGATTCTTCCTTCCACATGTTCAAAGCAATTTGGTCTCTGCCAACAACACATGTACCATTCTCACTGAAGAATCAAACCAGTTACCCAAATTATGAAAACGGAAATGTGAGTTTTCATATTTCTAATCAAATTTCTTCTTGGCACAAAACTGACACATGCATAGCTGTCTCAGAGACAGTTACTATACATTAAGGAATATGAAATATTTTAATATGCTAACCATTCAATGAAAATTTTGTAAGTACATGTTCAAAACACACAACAAGTCTCAGCCTCCATCATTTCAGCCTTCAAGCACTCGGCAGTTGTTTGCCCCATCCATAAATGGCAAAACTGAAACTAGGCAACTTTATCTAGAAAAGACTAGAAAAGAACTAGCAGATGACTAATAAACATCATGCCTGGAAGAATGGTGCCAAAAGCTTTTAAAAAAGCAAATAACTTTAAAAAAAAAAAAGGGGGGGAGCTAACATTTAATGTATCTGGATGATCCAGCTAGAAATTAATACCTGACATACAAATAGCTGATGAATTAACCAAGAAAACACTAAACTTCCATTTCATAGCAAGCATATCTCCATAAAAATGCACGCTGTCCCTTTTTTAAAAAGTCTTGAACAAGAAACCAAAAAAAATAACATCTGTTCAGACTACAACCGCTCTGTAGGCAAAATAATTTTTTTCTTTTTAAAAAGAGATGGCTTTTCCATTTTAAGCTTTTTAAAAAATTTCTTTTAGGCTACCTAATTAACTGTGACAATGACTCCTAAAACAAAAACATCGGTGTATTTTTCTCTCTCATAGCACTGAATAGCACTCTTGAAATTCAGCATTCACACATGCATACTTAGTTTTTTGTTTTTTTCTGGAAACAGCTAGTCTTAAGTTATTGTTTGTTTTCTTCTTATCGCAGGATATGGAGACAAAGAAGGGAGTTCATGCTGTATCTTCTATAAGCCACAAGAACTCCCCCTCCCTCTCAAGTCCGCTCATTGTCAAATTCTTTTCTTGATGATACCCGTTTTTGTTTTTAAGACTGTCCAAAGGGATAAGGACCATGAAAACCCTGGAAGAAAATTAGAAACAAAAAATTAATTTCAGCAGGGGAAACAAGCTAAACAATTTCTGCTGCGATATATTTTCAACTCAGTGCCCCACTGTACCTCATATTCCAAAGTGATTTGCTGTACATAAGTATTCATATGTTTCATCCTTATCGATTCCTTTCCCCACTGCAAAAGCTACATGCCAATGTTGATAAGTCAAAATATATAGCACTAGTACTATTCCTTTACCACTTGCAATATTTAATTTGGTATTCTGGCCAACACACATATGTAGTACACCAACTAAAACTTCTAAACCACAGTTCCATTTGGGGATACACAGACAAGGTTTTTGGAATGATTTAAGAAAGTATAGTCCTTTACGTGCCAATGAAAATCTTGACAGGTCTTGTTCATAAGCTCCAAATAGTCCCAGACCCAATAGTTTGATCACATACTTGCTAGCTGCTCAACAAGGCTTGAAGGCTGGTTCTCTGTTTCCAAGTGCTAAGGCTATATTGAGCTGCATGTATATTTTGTAGCAGGTAACCACTAGCGGTATTAGCATTGCCAACCTTGTTCAGATTCCAAAAGTTGCAAACATTAAACTTCTGTGAAAATTTATTTACAAGTCAACTTCCCATGGCATTATTCCACACAGAAGGGAGTTTTCTGTTACAACTATCCCTTGCCAGTCATTATGAGTAAAATGGGCACATATAAATACTTTCAGATATCTCTCAACATGCCAACATTTCCTATCTGATTTTATCAGTTGCTCTCGCCTAACTCATCACTCTATAAATGTATATTCTTAAAATAATTATTGTTTAGGCTAGTTAATACAACAGATTTTAAAGTAACTTTAATTCACATAGAATGCTCTGGCATAAAAGAGATGCTTCTTCACAGTTTTCAAGGAAGGGAGGCTATAGCATTGAACAATGAGCAGTTTCAATCCTTGGACAAACACATTTCAGGCACTGAAACAATCAAGAAGTTTGCGGATTCCTCTCCCATGTCAACTGTAGTCTAGCAACAGCAATTCATAAACATTATTTTACAAAAAAACCACAAAAACCCACCTTTATTAATATGAGGGAAGAAGTTGAAACAACCATTTTTCTAATTGAGATGCTAGCTATTCTTACAATCCTTCCAAAGAAAATACTTAGCTCTCAATCACACTATCCAGAGTGCTATAATCTTAGCATCAGTCCTTTCATACACCATAAACACATTTCTAATAAATCTAGAAAGTGAAATTAATAGTAGATGTGACAGCAAGAAGGTAGTCCATTAAACTGTATTTTACTCAACATACTTGGCTCTTGTAGTTGTCATAAATAACTTCCACTGCTTTATGATACTATCTCTAGAAATTTTAAGGAAAGCTGTGTTTTAATGGGGACAATAACTGAAGTAAACAATACTACTGTTGTTATGGATTTTTTCCCATACCCTTGGCATACCCTTGTAGTACAGGCAGTTCACAGTTAACATAGCCTCTGGCAAGCCTCCTTTTTACAATGTTTTCTTACACTCATCCAGCCCTCTCTCCTCATCCTCTGTATAGCTGAAAGTGTTTCAGCAGTGTCAGTATTAGAAAGATCATGAAGAAGAACTGGAGAACACAGACTTTAGGTGTCAGATTGCAACAGTGACTCTCCAGTAAACAATGCAATGAAGCCTGAGCTAGGAAAAAATGGAATTGTACTATATCTGAATCTCTATGTGCCTGCCTACAATACACAGGTGAACAACAGATGCTTCCAAAATCCCTTGCTGAGCATGGATGAAGAGACAAACAGAGGAAAAAGGGGAAAGCAGGTATGCCTCCCTCAACAACTACCCCTAGCATGGAGCATAGAGTTGTAAGTTTGGCCATCACAATGGAAATCATAAGAAAAGTGGAAGCTAGTGAAAGAAAAAGCCATCCCTAGATGCACTTTGGAGAAAGCTTTCAAAAAATGTTTTTTTGTATACAAGGTTTACCTGACCTGGTTGTTTCATTTCAAATGTGCATATGAGTACAGTAAAAGGTTTACTGGAACATGTTGGACTGCTCTATTTTGTGGGGTAGGAACCTAATCCTATTCTTCCCAAATTATTTCTCCCCTGTCATTACTTGAGTATAACTATACAGAAGTATTTTCATGCTATTGTTTTTAAAAAAGCTTTGATTTGTAAAGATTCTCCAGTATTTTTTCATACAGACTCAATGATGTGCTTCCCTTTTTCAGGGGGAAGGGGGTCTACAATCCAAGGCAGGGGTAGGCAACCTTTCCCCTTTAAGGGCCGAGGGACTTCAGCTCCCAGAAGCCTCAGCCATGTTGGCCAATAGCTCCTGGGATTCTGGGAGCTGAAGTCCCTCGGCCCTTAAAGGGGAAAGGTTGCCTACCCCTGATCCAAGACAACAGTGCTATATTCTCAGCCAACACAGCAGAACTATCCTGACTTTATATAATATATTAAATTCACACATTATGTTTTATTAAAGTAACCATTAATTTTGATACAAATATAATTAATAAACTAATTTACAACAATATGGTAAACATAACCAAACAGTGATTTAAAAAGTTGTAATATCTTTCTAAGGACTAGGACTTATACTTATGGATTCACACAAAAAATCAGATAGAGGATATTTACATATACTAACATAGAGTAACCCTTACTTAATTCAAGGAAACTTATTTCTGGTTATATAAAAGCATGTGGCCAGACTGTGATGCTGTCCAATCTCAAGTGGTAAAAAGGTTAGAATGTTTTGCTTAGACCTTTGGGTGGGAATGGGTTTTTAACTCTATAACTTTAGATACTGTTATTGATATTAACTAGGAAGCAATATTTTTAAAAGCAAATGTTTGCCTCCTTACCTTCCTTTGGCAATAGTTTCTCTCCCACAGTAGATATCACTTTCTCTAAAAGTGGAGAGGAACAGCAGAACTGGTTTCATTTCACTTTTGTTTGTCATGGACAATGAATGAAGAAAAGTAGAGTTTAATTTTTGTAAAGGCATCAGATTTTGATGCATGGCTGCAAAACAAAACAAAAGTCTCCCACCTTACATTGATGGTAGCCACAGATAGCGCTACTCAATCAGTCTCTCTTTCTCTTTACTTCCTGGGCTGTTCCTGGTCAGTGCTTTTCCAAACTACCTTAGGCTCTTTTGAATCACTTATGTAAACTGAATACAAACAGAACAGAGCATTTTGTACTATATTTCGGTCAAAGCATGCTATCTGAGAATGGTTCCCAATTAGCAAAGGAGTCAAACAAGGCTGCATCCTATCACCCTACCTAGTCAACCTACATGCAGAACATATTGTAAGGAAAGCAGGCTTGGACATGGAAGAGGGAAGAGTGAAAATAGGAGGAAAAAATATCAACAATCTGAGATATGCTGACAACACCATAATGCTAGCAGAAAACCTCACAGACCTGGAACAACTACTAAGGAAGATCAAAAAAGAACATGCAAAGGCAGGCTTACTGTTGAACATAAAGAAAATAAAAATAATGATCATAGAGAACTTACACACATTCAAACTAGACAATGAGGAAATAGAAATAGTAAATGAGTTTTGATTGGAATGGGGACTGCAGCCAGGAAATCAGAAGAAGATTAAGAATGGAGAGGGTAGCTATGAAAGAACTAGGAAAGATCCTAAAATGCAAAGACATACAACTCAGCACAAAAGTCAGAATCATACAAGCCATCGTATTCCCTATTACCATGTATGGATGTGAGAGCTGGACACTCAAGAGAGAAGATAGGAGGAAAATCAATGCATTTGAAATAATGTGGTGCTGGAGAAGAGTGCTGAGGATCCCATGGACAGCCAAAAAGACAAACAGATGGGTCCTAGAGCAGATCAAGCCGGAAAACTCCCTGGAAGCCAAGATGACCAAACTGAGACTGTCGTACTTCGGACACATTATGAGAAGACTCATTAAAAAAAACAAAAAACAATAATGCTGGGGAAGGTGGAGGGAAGTAGGAAGAGAGGAAGGCCACATGCTAGATGGATGGACTCTGTTAATGAGGTCAAGAGTATTAAGGGGTTGCAGGAATTAAGCAGAGCAGTGGAAGACAGGGGGTCTTAGAGATGTCTCATTCATAGGGTCGCCATAGGTTGAGATCAATTTGAGGGCAGTTAACAACAACAACAACGAGTTATAAGCTTTTGTCAGCACAGTGTCTATCTAAACCCTGTGCCTACTAACTGCAGTAGTGGAAATAGAGCAAAAGAGTATAAGAACCATGTCAGATCAGATCAATGGCCTATCTAGCCCAGCATTCTGTTCATACAGCATCCAATCACTTGCCAATGGAAGCCTACATGGATATGTAGCTCAATTACAGCTAAAAAGGCCAATGCGATTCTAGGCTGCATCAATAGAAGTATAGTGTCTAGATCAGGGGTAGGCAACCTTTCCCCTTTAAGGGCTGAGGGACTTCAGCTCCCAGAAGCCTCAGCCATGTTGGCCAATAGTCCCATGTTGGCCAATAGCTCCTGGGATTCTGGGAGCTGAAGTCCCTCGGCCCTTAAAGGGGAAAAGTTGCCTACCCCTGGTCTAGATCAAGGGAAGTAATAGTGCCACTCTATTCTGCTTTGGTCAGATCAAGCCAGAAATATCCCTAGAAGCCAAGATGACAAGACTTAGAATGTACTTTGGACACATCATGAGAAGGCATGAATCGCTGGAAAAGACAATAATGTTAGGAAAGGTGGAGGGAAATAGAAAGAGGAAGGCCACATGCTAGGTGTATGGACTTTACTAAAGAGACCATGAATATGAGTTTGCAGGAGCTGGGCAGAGCAGTAGAGGACAGGGGGGCTGGAGATGTCTCATTCATAGGGTCGCCATGGGTCGAAATCCACACGAAGGCAGTTAACCAAAAAAAAAAAAAATGCTATACAAATAGAAAGCAGAAATTCAGAGCCTACAATTCCTGTGTTCATTTTACTTGAAAGCTGATCCACAAATTCAGTAAAAGAATATTGTTCTCTTAGTACTCAGAACTTCAAAATGTGTGGAAAGGGGCTATCACATGCAGCTCCAATCCCCCTTTAGTTGCTAAAAAAAGTAAAAGGTCAAGTGTCACTCATGGAGGCCTCATGGGCACAGAATCCATTAAAAATTGGTCCCAATGCTCTCCGTACACCAAAAAACCAAGGAGGTTAGAACTGTGACTCCCAGTTCTGATTTGAAATTTAAAATATAGCAATGCAAGGGCACCCTTGTCTCCATTCACAATTCTTCACAAATATTTGTAATGAGGATAAAGAGCACTTATCATTCCAATTATACTTCCTGTTCCATGGATTGGATTTCAGCATTGGTGTGCCAAATTTCCTGTAAGCACAAGCTTCACTGTCTACATGGTTTTGCTGCAGATTTGGCAAGTCCAAGCATAAAACTGGTTATAAAGGTTATACAAAATTAAGCCATTCTGACATATGGTTCTTTGGAAAAAAAGGAAAATGAGTAAAAAATATTTACTATATAAAGGTGTTTTTAGAATTGTTTGATACCACATTTATGCACTTAGTTAACTATCTTATGTTTACATCATACCATTTCATTGATCTGGAATTTCCTTTCTTTATTTGTGAAGCTAGCTGGCCAAGTGGATAAACATGGTGTGTGTCTTTATGACAAGGCTTGATTTAATCATGTCTAAAAGAGGCATTCCTCCATATTAGACAATTTACCATTTATGTCCAATATTCCATTTCTACTGCACTTATTCATGCCTCAGTTTCAGAGGTTTCTGGATAAGGCTGACTATATACATCTGAACCTCTTTCTTCAAGCCTGGTTATAGGATATAGACTGCTTTGGTTGCCTCTGCAGATGATCTATACAGTATGACCCCCCATATCCATAGGACCTGCATGTTCACTTACTCAGGTCCAAAAAAAATGTTCTCTTTAGCCATCTAGGTCCTCCAGCACAATTCTATGGTATGCTTCAAGTAGAAGTTGACCATTGATCTGCTGGAGGACCTTTAAATGCCTGGAGGCGTTCTCTCTAAGAATCTGTGGGTCCTCCAGCACAACTCTATAATCAACTTCCTCCAGAGTAGTTCATTTCAACTTAGTTCACTAATATCCACGGTTTCACATTTCCATGGTAAGTTTGGGTATGTAACTCCTGTGGTTATGGGGGTCATACTGTACTGGAAACAGGACAGATGAATGCCTGCTGGTTCAGCTGAACTTCTCAGTGGCTTTTGATACTGACCAAGTATCGTCTGAGTTGTGTGTCTACAATGGAACATAAAGATAGTTTCTAGTTCTTCCTAAAGGAATTCAGAAGGGGTTACTGGGGCATTCCTGCAACCATTGCCTTGCTGCGACCATTGCCTTGTGGAGTCCTTTCAAGTTCCAATTTGTCCTTCAATATAAAACTGCTAGACAGGTTGTTTAGAATTTGGAGGTTCAGTGCCATCAATTTGCTGATGACACCCAAGTCTATACCTCCTTTCCAAATACAAAAAAAAAGTCATTTCAGTTCTAAAACAGTACGTATTGTTGGCAATATACTTGATAAAGATGAAAAAATTAAACCTTCAGGGAGAAAAGTAGAAGATACCGCTGGCTAATCAAAGGACAGATTAGGGGTTCACTTCATGATCAATGGGATTACACTCACCTTGAAGACTCTAAGAATCAAACATAACACTAAGTAAATTAATGTAAAAGGATCAACAAACTGAAGCAACATCTGCTTCAAAGAGGATATCCTCCTCATATAATTGATGACAAAACCAGGAGACCATTATTTTGAGAGAAAATCTTCACAAAACACATGAGTTAAGTAACAACCAACAACATATTCAATTTGTAGTAGATTCCATCCAGCATCTCCTATTACATGGCAATCAGAGAAAGCTATCAATTGCTAACAAACTTAGAACATGAAGTTAAAGCCATCAGCGAGCCTTCAATTTCGTCCAGCCACCAAATCTAAGGAGATGTCTGGTAAAAGCTGTCCTGATAACACTATATAGCAATCCAGGATTGCATACATGTGATTCAAAGTGTTGAATTTCCTGTAAATAACATAAGCAGACTGTTGCTTTTAGGAGCACAGTGACTGGCAGGACTTACTATATTAAACAACACATCATTTTCTGGTCTTGAGATCTTATTTATGTGACGGAATGTAGGAGTACAGAATGTCATCTCCAATACATGGGCAAAACTACCGGACTTACGTACATGCTTCAGAAATCATCTCAGCCTCTCCTATTTGTCCCTGTTTGGCACTGAGGTGTCATTTCCTTCAGACATTTGGTACTAAAGGGAGAATTTTTAGATTTATAGACTAAAAGTTCAACTCAGAGGACAATAACATCATTGACTAAGAATGCTGATAATATCATGTTCTAAACTGCCTTCTACTGTGGGCCCTTCTTATTGGCAGGCTAGCAATCTGTGGATTCAGCTGCCTGCGGATTGTCATGCCCCAATAGCAGCACATGCATGTGGATGCACACACACCACTGCCCATTGAATAAAATGGGATGCAACAGTCTGTGTTTTTTCCCATCTGTGGAGGGGGACATAGAACCAAACCCGTAAAGGTGAGAAGGAGCCACTGTTTTATAACAGTTCAGTTTCATCTTTGGCAACTGAAAAAGGCAGAAGCTGAAACATTTTGCTCTTGAAATATATTTTGCTCACGTTATATTTTTAAGTTCTGTTTGTTAACCATTTAACTGAAGATCCTTCTGGGACACAGGACAAACTTTTTTGCTTTTTAATCACACTCCCCCTATAAGAAGATGAGTAAAAAAGAAACAAAAGCACTTATCCCAATTTTGCCCTAGACCCTAGAATGATGTGGTTAATCATATACACTTGTCCCTCCATATTTGTGGCTTTGACCTTTGCAGATTTGATTATTCTTGGATTTTATTAATATGTTCTCCTTAGGAATCTCTAGGTCCTCCAGTGCAACTCTATGGTCAATTTTAACCAAAAGTTGCACTGAAGGAAGGACCTAGAGATTCCTAGAGAGAACACTCGACTAGGCATTTGTAACTCCTCCAGCGCAATTCTATGGTCAATGTCTGGCAAATGTTGACCAAAGAGTTGCACTTGAGGACCTAAAGATTCCTAGAGAGGTGCTGCCTCAGATAAAAACAGTGTTGTTTTGTTTTTTGTTTTTGTTATTTGTGGTTTTTCCACACTCGTGGGGGTCCTGTGCCCTAACCCCAGTGAATGTGGATGGACAAGTGTACATTTATTGAAGCGATTAACAAACAGAACTGAAAAATATAACATGAGAAAAAGGTTTTGGCTTCTTCTTTCTCCAGCTGCTGAAGATGAAACTGAGCTATATACACGGTGGCAGTTTAGAAGACTCTGTTTCCAACATTTTCCAGCACCTCAGTTTAGAGGATAATACCATCATCTACTGAAGAATGCTAGAAACGGTGTGTTTTAAACTGCCATCTTTTATACAGCTCAGTTTCATCTTAATTATGTGCATATCTATATATCTATATACCTATATCTATATCTATACACACACACACACACACACACATACAGAGAGAGAATTTGTGTATGCCTATTTTTAAAATAAAATGTGTTTTTATTAACGTTCTCTCTCTCTCTCTCTCTCTCTCTCTCTCTCTCACACACACACACACACACACACACACAGACTTTCTGAGACTCCAAATGGTCTCCTATCTGGACTACTGATCAAATCTACTCCTGGTTAGCTTCACAAATGATTCCTTGTCTGCTCATTAAATATCACTTAATGGATCCTGAAAGAGAAAATGTTAAGAAGTTCAGAGGGAGAGAGCATGTCTGAATAATACAACACACCAAAGTCAATATCTATTTTTTGTGTTCAACACACTTCAAAATATCCCAAGTCAGTGTTTTAAATTCTTCATTCAACTGTTAAAGTTATTTATTACCAGTGTAGTATGAAGAAGAGAAAGAGTCTGGATTTTCCTCAGAACACATAAAATAATGGTAATCCATTACTATCCAGTGTAGACAAAGGCTTGCCTGTTCATTCTAGTTCATGCTCTATGACGGTTCACAGAAGTGGCAACAACCAGTCTCACGAGATAAATAAACTGAGGATTATAAATCTAAGTATTTTATAAATATATCCAGGGGGAGAGGACACTAAAGGGAATGTTTTAACAGCCAGGGCACATTTGTCAAGCCTATCTTATAGTAGAGTCTGTGTACCTAAAAACATTGTGAATGCTGAAATTATGTTTTTGGACGCTTAAGCCAGATGCCTCTTTTCTTAAAAGTCAGAATTTTATTATTCTATGTTCCAAAAGATAATTAAAAGAAACAGGTAGGTCAAGGTGTAAAGGAGGGACAAATACCTTGCTAGTGAAGTAGCTGACAGTACAATCCTATGCATACCTAATCAAAAGTAACTCTCACTGGGATTGATTGAATTTCCTCTCTGGTCAATGTGCTGAAGTTTGCAGTCTAAATTCATATATTCTTTTAAGGGCCAAAAAGTGATATACATATTCCTGGAACAAAGTGTTTAGTTTGGCAGCCACTACCACTGGATTGTCTCAAACCAGCCTTTGTGGAAATAAACATGTTAGCAATCCAAGGATAATGTTCCTGTATGCTACAATCAGCATAAACCAGCCAAATAAAATGAATCTACATCAAACTGCCCAAACCTAGAGATAGTCACTGACAGTCATGGTAGCTGCAGCTAGCTGAAATTTCAGAGATTAATTCTTCTTATTTTTTTAAAAAATAGTTAATTACATTCACATTAACATATAAATGTTTAAACTTTATGAGAGAACATGCTAGCTATTTTTGCTTCTTTTACAGATTATATGCTCCCAGTTAGGCTTGCATTGATCAAGTTGCATCCGTCCCAATTTCTTATCAAAAGTATTTGTCACCTTAAAGGGATGGATCACATCATCTAACATGCCATGGTCCTATGCAACACCATCCATTTATAGTATACAGACATTTGGACAAACTAAGCTCCATCAATTATTTCTTGTTTTCTGCCTTCAAGTCTTTCCTGATTTATGGCAAGCCTATCACACAGGGTTTTCTTGACAAGATTTATTCAGAAGGGGTTTGCCATGGCCTTTTTCTAAGACTGAGAGAGTGTGACTCACCCAAGGTCAGATTCCTTGTGATTGGGCGGGTTATAAATAAATAATTTATTATTATCATTATTATGATGATGATGAGGTCACCAGTGGGTTTCTACGGTTGAGTGGGGATTCAAACTGTGGTCTCCAGAGTCACAGTCCAATGCTCAAACAACTATACCATGCTGGCTCCTATCCATCAATTTATACAATCTTTTAAATGGTGCCCACACCTTGTGGTAACATCTTTTCAAAAGCTAGATATATGATGCAGGAAGTAGTGATTCCTCATCTGCCCTATACTTACCATAGATCAACTTCACTGGATGCACATTTGCGTTTTTTAAAAGCCCAAATGCTATATCCATTCCTCAAATGAAATATACGCCAATCTGCTGTTCATCTTGATTGCTCTTGGCAACAGGTGTGTGTGTGTGTGTGTGTAACTTTTTCTTTCAGATATACTTTTTGAAATGGATAACTACAACTACATGCAATGGCTTGTATCCAGATCTTGCCTCCCATGAAGAGCTCATTCCATAAATGAAGGAGTTTGATTCAAGGGATTATTTGCTGGCAGAGTGGGAAAAGAGGTGATTTTTACTGATTATCACCTCTTCCAATTGCCCTCTCCTACACTCACAAAATCTACTCTGAAAGCTAAAGGTATGAGATGTGGAACCAGAGAGAAGCAGGAACTGACAAAAAGTCTCTTTCTGTTGGACACAGCATCCTAAGCAGCATTTTGCTGAAGGACTGTGCCCACCAGTAGGAACTAACTCTGGCTCTAATCCAGATTATTAAATGTAGTTGCACAGCACATTTATATTACACATTATGCCAAGTTACTATTTTCATTTTTAGGGCTTTTTCAAAAAGTTATCATCCAGTGCTTTTAGTGAACTTTTCAGCATAACTCCAAGTCTTTTCCCCCTGTGTAACCACTGTACAATCACATGATCTGAGGCTGTTTAGATCCTACTAGCATTATCTAACAGATTATGAACCCAGAAATTCACACCACAATATACCAGTCTTTTAAAAATTGGATCATCACAGATATTAATTATATAATTTGCATCTGAGGAAGTAGAAAAGTCTACAAAAGCTTATGCTACAACATCTTCTACAAAGTTCTGCATACTGATATATTTTAGCCTTTTCCTCCAATGACACAATTTCCAAGCTTCTTTAGGTATCCTTCCTGAGAGATGTTGTTAAAACATTTAACAAACAAATAACATTAGTACATTTGCTCACAGTCAAAAAAAAAAAAAGTCCAAGCCCTATCAATTTCTCTCAGCAGCTCTTGTTCTTCTCTGTGCTTTATTATTTGTTTTAATCTATTCAGGATTGCTCTGGATTGTTTCTTAAGAACTGGTGTCAATTTCATTACCTTCCATTCTGTTAAATTCAGGTGAAGCGCTAAGGATATTTAATCTCAATTGTTTCATATCTTTATTCTTTTAAGAATTCCTTCATGAATACTATCCAATCCATCACTTCCACGGTCATGATCTAACAGTGGCCTTCCATTGGATCTTATTATTTCTGCAAAAGGCAGTGGCCTTCTCCTCTTGCAACTCCTTGTGTGCTCCAAAAATCTGCATCAGATGGGCAAAAAACTCTCTAGAACACATTTTGGGCATTACAGAAAGCTGCAGCAGGTGGGGTTGAGGGAGAAGTCCCAATTCCACACCAATGAGACATCAAAGTACATTGCTGTATCTTAACAATGGTCTTCACGCATTTTGGCAGTACAGTCTGAGCATCTGTATCTGTGGGGGATATGTTCTCAGATTTATTCAGGATAGCAAGAATCACGGATAATGGTGAACACTATATTTCTGCCAGATGCTCCACCCCTAGAGGACCTCCAGATGCCTACAGAGACCTTTTCCCCCCAGACACAGCTAAGTGAAACTGCAGATACTGATCCTGCGGATACAGGGGTCAGACTGTACTTAACACCTTAAACCAGAGCCTGGACATGTCTTCAGATTAAATTGCTGCTTCTATCCTCTAATTAATTATATGAGTAACTGCTCCAAAGCAAATCTGTGAGTTCTATCTAGAAATGCGGTAGTCATCATGACATTAATTTACATTTACTCACTCAGTAACAGGGTAGTATGTAATTACTAGTTTGTTTCAACTACTTTTCTTCTACTTCACCTGACTTACATATTCTACTACTCACTCTGTATTCAACCTTACACAAAGTGGCAATTCTCTCATTGCCCAGAACAACATAAAACAAAGCATGTTGGATGGGTTTAGATGTATTCTGTCCATACACAAAACAAGATATCTGTATCACACTAGATTGTCTAGGGGCTGACTGAACAAGTTTTTATATATTTTATGCCAGGGGTAGGCAACCTTTCCCCTTTAAGGGCCGAGGGACTTCAGCTCCCAGAAGCCTCAGCCATGCTGGCCAATAGTCCCATGTTGGCCAATAGCTCCTGGGATTCTGGGAGCTGAAGTCCCTCGGCCCTTAAAGGGGAAAGGTTGCCTACCCCTGTTTTATGCATAAGGCAGCAAATGTTTTCAATAAAATCTGGATTCAAAATCCAAGAGGAGTACCAAACAATTAAAAGCAATGATCAAAGTACGATAAAAACAAAAGGAAAAAATGACGCTTCCTGTCCAACGGCACACAAAAGAAGGAAAAATGACACACTATTTGACCGTACATGTTAGCTTACAAATCTGGCAGAGGAACTTTAAAAATACTTACCATATAATATACTTTATTTTATGTATATCCTTTAAAAGAAGTTTTGTGAATTGGTACTTTCTCAGAATTATCATTTAGCATCCTGGGAATATTAGTTTAACAAGCATTTGGAAAATGTTTGTTTAACAGAACATTTAAAGCATTTGAATTTGGCCATGTTTAAGCTTGCTTTTAATTTAGTGAGAGTACCTGGCAAATTGAACAAATGGAGGCCTTCTAAGTGGAGGCTAGAGAGGGGAGCTTCGTAGATTATTAAAAAGGACGGTTACATTACAAGTCATGGACTCATTACTTCACCGTTCTCTTGCACCCCAGGTCACCTACCTTACTGTATGTCACTACTGATAAGTTGTTCGAGTGACTGCTGGGGGAGAGATTTACAGAGTTTTGTGACAGTTCAGTCTGATCTTGTTCAATTTGGTCAGGAGCAGGCCCCCACGTGTTTTTGCTGATTGTGTCTAGCTCGGAACCCCCAGGGTCTTTTAAGTTGTTTTCATCTGGTTGCCTGTTCTTCTGCGGAGAGGCGAATGGGTTAAAGTTTCCTTCTACCTTGCGATGTGGTTGTGTGTTGAACTCTGTTTCAAATGATGAGAGCTGCTGTGTTACTCCTAAAAGTCCTCCAACTTCCACACTGAGGATCACCCAGATGATGTCTGTGAAAGAGAAACCTGGATTAGCATAGAAAAAAATACAACTGTCATTTAAACCAGATAGTTGGCATACTGCTTATGCAATTAAAGGCCAAATACTTTCACAGAGTGCATAGGTCATGGAGATAGGTCTTTTCCCCCCAAAGCCATACCAATTCTCTCTCAGCCACACTTGTTTCCCCATTCACAGGAGGCACTGAAACAGGACTGGTGGCCTATTACACATCAAGCTGAATTATCTGGCATTCTGAAATGTTGGAAAGCAGTAAAATACTGCCACCTGCTGCTAGCCACATCATTTCTTCAAGTCTCTCCCTAGCAATGCTATAGGTCCAAAACACACTGCAGAAATAATCCAGTTTGTGAATGCTTTAATTGCCCTGGCTCAGCGCTAGGGAATCCTGGGAGTTGTAGTTTATTGTGGTACCAGAGCTGTCTGACAGAGAAGGATAAATGTCTCACAAAACTACAGTTCCCAGAATTCCCTAGCATTGAGCCAGGGCAGTTAAAGCTGTCTCATATTGGATTATTTCTGCAGTGTGTTTTGGACCATAGTTTATGCCAAGAACCTCCACTAAATTCTTCACCTATTTATTTGCCTTATTTTTCACTGAAAGAAATAGCAGCATTTAGGTGTGAAAGCTGTTGGCCATACCAATTGAAAGGAGATAAAAATAAACAGGAAAATGGCCAATCAAATTTCACAAGCAGATTCTGAGACACAATTCTGTAATATGGATTACTCCTGTTTGGCATTCTTGATACTCAATTTCGCTGTGCTCTCCATCCCCATCCCTCATTTCTTCACTTCCCCCCTTCAATAGTTAGCCAGAGTTTCATGGCCAATGTGTACCACTCTCCCTTGGGATTCCCTCTGCCCCTAAAGACTTTTTTGTTCTCCTTCTGCACATCTCCTTAAAAAACTAATGATACATCACCATATTGTGTGTAGATGACAATATTTGGGGTACATACACACTCGTTTTTGAAAAACTGAATTTGCAATTAGTATACAGTGGGCTCTTGGTATCCACTGGGGTATGCTTCCAGATACTCACCCCCCTGGTGAATACCAAAATTCATGGATGCTCAAGTCTCATTAAATACAATGGCATGGTAAAATGGTGCCCCTTACATAAAATGGCAAAATCAAGGTTTGCTTTTTGGAATTTATATTTTAATATTTTCAAGTCATGGATGGTTGAATCCATGGATAAGGAATCTTTCGATACAGAGGTCCAACAGTGCAAGAATCAAGAATATAAAACATTTATTTTTATTTATATCCCACCTCTTCCCAAAAACTGTCGCTTAAGGCAGCTACACCTTGTAGTGTACAGTGGACCGATGGATGCTCAAGTCCCATTAAATACAACAGAATAGTAAAATTAAGGTTTGATTTTTGGAATTTTTTTTTTAAAATCAAGCTCTGGATGGTTGAATCCATGGATATGACTGGCTGATTGTAAAATAATCAACAGTGCATTTAAGTAGCTATGTAAGAAAGCTTCTCCTGGAAACATATTGTTGTATTTCCAGTGGGAAAATGCTAACAAGAGCATGATCAGTCTGCCCACAGAAGGTGACTGAGTATTACCTTTTCATTTCTAATGTTATTTTAAACTAAAATCACATACTGTAATGTTCTTTGTGCACATGCAGTTTTGCAAAGAATTATTTCATTCTAACTGCATATGTCCACCAAAAGCTGGCTGAAACAGTGTCCAGAAAACCTCTGCAAGGTATAGTATTAGGAATTCCTACACTTCCAAAGAAGAACATTTGTATGTTCTACTGGTTGCCCCAAGTCTTAGCATCAAGACTTGAATGACTGCTAAAACAGTTGTTTTAATGCCTCATTCATCCCTGAAGAAATATATGATGTATAATTCTAAATACAGTGCTTCAATGTTCCAACTGTGACTACAGCAAAAGTTTGTTGGATCTGATCCCATTTCTTTTTCTCTTTTGCAATGAAATATGACTTAACAAGAAGTGCAAAATTTTATTTTAAACAGACACACTCCCAAAGAAAAGATACTGCCTTTTACAGCAAAATCACAATACCGTCTTCTCTCTAGGAATAGCACTTGTAAAAAGAAGGGGAAGAATCACATTGTGACTTGCCTTTTTGATGTGGCTGTAGCACTATCTTTCAAAGAAGCAGTCTTTGAACCTGATCCTTAAGTCTCACACTTACATAAACAAAGGGTAGATCATGCAGCACATAGCATTGCAATGAAATCCTTTTAAAATGACAGTTGCCATCTTTGTGGGAACATTTTAATCTATTTGTGGGTCGCCTGTAACTGCCACAATGAGGAGCCCTTTTTGCTAGGCAAGAATATTATGTGGGAAAAGGGCTAGTTATTTCAACTGGGTACAGCTCCTTTAGAAAGTACAGCAGTGACTGTAGAATACATTATTTTGACATGGACTAACACAATCTTAAAAGAAGTAGGTGCTCACCTCCATAATATAGTCCTGTGGCAGTACACATTCGCCACTGTCCTTGATACATTCCTGCAGTACTGGGGCTGCACATCTGAACGCTGACATCTGCAATCTCCTGAGGCTCCAACGATCGGACCATCACCATGTTCACATGGCCAAACTGGTCTCCTCCGACGTATTTAAGACAAACACCTGGAGGCCATGCTTCTGTCCCTGAGATTCAGCAAAGACTGTATTAAAGCATTTGTCAACAGAGAAACTACATTCATGAAAAATATGGCAAACATATTTATCAATGAATAAAACATTTGTCACTGACGTATGCTGCTTAATTAAGCAGTCAAGGATGTTAGTAAATGCTTAGCAAAAGACAATTCATCTTGAACATTTGCAGTAAATAGGTGGGTTACAGATCCAAAAACAACTGCTTATGTACTGTGTGTGTGTGTACCTGTGCGCACACACACACACACATCTCTCTGTAAATGTAAGTGTAACATGCAAACTTACCATGAACTGATACACATATCCATAAAGCTAACATATGGTAGGGCTTTTCTGGCAAAACTGTTGGAAGCATGTTTCCAATAGTAATGTCATATGTTGACTAACACATGTCAATGTGCGTATGCCAGGAACTGCCCACTCATGAATGCAGAAAAAACTGCTTTGATGTGAAAAGTGCTTGCTTTAATTCACTCTTTCAGAAGTACAAGAAGAATGCCAGATAACACCTAACACAAATGGTGACACAAACCCCAAGACTTAATGTAGTATTTAATACACAGATCTCTAATTTAAGAACCTACAATATTACACAATGCCTGAATGCTTAATTTAGTTATCACGCAATCAAAATAATTAGCTCTGATGGGCATAATTTTATTTTTATTGTTGCTATAGTTTCCAGATTCAGTTTTATAACAGTGATCAAATATACCAACGCCTTATGGATTAGTAATAGCAATTAGGAATGTGAAATGATGGGCTGAAATGGATTTAGAAATGGATTTATTATTTGGCGTTCTGGTCAGCACAGTCATTAAGAACAGTGTGTAAACTGGATACTAGAGAAAATTACAATCAGAAGAAACTAGAAAAGGGATAACTGGAAAGTGCAAGTGAGAAGAAGGAAGCCTATTATAACATGTTGATCTGAACTGAGCCTACCAAAAAACAGACCTGTCACCTCAGGGTGGAGGGGGAAGGATTAATTCTGAATTGCTGCTGTTTATTCAGCTCCAACAGTTGGTCAAAAATTCAACTTAGCTGAAGACTCAAGAACAATATCACTCTGAAGGAATGGATGTAACTACTGTACAACAACTACAAGTTAAATTTACATTTTTTATTATATTGAGAATGACTGTGATAAATTTATAAAAGGGATTCTAACAAAGGTGAGACTACAGCATCAACAAAGTTTTCAACAGTCTTTAC
The DNA here is from genome assembly GCA_026167975.1 of Phrynosoma blainvillii. Lineage (NCBI taxonomy): Eukaryota > Metazoa > Chordata > Lepidosauria > Squamata > Phrynosomatidae > Phrynosoma > Phrynosoma blainvillii. Next base: position 244,413,873 of record JANUYF010000004.1, read on the forward strand.
CTAATTGACAGTACAAAAAAAAATTACAGATAGACCTAAAAAATACAAGATACAAGATAAAACAAGGTGGGTTACTCAAAGCCTATAGTACAGTATGAATTCCACTAGCCTAGCAAATAATATTGTGTCTTCTAGTAACCTTCTTATGGTTCCTTTTAATGGCTTGAAGGTCCACCATTAAGGATACCTCCAGATGTCAGTAAGAAAACAGAAATGTTTATTACAAATGTTTATTAAAGTATATACCCCAGAAAAGAAACATGGTGGCTCTTTATTCCTCTGTAGTTAGTTTTCTGAGAGAAATATAGGGAGAAGATAAGCAAACTGTGTGTACAACATTATAAAGTACGAAGATATCATTTGAAGCATTTTGTATAAAACAACATGGTATAACTTAAATAAATTATTAATTATTTCTAAATATACCCACCATATTTTCAGGACAAGAAACAAGACATAATATTTAAAATTCATTTTTGTCTCCAACATGGGAATATTTTACTGCATCAATGTGACTTTAATTTGGAGTAACTGTAAATATGTGGGTAAAGAAGTTTTAGCACAATCTTATTCATGTATATTCAGAAATAAATCCCTGAATTCAATGGGACTCATTCCCTAGTAAATTTGTGTAGTACTATAAACTAAACAGGAATTCTATTTTGGAACACCAATTTCTCCAAAGAGATAAGAATTTAAACACACACACGGAAAGATAGTTATTTTCAACCACTATTCTTGCTCTTTAGTGGGAAAATGTATTTTAGAATCTAGACATATAAGATAACTCAATTTATTAACAAAAGGAACCTGTCAGAAGCCATTTTATTGTGAAGTACAGTCATCCCTCCACATTTGTTGGTTAAGCATTTGCAGATTTGATTATTTGCAGATTACTGTATTTGCCACTACCTCGTCTGCTGCCCTATACATAATCAAAAAAGTATATACTCTCTAGGTACTGCTAAGTCCTCCAGCACTCTGGTCAACCTTTGGTGGAAGATGACCACAGAATCATGCTGGAGGACCTACAAATGCCTAGAGAAATGTTCTCCCAGGTTTAAAAAAATAAATAAATAGCAGGCCTTTATTTGTGGTTTTTCCACTTTTGCTAGGTTCCTGCATCCCCAAATCCTGCGAAAGTTGAGGGGCAACTGTATTTATTTCCAGCATTATTAATGCCCTGTTCATAAATTCTTTATACCATCAAGCATTCTCAAAATAACACTCAAATTAATTCATTCATGACCAGAAATACAACTCACTAAATCAAGGGTTGTTCAGTGACTTCTCATTTTCCCAGGCAAGATGACAGTTCTTCGACCAGGACATTAGTCCTTGATATACTTAAATAATTCTCACAGAAAATGAAGTGTAAGACTACAACATCCACTAGGGGAAAAGTTTATCTTCTTTGTGGCCTCATTACCACATACAGATTTCAGAAACAGATGCTAAGAGATTTAAGTTACATGTTATTCATTTCATTTTTCCAGATATCAAGATTCCAACACGACAGGACAAACACATTTCAATCCCACTTTTTCCTATAGTAAACACGTGCTGTATGAAAGTTCTTGTATATATTTGTGTGTGTGCATGTGCACAAAGATCAACTATATACAATCTAAAGAATATAGTAGTCACTGTGCGGTAAAACATGTACTTTATTTATATGTAAACTTGTAACTATTTTGCTCAGAAGTCATGTTTAAAGCATGGATACACAACAGGTCTGTGATCTCAAGTTATATACTGATCATGCAGTATCTGTAGCAGAGTTGTTTCCATTTTTATATTTCATTTATCTCTCATAACTATATACCAGTTATTTAGTGCTGCCCATCTTATCTCAACCTTTCTCAAAGTTTCATTCCAGCTTTATCTCCAGAGTTCTTTTATAAAAAAACACTACATAGCCAACTTAAATGTTTTAAGAACCCCTTGCCATCACTTTTATTCCCTCCCCCCTCCCATGAACAGGCCATAAAAATAAAATCCAACAGTATTCAACTGCACTTTTAAACTCCCTTTCCAAAGGAGCTTATTTAAAATATAAATCAACTCAACACCCTCTCCTGTGTGTTTGCCCAGCAGTTCTTACGATCTGCTTCCATTCCAGCTTAAGATATCACCATCTTGAACATATTCAGCCTGGTTTTGGAAACTAAACGGAGTTGAGCCTGATTAGTACTTCGATGGGAAACCACAAAGGATTTCCAAATAATAATAATAATAATAATAATAATAATAATAATAAATTTTATTTTTACCCCGCTTTTCCAAAATAGATCAAAGCGGCTTACAGAGAATTAAAAAGATTAATACAATTAAAGATTAAAAGCCAATCCAATGAAGAGAACAAGAATCAGCAAAAATCACAAAATATCAGGGAGGAGTAAAAACAATCCGGGGTCAACAGAATGGTACATGGAGAAAAGATACCTTTACTAAGATGGAAAAGCCAGACGGAATAAATACGTTTTTAGATTTTTCCTAAAAGAGGCTAAAGAAGCAGAGGAGCGGAGCTCTACAGGAAGCTTATTCCAGGAAGAGGGGGCGACGATGGAAAAAGCCCTCTGGGAGGTCCTCAACAAGTGAGACTTGGGGACCTCTAACAGATTAATCCTGGATGATCGAAGTGTGCGGGGCGGGTTATATGGGGAGAGGCGGTCCTTCAAGTACCCTGGGCCCAAGCCATTTAGGGCTTTATAGGTTAAAACCAACACCTTGTATTGAGCTCGGAAGCGAATAGGCAGCCAGTGAAGGTCTTTTAAAATAGGTGTTATATGGTCTGACCTGGAACTACCAGCGACCAGTCTAGCTGCCATATTCTGCACCAATTGCAGCTTCCGGGTTTGGTACAAGGGTTGCCCCATGTAGAGCGCATTGCAGAAATCCAACCGAGAGGTTACCAAAGCATGTACAACAGTTTCAAGGTCCTTACGATTCAGGTAGGGACGCAACTGGCGTATCAGCCGAAGCTGATAGCAAGCACTCCTGACCGCCGCATCCACCTGAGGAGTCAGCTGGAGCGACGAATCAAGGAGTACTCCCAAGCTGCGCACCGAATCCCTTGAGGGGAGCGTGGCCCCGTTCAGGATCGGGTAACGAATCTCACCACCCGAAACTGGGGAACCTATCACAAGTACTTCCGTTTTCCCTGGATTCACACTGAGTTTGTTCTCCCTCATCCAGCCCATTACCGACTCCAGGCAGGCGTCAAGAGGAGAGATGCCATCCTTGGTTACTGCAACAGTTGGAGACACAGAGAAAACTATTTGGGTGTCATCAGCGTACTGATAACACCGCGCCCCGTGTCTCCGGATGATCTCTCCCAGCGGTTTCATGTAGATGTTAAAAAGCATAGGGGACAGAATCGCGCCCTGAGGGACACCAGATGTAATGGCCCTCTCATCGGAACAACAGTCCCCCAGCTCCACCAACTGGAACCTGCCCGAGAGGTAGGACCGGAACCACTGCAACGCAGTGCCCCCGATACCCAACTCCCTCAGGCGGTCCAGAAGGATACCATGGTCGATGGTATCGAAAGCCGCTGAGATGTCCAGGAGCACTAACAGGGACACGCTTCCCCTGTCCATGCCCAGACGGAGGTCATCAACCAAGGCGACCATGGCAGTCTCAACTCCATAGCCCGCCCGCAAGCCAGTGTGAAATGGGTCCAGAAAATCGGTATCATCCAAGATCGATTGAAGCTGGAAAGCGACCGCTTTCTCGATCACCTTCCCCAAAAAGGGTAGTAGCGATATAGGCCGGTAATTATTATGAATCAGGGGGTCTAAGGAGGGCTTTTTAAGCAGGGGTTTAACCACTGCCAATTTTAATTTAGATGGAAACTGACCCTCTCTTAGAGATGTGTTAACGATGCGGTGCAATGATGTTAACACCGCATCTCCCCCCTGAGCTACCAGCCATGAGGGACAGGGATCAAGAGAGCATGTCGTCTTCCTAACACTTCGAAGGATCTTGTCCACTTCCTCGGTACTGACAAACTCAAATTGATCCAGTATAACAGGGGCCACGGACGCTTCGGACACCTCTCTAGAGTCTGCAGAAATACTGGCGTCAAGATCAGCCCTTATTCGAGAGATTTTATCCGCAAAGAAGTTGTTAAATTTATCACAGCAGGACTTGGATGGTTCCAAAATAGGGCTCAGGGAGGGGGAGAGGTGAGTTAGCTCTCTCACAACCCTGAACAGCTCCGCTGGACGCGACTTCGCGGATGCAATACGTGCAGGAAAGAACGAATTCTTTGCTGCACCTATTGCCACTCCATAGGCTCTCAAAAGGGAGCGGAGGAGTGTTCTGTCGGACAAGCGCTGATGTTTCCGCCAGATGCACTCTAGTCGTTGCACAGCCCGCATCCGTTCCCTAAGATCTTCCATATACCAGGGCTGTTTATTGGAAGCAGGCCGGAAAGGATGCTTGGGAGCGATGCTGTGTATAGCCCTGGAAAGGTTAGTATCCCAGATATTAGTCAGGGCATCAACAGAGTCGCCGTCAGAACCAGCCGTATACCCCTCTAGGGCTTCTTGGAACCTTTTAGGTTCCATCAGCCTTCGAGAGTGGACCATTCGAATAGGTCCGCCACCCCCGGGGGGGCTTGAAGTAGAAGCCTTGATCCGAGCCTCAACCAGGAAATGGTCCGTCCATGACAAGGGAGAGATATTAGAAATCTCTACCCACGGAGCCTCCATGTCTGTACAAAAGATCACATCGAGAGTATTACCAGCGGAATGCGTCGGCTCCGAGACTAATTGAGACAGGCCCATGGCTGTCATGGTAGACATGAACTCCCGAGCTGCACCTGTTGGAATATCGCTAGCCTCGAACGGGATGCTGAGGTCCCCCAGAACAAGAAGCCTAGGGGACTCCAACAGCAGCTCCGAGACCAGCTGCGTCAGCTCGGCTAGGGAGACTGTTAGCGCACGGGGTGGCCGGTACACCAACAGAATCCCCAAACTGTCTCTGGCCTTCAGAGTCAAGTACATACACTCGATGTGATCCATTTTCCGGACCAGGTTCCTGGTTAAGGAAAGAGTGTTTTTATGGACCAAGGCAACACCGCCCCCCCCCCGCCCACCTAACCTGATCTGGTCCTTAACTGAGTACCCGGCAGGAAGGGCCTGGGCCCACACTGCTTCACCCTCAGGTCCAAGCCAGGTCTCAGTGATGCACGCCAGGTCACAGTTTTTATCCTGCACAAGCTCATAAATGATGTGAGTCTTATTCCTCATGGACCTGGCGTTACACAGGAGCAGAGACAGGGTTTGTGGTACGACTGGGCTGACCCTCAGGCCTTTTTGGGTAGGAGAGTAGAAGGAAGGAGAGATAGATATTAAACATCGATCTCTCCTTCCGTTCCTGCACAGATCCACTCTCCTACCGCCATACCTCCCCTTGCCCCACACAACCTCAATAGGAGCTCCTATTACACCTACGCCCTTCGCAGTAACTGGTATCCCGCAACCCGTATCCACACCCATGCCTGTTAAAGGCAACAAAAACAAAAGCAAAACCCCAAAACACAGGGAGACGAACAAGGACATCATTCCCAGAAGCAAACAAAACAAGCCCCCCCCCAGCCAACCCAGAAAGAGTAGTAAACTAACGCTTCCTGTTCCTTCCTCCGCGGTAAAAGGACTAACAAGGCAGTAGCGCTAGAGAGTCTCAGGCCGCAACAGCGTCAGGGAAGCCAGCAAGCCGACTCATAAAGTCGCCGCTCCCACCAGCGCCTCCCTCTTCTTCCGAGCTGCTTTAAAGCGCCTTTGAGCGCAGATGTTGCAGCTCACTGCAAAGCAGCAGTGCTGGAGAATCTCAGGCAGCAACAGCGTCAGGGAAGCCGGCGGGCCGACTTATAAGGTCGCCGCTCCCACCGGCGCCTCCCCCTTCTTCCGAGCTGCCTTGAGCGCCTTTAAGCGCAGATGTTACAGCTCACTGCAGGGCAGCAGCGCTGGAAGGTCTCAGGCAGCAACAGCATCAGGGAAGCCGGCAGGCCGACTTATAAGGTCGCCGCTCCCACCGGCGCCTCCCCCTTCTTCCGAGCTGCCTTGAGCGCCTTTAAGCGCAGATGTTACAGCTCACTGCAGGGCAGCAGCGCTGGAAGGTCTCAGGCAGCAACAGCGTCAGGGAAGCCGGCAGGCCGACTTATAAGGTCGCTGCTCCCACCGGCGCCTCCCCCTTCTTCCGAGCTGCCTTGAGCGCAGGTGTTACGGCTCACTGCGAGGCAGCAGCACTAATAAGTCACAGGCAGCAACAGCGTCAGGGAAGCCGGCAGGCCGACTTATAAGGTCGCCGCTCCCACCGGCGCCTCCCCCTTCTTCCGAGCTGCCTTGAGCGCCTTGCGCGCAGCTGTTACAGCTCACTGCAGGGCTAGGGCTAGGAAATAGGGCTACGGCTCACTGCAGGGCTAGGGCTAGGAAACAGGGCTAGGGCTAGGAAAATAGGGCTAGGAAAGAATCTTCCCTGAAACACTGAAGGGCTGCTGTCAGTCAGAGCTGACAATACTGAGCTAAATGGACTAATGATCTTACTCAGTATACAAGGCAGCTTCCTATATTGTTACATAACTATATCAGTTTCCAGTGTGGCCTGGATTCAAATTTGTTACCTGGTGGGAATTTTAATATGGTATTTATATTTGAGCAGAGCAAACCTAATTCCTAGATCTACTTGCAGGGGAAGGGAGTATCTTCTTCTAGCAAGCTTCTTTAGTAAAAGGATTTCAGCTTTAGAAAGCTACGTTCAGTGGTGGCTAACAGAAGGCATCAAAACTGGGCAGCTTTCAATGTGCTTGATCCAAAGCCAGCCATTAAACTAAGAAGCACATGCCTAGAGGGGTTTTAATTGGGTCCCTCAGCTATTTCAGCCTAGAGCTGCTAGAGCTAATCACTCCTACTGCTTTGGTGGGATAGTGTTAAAATAAAAATTCTGGCAAACCTTCCCCCTGCAGGCACACCCACAGGCACACCCCTATAGCTCAATGGGTGAGGGGATGGAGAGATGGCTTCACTCCTCAGCAATACTAATCATTGCACAACTAGAACTTTGTAACTTCATTGTTAAGCTTTCAGAGGTCTTTCATACTTTAATGTATTTTAAGCTTTATATTCTATTACTGTAAATCAGATGTTTCATTTTACATGTATAACAAAAATGTTGTAACTTCAGAATTTCATAGATTAAAAGTAATGGTCTGGAAAAAAACACATTGCATATTCAGACATATGCTAGAACTGGAATTGAACTATTTGGATTGCCAGACTAAAAACTACATGCTATAAAAACACAGAAAGTAAACATCAGCTAGTTAGAGAATAGCTGCATCTCATACTGACATGGGAGGTTGGAAAAGTGCCCAGGCAAGTACAGTGTGACTTTGGTTCATTTCAGATGTAATAACAAAACCATGATTTTGTTGTTACCTCTGAGCTGGGCCTTTGTATCCTGCTGTCCTCTCCTTTACTAAACCAGACTACTCTGTCTATGACTCAAGGAGAGAAACAGAGTTTCTGGAAGTCAAGAAAAAGTCAATGGGCAGAGGCGATTAATTCAGTCTCAGCTGTTTGAGATTAGGGTAAAATATTGCTTCTCCACTTGATACCAAGCACATACATTGAGCAAAATAATATGCACAGCAAGGATGGGTACAGTGTAGTCCACCCCACAATTTTTGCCTCAATCACAAATCATACCCTCTAAAGTTTCAGAGCTCAATACAGGCTGAGTATCCCTCATCCAAAAATCCAAAATTCAAAATGTTCTAAACTCCAAAATATTTTTCATGGGTGGGTGAGATTGCGACACCTTCGCTTTTTGATGGGTCAATGTACACAAACTTTGTTTCATGGATGAAAATGTTTAAAATATTGCATAAAATTGCCTTCAGGATACGTATATAAGGTGTAACATGGATGAGTTTCATGTTCAGACCTGGGCCCCAACTCCAAGATTATCTCATTACATATAATCAGCCCTCCATATTCCACTACCCACAGATGCGTAGTGGGATTCCACTACCCACAGATTCAGCCATCCATGGCTTAAAAATATATTTTTTAAACATTCCAAAAAGCAACCATACAGGGTGAAGCAGACCAGCAGCTTGAAGCAACCTCTGGCTGCTTCAGCCCCAATTGTCCAGGGACTGTGGAAGCCAGATGGCTCGCTGCACGCCCATCCCCAAAGCAGCCAGAAGCCACATCCTTGGCCTGTCCGCTTCAGGCCTATGCCACTATATAAATGGGACAGACATCCACGGATTTTGGTATCCATGTGGGATCCTGGAACCAAACCTCTGGAGAAACCAAGGCCCCATTGTAAAGGCAAACATTCCAAAATCTGAAACACATCTGGTCTTAAGCAATTCAGATAAGGGATACTCAACCTGTAATTAAAATAATAATACTAATAATTGGATTGTTAAACATACGATTACAAACAAAGGGAAAAGAAAGAAAAAAAGTTGGGGAGGGAGAAATACATAGCATAAGAATGTGGGCTTGAGTCTCCCTTATCCAGAATTCCAACATCCAAAATATTCCAAAAATCAGAACTTTTTTATGAGACAGTGACACCTTTGCTTTCTGATGATTAAATACATACAAACTTTCACTTGGACTCAAAATTTTACAAAATATTGTAAAAAATTATCTTCAGGCTATGTGTATAAGGTGTAAATGAAACATGAATTAATTTTCTGTTTAGACTTGGGTCCTATCTCCAACATATCTCATTATGTATATATACGCAAATACAATATTCCAAAAATCCCCAAAACTCCAAACTCCAAAACACTTCTGGTCCCGAGCATTTCGGATAAGGGAGACTCTACCTGCATAAACTAATACAATCTTACCATATTTCTTAAAACACATTTTTTCATGTTGGCATCTATAAAATACAATATGCCATTTAAACATAATTTCACACATGAACACTGGCACTGCTATTAAGGCTCAGATGGTGACCCTGTTTAAATGGCAAGTTGTAACCCCCAGAGACGGCACAATTTTTCTTCAGAGTATCATGGGAGTGAAGTCTAGAGGAGGGCAAAAATGGTCCTCATACCCACTGAGGTTGCCTACCACTGATACAGAGAAATCCACAACACTTGGCGAGCCCTGACATCTATAACAGCTATAACATCTACTCATTATGACCCTTATCTCCCTGACTCAGTGACACGCTGCAGCCTAATGTAATGCTGAGCTTTGAATGAACTCCGAGCAGCTCAAAGGCAAAGCACACGACCAGTGATGACCTCCAATCCCAACGTAGCTCCAACCCCTGAAGGACAATAGGAAACTGTGCTTCAAAACTGTTTGGAGCATTTCTGAAATACAACACAACCACAAGGAGGAGAGTAGAAGATTATAAGAGCCTAGAAAGGGGTGCTGAGCAAGGCATCATCATACACATCTAAGGAATGCAATGACTGCTACAGGAAGTCAATTTCAGGATTTTTATTATTAACTGCCATCAAACTGAATTCGACTTATGGCAACCCTATGAATAAGAAATCTCTAAGCCCCTCTATCATCAACAACCCCGCTCAGGTCTTCCAAACTCAGCATGGTTTCTTTCATTGAGTCTATCCAATGAAAGGAATGTGGTCTTCCTCTTTTTCTACTGCCTTCTACTTTGCTAAGCAATGTCTTCTCATGATATGGCCAAAGCACAACCGCCTCAGTTTAGTCACCTTGGCTTTTAGGAAAAATTCAGGTCTGATTTGATCTAGGACCCATTCAACTTCATAGATCATGAAAATGGGTCACTTTTAAAGATATGGGAATGCCAACATATCTGACAGTTGTAATGAGAAATCTGTACTAAGAACAGAATGGTTCTCAATTGGCAAAGGAGTCAGGCAAGGATGCATTCTATCACCTATTTGTTCAACTTGTAAACAGAGAATATCATAAGAGCAGGTTTAGACTCATATGGAGGAGGAGTGAAGACAGTAGGAAGGAATATCAATAATCTAAGATATGCAGACAACATCATATTACTAGTGGAAAACATCTCAGATTAGGAACAATTACTAAGAAGGTAAAAGAAGAAAAGGCATAGGCAGACAATGATGAACATAAAGAAAACAAAAATAATACCACAGGAGAATTACACAAATTCAGCCTAAACAATAAAGAAGTCAAAATAGTTAAAGAGTTCCTATATCTTGAATCAGACATTGATAAGAATGGAGACTGCAGTCAAGAAATCTGAAGAAGATTAGGAATAGGAAGGACAGTTATGAAAGAACTGGACAAGATCCTAAAGAGTAAAGATATACAACTGAAAACTAAAGTTAGAATCATCCAAACCATTGTATTCCCCTTCACTATATATGGACTTGGGAACTGGATAGTGAGGAAGGTGATAAGAGGAAAATCAACTCTTTAGAGATGTGGTTCTGGAGAAGGGTGTTGAGCATATTGTGGACAGCCAAAGAAACAAAAAAGTCAGTTCTTGAGCAGACAAAGCCAGAAATTTCCCTGAAAGCCAAAATGACCAAATTAAGGCTATCATACTTTGGCCACATCATGAAAAGGCATGACTCATGAGAAAAGACAGTAATACTAGGAAAGGTGGAAGGCAGCAGAAAGAGAGGGAGACCACACATCGGATGGACAGACTCAATTAGGGAGATCATGGGCATGAATCTACAAGACTTAAGCAGAGCAGTGGTGGACAGGGGGCCTTGGAGATGTCTCATCCACAAGGTCGCCATGAGACAAGGACAGCTCAAGAGTAGTTAACAAGAAAGGAGCCATTTGTTTGTCTTTTTAGCAGTCCATAGTATCCACAGAACCTTTCTCCAGCACCACATCTCAGATAAGTTAATTTTCCTCCTATCAGTCTTCTTCATTGTGCAGGTTTCACAACCATACATACAGATGGGATATACAATAATAACATGGACAATCTTAACTTTAGTATTCAATTACATATCTTCACATTTCAGGGTGCTTATACTATTTTCATCAAGTATGGATCAATGTGTCTTCTTTTTATTCCTACCTTCAATTGTATTGTCCTGCCATAAATGTGAAAAATATATTTTTAAATATTTTTTTTAAAAAATTACATGTAACCACCACTCAAAAAATATTCCCCTAAATCATCTGGAAAACAAAATTAATTCTATTTCTAAGGCAAAATCAGAATACAGTATCAAGTCAAAATCCACCAAGAGATTTCACCATTCACCTGTGTTTTGTATCCTCCACGTTTTTGTAAACTGGGTGTCAGGGGGGATGGATTCTCCTTCTCCTATGGTCACATCTTCTACAAAGGACATGGAGGGCACATTGATGTTTGGACTCTCGAAATCATAGTAGGCTCCAATGGCTGCTTGTAAGTTCCTGTAAAGAGAGGAATGAATTAGTTCAACACTGAGCTATAATGAGGTAACTCCACAATGAGATATTATCTACATGCTCCATTTTAAAAGAGCATTCCCATTCAGATTTGTGGGAGATTAAAACTCTTTCATGGGTTGCTCTCTTCCACTTAGGGCCTTTGCAGACGGGCGGCCATGGGCCACCCTGAGAAGCACAGGATTGGGGCCAAGGGTGCCCCATGCCTCGGCCTCAATCCACTCTTCTGCCGGCCCTGGAAGGAGCGCTAATATAGTGACAGTAATATAGCAACCAATAGCAATTATAAACAAAACCCTCATTTCCCCACCACTCTGCAGTATGGGAAGGCATTCTACAGGGAATGGGTGTATTAATTCAACATTCAGCCATTGGTCAAGGAGTATAAAATGAGAGCTCATGTTCCTTGACCAGACAGAGCTGGACAGGAAGTATCCTTAAGTGTATGCTGGTCACTGACTGTAGTAAATTTATTCATTCATTTATTCATCCTTATAAGCCTTGCATTCCCTATAACAGAATAGTATAGAATTTTCCCATGTGATCATTGTGTCCATGATAGAGCACAAAATATTTTCTATTTCATGAACACTGTTTATAGCAGATAAAAAGTAAAAGGAACACAACAGTAAACACCAATTTTACAAAAACCAATGTAGTGTCATTTGTTGGACTGTGCTTATGGAACCCATTTCTTTCAGAAAATACAGTACCCTCAAATATATGAAATATGCATGGCACTAGATTTTCTGTACTTTTCCAAAATGCCCAATATCCTGTTTCTGGCATTCTAGTAACTTGCTGTACAAACATCAACCTAAAACACGCTAGCCCATCCCTACACTATGATCCTCAGCAAGAGAACACCCTGCACCGCAGGAAAATGTAGTGGTCTTGTAAATCCTGAAACAAGATGAAAAATATTTTTAATAGATAGCAGAAGAAGGAAATAGTCTCTCTCTCTCTACTTGCTTGGTTCCTGAGATTCCTCCCAAATGATTATCGGAGTATTTCTATCTGATAATCATTTGGGAGGAATCTCAGGAACTAAGAAAGTAAGGAGGTACTATTGGAAAGTACAGTGAAATGGCAATTGACTCCAGAAAAAGACAGATTAAGAAAGAAACCAACTTCAATGGATGTGTACATCTATACCTCTAGTGCCTTCCCTTTCTTCTGCTCTGGGCAAGAATTCCAGGGACTGTGAATGTATGTTTGCTTTTAATTACCATGCTCTCCACTGGAGCTATCCACAAGAAGGCTAGTGACCCATGGGTGCCCATATATGCTTTGTAAACAGTATTCATGTGTATAGACTTTCCCATTTGGGAAAGCTCACAAAACAGGTCATCCACAAAGATCCTTTCAACTTTGAGATGATATCCCACATCATCACAATTTTAAGGACCATGGCAATCAAGAGACACAATGTAAGTTTTAGATAGCACCATATAGATTTTCAGGCAAGGACAAGACAGTATATAGAACTGTCAGTCCAGTCAAATATTACAGGAAAGGCAGATGTCACATTAACCAGTACATGGAGCCAAAGCTCTATGTCACTAGCTACTTGTTACTCCTATCAAAGAAGTCTGGGCAAACTAAAAGTGTGATAAATAAATTAACAAACATACAGAATGAAACTGACAAAATCCAATGGTGAAGTAATTAAAATTTCCTATTCAAATCAGTCAGTTTCTATTATAATTTAAATTCAGTGAAAAATATTCCCTTAATTTCTGACCAAAGACAAAAGTGACACGTGTTTAAAAAAGACAGCCATACAATTATTGTACAACACTCCCCCACAACCAACCTTCCGCCACCTTCCTATAGCATATTAATATACAGAAGTCCTCAGGCGCATCATACTATCCATGTGATGCATAAATATTAACAAAATTCCATCTAAATGTACTGATGACAGCTGCACAATATATATGAGGAAAGCACTTATTCTGCAAAACAATTGTTGAAAGAAAACACAACCATTCAGAGTGTTTTTATTATCCACCCTGCAAATATGCTTCAAAGGGGAAAGGGCTATTTGTGCATCAGGGCTCACTGCCAATTTTCTTCCCTCCATGTGTCATATTTCATCACGTAGTTTTACCACTTGGAATGGTTTCAGTGTCTGTTCCAGTTAAAGTCCAACTGAAGGCAAGACAAGCTGAAAAGCAAACTTGCTCCCACATTTTTAAAATTTATTATAAACATCTTTCTATACAGGTTTGCTAAAGACAAAATTAGCATACAACTTTATTTCACTCCCGAATTCCCCCATAAGAATTTAAAGGCAAATTCTAGACAATTTGCAACAACAAAAAATGGAACTATTAGACTATGGGGGTGGAGGACCGATACCAGCAAAGTCAGGATGACAAAGCAAATGTTGGACTGAAGTTCAACTGAGCAAGTGCTCTTTGCCACAGAACTGTTCAAAGGAGACGCCCACACTCTGTATAATGGGAATCTGCAAGAGATGTGGGTATATTTGAAGACACAGTATGGTTAAATAATGAGCAACACATTAAGCAGCTGGCTTCTTCTTTATCTTTTTAAAAGTCAAATTAAATATCAATGTAAACAGTAACTTCAAGATTGCAGGCTATTTCATTAGACTGCTTAAAAACACAGTGGAACCTTTGTGTATGAAACCCTGGGGAATGGTAAAAACATCTCTCACCTCCCACTGGCAGTAAGAGACATGTTAATGACGAAACATGAACTAAGAGCAATGATTCCATTATGACTGGTTACGAAAAAGACAAATACATACTCAGAACACATACATATGTACCATATATACTCATGCATATGTCAACTCATGTGTAAGTCGAGGGCAGGTTTGGGAGCCAAAAGTATGAATCTGGATATGACCAATGGATAAGTAGAGGGTAAAACTTAGGGTTTGCATCAAATGATGAAAAGGACGAAGCAAGGAAAACAATGCCAAAGAACTTACAAACTTCCAGCAAGCACAACTATTTCTGCTCAGCCTAAAGACTGGATGGATGAGGATAGAACCTATATTGAAGTATCAGTGCTGCTTTCCTTCTGTCTCCCTGCCAAGTACACCTATAAAGTTTCACCTCCCCATCTGTTCAGTTCTGGTATGAGGTATAGATTTTGATGTCTGAATATTCCATGTCAGATACTTAAAATATATGTGAGTGCATTTAGAGAGAGATCTTACGGATTGCTGGTGGAGGGTAAATCTCCACCAGTGGATCCATGCTGATATTTGGGGACCTAGCTGCTCTCATCCCCTGCCTGTGCAAAGGAAGACAGAGGCTCATATTTATTTCATTTCATTTCATTTCATTTCAATACCACCTTTCTCCCCAAAGGGATCCAAGGCAAGTCACAAGATTAAAACATTTTTAAAAAAAACGTTTAAAAAAACATTTAAAACAACCCAGTTAAAATACATAATCTAAAACACTACCCCATATAAAAGCCACCCTGTCATGATTTTAAAAAGTCTGCCTGAATAAGAACATTTTTACTTGCTGGCAAAGGGCAAGCAGAGAGGGGGCCAGCCTAGCCTCCCATGGAAGGGTGTTCCAGAGGGTGGGAGCAGCCACCAAGAAGGCTCTCTCTTTCATGTCCTCACCAAGCAAGAGAAAGTCTTTTCCTCAAGTTCTTAGGGTTCTAGCAGGTTCGTAGGGGGAGATATGATCTTGCAAATACTATGGACTTAAGCCATATAGATATGATCTTGCAAATACTATGGACTTAAGCCATATTGCTCTTAGTTCATGTTTCGTCATTTGTTTGGATGTTATTGGATTTGCTATATGGCCAACACGGCTAGATGTTTTTTTGGATTTCAAGATACCACATTTTAGCTGTCACAGGGGAATCCTAAAGAGAAAGCCAACACACTGGAACCTTGCTATCTGAGGCTTCCACCTTTAACAAAGGTAAAGCAACTTTTTTTCCCCTAATATTGGGACTGATTGTCATGCTTTACCCCTACATCACCTAAAGTTTTCCTGATGGAAAACATTAAGATTTCTTGGGAAATTCAGTGTTCTCTACTTGGATAGGTGCCTGAGGCTTCACAAAAGAAGGAGATATGCTGGATTCCAAGGAAACATCTTCTTTGGATTGCAAATGGACATTAAACTTCCTTGGCTTGCAAAAGTTTCCAGCAACCACATGGCCAAAGGTGAGGAGCCCTCCCCTAACATCTGAATGGAGACCAGAAATTGAAAATGCAGGCCTAAGACTTTTTTCTCCTGTTTGCCTGATGAAGAAGCCAGTGTAACTTCAAAAGCTTGCAATATATAATTGTGCATTTTGGTTGGCCCAATAGAAGTATCATTGTTTGGATGTTCTCGGATTTGCCATATGGCCAACACAGCTACCCCTAGATGTTAATATCTCTATAGTATTCCATATGTACACACACACACAACTCCATGCTGGAGGTCAAACCTTATTGTCCTCAGGAACCAGATTTGTTTACACCATTAGATATCCAGTGCTCAGTGAAGGTAAATCATTCTCAACCCTGCACATCAAAAGGGTGACCCATGACCTCCGTAGGGAAGAAACAAACCTAGAATTCCATTTTCAGTCTGGTCAGAGCTCACAGGGAACTTTCTATTCTGCAGCAGCACTGTGACAGATAAAACCCCTTTCTCAACAAACCCAAGCTGGCAACCATCCTCTTAGGAGAGGAATCCAATCTACTTACATGGTAATTTGTGGGATCACTGTGGCTAAGAAAAACCAGTGTCATTTCCCTAAGTGGAGTGGTCAATAATTGAGAATAGAGGACCACACTGGCTCCTAGCAGTCCTTGAAGGACCACTTCCCCTCTATCACTTCAACTCCAAAAACAAAAACAAAAATCTCAAAACAAAATTTTCCATCAAAATGACCCCAATGCCTCCTAAGCTAAAGGGTGCAATTGTACATCTTTGAGGATGGTGATTTGGAATTTTCTGGAAATGTCTCACTCCACCAGCTTCACATACCAATTTATACATTAAAATAAAACCATTAAGTTGAAATTAAATGAACATCCCACATTTCTGTAGTATAAGTAGTACAGCTATGAGGTTAAAGATGGGAAGGCCTATATTCCTTCAAAGCCTCCCAACATCACTGGGAAATGGTCAATACTTCACCTTTACAAGTCAATGGAACACAGCCTTAATTCCCTTTGAGGAATTGAGGAATACCAGTGGGAGCATCAGCAAGACACCCTCTGCCACAAACAAGAGGATGAAGTTGATGGCATTCAGAATACTAAAGTTCAAAAGAAGTGACATGTGGCTATACAAAAATTGCATAGGCCTGAAGAGAGTCACTTTAGTGGTGTTGGGAAGTGGGGTGAACAGTACAGAACGAAATTGGGAGATGTCAGTATAAAACCATAACTGCATGGATAAAATTTTATGAGGCTGAAATAGTTTAGCCGGAGATTGGCAAATTCTGGAGTATGAGGCCAAATTCAGGCTCCATGACCCACCATGGACTGCACCAGACTCTAAAACATGGGGGAGAAGAAAAATTAAAAATAGCGTGGCTGGATATTTATTTCTAGTTATTTTTGGAAAGGGGAGCAAGGCATAAGGGGTGAAAATGTTCCTAATACAAGTTTGCGTTTTTTAAACAGTTATGTCAAATCCATCTTTTTCAGTTTTCCTTACCTTCATTTCACTTAAAGCACATAACCCAACTTACTCAACAAAACTAATAAACACTACAGACATGGTGGTGTTCATTGCTCAAGATTGCTCTTTTGCTGCTTGCTAGGCACAGAGATGGGGAAAACCTAACTCAACAATTAAATAGATCTGCAGACAGTTTCAAATGAAGAAAATGCTTAAGAATAAACAAGTATTATTTATTCAAAGTATTTATACCTCACTTTTCTGCCCACCAAGGCCCCCAAAGTGATACAGAATAATTGGAACAAAATCCTTTGAAGAGACTGAAACAATTTTATAACCCAGGGGTTTGACAAACTTATACAGTCTGGGATGCTCATTGGAACCTCAATAAGAACAGAAGCAGAGTGGGAGAAACTTCCAAACATGATATACAGCTATAGGAAAAGCCCCGTTTTATATCCATCAACCTAACCTCTTGGGTAGTGAGACACATAGCATTGCCGTCTTTCAATATCTCACATTACAGATAGTTTCATATCCTGGCTCTAAACCATTTAGGTCTTTACAAGTCAAAACCAGCACCTGGATTAAGCTCAGAAACACAGTGGAATCAAAAGAGACCAAATGTGCATGATATATGATCTCTATAGTGCAAATCAGACACTCTAGTCTATCCCAGTCGGCACTAGATGTAGACTCCAAACATGCTTCAAGGGAAGTCCCATTACATTGATCTGAGATGTACACAAGGCATGTACTTTTGTCGTCAAATGCAACTTCCTTAAGGGTCACAACTAATGCATCAAATGAAGCTGGGAAAAGGAACTCCTATCCACTACAGTCACTACAATCACCTCACTCTCTAAGAGCACTGCTGGCTCCCAGAAGAATGCCCAAGTGGTAAATCTGTTCCTTCAGAGAAAGCTGCATAACTCCACCCAGAAAAAGTTACAATTGCTGACTTGGGCCCTAAACAGATGGTCAAAAAGCGCCAGCAGATGATACATGCCGCTCAGATCGGCTGGAAGCCACATCAAGGCCGCCCAAGGCGGCCAAACTCACCCACAAAAGGAGCAGGGGAAAACCACTCCTTGCCGGTAGTCTGTTCTGGACCGCAGCAGTGGCCAACCTGAGAACTGTGGCAACCAGTTGCAGCAATCCCGCGCTGATCACGGTTCACCAAAGGCCGCTCCAAGCTGCTCGTCTGCTTCACCCCTGAGAGGACTTCTATCTTGTATAGACTGGGCATCA
This sequence comes from Phrynosoma blainvillii, assembly GCA_026167975.1. Lineage (NCBI taxonomy): Eukaryota > Metazoa > Chordata > Lepidosauria > Squamata > Phrynosomatidae > Phrynosoma > Phrynosoma blainvillii. The sequence continues at coordinate 244,432,153 of JANUYF010000004.1, forward strand.
GTTTATTCACTCACATCCAGTATTTTACTGCATAAGGACAGTAATTCTAGACTTTTATTGTCTCCTTGATGTAAGATAAGAGCTGGGTATCATAAGTACAGAGGCAGGATACAACCCTAAAACTCCAGGTGACCTACCTCAAACACTAGATGTTTAAAAGCACAGTGAGCAAAATTGACCCCTGAAGCTAAGAGGCACAAGGTCAAACAGGTCATCCAAACTTTCAGCCAAATAGGACTGGAACCATCACAAAACAGTGCTTCAAGTCCAGTATCAATAAAACACCCTGGAAGTATGCCATAATCAATGGTACTAAATGCTGTTATGAAGTACAGCGGGAATATAATCACCCTCTCCAGTTCCTGGTCAAAGTCATCCACTAAGGTGTCTGAAGCTGTTTCTATCCCAAAACCAGGAGTGATCAGCTTCATCCAAGCAAGCTTGTTGCTCTGCTGTTACCACTGCTAGGATTCTGCACTAGTGCACAGAAACCCATGAAACAGAATGAGAGGTTACAAGGAACCCCCTCATTTGGCACCCTTGTAAACCACATCTGAATTGGTTACTTATAATTAATCATTGTAAAAAAATTCAATCAATTAAAAAGATAATTAAGCACTGTACAAAATTTCAATCAAGGAAGTCCCAGCCTCAATTTGCAAGGGTTGTTGGTAACAGGATAACTTGGAGAACTCTCATTCATAGGGTGCCGTAAGCTGAAGTTGACCTGATAGCAGTTAACAACAACAAAAAGTTTAATTGCTTAATGTATATGTATTATACATAAATATATAATATAATTATATTAACATGATTATACTATATGATTATATCACTTTTAATATAATAACAATAACACATGGCTTAAATTAACACAGAATCAGAGAATTGGAAGAGACCACAAGAGCCATCCAGTCCAACCCCCTTGCCATGCAGGAACTCACAATCAAAGCACTCCTGACAGATAGCCATCCAGCCTCTGTTAGATCTGCAAAGAAGGAAACTCCACCACTGACAACCAAAAATTATGTTATATTAGTCATCTGTTAAGGTATTGTAAGTAGTGCTGCCGGTGAAAAAAATATCAAAACTTCATCACACTTTCTGAAGGATAAAATCATCCAGAAACGTAATTTTTAAAAGATACAGATCTTTCCATTTATCTGAGGGGCAAATTACTTATACAGGTAGCACGGAGACAGGAAAGTTGGAAAAATAATGAGCTTTCTTAAAACAGAAATAACTTCAAGGGGGACATTAGAGCAAGGCAACTGTTAGCTGTAGAAGTAGTTTTAATAAAAGGAAATTACCATTAGTAGTTATAAAGAAGATTTTGGAGGCTGTAAAAAGCTCAAAGGAAATTAAAAGAGAATTTAGTCTTTTGTATTGTATATTACATCAACTTGAGAATCCTTTAGGTGAAACTATTCAAATTCCCCGAGATTCTGATAACAATAACTTGCATTTTGTTTTAGGATAACTAAGCCACAGACTGAGAATCAAGTAAGGAAATTGAAGTTAATCAAAACTCTGGGTTCAGATTTTTTGACAGATGAATTTTGTAAGCTATTCTTGGACGTTCTGTTTGCAATTTTGAAATTATGCAATTTCATAATTATTTCATAATTCATTTCATAATGTGTGTTTTAAAACTGAAATTCAGCTTGTGTTTTAACTTTTGTATTAACAATTTTTAAATTGTATTGTGCTTTTAAAACGTCATATGCTCCTTGGATCCCATGATGGGAGAATGGTAGATATACATTAATAAAATTATCTCCAGGAACAAGACATACATCTTCAAGGAGATTCTGCTGAACCGGAAAGATGAGTAACATCCCTAAGAGCAATTGTAACATATGGAAGAGATGCTTTCAAATAAGTTTCAAACAAACAGAAAACTGTGGAAAAGTGTTGTTGTTGAGGAGGAGGAATTGCAGAGTGAGCCAAGTGAAAGGGCTTGTTAAAATCTACTTGACTTGCAACTTCCAGAAATTCCTCCCAACAACTGAGCTTGAGATTTGAAAGATCTGCAAAGTACGGTAGATTAAATACTACTGCATGATGCCATTCTCACCTAAACAGTAGAGGCACTGAGAATTCCCATCTGACAAAGAGACTTGGGACTTGTCTACATGATCAGAATACTCCTCATTTGAATCAATTAGATTGTGATCCAGCCACATGCAATTCAGAGGAATTTGAGCTGGGGAACACACTCCATAATCTCTGCTGAAAAATTATTCACATTTTTTACTAAAGTATCTGCAAATATCCCAAGTATACACATTATCAAACGTGCGGCCATCAGCTCTCTTCACATGGATTCACATAGCTGCACATTTTTGGCAGAAGGAGGGTGAACAGATGCAAATTTGTGAAGCAAAGTGAAGGAAATTAAGCATGAATGTGAATGTGCAAAAATCTACAGCAATTCACATAATACACTTACATGTAGACAACCCCTTTCTTACCACAGGATGATCAAAATTTAACCCAAAATTTAAAAATAGCCATAAAAGGATAGTGAGAAAAGGAACAAAGGGGGGAAAGCCAGTATGGTGTAGTGATTTGAACATTGGCCTAAGATTCTGGAGATCAGGGTTCAAATCCCTGTTCGGCCATGGGAACCCACTGGGTGACCTTGGGGAAGTCACACTCTCAAAGCCTCGAACGCAAAAGCAAACCCCCGTCTGAACAAACTTTGCCAAGAAAACTTTACGATAGGCTCAACTGAGGGTTGCCATAAGATGGAAACAACTTGAAGGCACACAACAAAGGAGAAGTAAGAAGAATGCAATATAAGAAAGCAAGAGTAGAGAAGAAAAGAGGAAGCTACTCAACTAGTAAAGAAGAGAGAACTTGTAAATGATGTTCCTCTAGACACTGGCAGAGGAAAACGGAGGAGAGTAGCTTTTGTGTGCTGGAGCATGAGCGCCAGAGTTGAAAAATGGGGCTCCTGCCAAAGCTATTCAGCTCTACAACATTTGAATTGTTGCTCTATGCCAGCACAAGCCATTTGTATCAAGCATGGAGACCATGAAGAACAAGTAGATTTGTGTATTTTTTTTTATTCTTTATTGAAATTTTTCTTGTTAAAAAAACCAAAAAATAGCAATACACAACAAATCTTTCATACAATTTCAAAGAATTTAATCAAACCATAATCATACATCCTGACAAACACTACAATTGTTCAAATAAGTCTTCCTAGTATCTATATCCAAATAGTTATACTCACTAGTTCTTTCGTCTTCCAATTTTCTCTGTTTATCCATCCAACTATCTTTCCCAGTTATACTTGACCCTTTGTTCTAAATTTATCTTTAATTCTTTCTTTTACTATTTGTCTATCATTGTCCATTTATCTATCATCTTTCTGTTTGCTATCCTTTTAAAAGATATGTCACATTTTGCCTTTTCTACAGACTGAATAATCTTTTGAATCCTTTCAATTAGTATCCAATCTTTATCAAGTTTATCGATTGACTTGTCCCTCAGCAAATGTATCAATTTATCCATTTCCATGTAGTATAAGAGTTTCCAATACCACTCGATTATCTCCGGTATCTTATTTTCTTTCCAGGTAGTTGCATACGTTATTCTAGCTGTGTAAGCATGTAAAACATTCTTTTCCCAAATTTCCTCTCCAAATCTTCTCCTATCAATCCTAATAAGTATACCGTTGGTTCTTTTTTATAATACAATTTCAGGATTTTTTTTATTTCAGAATGAATTTTTTCCCAGTATCGCTTTGCTAAAGGGCATAGCCACCACATATGGAAAAATGTGCCTTTTTTCTTTTTACATTTTTTTCAAGGTATTTCAAGTAGATTCGTGTATATAAAACAAAAATACAAAAAAAAATCCTTGTTTTATAGGCTCCAAAAATCAAATTAGCTCAATGAAAAATGTCAGGGTTTTTTGCTTTTGTTTTTTAAATAATGAAGTCCACAATTCTGCTTATTGCTGCTAGGAGTGTGAATTTCTCCTCTTACCACTCAAGCCTTTATTGTCAGTTTATCAGCTAAAGTGGGGGGAAATAACAAACAGCAAAATACAGTATAACTTTGTGAAAAATGGAATCCGTTTGTATCAGGTTTTGACTTGTGCAAGGAGAAAGGTGGGGTATAAAGGAAATATATAAATAGATACATTTTGAACTTAACAATGATCAAGGCCCACTATTAACTCACTAAGCTTTAAAAATTAGGATATTTAATATAAGGATTATCAGAAAGTAGTTTATCCAAACTAATGCAATTCTGCAAATATTCCTAGATCTCCTAATGGTTTCAGTGCATGATACCCTTTTGGAGAGGACTGGGAGCAAAGTCATTTGGTAATTCAGTTGTTACTTCCAGAAGGTGGCATTTTGGCTTAACTCTGCTGCCACCTACACCATAAAGTCCTGCAAGGTTCCCTTTTGTTCCCTGCACCTTTTAAAATCTACAATGTAAATTCTACATGAAGCTATTGAATAAGGTCATCCTAATATTTTTATCAATATGAAAAGGACATTCAATTTTATCTCTGTGCTAGACAGGATTCAGGTGAGGCAATGTAAGTTCCTGGAGGCTGTGATGGACAGGATGAGGACCAAAATACTGAAACTCACTGATGTAACCAAATAGATATTGCTGGCGGGTAATTCATCTGCTTGAAGAAGAAATACTCAAATTACTCTGGAAGTGGCTAAAGAGGTTATTTTCCTGTTGTCTAGGGATGCACACTGATATGCTTCTTTCACCAGAGACGTAATTCGTTCAGTGACATAGAACATCTTCTACCAACTAAGGCCAATATGCAAGATGCAACTATTCCTGGATAGAAAAAGCATGTAGTCATTATCCAGTTCTGATAATCTCCACGATAGACTCACAACATATTGCATATGGGGTTGATTTTGAAGTCTTCAGTAAGTAATGTAATCACTGTATTCTCCACCAACTGGCATTGGTCACTGGAAACACAACCTACCAATACTTTAAAAACTCCTATACGTTATGGTCCATTTTCAAGTATTATTACAAGTATTGTTTTTTACTTTTTAAGTATTAATTGGTTTGGAATGCTGTGGTTTACTGTTGGAAATTAGCAAGAAGAAAAGAATGTTTGAAATAAACAAACCAAACAAACATCTGCACAAACTGGGCTAAAATTTCAGGCAGAAAGGTAAGATAGCTTCTTAATGAAAAGCAGAAAACTATAAAATAATCCAGGCCTGTATTGGGTGGGTTACTCATCAAATGTTGTAATAAACAACATAATATGTAATATCAACAAGAGTCTGAACATCATAAAGATATGGTGAAACTAATATTAAGCATCATTAGGAAAATCTGCATATTTTTCTTTTTCAACCCTGCATTACAAGCACTCTTAGTTCTATCACTAGCTCCTGGATGTTCTTTCATGCAACCCATCTAACTTCTCTGTTCTCATGCAAACATTTCCTTACAGTTGATCCATTACATCTTATTTCAATTTATTTTCACATTTTTGCAAAGGGTTAGACAAGATTCCTATCATAGTAACACCAAGTTTTATACAACTGGTTGAACAGGATATTTCCATCTTCATCTGCTTGATCCTTTGATACTCAAAACTTAATGTACAGTTGTCCCTCCCTTTTCGCAGAGTTGGAATCTGCGGTCTTGCTTTTCATTGGAAGGACAAGTGCTTATTGTTATAATGGTGGTGCACACCCGCCATGGGCACACCCCCTATTATTTCCTATGGGACTCGAATATGTGCGAGTTGCCACTTTCACGAGGGGGTCCAGAAAGGATCCCTCACGAATTAGGAGGGGCTACTGTATAGTGTTTATTAAGGCATTAATGACAAGGCACAGAGCACTAGAAAAGAAAAGGTAGAGGGCAGAAGAAAGAGAGGAAGGCCACATGCCAGATGGATAGACTCAATCAGGGAGGTCATGGACAAGAATTTGCAGGAACTAAGCAGAGCAGCGGAGGATAGGGGATCTTGGAGATGTCTCATCCATAGGGTCATCATGAGTTGGGGTTGACTCGAGTTAACAGCAAACAAGATAATATACAAAGTAAATGCACATCTTCCTCCTTCCACATACAAAACCCAAAACTATGAGTGATGGATGAAAACCCTCATGAGTTGACATAACATTTATGCTGAAATCTTTACTGTGCCCAAAATTAGTATCTGAATGGTAAATCAGAAACAGTTCTAATTTAGAAAAGTCATTAAGGTAGTGCACTCACTTTTTAAATTTTTCTGTCTGCAAGGCAGCAACCCAGTCTGGCTGTTGTCTCGCTGAATGTACGCTCTGGATGCTGCTCTTACTGTGACATGCTAAACAATGGTTTCATACTCAGATTAATCTAAAGGTTTTGACAAGATGAACGACATTAATGCAATTGTCCTTCCCATCCCCTTCTTCCCTCCCTCCCCCACAGTTTTCTATGTTCCACCTCATCTCCTCCTGAGGACCAGGCATCCATCTTGAACTGCATGAGTACAGAACATGTAATGGGAGGGGGGAAATGCTCAAAATTAGAATACATGGAGGATGCATGACTACTCAGAGGTAGTTTTACCAGTTCCTTTCTCTGAAAAGCATTTGGTATTCATTGGTGGTCTCCCATCCAAGTACTACCCAGGGCTGATCTTGCTTAGCTTCCAAAATCAGACAGGATCTGATTTAGAGTATTAGAGTATTTTGGCTACCCCGATTCATAGTTTGAGTGATGTTTCTTCTCTCAAGAAGTCCCCCCCAAGTCACAGCACATGCTGTTAATGAAGCTCCCCAATCCTCTAGAAAGCCTTCTCCCTGTTTAACATTTAAGACTTCTATATTTGGGAACTCTACAGTGTTTATGTGTTACAATACAAGCTACACTGTATCACAACCTGGTTTATGACCATACCTTGGCTGACTTGTAACTACAATAAGATATGAAGGCATGCAGGTGAAAACAAAAACAAAATAGGGGGGAAATTCAATTTCTTTCCAAGGACAATTAATTTTTCAGCTTTGCCCAGTGGAAAAAGTGGAAACTTTGGGGGACACAGAAAAAAATCATTTGAAATATTTTCTACACTGGAGTAAGTGAAATGGTTTGAAATACTAGGTATTACTCACTCAAAATGTCAGAAACTATATAGCGTGAATACAGGTATATCTCAATTAACGAAGCAGATGTGTTCCTGGGCATTACTTCTCTAACAGAAAATTTGGTACCAGAGAAATAAGACGGCAAAAATAGAGATAGGTTCCTACCATAAGAAAGAAGAGCAGCTAATCATGTTTCAGCAAACTTTTTATTCAAACCACCAATATGCACATCTGAAATTAAACAACCAGGCCAGGTAAGCCCTGAATGAGCAAACCAAAGCATTCTAGAGACCACTTGAAAGCTTCTTCCAAAATGTATCCAGGGATATTTTTTTGTTTTCACCAGACTCCACTTTTCTTATGATTTCTATTTTGGTGGCCAAACATATAGATATTTGCTTCTTTAACATGCTGCACGTAACTGGTGAGATAGCCTTATCTCAGTGATACTCAAACTTTTTACCCTTGAGACCCCCCTTTGCATCTACATGTGAATGCTGCGTGCATCCCTCACTCGACACAATATATGAATAAAAATATTTTGTTTATTTAGGGTGTGCATTTTTATTTACACATTCATGTATATTCATATTTTAATATTTTATAAAGAAATTAAATTCATTCAAATTACAATAGTTTTATTTAAGTAAATTCAATATTTAACAACCCATGTGTAAATTTTACACATAAAAAAGTTTGGCGAGAGGGGGAGAAGGATAAGGAGGGATCAGGGCCTCCAAGGCTAGCACCCTCCTTGAGCAACTCTCCTTGAGCCTCCTCCTCATGGGTCCCAGCCCACTGTTTGAGAATCACTGGCTTATCTACTTTCCTCTTTTGTTCCTATTCTGCCCTTCACGCATGCTCAGTAAGGGGTGCTCTTTAACTTGCCTGTCATAGGCAGGCACATACAGCTACAACAGAATTGGCTAGAGTAGAATTCCAATGTTTTCCAGCGCAACCTTTACTGCGTGGTTTACTGCAGACATGCTGCTGTAATCTGACACTGAAATCTGTGTTTTTCCAGCTCTCTTTCATCATCCTTCCAATGCTGATTCTTGCTTTAAAAAAATCCTTCTAGCTAGACAAAAGACAAGGAGGGTGAGTGTAAAAAGACTTTGGGCCGATGCAGATAGCCCGTTCGGGGTGGCTCTGGGCCACCCCTGGGAGCGGCAGATCAGGGCCATGGCAACCACACGTCGCAACCCCAATCTTCCTTTTTGCAGTCTCCAAAAGAGCAGCAAAATGCCACTCCTTTTAGGGGAGGCAAAAGGCTGCCCTTAGAGCCTCCACCATGGCTCTTTTGCGCCCTTTTGGCACAATGTGTGTGCATGCTGCGCCATAAGGGCACCCTGATGCCACGCACAGTGTGGATGGGCACACGGCATCGAGACAGAGTCGGGGCGGCCAGCATGTGGTCGCCCCACCCCAACTCCACCCCAGGCCAGCCCTTTAGGCTGGGTCTGCATCCCCCCTTTGTAAAAAGAAGCTTCTTTGTCAGAGGCTTTGTTAATTGATATAGGCCTGTAGTTGTATATAAGACAATCAATAAAATTAGAGAACAATAATTCCTGTGCATCCTACTAACCTTCAAGTTGCCTGTCAACTTATAGTGGCCCCATAAATTTCACAGAGTTTTCTTAAGCAAGGAATACTCATCCAGAGGTGGTTTTGTCAGTTCCTTCCTCTGAAAGAGAACCTACTGCAGCACCTAGTATTCTTTGATGGTCTCCCATCTAGGTACTTAGGGCTGACCCTCAGTTGAGATCTGGTGCCTTGAGGGTATTTAGACAGTGCCTACTACTGACATACATTTTTTAAAATTAAATTAAAAAAATGGAAAACGTTTACAAGCAAAAATATATAAATATATCCCATCCTAAAGTGCATTCTCATGTAGTCACTATCTTAAGGTCTAGATAAGCAGCATATATAAGTATAATGCATATTTGAACATAATGTATATTTGAGTAGTGTAAACAATGAAGGTCCTTAGAACTCACATCCAAGACACTTTTTGGCACCTAGTGTGAGCTGCCATCTTCCTAACAGGAACATACAAAGGACCTTCACTGTTTATGGTAATACACTACTAAAAATTAATTTATGTTTAGTGTTGACTGCATGAAAATACACTTTGGGATGGGGTGTATTCATATTTTTTTAAAATTTAAAGTGTAAACATATACCTAACAGTACACATGATAAGTCATGAATGAAGCATTTATGTTGCTAAAGCTGTAAATATATTTAGGCTTTATCTGAAACACATGCAGTCCTTGTTTTCATTCTCCCCCAAATTTCACTTTTTTCCTTGGGAAGAATGACTACAAAATTTACTGAATGTAACTTCTCTAGGTTTATCTAATAAAAACTAAGCACCAAAAAATGGCTGTAATCCTATACCAATTTACCCAAAAGTAACCCCAACTGAAATCAATGGGCATAACATCTAAGATTCCTTTGTGCAGAAAGAAACAGGTGATTTACACATGAAATAAAGCTGGCTATTCAAACTTTTAGCACACAATTTTCAATGAAAAAGAATGGTTTCAGAAAGTTGGCACATGGCCCTTTTTGTATTTTTTGTATGCCACAGCCTAGTGTATTTTTAAAAAGTATGCTGTACTGTAGGATTGTTCTATCTAAAAAAAAAAATCACTTTTATATAAATATAAATGTATCCATTTCAGAAAATGCAAATTGCAACCTGTCCATTGACTATTTCCTTAGAATGAGATAAAGCCATTACCCAGTTAGGCCAGTTCAAAACCAGATAAATGGCAATTTCACAGTAATAAAGTATTAGAACATGTACTGACTTGTTCAAATGTAATGTTTAAGGACAAGGAAAGTGCTAAACAATAAATTGGGCCATGACAGCTCACTCATCTCAGTACATAACCGCAAGGTGCCAGCTACATTTTCAAAGTCATCAGGCTTTCTAGGTTACATAACATCTGGTGGGAAAGAGTATGGAATGCATGCTAAGCATCATTTAAGCATAGTATTTCATGAACTGCAGTACTCACCTCAGATAAAGTAGCATTAAAGTGTATTTTAACCAGAGTGCTCAAACATTCACCTCCAGTTTACAATAACTTTTTTTTTTAAAAAAAATCCTGAACACATTTGAAATGCATTTCCACATTTTCTACTATGAAATATCTTGTCTGGTGGTAATAGAAATACGGTTCCTATAACAAACATTTTTGACCACAAGCTTTTTTATGAAATGTAATTTCATGTATTTTGAAAACAAGTAGAATCATATAGTTGGAAAGTCAAAAGCCCAGCACAGGAATTTTCAATGAAAACATCTAAATATAATAAGAAAATAGTTTAAAGCAGGATTGGAGAAAGTGTGCCCCACAAGGCTGTTTTTGTAGCCCTCACCTCTTGGTGCAGAATAGATCTTCTCTTGGAACTTTCTGGGAGTGTTGGTTCCCTTTTTAATAGGTTAAATGTCCCTCCTGCACTATTTAATTTCTTTCTCATTTTAAACAACATATTTTTTTAAAAACAAACAAACCATAAATACACTTGTAGGTAGTTCCAGATTTGTTTGAGAGGATAGACATTATTTATTTTTGATGAACTCATGGGATCTTGGACCTCATATCACTGAATGCAGAGAATTGCCATGCAACAGCAATTTCATGCCAACTGCCTTTCCTAGAAAAGGACAGAGTTATACTACACAGCTCTATTGGCACATCCAAAAAAACAAAAATTGGGTGAAGGGGGAAGGGAGATGTAATAAGTGCAGGAAATCAGGCCAAAGAATCAGTAACTTGTTCATGTACATCAGTAATGGGTAACCTGTAGTGTTCCACCTGTCACAGGACTACAACTTTCATAATCTCCAACCACTGACCATTTTGGCTCATGTTGATGAGAAGTGGAATATAACCAACAACCAGAGCATAGTTTTCTCAATCGTGGCCCACACAGGAGTAGTACTTTTTCTTGAATAAGTATTATAAACAACTGAAGCTCCAGAAACATCTCTTGCACATTGATTACTGTAGAATAAATGTTTGATGCCTTCCTTGTACAAGTGTATGGACATAACAAAAAAAAAAAGGGGGGGGGCGAGATCCACAGTAGATGTCCAAATTAAAGCAGACAGAATAGGTCACACATTTCAACAATGAAAGACCATCCCTTCCCTTCTTTACTCCTAGGACAAAGATGAAAGTCTGGACACTGAAGTACAAGTGGCTAAACATGCTAAACCAGGGATAAGAGCACTTAACTGTTTTTGTGAATACTGCAGGTAGTAACTATGATTCAAAATAACAATCAGCAACAACATGACATACAACTGATGGTTTCTATGATGATTTTAACATGTCCTAACCACTAAGAACACAATTCAACATCTCCACAAACAGTCATTCCACTGCAGACAATGTCTGAAGGTGTTGTCCTTAAATTTCCATGCTCCCTTCCTATCTCCCAGAATACAAAACTGAGAAGTTGCACTATTATCTTAAATTTACAAGGGCATACATCAAAATTGGTTGCATGGTTATGGTGTTTTTAACTAAAAGCAATAGTCAGAACGGAGTTTTTCATAATATTCTGTAGAAAGATCATTATTTCTTTCACACAACTGTTCAAACAAGTCAGTAGGAAATAATGTGGTGGTAGTGGTGGGGATATTGGCCAGTAAGATCACATGTTTTGCCTATATAAGATATCAGGTTCAATCTTATGATCTTCAGTTATAGCTAGAAAAGAAACCTGCTGAAAACCTGGACAGCTGCTGACAGTCGGAGTCAACAATACTGGAGTAGAAGGACCAAAGATCTGATTCAGTGTTAAGCAGCTCCCTATGTTTCTAGGATAAAACGATGGCAGAAAAATCAACCTATCTCAGATTCCAAAATAAAAGAAATTTACAAGAAGCCAAATTTCAGCCGCTTTCATAAAGTATATCTCCCCAAGATTTTTGTACACCCCCCCTTTTTAAAGTTATTTGAAAAACTTACCCAATTATAATTACAAAAGATTTGTTGATAGAAAAACTTACATTATGCCCACTACATGGACACACACTAGATATCCTTACGCATGTGAACCAAGTATTAGTCACAAGTTACAAGTGGACATATTATATTCTCCCTAGTATATAATACATACATATTTGAACACTACAGTGAATTACCACACAATATTGTTTCTCCAAGCCATAATATACTACATAGCAGCAAAGCACCATTTGCCACCTAAGGTACATAGGATGGGAATCTGTAGATAACTCTAGCTTCCTGGCACGTATTCATGGATGGTGTGGGCTTTTATATGGAAATCAATGTGGGTAGGAGTGGTGGAGAAATGGGTATGGTTATAAGAAATACAGATTCTAATCTTCATCTGCCCCTGAGACTGGCTGGCTGATTTTGGACAAGTTACCATGGAACAGCCAATATAAAAAGTAGATGAAGAGTTAAACTGTTCTCTGAAATGTACAGACGATTGGTATACAGCAGGGGTTGGCAACCTATGGCCCGTGGGCCGGGTGCGGCCCGTGGAGGCCTTGGGACTGGCCCGTGGCAGGTCCAGCTGCTGCCGCCGCCACCGCCCCAGCGCACCCTGCGTGCCATTTTGGCTTCCAAAATGGCACCCGTGCTTGTGCACACATGTGCATGGAAGCCATTTTGGAAGGCCCCATGGTGGCTGCACCGTGCAAATTCACACGGCGCAGCTGCTGTGGGGCCTTCCCTGAGCCCTGGAAAATTTGCCCTGGCCAGGCGCACTGGGGCTTTCCCTGGGCCCTGGCAAGGCCCCAGCGTGTGTGCGCCGTGCAAATTAAGCCCGTGGCCAGTTTTGCCACTGCTGCTGCCGCCGCTGCACAGAGGCACCATTTTGGCATCCAAAATGGCACCCGCGCTTGCACACGATGGCAGGTGCCATTTTGGAAGGCCCAACGGCACCGTTGGGCCTTCCAAAATGGCGCCTGCCGTCATCGCGCAAGCGTGCGCAAGTGCGGGTGCCATTTTGGACACCAAAATGGCCCCCCGCTCACACGCGCATGTGCACAATGGCGGGCATCATTTTGGAATGCCCAACGGAGCCGGCGTCATACGCATTCACACAGCACCGTTGGGCCTTCCAAAATGGCACCTTGTGTCATGCGCGCATGCGTGCACGGCGCAGAGCGCCATTTTGGAATCCCCTAGTGCCAGCCCCCAGCACCATTTCCCCCCCCCCAGCCCGCGACAAAAAATAGTTGCCGACCCCTGCTCTATGTCAATAAATCACTCCATATAAGGAAACAGAGGTTTCTAGCCTAGGTTTCTTCCTGGCATAACTGCTCTCTATGTAAAGGAATCTTTTTCATGAGCTGAATTCTAAATGGTACATTCCACATCCACCTTTAATCACATATGCCTTTTGTAAGACCTAAATTCAAAGCTTAAGCCTAACCATATCTAACTCATACTTCAGTTGAAAATAAAACAGGAAACTCATGTAAATGTGATAGCCTTAGGAAAAGGCAGAATACAAAACTGACCCCCAAAACCAAAGTAAAAACAAATTATATACTACAGTAAACCTAAAATTGATTTTCTAAGTTGATGTTGACTTAGAAGCAAGCATGACTAATGTCAGTGTTTCCTAGTACTCAATGAGTCGCCCTCATCAGGAATTCCAAAATAATCCAAAATCAAAGCTGTTTTCATCATTGGCTGAGATAGTGACACTTTCTTTTCTGATGGTTCAATGTACACAAAGTTTGTCTCATACACAAAATTTGTATGTATAGCATTACTTCCAGACAGTATAAGGATGTATAAGAAACATAAACGAATGTTGTGTTCAGACTTGAGTCCCATCTCCAAGATATCTCATTAAGTATATGCAAAGCAAATATTCCAAAATAAAAAATAAATAAATCCAAATCCAAAATACTTCTGGTCACAGACATTTCAAATAAGGGACACCCAACCTGTATACTTGAACTGTGCCCCAAAAAATCATTTTCATCTCCCTGACTATGCTGTTTGAACTCAAATCCTTCACCAACATTACAGAAATGTCATATATGCAGAAACTATATATGTGTATAAATATCTTGCATCTTGTTCTGTGTATAATATTTGGCAGAGCCAGTGTGAGACAGTGGTTTGAGCGCTGGACTATGACTCTGGAGACCAGGGTTCATTTCCACATTTGGCTATGGAAACCCACTGAGTAACCTTGTGTGAGTCACACACTCTCAGCTCCAGGAAATTCTGTGATATGTTTTTCTTAGGGTCACCACAGATCAAAAACAACTTGAAGGCACACAACGATAACAAATAATATTTGGCAGATTTCTGATCTTTGTTGAAGCTGACATCTGAAAGAACCTGGGGAAGCCACGCATGAGACAGACTCACTAGAAAAACAGAATTAACAGAAGTACAGAGATAATGAGAAAGACCATCTAAGAAAACATGCCCTGACACCACACCAGCAGAGTTTCTCACACAGTGCATACATACGTTCTTGAAAGCTTTTGTTTACAAACTAGCAGACTAGAGACTCTTTAAACAGGAACTAATTAAAAGCTGAGATAGTTATGATTCCAAACTTTTGACTATGTGGTTTGGTTGCAACAGCTCAGGCCATGATCCAGAACTTTGTTGTTGTTCTGTGCCTTCAAGTCATTTCCGACTTGTGGTCACCCTGAAGTGAATATATAATGGGATTTCTTGGCATGATTTCTTCAGAGGAGGTTTGCTATTGCCTTCCCTGAGGCTGAGAGTGTGTGACTTGGTCAAGGTCACCCTGGGGGTTTCCTGACCAACCAGAGAAATGAACCCTGGTCTCCAGAGTCATCATCCAACACTCAAACCACATATTGGTTCTTTCGCCAGTGACATTAACATCATCTCACTAGCTTGGATGTGGGGTTCAAGCCTCATTTCTACCATGGATTCACTGTGCAGGCAGGGGCACCACTACGCCACAACTTCAAAATCCCACCAGAAACATGGGATTATTATCTCTCTCACAGTTATAAAAGAAAACAAAAACAGTGACATTATCTTTTGCAACTCAAACTCTAACTAAATCAAGATCTGATGATTAGATATTCTGCCAATGGTCCAAAACACATTGCAGAAATAGTTCAGTTTAAGACTGTTTTAACTGCCCTGGCTCAGAGCTAGGGAATCCTGGGAATTGTGATTTATTGTGGCACAAGAGCTCTCTGACAGAGAAGTCTAAATGTCTCACAAAACTACAGTCCCCAAAATTCCCTAGCATTGAGCCAGGGCAGTTAAGGCAGTCTCAAACTGGATTATTTCTGCAGTGTGTTTTTGACCTTTGTCAACTTTTAACTGAAAGTCTGAAGGAAATAAGTTTGTCATATTCGGCAAACTGATACCAAAAAAGTAGCATGCTGATGCCCATCCCCAACTGCAGTGCTGTAAAAGGCCATAAACCACATTCCTAACATATAATCTAACCAAGAGAGGTCTATGTAACAGATTTCTGGTAAAGATATAAAATAATATTATTTATTTACTTCATATATGCCATCTTTCTCCCAAGATGGGACCCAAGGTGGCTTACAAAATTAGCCAATTAAAAGTGTTTACTATAAAAATTAAAAATCTCACATTAAACACTATAAAATCATTTAAAAGCCATACAAAAGTTAAAAACAAATAAAACACACAAATAAATAAAAACCTTTCCTGCTCTTCCTGGTTCCTGTTGTAATAGTGGCCATGATAATTCATATTCATTCAGGGACTTTACATTTTTGTATGTTTCCATATTGATATCTATATCTACACACACACACAAACTCAAAATAAATAGGTACATTATAAGCTACAGCTAACTGTGGAGATGAGCCAAAGCTTGAGAAAACTGATTAACACTTTTGGGGGTCTCCATGAAACCCACCAGGTGACCTTGGGCAAGTCACACTCTCTCAGCCTCAGAGGAAGGCAATGGCAAATCTCCTCTAAAGAAACTTGCCAAGGAAACCCCAGGATAGGGTCACCTTAGGGTTGACATAAGTCAGAAATGACTTGAAGGCGCAAAACAACAACATCATGGAGCTAGTAGTTTGAGTGTTGGACTATGACTCTAGAGACCAGGGTTCAATTCACAGGCTGGACATGAAACCCAGTGGATGACCTTGAGCAAGTTACACTGTCTCAGCCTCAGGTGATAACAATGGTAAACCACCCACAACCCACCCACCCCGAAGAAACTTGCCAAGAAAACCCTATGATAGGGTTAGAGCCTTAGAGTCACCATAAGTCAGAAATGACTTGAAAACACACAACAACAAATGAAACACAAAGAAAGGTGAAGAGAAGATGCCAAGAGGGAATCTAGCTAAGACAGGTCTTCTGGTAAAGATGGAAAATAATATGAACGGAAGAGGCCTACACAGAAACCATCAAACTGTATTCAGATTTGCATATTACCAACAAGTCTTTCAAAACCTGAGGAGACATCTTTATAAAATGCATGCAAAACTTTTGTTTGACTAGGCAAAGAGGAGAAAGAAAGCCACACAGTGACAGAACTGATCACAAAGAACACATGTCAGGAAGGCTGCCTCCACATTGCAGAAATAATCCAGCTTAACCCCACTTGAACTGCCACAGTTCAATGCTATGGAATTCTGGGACCTGTAGAGGCGGCTAAATGTCTCACAAACCTACAGTTCCCAGAATCCCCTAGCATCGAGCCAGGGCAGTTAAAGTGGTCTCAAACTGGAGTATTCCTGCAGTGTGTTTTGGACCTAGGGATCTGAATCCAAGAGGAAGCGTGACCCAGGTTCCTGGATGCTTCTTCACAACACCACCACCTCCTTTCCCGCTAATGAAGTGGGGGAAGGCGAAATTAATGCTCCCTATATATGTGTGTGTGTGTGTGTGTGTTTATGTGTATGTACACTTGTCCCTCCACATTCGCTGGGGTTAAGGGTACAGGACCCCCTATGAATGTGGAAAAACCGCAAATAACAAAAACACTATGTTTTTACCTGAGATAACACCTCTCTAGGAATCTTTAGGTCCTCCAGTGCAACTCTGTCATCAACATTTGCCAGACACTGACCATAGAATTGCACTGAATGAGCTACAAATGCCTGGCAAAGTGTTCTCTCTAGGAATCTCTAGGCCCTTCAGTGCGACTTTTTATTAAAGGTGACCACAAGAGTTGTGCTGGAGGAACTAGATATTCCTAGAGAGAACATATTAATAAAATCTGTGAATAATCAAATCCACAAAAGTCAAAGCCACAAATGTGGAGGGATGGGCGTTGTTGTTGTTAACTGCCTTCACGTCGATTTCGACCCATGGCGACCCTATGAATGAGACATCTCCAGACCTAGGTATTCTTCAAGAGAGAATATTAATAAAATCTGTAAATAATCAAATCCACAAATTTCAAAGTCGCAAATGTGGAGGGACAAGTGTATATATAAATGTACGTGTGTGTGTGTGTTGCCCCTCCATTTTCACAAACTTGAAGTCTGCAGTCTGTGCTTTACACAGACTGGCAAGAGGGGAGAGTTAAAATGGCATGCACACCAGCGTCCATTCAGGCCTATGGGGCTTGAATATGCGTGATATTTCATTTTCATGGATGGGGGGGGTCCAGAATGGAAAACAGAGGGGCAACTGTGTATATGTGTGTGTGTGTGTATGTTTATACCAGAGGTAGGCAACCTTTCCCCTTTAAGGGCCGAGGGACTTCAGCTCCCAGAAGCCTCAGCCATGTTGGCCAATAGCTCCTGGGATTCTGGGAGCTGAAGTTCCTCGGCCCTTGAAGGGGAAAGGTTGCCTACCCCTGGTTTATACAGCTGCCCCTCCCAATTCGTGGGGGATCCATTCCGGACCCCCCCACACACACGAATTGGGAAAATCAGCAATATTGGAGCCCCCCTTGACACCATTTTGTCCCCCGCAGCATGCTGTCCACGAAGGAGGGATGCAAATGGCAAGACTGCGAACGGCAAGGGATGTGCGTGTGTCTGTGTGTATATGTGTGTGTGTGTGTGTGTATACGCTTATGTATGTGTGTGTGTTTGTATATACATATGTGCATGTATGCGTATGTGTGTATATATACACACGTGTATACATACACACACATATATATGTGTGTATATGTGTGGGTGTGTTTATATATATATATATATATATATACACACACACACACACATATATATATATATATATATATACACATACATATATGCATATACACACACGTACGTATATGGCCCCCTATGGTCGGACACAACTTGACAATGGAGAATAACTTTACCTTTTTACTTTACTGTGTGTATGTATATACGTGTATTTGTGTGTGTGTGTGTGTGCATGTGCATATATTTAAATATAGTATGTTTGTGTGTGTGTGTGTGTGTGTGTATATGTACACCAGGGGTAGGCAACCTTTCCCCTTTAAGGGCCGAGGGACTTCAACTCCCAGAATCCCAGGAGCTTTTG
The DNA here is from genome assembly GCA_026167975.1 of Phrynosoma blainvillii. NCBI lineage: Eukaryota > Metazoa > Chordata > Lepidosauria > Squamata > Phrynosomatidae > Phrynosoma > Phrynosoma blainvillii. The sequence continues at coordinate 244,450,723 of JANUYF010000004.1, forward strand.
GCCAACATGGGACTATTGGCCAACATGGCTGAGGCTTCTGGGAGCTGAAGTCCCTCGGCCCTTAAAGGGGAAAGGTTGCCTACCCCTGATATACACAAACATATACACACATACATGAATGATATTGGCGGCACTTCCGCGGAATGTCCTGCCAGGGAAGAAGCGTCACTCTGGGGTTGTTTACACCTGGCGGAACCGATCCACCTTCAGGAGGGACGCAGCAATATTCGGCCCTCACGCCTCCAAACCTGCGTCCGCACTGGAGAAATGATCTGTTTTGGTTGCGCTTTAACTGGCGGGGCCTCCAGGCGGTGGCATTCTGGGAATGGTAGTTTGTTGTGGCACCTCTGGTGCCACAACAAACTACCATTCCCAGAATGCCACCGCCTGGAGGCCCCGCCAGTTAAAGCGCAACCAAAACAGATCATTTCTCCAGTGCGGAGGCACCCCAAGTTGGTGAGTAAAAGCACTCCAAACGGGGTCCCCTTGAGGAGCAAGCTGGGCCTGGCCATGACAAGCCCGGGCACGCCGCCTCCCTGCCTCCCTGCCTGGGTGCCCCCTTCCGCGAGGCCTTGTACCAGTTGGTCATGTCCAGGAAGAAGGCGCAGCCGGCGGGGCTGAGCTGGAAGCCGAGCAGCCGCTGGAACTCCCCGATGAGGACGTCCTTGTCGGTGGTGCCCAGGCAGCTGAACTTCTGCATCAGCTCGGCGTCCAGGTCCACGTCCATCCCCTCCATGGCGGGGCCGGTGGCGGCGTGGGAACCCGCTCCGCCCGCGCCAGCCCGGCCTCTGCCACTAGGCCCCGGGCCTCCCCTCAGACGCCGCCGCTGCCGCCGTTGCCTCAGACGCCTCCTTCTCCTCCTCAGCTGCCTCAGCGCCGCGTGGGGGAGGGGGAGCCAGCCAGGGAGCGAGCAAGCGAGCGAGGCAGCCAGGAGCACGCACGCACGCACGCACGGCACGCAACGCGGCGTCACAGACGTGGTGACGTCACGCCGCAGGGGCCCTCTCCGACACAAACATCCCGTCGCAGTAGAGCGAGGAGGAAGAGGAAGGGAGGGGGAGTTGTTGTTTACCAATAGGTTCTCCGCCAACGGACGGAAGCTGGGGAAGGCCATTTTCCTACCACGGTTCCCAGAATCCTCCGGGCATCATGGCCGCTGAGGGTGACCTGAAGTCCTCTTCACGGCAAAGGAGGACCAGGCACCGCAAAATAGAGGACCTTCTCAGGAATAATTGTGGGGCATGAGCCAATAAAAGTTAAAAACAAACAAACCAAAACTCATATAAACATAAGCTCACATATTTAAATAATTATAATATGGGGGTGTGGGTGTGGGTGTGTGTATATATATATATATATATATATATATATATATATACATACATGGGTGTATATTATTATTATTATTATTTGGACTATTTATATCTCGCTCTTCAGCCAAAAGGCTATCAGAGTGGCTTACAAATGGTTAATTAGACATTTCCCTGCACTCAGGCTTACAATATATATAAGTTTGACTGCATAGATCATGAAAGGCTATGGAAAGTGCCAACACATCTGATAGACCTGATGAGGAATCTGTACTCGAGACAAGAGGCTACTACTGTCAGAACAAATCATGGAGAAACAGAATGGTTCCCAATTGGCAAAGGGGGCAGACAAAGCTGCATCCTATCACCCTACCTATTCAACTTATATGCAGAACATATTGTAAGGAAAGCAGGCTTGGACACAGAAGAAGGAGGAGTGAAAATAGGGGGCAGGAATATCAACAGTCTTAAAATATGCAGATGACACCATAATACTAGCAGAAAACCTCACAGATCTGGAACACCTACTAAGGAAGATCAAAGAAGAAAGTGCAAAGGCAGGCTTACTGTTGAACATAAAGAAAACAAAAATAATGACCACCAAGGACGTTCATAAGTTCAACTTAGACAATGAATAAATAGAAATAGTAAAAAAATCCCCATACCTGGGATCAAACATTGATAGAAATGGGGATTTCCTGCAGCCAGGAAATCAGAAGACAACTAAGAATGGGGAGGGCAGTTATGAAAGAACTAGAAAAGATCCTAAAATGCAAAGACATACAACTCAGTACAAAAATCAGAATCATACAAGCCATTGTATTCCCTATTACCATGTATGGATGTGAGAACTGGACAGTCAAGAAAGAAGATAGGAAGAAAATCAGCGCGTTTGAGATAATGTGAAGCTGGAGAAGAGTGCTGAGGATGCCATGAACAGCCAAAAATATAAATAAATGGATCCTTGAACAACTCAAGCCTGAACTCTCATTGCAAGCCAAGATGATCAAACTGAGGCTGTCCTCCTTTGGCCACATCATGAGAAGGCTGGACTCATAAGACAATAATGCTAGGAAAGGTGGAGGAAAGCAGAAAGAGAAGAAGGCCGCATGCTAGATGGATGGACTCTATTAAGGAGTCCACAGGTATGACTTTGCAGGACCTAAGGAGATGTCTCATCCACAGGGTTACCATGAGTTAGGATCGACTCGAGGGCAGTTAACAACAAAGGGATGAACCTATCCTCGGATTTTCTTGTCAAATTTCTTCACAGGCGCTTTTGCTATGGCCATCCTCTGAGGCTAAGAGAGTGTGATTTGCCCAAGGTCAAATTGGCGGCACTTCCGCGGAATGTCCTGCCAGGGAAGAAGCGTCACTCTGGGGTTGTTTACACCTGGCGGAACCGATCCACCTTTAGGAGGGACGCAGCAATATTCGGCCCTCACGCCTCCAAACCTGCGTCCGCACTGAAGAAATGATCTGTTTTGGTTGCGCTTTAACTGGCTTCCATAGGCTTCCATGGCCAAGCAGGGATTCGAACCCTGGTCTCCAGAGTTGTAGTACAGCACTCAAAGCACTAGACCATGCTGGACCAGCACATACCCATATCTTAGTCAGTTTCCAAAGTGGACATTTTGGAATTCCTCCGGAATGGAAGATTGAAATGTAGGATATGTCCTGGAAAAGGAGGATGTCTGGTCACCCTGCACTGACAAGGCTGCTTAGAGGATTCTGGAAAATGCCCCCCCCCCCACCATCCAGAATGTCTGATGTAAAACATAGTAACTTTCCCAAAGCCTTTGTTTAGGTAGCTAAAGCAAGAGCACCTTTTATTTGAACCACTATGGTTTTACAGACTTAGCTGATGCATATTTTTTATTGTGTGCTTTCAAGTTATTTCAGACATAGGGCTGAGAGAGTGTGACTTCCTCAAGGTCACCCAGTGAGTTTCCATGGCCAAGTGCACATTCGAACCCTGATCTCCAGAGTCCTAGTCCTATGCTGAAACCACACTGGCTCTCCCTATGCATGTTTGCTGTCCTGTGCCTTAATATTTACTGGGAACAAATTAAGTCCCACAGGATCCTTCAGAGTATATTGTTCCCAGGGAATATGCATAGAATTGTGGGCTTGATATAGTAGAAATGATATTTTGTGTGTGTGTGTGTGTGTGTGTGTCTATAATCACTTGGGTACAAAACAACAATAGAGAGAGAGAGTTATTCTATGCCTCCAAGTCAATTTTTTTTTTTTTTTACTTATGGTGACTTTATGACAAACCTATCATAGGGTTTTCTTGCCAGATTTCTTTAGAGTGGGTTTACTATGGACATACTGAGGCTGTGACAGTGTGACTTGCCCAAGTTGGTTGGATTTAATGTTTCTTATATGCATTTTTACATTTATTTTTTCTAATAATATTTCTGTCTAATACTTAGGACAAGTATTTAATAAATAAATTCTTAATAAATTGGAGAAGAATGAAAGCTCAATGGTTTATACTATTAACTATTTTCCATACTTTCCATAAACACTTTTCGTTTATTTATAAAATATTAAATGCTTAGCATTTTTTTTGTAAGTACTGAAAGTTAAATGTGTTACATAATTAGAGCAATGTGATTTAGTTGAGAAACATGTGCAGGACTATAGTATGCATGCTTATTCAGAGATGAATCCAAATAAATTGAGTGGGGCTTCAAGTTCCCAACTGTATGTCAGTCAGTCATTTCTTATATTTGACTAAAAGCCAAATCCAATATAAATATATGTGTGTGTGTGTGCGTACATGTACATCCATACAAAAATTAGATCAATTGCACAGTCTATAGCAGGGGTCCCCAAACTACGGCCCACAGGCTGGACTCGGCCCGCCACCGCCGTTCGCGCTACCGCCGCTCACGCCCACCACCGGATGCCATTTTGGTTTCCAAAATAGTGTCCGGAGTTGTGCACATGCACGTGCAATGCTGCACACATGCACCCACCACCGGGCGCCATTTTGGCTTCCAAAATGGCGCCCGGTGTCGCACGCGCATGCGCACTACTCAGACGCCATTTTAACTTCCAAAATGGCACCCAGAGTTGTGTGCATGCACACGCGCCTCCGGCCCCCCGGAAGATCTGGGGGCCAGCAAACCGGCCTCCGTATCAAAAAGTCCAGGGACCCCTGGTCTATAGCAATATCTTTCAAATAACTAGCAGAAATACTTTTAGTAGCTTTAACAAATGACTATTTTATGTATAACATATGGATTGCACTCTGATAGTAACCAGCATTTCACATAATAGTTCTCACTATGTGAGGACAGTAAAATCTGTCCAAAGAATCTCTTCCTGGCTTTGATAAAGCTGGCAATAGAATAAATAATGTGAAATATCTTCTGTCTTTCCCAAACTACAAATCTTAAATTTCTTGGAACATTTCTGTATCTCCCATCCAAGATACATGTTAGTATAGGGCTGATGCAGACGGCCCGTAAGAGGTGGCTCTGTGCCAGCTTTGGGAGCTGCGAATCGGGGCCACAGCAGCCACATGCCGTGGCCCTGATCCTCCTTTTTGCCTCCCCCAAAAGATCAGGCAAATGTTGCTCCTCATTGGGGCGGCAAAAAGCCGCCCTTGGCAGCTCTTTTGCACCCCTGTGGCAGAGCATGTCTGCACACTGCGCCAATGGGGCACCCTGATGCCGCGTGCCATGCGGTCGCGGAGTCGGGGTGGGCAGCGTGTGGTTGCCCCATCCCAACTCCACCCCCAGGCTGGCCTATAGTGCCGGTCTGCATCCCCCCCATAGTCTGGAAAAAATTCTGTAAGTGCAATTTCTGAGTGTCAAAGGTAAGTGTTTGTAAGTATTGAGCTTATCTTGTGTGTATTCAAGTCATTTACATCATATGGCAACCCTAAGGGGTATCATGAATGTCATGGGGTTTTCTTAGCAAGATATGTTTAGGGGAAGTTTGCTATTACCTTCCCGTCATCCACAGAGCATGTCACTTGCCCAAGGTCACCCAGTGGGGTTTCACGTGATTTGATTTCAACAAGTGATACCAATAGGAAACACTTGACAATTTAATTGAAACTAAGTAGCCTGTCTCCTAATCATTATCCAATTTATAAATCCAGTGCCTCACCTTGTTTTTAACTCCAGGGAAGATTATTTTTGAAAGGGTTTCAGGGCTAATAAGGCTGCATCCACACTGCAGAAATAATCCAGTTTGACCACTTTAATTGCCAAGGTCAATGCTGAGGAATTCTGGGATTTGTAGTTTTGTGAGACATTTAGCCTTCTTTGTCAGAGACCTCTGGTACCACAACAATCTTCAGTTCCCAGAATTCCATAGCATTGAGCCATAACAGTTAAAGTGGTGCCAAACTGGATTGTTTCTGCAGTGTGGATGCAGCTTTAGCCTTTAACTGGCTTAGCCCAGCCACTTTTCTTCCACTGTTTGCCTAAACAAAGCTTACAGAGGTGGTCCTCTGTCATGTCCATGACCCTCTTATAATACGAAAGGGCTGCCATTTTCGGCCTTAGCTTTTTCAGATACAACACCTATGTCCTTGGGAATGCAGTTGGGACCTTAGAGGTACTGCCAAAAAGTGCTTCAAAATTTGTTCTGACAGACATCCAGATCATACAAGTTATCGTGAGCTATCCCCCAGATCATAATACCATGTTGCATGTGAGCAAGTGATTTTCCTAAAAACATTTCCAGTGCTGGAATTACCAGTCTTCTGCCTTTAGAGCAGAAAACTTTCAGCATAGCATGGGCTGACTTCTGTACATTTTGATGTTGTGTAGCTCAGTCTTCCAAGAATTTTTCTCATCAAAATATACCTCCAAATACTTAAAAGAGGAGACCTGTTCTATCTTGTTTCCACCTCAATTTAAATTAAATTTGGGTGATCGTTCACCAATAAAGAATCATCTTTGATTTAGTCACCCCTCCATTCTCGCGGACTTGAAGTCCACGGTTTTGCATATTCACAGAGAGGCAACCTCTGTTAAAATCAATGGGGCATGCTCCAGTCAAGCCTATGGGGCTTGAATATTGGCGAATCTCCATTTTCATGGGAGGGGGGTCTGGAACGGATCCCCCACGAAAACAGAGTGCCAACTGTAGGTTATTCTAAGTTGTTCTCATAAAGTTTATTTATGAGCCTGATTTTATTCATAGAAAATACTACAATGTCATCAGCATACATTATGCTTGCCATTTTACAATTTCCTATTGAGGGAGGGAAGTGATCAAGACAATTTAACTCAGGTCCAAAACATACTGCAGAAATAATCCAGTTTGAGACCAGTTTAATTGCCCAGGCTCAGTGCAAAATATAAAATCCAGTCCCCAGAATAATCAAACCGGATTATTTCTGCAATGTGCTTTGGACTTTAGTTACAATATTACTAATATAAAGACTGAACAGGAGTGGTGCTGTGAAGCAGCTTTGTCTGACTCCTATTGTTGACTAGAATCTCTGAACCAGTTTACTGCAATAATCTGGTTTTGCTAGAAATGCCAGTTTACATAGACCCTAAAGGCAAAGCAACTAAAGTGACACACACACTTTCAAAAGGAAATAAGGCTGCACATGTAGTTTACTCCATTGGAGATCATGGCTGTAGTTTTTACATGAGAAAAGCAAAAATGAGTATTTAAATAAAGCATTAACACATACAGCTTCAAAGGAGTATTTAAATCAAACTTTAACACATATCTATTGTCCTGGCCAATGAAAGAAGTCCACATTTTTAATACAAGTGATCTCTTAACATACGATAAATAGCATCTATTGTTGTTAAGTAACTATTACATCAGCTATGTAGTTATAGCTGATTAATTCAGCTGACTCATACCTGTAAAATTTAATGTGTCCAATAATTAGTAATTTTATCGCTGAAGAAAGGTAATTCATTCCAATTAAACATTTTGACATAAGTAAGCACATTATTTTTAAACATGAAGGGGTAGATGTGCTGGCCATTTAGCAAATTCAAACAAAAATCCACCAGTGATACCTTTATTGGTCAACCAAAATGCACAATATGCTTGTTGCAAGCTTTCGAAGCAAGATGTAACAAACCAAACAGGAGAAAAAATTGCAGATGTTAGTCAAATATCTTTTGCAGGCTGGCTCCTATTTCTTTTGGCCATGTGGCTATTGGGAGATTTGCAAAGACTGGGAAATTTAAAGTCCATTTGCATCTCAACAAGAACTCCTTTCTTGCAATCCAATATGCCTCCATTCCTATGAGGTCACAGGCCTCTTTCTTACCTAAGGACAGAAACATCAAAATGCAGGCATCTGATTAACATCTCCAATTTTTTCTCCTGTTCAATTTGTAACATCTTGCCTGATGAAGAAGCCAGTGGGGCTTCAAAAGCTTGCAACAAGTATATTGTGCATTTTGGTTGGCCAATAAAGGTATCACTGTTTGGTGCGCATTATTTTTAATTACATGCATTCACTGTATTACAATTTGAATAGAACCATATTAAATATCTCTATGTATTATATGTATGATACTGTTTAAATACAGCTTACTTTAATTGTGCCATATAATGACTAACACTGGTGGGTGCCATTTTTCAGCACAGAGTGAGCTATCTACAGAAGCATTATATCCCATTTAAAAAATGTTTGAACACACTTACAGATAAGTGTTTTGAGAGTAAGAAGGCCTAAGTAAGAAGGTTGCTGAATTCTCCACATTCTCTGATGAGAAGAATGGTACTAGTAAGAAGATACAGCCATGATCTCTAATGGAAAAAACCACATTTGCAGCCTTATTTCCTTTTGAAAGTGTATTTGTTTAGTTGCTTTGCCTTTAGGGTGCTATATAATGTAGTACTTAACTTGTGGTCCACAGACCCATGGGGGCTGCAATGTCGTCACAGAGGGTTTGAGAAGGCTTGAAGATAGTTGCCATGCTCAGGCTAGTGGCATTGTGTGCTACCATTAATCCGGTAGCATTGCCATTAATCCAGTAGCATTGCCCCCTGAGCCAGAGGCAGGCTGCTATGCAAAGGTGAAGGGGCTGAAGGAGATTGCAACCAAGACTGAAACACAGGGAGGCTGGGTAGGTGCAAAGACCGCCTCCAGGCCCTGGTGATATCAATGCTTGGAGAAACTATGAATCCCATAATGGGTGCAAAAGAGTGGCTTTTGATGGGGCCATGCCCAACACATGAGGGGAATAAAATGGAGAAAAGGGTCATTCACACATAGGAATAAACAAAACTGGTAACAGTTCCACTTGCTAGATTAGGAGCTGTTGTGTCTGAGCAACAATAATTAGAGATCTGAATGGAAGGAAATCTTTAATAAACCTCCTGGGCCAACTGAATGTTACTGGATTAATGGTAGCACATAAATGAGAATGAGCATGGCATTGCAATTTGAGTGTTGGACTATGACTCTGGAGACCAGAGTTCGATTCCCATCCAGCCATGAAACCCACTGGGTGACTTTGGGCAAGTTGCATGCTCTCAGCCCCAGGAGAAGGCAATGGCAAACTTCCTCTGAACAAATCTTGTGAAGAAAACCCCATGATAGGTTTGCTTTTGGCTTGCCATAAATCAGAAATTACTTGAAGACGCACAACAACACACATCCACTCTGAAATTGTAACTTGAGAAAGCAATGGAAAATTGACAGGTATTAATAATCACTGCTATTAAAAACAACATGAAAACAATAACTTTCCAACAAATAACCCCTTCATCTTCGTTTACTACAACTCTGAATAGTAACATTTACTAGGAGTGTTTCGTCCCAGCCCCTCCTAATTCATAACGATTTGAAATTATGGCTGCATCTACATGGCAGAAATAATCTAGTCTGACACCACTTTAACTGCCATGGCTCACTGCTATGGAACCCTGGAATTTGTAGTTTGTTGTGGCCCCCGAGTCAACCAACTTTGACACCACTTTGACTGCTGTGGCTCAATGCTATGGAATTCTGGAAACTGTAGTTCAAACTACAGTTCCCAGAATTCCATAGCATAGCTCTCTTCACTCCCAGCTCCACTGTTCTATGTTGCCTCCTTGACTTGGAGGTCCAAAACACACTGCCGAAACAATCCGGTTTGAGACCTCTTTCACGTCCTTGGTTCAATGCTAGGGAATTCTGGGAACTGTAATTTTCTGAGCCATTTAGCCTTCTCTGTCAGAGAACTCTGATGCTACAATAAACTACAATCCCCAGGATTCCCTGGCACTGAGACAGGGCAGTTAAAGCGGTCTCAAAACGGAATATTTCTGCAGTGTTTGTTTTGGACCAGTGACTGTAAACCCTTGAGCTTGTCTCTTTGCATTCTGGAAAGCACAAAGCCATGATAATATAGTAACAAGCTTCAAACACCATTGGTGTTGCGCTTTAAATGGCAAATTATACAGGGTTGTGTTTGTTTTTACAATAGAGACGCTACAGTCCCAGAGCGTCGCCATCAGGAGTCATAGATGTTGTTTTCATTTTTGCCGGAAATCCCGAGCGGCATGTGTTGCAACTCTATGGTTGAAAGAGTAGCCAGTCGCGTAGTGTTTACGTCACTTCCTGTAGAGGAGCGCGAGCAGGGCTGTGTTGCTGGTCTTCAACATGCCGAAGTGAGTAATCGGTGGGAGCGTTTGGATGGCGTCCTCTTTTTCCAGGACGCATCCTACATCCCAGCCTTCTGTCCAGGAGGGATTCCGAAATGTCCTCCATTTTGAGCAGGACTAAGAATTATGGCTTTTTTACATTTATACGAATGGGTTTCTAAGCTTTTTTGGGTAGCGTCCTCCATTTTTGCTTGGATGTCCTCCATTTTTTAGGCATGTAGACGTCCTCCAATAAGTGGATGTCCTCCACTAAAAAGCATGGACTTACATTTCTTTGAGCATTTCGAAGTTTTATTTGGTCGTGTCCTCCATTTTTCTGGAATGTCCTCCATCTTGAGCAGGACTAAGAAGCACGGATTTATATTGTTTCTAGCTTTTATTTGGCAGCGTCCTCCATTTTTCTTGAATGTCCTCCATGTTAAGCACGACTGAAGCATGGATTTTTACATTTGTATGTGTGGTTGTGTAGCTTTTATTTGGTACCGTCCTCCATTTTTTTCTGGCATGCCCTCCATTTTGTAGTGCCTTGCCCTTCTTTGTGGTTAGGAGGACATCTGGTCACCCTGCTTAAAGGAGGGCAGGGGAAGGAGTGTTCAGATGGGTCAGTGGCTGCAATGGGGGAATGGGGCTGAGGTTGGGGGATTGGGGGACAAGAGGTTTAAGCAGCCTTTGTCATCCTCAGCTATTCCATTTGCCACAGTTCCTATTCCTGCAAGCTTTATTCTCCCAGGCTGCATCCGCACTGCAGGAGTAATCCACTTTCACACCACTTTAAATGTCTCACAAAATTACAGCTCCCAGAATTCCATGGCATTGAGCCGTGGCAGTTATGTTGTTGTTAAGTGCCCTCCACTTGGCTCCGACTCATGGTGATCCTCTAGATGAGACATCTCCAAGACCCCCTGACTTCATTTAATGTTCCTTAATCCTTAAAGTGTTATGCTACTGCATAAGATTTGTGGAAGACTTAGCTCCAAAACACACTGCAGAAATAATCCAGTTTGAGACCACTTTAAGTGACCTGGCTCAGTGCTACGGAATTCTGGGAACTGTAGTTTTGTGAGACATTTAGCTTTCTCTGTCAGAGAGCTCTGGTGCTACAATCTACTACAATTCCCACGATTCTCTAGCACTGAGCCAGGGCAGTTTAAAGAGATCTCAAACTGGATTATTTCTGCAGTGTGTTTTGCACCTAAATCTCTCACAAGTTGCAAGTATATTTTGATGCTATCTTCAGTAATGTATGTCCCACTAATACACATGGAGAACATCCTGTGAAATGGACTTGTTCTGTAAAGACTTGGGCCTTAACAGAACAATGCAGTAGCATTGTTGTCTTTTCTAATGAGTCTTGCCTTCTCATGATGGCAGAGAAGGCTAAATGTCACACCAAACTACAAATTCCAGAATTCCATAGCTTTGAGCCATGGCTGTTAAAATGGTGTCAAACTGGATTGTTTCTGCAGTGTGGATGCAGCCAGAGAGGATTTCCACTAGCTAGAATATTCTCTCTTAATGGTTGTTCTCTCTCAACTATCTTTAGATTTGTTTGTTCACAGACTGTCCATTCTTTGCAGAGTTTTTAGGGCTGAAATCTTGCATATTTTTTTTACTGTTAAGGCCAATTACATTTGGGATACTGCTGCTAGGATTGGCTCCTGGTCTGAGGGGAGCCCTGGTAAAGTGCTCCTAGTTTAGCTCCCCACAGTCAGATAAAGATATGTCTACACTGTAGAATTAATGCAGTTTGTCACTGCTTCAGCTGCCATGGCTCAATACTACAGAATGCTGGGATTTGTATTTTTGTGAGATATTTTGTGAGATATTTAGCCTTCTCTATCAGAGAGAGAGAGAGAGAGCCACAACAAAGTACAAACCCCAGGATTCCCCAGGATGGAACCCTGGCAATTAAAATCATGTCAAACTGCATTGATTCTGCAGTGAGGCAGCAGACTGGGTCATAGTGTATAACTGATAGAGTTGGGAGATCCCAGAGTCAGCAGTCCTGCTCATAGATGTGAGGTCTTGACTTGATAGTTAATAATGTCTCACAACAACAACAACAATTTATTTTCATCCCGCCCCTCTGCATAACGCAACCAGGGCGGCTTACAACATTAAAATATACATTCATATCCCACAATTCCACCCCCCCTTAAAATACTATTAAACAGTGACAATTTAAAACACAGTTAAAATAATAACACAAATAATCAAATAACAATAACTACAGCCAAATCAGGGATATGCAGGATGGTTGTCTTTTGGTGGCCAGGATATCTATTCAGGAAAGGCCTGTCATGGTCTGACTTAACCTGTGTATTTTGTTTCCACTGTCTTGCAAAAATAAAAATGGATTATTTTCTTAGTCTTAATTTTTAAGAAGTGGTCTGTATTAGCATTTGAGAGTGGATATTGGTAGAATGCATGCTTGTTCATAGGTGGTGATACATGAATACAGTATATTTTAACCAAATGGTAATGGTTCCACTTTCCATGTGTGGAAGCTTGCATGATTATGAGGAAGCTATGAGAATAGCTTCTTGGTGTAGGTGCAACAGATCAAAATTATTAGTTTAACTGAAAAGCATGTTATTATTTTTTACGAGTGATGCTAAGAAACAAGTACTGTAATCATTACTCCTACTTCTAATACACATTTGTCTTCCTTTTAGGTTTTATTGTGATTACTGTGATACTTATCTCACCCACGACTCTGTAAGTAGAGAGTTTCACAATGTTATGTTTTGAAAGTTAGTCATTTTTTTCCTTTGAAGTATTGTTCTTGAGTACCTATACTAGTCTAACTTCTAAATTTATGATCTGATACTTTTAAGAAAATTTAAAAATAGGCTGATGTGAAATGGGTGATTAATCTGGATAATTTGAGACCAGCTCTCCCCAATGTAGTGCTCTTCAGGTGTGTTGGACTGCAACATCCATCTGTGCATAGCATCACAACAGTCATGGGTGGGGATGATGGAAGTTATAATTCAACACATCTAAAGGTTGGGGAAAGCTGGCTTTGGTGCTCATGTTGCAAATACTCGTATGCATATATGCTTGACTTCACCAAATTAAAACAATGAGAAATAACTGTAAAAGTTAAATATGCATGAGAAAAGTCAAGGTTGTGTAGTGAAGAGCATGTAAAAATATCTGCAAGATCTTTTGAGTGAGTTTGGCAAACCTATTATATTGATATGTTAAATATGTGCACTAAACTTGTATTTGAAGAAACAACTTAAAATATGTGTTGATCATGTTTATCTAAGATCTTTGTGGGAGCTATTTTAGATACAGCTATTATGATTTTCAAGGAGTTTATTCCCAGCTAAGTATGCAGGATTGCAGTCTTCTTATATTGCTTATAAAGTTTGGCATTCATAGGTATGGTTAGTGCTTGTAGAACAGAGTTCTTTATTTTGCAGCCATCTGTGAGAAAAACCCATTGCAGTGGTAGAAAACATAAAGAAAATGTGAAAGACTACTACCAAAAATGGATGGAAGAACAAGCACAGAGCCTGATTGATAAAACAAGTAAGTCATATCAGTACAATTACTGTTGCACAAATTTCTATGAAACTTGATTGTTCTGTATGTAATTGGCATATTTATTTTGGAAACTAATTCAGCTTATTTAGAATTAACTAACATATGTAAATGAAACAACCAGGTTAGATAAGCCTTGCATCACTGGACAAAAACAATCCTTCTAGAGACCATATGAAAGCTTCTTCCTAATTACAGAGACTTTTTTTCTCTCTCATTAGCCTCCAGTTTTCTTATGATTTCTGTTTTGGTAACCCAACTTACTGATCAGTACTTTTTTAATATGCTGGGCACAGGTAGCTGGTTAGGCAGGCACGTCTGCTTTCTCCTTTTCTTTCTGTTCTGCTGTTCATGCATGCTGAATAAGGAATTCTGGAGGCAGCTGCTCTATACCTTGGCTGTTTTAGCCACATTGAATCCCATTTTGGGAGAAAGGCAGGATATAGATCCGATAGATAAAATAAAATAAATTTTAGGAAGATGCGCCTAACTGCAGTGTGATTGTCTGGAGTAGAATCCCATTCTTCCCCAGCCCAAATTTTTATTGCAGACATACTGCTGCAACCCAAAGCCAAAAGCATGCGTTTGTCCAGCCTTCCGTAACTTTCCTCTCAATGCTGATGCTCCTAAAAACCATCCAGCCAGACAGAGCGGAAGGGGGACTGAGGGACGTAAAAGGCTTTGTTAACTGAAATATGCTTGTACATCCCTTAGTTAACTCTTCTTTCAATTATGAAGGAATTTACAAATAAAAGTACAAAACTGACAACATACTCTATTAAAATAACACTATTAAAATAGTAAAACTTAAGGGGGAAGCAGACGGCACAAAGGGCCGTTTTGGAGGCAAGGAAGGGGAGGGGCAGCCGCACGGTGGGCGCCCCAACCCCTTCCCGAAGGCATTGTCGGAGCGCCGGCCCCTCCGCACGGCCGGCGCTCCGACGATGCCTTTCTGCCGCAGCGTCCACACACGCTGCAGTGGAAGAGCCACCGAAGGTGCGCCGCCAGCCTTTTGCGGTGCACCTTCGATGACTTGTGGAAGGAGCGCTATTTCAGCGCTCCTTCCAGGGGCAGCGAAGCTGCGCCACGGGGCCGAAGTGTGCAGATACCTCGGCCCCGCGGCGCAGCTTCCCAGGGCGGCCCAGGGAAGCTTCCCCCCTTAGTTACATATATTCAGAAGCAAAATAACATGTACGATAGATTGTTCAATAAGCATTTCCCCAGCCAGCATTTGAGGAATCCAAGCGTCTGGGCAAAGAGGTGCATCTTGAACAACCAGTAAAAATGCTGATTCACTCCCAAAGGAAAGTTCCATAATACAGGCCACAACCAAAAAAGGCTCTGATCTGTATCACTGCTCCCCGTTGTTGAGCATGCCTGCTTTAATATTCTCAAATGCTGTACTTATACATACTGTGGAAGTGGTTCAACAAGTAGTTGGACTCCAAGTTTGTTGAATGTTGCATACTTACCAGGAAGTTACTCCCTTAGAACTAATGGAATTTAGTTATGAGTAGATCACAGTGAAGATGTTGCAGAGTTCCTTAGACCTGTTTTGACAGATGGGTACATTTTCTGTCTGTTTAGTGCTCTTTTCTCATTTTTGTAATGATGAAAGTACAGTCTGTTGAAATTGCTGCAGCTGGCAGTTGTGCATCTGAAGAGACTGTGCATAGCAACCTTTGGATAGTTGCAGTTGGCATTTACTTGGTCAAATGTTGGGGGAAATTGTCAAGAAATCTTAGAATGTACCTTTCAAACCCTACCTGTTTGTTTTTTCATTAATGTAGCTGCTGCATTTCAACAAGGAAAAATCCCACCCACTCCATTCTCTGCTCCACCTCCAGGTGGAGCTATGATACCACCACCACCTAATATCCGTAAGTACAATTGTTGATATTTGATCTCTGACTAGAATGGAAGAGTGAAACCTGTCTTAGTATATCTTACAGGAACAATGTCTTTTTGGGATAGTTTGGGGGAGGGATATTATAATTTATAGCAGGGGTAGGCAACCTTTCCCCTTTAAGGGCCGACGGACTTCAGCTCCCAGAAGCCTCAGCCATGTTGGCCAATAGTCCCATGTTGGCCAATAGCTCCTGGGATTCTGGGAGCTGAAGTCCCTTGGCCCTTAAAGGGGAAAGGTTGCCTACCCCTGATTTATAGCAACTGTTTATTAGTTGGGAAGATAGCTGCACTTATTCCAGTAAAGAGCTTCACTTATGAATAACATACAACAAAGTCTGCAGCCAGCCTTTTGGCTTAGATCAGGGGTAGGCAACCTTTCCCCTTTAAGGGCCGAGGGACTTCAGCTCCCAGAAGCCTCAGCCATGTTGGCCAATAGTCCCATGTTGGCCAATGGCTCCTGGGATTCTGGGAGCTGAAGTCCCTCGGCTCTTAAAGGGAAAAGGTTGCCTACCCCTGGCTTAGATGCTAGTGAAATCCCTTAAAGTGAAGAAAAAGAAGCTGATTACAAAAAATATTTGTTGGCAGTTTTTAACAAAACTAAAACAGTTTGTATTTGTCTCTGAGAAGTTTGATTGATGAGCAAACCTTGCTAACATATTTACCTACTCTTGTCATACATTAGCTGGTCCTCCACGGCCTGGGATGATGCCAGCACCCCATATGGGAGGACCTCCAATGATGCCAATGATGGGCCCACCTCCCCCAGGAATGATGCCAGTTGGGCCCGGTAAGTTTTACCTCACATGAATGCTTCTATACTTTGCAATTTGAAGGCATATGTGTGTTTATACACAGTATTCTTTAGAACAGCTTGAGTTCCCATATGGGTTTTATCTACTTCAGAGGTGAGGAAAATGTGACCCTCCAGTGTTGTTGAACTGCAAATCCCATAATCTCTAGTTGGCACAGGCAGTGGTGATGGATGATGGGGGTTGCAGCCAAACAACTTTCAGAGAGCCACACATTTCCCACCCTGCCCTCCTCTAAACAGGTTAGGATGGTGGGGGGAGAAGCTCACCCATTTCTCCAATATCATGATTAATTCACTTTTCTCTCCATATAAAATTCCTGCAAAATTGCTACTGTTGATTTAAATGTTGATATCTCAGTGTTTCTTCTTCAGTATAATTAGATTGCAAGCAGTTTTACTGTAGACATAGGACCCTGACTGTTACGAGTTATTACACTGGGATATAACAACTATATGTTTTAGAGAAGATAGGCAGGTATAAACTACAAACTGCATTGTATCTTGCTGTTTTGTTCATGATGTCCATAAACATCTCCAAATGCCTTTAGTATCTTACCCTTGTTTTGATTTGTTGTATTTCTTGAATGACATCATAAGTAGAACTAGTGAACTGGGGCTGGGGATTCACCTGAATGTTTTTTTTGGGGGGGTTACATTAGTGTGACTGAGGATTACACTAGTGCATCTACCTTTTCTGGCATTGGGGAGGAATGGTACACAGTACTTCATGATACAGCAGTTTTGCTTGATAGCACAATGGCTTCTGGACAGGACCTGGGTGCAGCCCCCTGATCCACATGGCCACTGATTGGCTATGCTGGTATACCAGAAAAGCTTTGTGACACTACTGCTAGAAAAGTTGTCTTTATCTTCTCTCTCTGGTACCTGGACATTTCTGTAATTAATATGACAGAACTTTGTATTGCAAGCTTCAGGCAAGATCTCAGCCATACTTCTTATTCTAAACAGGTAGTAATCCTTTCACTTGTTCTTAGGCACATTTTGTGCCAGGAATGGGGAGCCTTTTTTGGCCCAAAATGCTAATTTGAGAATGGTCTTGGGGTGTAGTATTCCACCAGTTGCTGGAGCCAAGAACGGAGCAAAGTAGGTGGATTCAATACAGATTATATCAGTTTGCTCAACAACAACCATTTTTAGGCATGTAAAGCGCAGCACAATTCTTTGCATATCTTCTCAGAAGTAAGCCCCAGTGCAAAACCTTCCATTGCTGAAAATTACATTTCCTATTTGAAAGCATTACTAGGCCTTCCCTGGCAATAAAGACAAGGCTGTTAAAATGTTAAAGGGAGTGACTCACAGTCCAGAGCAACTTGGGTAGATTGCTGATACAAAGGGGGGCAGGGGGAAGCACATAGAAAGTTTGCTTGTGCTAGTTTTGGAGAGCAATAGTGCTGGCTGATAACTGAAGTGCTAAATGGCTGTATAATACTGTCCCAATGGAAATATAATGGCCCAAACATGGTTTGACTATGATAAGTATTCTTCAGGCCAATGGGTGCCTTCCTCCACTTTCTTCCTGATTTTTTTACATTTTACTGCTACTAGGAACTTCGATCGGCAAACAATGCTTAGGAGGCTTTTGTGATTAACAGTAACAGCTATTCAGATGTCATGCAAAACAGTGCTTGGTCAGAAAAACAAAGAAAAAGGTTCTAATAGTTCCCACACTGTGCTTCAACCATGGTATCTAAGCCAGGCTACTGTTAGTCAAGCTGTGCTGAAACAGACAAAGTGACTGGTGCTAGTTACTGTTCACAGTGTTTTATTACCTTTTATTGACCAGGTATGCCCAGTCATTTAGTTTTTCCTTTAACTGATGTTTGCCTGCTCACATTTAGGGTTGAAACCAAGAATAGAGACATGAGCTTGCATGTAAGTCCCATATCGCAGTCCTCACTGTGCATTGAATGTGAATATCTAAACAGGACCTTGTAACTACCCTCTGTTAAATGTGGTTTAAAAGCTTCTGTGACCAGGCTACAGAACATTGTTACAGAGCACTCTTTGGATTTCATGCTGAACATGTGAAGGTCTAGCCTGCTTCTGAGTTCACATGGGGGTTCAGGGGCAGACTTTATGTGCATACACACATTACTGTCCATTTATAGTCCTACATATAAACAAATGCATACAGCTTCTGAGTTAAGTTATTTTTATAAATGCCATCATGTAAAATACCAAATATATAATAAGGTGGGGAATGGCAACTTACTAATGACTTAAAATACCTACATAGCAAGTTGCAAGGGTAGAGCAAACCCTTGGGCAGTTTTGAAAGTTCCATGGCCTGCTCAGCATTTGGAGGACATTAATCTAGTAAGCACTATCATAGGTTTGATTGATAGACAAAACAATGTCCTGGATGCCCATCCACAAAACAATTCTATTTATGGAATTAGGGTGTCCCCCGCCCTCTTCTATCTCTGTAAAACATCATGTGACCCTTGAAAGCTCGCCCTGAGTGGTAAGGATTGTTTGGAATGTGGGGAGGGGTATAAAAGAGTTGTAGCTGCATGGAGGAGTTCTCTAAAATCACCACCTTCCACCTTGAACAAGTGGAAGTTTTTTGATTGTGTGGTAAGAAATGCAAAAATAAAATTAAACTTTCTGAAGTCACACACCACCTTTAGTGGCGGTGGCAAGCTGCCCCTTTCCTCACTGGATTGGGGCCGCAGCACTGCACACCACAGCCCCGATCTGGCCTTTCTGCAGTGCAAAAAAGCTACAAAAAAGCAGCTTCTTTTCGTGCCACAGAAAGGGTGCCTTATCTGCTATCGTGGCTCTCCAGCGGCTCTTCAGCACAGCACTTCTGAACTCTATGCCAAAGACATGCTCTTTTTCCGCTCACTGTGCGATTGCTTGGGAGGCGTGATGCTGGCCTGGTGGCGGAGTCGGGGCAGCTGGCAGGCGGATGCCACATCCCCACTCTGCCCCCAGGCCTGCTCTTTATGCTGGTCAGTACAGTCTGTTATTGTCTAGCAATGTTCACTCTTTGAAACCTCCTCTGAGAAATGTCCTTTTTGATATCAGTTTTTGTAGGAATTGTCAGGAATTTGATCAGCAAAGGGTGAATACATAACGTAAGCTTTACATTTGCTCTGCCTACTATAGCTCCAGGAATGAGACCGCCCATGGGAGGACATATGCCAATGATGCCAGGGCCACCGATGATGAGACCTCCAGCCAGACCTATGATGGTGCCAACCAGACCAGGAATGGCTCGTCCAGACAGATAAAGTGGAAGTGGACTTGCATTGATTTGATGTATGCCTTTCTGTGACAGACAGCCGTGGGAGTTATATTGGCCAAAACAAGAAGCAACCTGTTGTTTTTCAGTCTCGATTTTAAATTGGGGGAGGGGAAAGAAGAGGCATGTTGGACTAATGCTTTGTAGTATGTTTGAAATACATTTTTCTTGTGCTTTGTTAGAATAAAATACTGGTCCTTGGTAGACACAATTACAGTGTCTCATTCATGCTATGGACAAAGTATTGTACTATTCATGAAAACTAAAGATTTAATGCCTGATTCCTCATGGCTTATAGTTGCAACTTATGCTTCTTTCTTTGAACAAGTCACTGTCTCTGCTCTGCACTGGTAGTGATAGTTTTCATTCCCTCCACAAGAGCTGTACACTGTTTGTTTTCTTCCCCCAATTTCTTGCCTCCACATACTTCCCTAAGATCATTATTTCTTGTGATCGTCTGCCTTGGAGGCTCCCTTCAAGCAGTATTTCTACCTACAATTCTTCCTCTGGTACCATTTCCCTCCTATAGATTATATCAAATGATGTCCCTCCACTAGTAGAATGGACAACACGTAAGATAATTCACACCCCAACCCCTTTCCATTAATACCCCAGATCTTCTCTGGAATGTTGGAGACTCCGCAGAGCAGATCTGAGAAGTCAGCCGCATGAGATGAGATGAAGGGGAAGTGCTGTTATGGAAGCAGAGGCAGCATTGAATATAACCCTTTCTTTGTGGCTGGACAGTCCAGTATTTTAAACTGATTTTTAAAATCCATATCTGCACTTTGATTTTTTTTAAAAAAACTAAATTTCTCCTTGCTTTATTTAGAAATAATAATCAAGTTAATCTAATCAGAAATATGGTACCTAGTCTTCTATTTAACATTGCATAAACAATCCACAGTTGTGTCACTCATACATGTGGGAGTTACCAACAATCAAGATACAGGCTGAGTGAGACTGTGTTTGTGTAGGTGCAGCTAGGCCGATTAACATAACGTAATTAAGGTAAAGAGATAGTACAGTCACCCCTCTGTTTTCATGGACTTGGAGTCCGAGTCCCTCGCCTGTTTGCGGGTGGCAAACAGAGGGGGACAAAATGAGGTGGGCACCCACAGACACACACCACCATTCAAGCCAATGGGGCATGAATATTGGTGATTTTCAGTTTTCGCAGGGGGGTCTAGAACAGATCCCCCTCAAAAACGGAGGGGTGACTGTATAGGAAAAGGAGATTAAAGGGCCCTCACACTGGGACAGAGGAAAATGAATGTCATGGCTTCTTCCAGGTATGAAAAATACCATCTCTCAGAACATCGTGAAGAAATTGTTTCATTGAATTTAAAAAAAAAAAAGCTGTCAAATATTATCTTTAAAAATTACTTAAAGTATACTGCCCTAGATACTGTAAATGGCTCTGCTGAGTTGTAAATGAACATATGTTACTGATCAGATTTGTTTGTTTAAGAAACAGTGACAATCTCAGGGAAACTTTAATTAGATCTGTGGTTTTAATTTGACAGTTTTCTCTTTGTGATCCAAGGCTGCATCTGAACTGCAGAAATAATGCAGTTTGACACCACTTTAACTGCCATGGCTCAATGCTATGAAATTCTGGGATTTGTAGTTTGGTGTGCTACTCAGCCTTCTCTGTCAGCTCTGGGACAACAACAAACTACAAATCCCAGGATTCTGTAGCAATAAACCATGGCATTTAAAGTGGTGCATTATTTCTGCAGTGCAGATAAGGCCTGAATCATTGATTTAATCTCATCCAGCCTGGGGCTGGGAAAGAAAAAGGTAAAAGAAAAAAAGATCCAAAAGAGCTGTGGAAAGAAGCTGTGTGGGTTTTTGGGTTTTTTTAAAGAGTTTGATGGATCTAAGTGATCCCTGAGCATTGTCTGTCTACTTATGCTTGAATGCAGAGGAGGATCACATAACCCACCCACTCCTTCAATGTGGGCCCTGATCTCTAAGTTCCTTATGTCCCTTGCACTGTGTGTTTCAGTCCTGGGTCCCACTCCCCCAAAAAACTGGAAGTAATATCTGGTTATTAGTGTTTTGGAGGAGGGGGATTACCTCTAGTTTACAGCAACTTAACAAATTTTATTAAATTGCTCCCCATGTCCCCAGAGGACTGAGTAAGACTTTTTATGGGAGAGGAAATGTCAAATTTGCACTGGTGTGTGTGCGTGCTCCTTTTTGCAGCTGTATATGAAACTTGCACGGCTCCAAGTCTTCTCTGTTTGTTAAAGTAACGATTTATTTTCCTTGAACAGGACACAAATTGTAGTTCACTAATGTATTTCAAGCACTTTTCACATCTGGAATACCAAGACAGATTTTACACTGCAGGAGGGGAAAAGATAATGTTCTTATATTTGGATAATATTGTTAGTATTCATTATTATCATTATCATCCTCTCATCTTTTTCCCAGTTTGGTGGCTAGTATAGTATATGTAAACCCATTTAGCACACTATAAATCCATTTCACAAAATATGCACTTATTTGTTTGGTAAATATACCTGTATATGCTGCCTTTCAGCTAAAACCCCTCAGATGCAATAGGAAAACAAACAATACAATTAAAAACAAACTGTAACATTTAAAATTGTTTTTACAACAGCAGCAAGTAAAACATTGAGCCAGATGTTACCATCAGCAAACTTTCTGTAAACTTCAGGGATGCACTGCTGTGCAGGCACTTCTTACAGACTGACTGAAAAAACACTACTGCACAAGAAATGGAAATTGGCCCTTCAGATGTTCTTGGACAGCAACTCGCAACATTTCCTCACTGTTCACTATATTGATCAGCAATGCGGGAGTTGCAGTTCAGCAGCATTGGAAAGGCCACCCTATCCACACCCCTGCAATCCATTCTGAGCCTGGATTGTGGAGTGTAAATGACCATATGAACAACTTCTGGTTATGCAAGGCTCGGATTGCATGGGCACAAGCCATGCTTTAATGTGGACAGATGCAATCACTAAAGTTAATGAGCTTTGCACAATGCTGATGTTCTTTGATCTAAAAAGTATGCATGACTACTTGCCAGTGCAGAATCTTAGTCATGGAAGATTGGCATTCCCAGGCCTTCCTCAAAGGAGTATGTGGCCTGTCTTAAAATGAGTCATGTTTGCTTTCTTTAAACTCTGAAGTGTGTGGTCAGAAATGTAATCTTCAGTATTTCCTAAAGAATTCCTGGCATACTTACCTAATCTGAAATGCAACTGACGGTTACTTGTGCAAGAAACTACTTTTGTCCAATGAACTGTGAATATGACCTGGTTTGGTAATTCTTTATTAGCAAATTAAGGCAATTATACAAGACTGTATGTGTTACCTAAGATACAGTCCCATTTGCTCTCATTTTAATCCAACATAGGTGCAAGCAATTGATTGCCTCCCCCACACACACCAGTCAAGAAGCAGAAATAGGTATTTTAAGTCTCAGAATATCTGTACCTCTGGTACATTATTATTATTATTATTATTATTATTATTATTATTATTATTATTACCTGCCTCTCCTTGCGGCTCGAGGCAGGTTGCAACATAGTTAAGAACACAATCGTTAACATAAAATACACACTAAAAATGCAACTCTACACAATATTTATATTAAAATACATAAAACAATTATTAAATATAAAATTCATATTTAAAATTCATGATTAAAACTGCCTGGATAGGCTTGCTGGAAGAGATAGGCCTTCAAATGTGTTTTATATTCCAACAGCTGATCTAGCTGTTGGGTCTCTTCTGGCTGGTCATTCCACATATCTTCAAAGATTCAACTTTCCAGTTAACCCAGTCGTTATTTTTCCCACTGTTCTCCCCTCTGCAGTATTAGGTCTGGAGAA
Source organism: Phrynosoma blainvillii (assembly GCA_026167975.1). Taxonomy (NCBI): domain Eukaryota; kingdom Metazoa; phylum Chordata; class Lepidosauria; order Squamata; family Phrynosomatidae; genus Phrynosoma; species Phrynosoma blainvillii. The sequence continues at coordinate 244,474,042 of JANUYF010000004.1, forward strand.
ATCAAAACTATCCTTGATAAGTTGTTTTCCTGGGCAACAATTTACTTCATGCACCTGAGGAAGTAGACTAAAGTCCAAAACACACTGCAGAAATAATCCAGTTTGAGACCGCTTTAACTCCCCTGGCTCAATGATAGGTAATTCTGGGAATTGTATTTTTTTCTGAGACATTGAGCCACCTCTGTCAGAGAGCTCTGGTGTCACAATAAACTACAGTTCCCCAGGATTCCCTAGCACTGAGCCAGGGCAGTTAAAGCAGTCTCAAACTGGGTTATTTCTGCAGTGTGTTTTGGACACAAGTCTATGAAAATTCATGCTATAACTTCTTTCACAATTAAACTCTGAAAGATGCTACAGATCTCTTTGCATACTGATACTTCAGACTAACACAGCCATGTCTCAATTCTTGATAAGTTGCCATCTATCCATCTCGTGCTCTGTGTTAAGAGACTGTTTCATAAAGGGACGTGGGAACAATACTTTAGATTGACACTAACAACTGTGAAAAAGCGACATCACAAATAAAAATTAGGCAGTAGACAAATTAAAATATTGTAAAATCTTAAGACAAAACATAAAGAGCAAGTAACTATTGTCATGGACTGCCAAAAAATAATAATAAATGAGTTCAAGAGCAAACCAAGCCTGAACTCTCCCTAGAAGCCCAAATGACTATGGCTGCATCTGCAATGCAGAAATAATCCAGTTTGACACCACTTTGACTGTTATGGCTCAATGCTATGGAATTCTGGGATTTGTAGTTTTTGCAGCACCAGAGTTCTCTGATAAAGACTGCTAAGTGTCTCACAAAATTACAATATCCAGAATTCTACACCATTGAGTCAGGGCAGTTAAAATGGTGTCAAACTGCTTGATTTCTGCATTGTAGATGCAGCCCGAGGCTATTGTTCTTGCTGTTGTTGCTAACTGCCCCTGAGTCGATCTCAACCCATGGAGACCCTGTGGAATAGACACCTCCAGGAACCCTTATCTTCCACTTCTCTGTTTAGTTTCTGCAATGCCATGCCCGCATCTCCCCTGATTGAGTCAATCCATCTGGCACAGGGGTAGGCAACCTTTCCCCTTTAAGGGCCGAGGGACTTCAGCTCCCAGAAGCCTCAGCCATGTTGGCCAATAGTCTCATGTTGGCCAATAGCTCCTGGGATTCTGGGAGCTGAAGTCCCTCGGCCCTTAAAGGGGAAAGGTTGCCTATCCCTGATCTGGCATATGGTCTTCCTCTCCTTCTGCCCTCTACCTTTCCTAGCATTACTGTCTTTTCTAGTGATCCATGTCTTCTCATTATATGGACAAAGTACATCAGTCTCAATTTTATCATCTTGGCTCCTAATGAGATCTCTGGCTCGATCTGTTCCAAGACCCATTTGTTTGTCTTTTTGGCTGTCCACGGTATCCTAAGTATTCTTCTCCAGCACCACATTATCTCAAATGAGTTTATTTTCCTTCTGCCTGCTTTGTTTACTGTCCAGCTCTCACCTCCAAACATAGTGATGGGGAATACGATGGCTTGAAGAACTCTTAACTTTTGTGCTCAGTTGTATATTATTACTCTTCAGTAGTTTTTCTAGTTCTTTCATAGCCAATGTACTTTGGACATATCATGAGATGTCATGACTCACTGGAAAAAGATGATAATACCCAGTCAAGTGGAAAGCAGTAGGAAAAGAGGAAAATTACATTACAGATGGATATATTCAATAAAGGAAGCCATAACTCTGAGATTACAAGGCCTGAGCAGGGCTGTTGATGACCAGGGCTCACTGAGGTCTCATTCACAGAGTTACCACAAATGGAAGCCAGCTTGACTGAAAATAACAACAGATTCACTCCTTTTGGTTTCCCTACTTTCACACTACAGAATAATATCACTGTGACACCACTTTTAATTGCCATGGCGACATCCTATGGAATTGTGGTTCTCCTACTTTCACACTACAGAATTCATAGAATTTGAAGAGACCCCAAGGGCCATCCAGTCCAACCCCAGCCATGCAGGAACTCCCAATCAAAGCATCCCTGATAGATGGCCATCCTGCCTCTGTTTAAAGACCTCCAAAGTAGGAGACTCAACCATCCTCCGAGGGAGTGTGGTCCACTCTCGAACAACCCTTACTGTCCGGAAGTGCCTCCTAATGTTTAGGTGGGATCTCTTTTCCTGTAGCTTGCATCCATTGTTCTGTATCCTAGTCTCTGGAGCAGCAGAAAACAAGCTTGCTCCATCCTATTGCTCTGCAGAGGGGCGGGATATAAATAATAATAATAATAATAATAATAATAATAATAATAATAATAATAAATAATCTTCAATATGACATCCCTTCACATACATAAACGGGGCTATCATATCACCTCTTAACTGTCTCTTCCCCAGGCTAAACATACCCAGCTCCCTAAGTCTCTCCTCATAGGGCATGATTTCCAGACCCTTCACCATTTTAGTTGCCCTCCTTTGGACACGCTCCAGCTTGTCAACATCGTTTTTGAATTGTAGTGCCCAGAATTGGATACAGTATTCCAGGCGAGGCCTGACCAAAGCAGAATAGAATGACACTATTATTTCCCTTCATCTGGACACTGTATTTCATTGATGCAGCCTAGAATCGCATTGGCCTTTTCAGCTGCCGCATCACACTGTTGACTCATGTTCAACTTGTGGTCTACCTGGACTCCTAGATCCCTTTCACACGTAGTCTCGTTAAGCCAGGTGTCCCCCATCTTATATCTATGCATTTCATTTTTTTGCCCTAAGTGCAGTACCTTACATTTCTCCATATTGAACTTCATTTGGTTAGTTTTGGCTCAGCTTTCTAATCTATTAAGGTCATTTTGAATTTTCATCCTGTCCTCTGAGGTATTAGCTATTCCTACTAATTTGGTGTCATCTGCAAATTTGAGAAGCATGCCCCCTATTCCCTCATCCAAATCATTGATAAAGATGTTGAATAGAAGTGGGCCCAGGACAGAACCCTGTGGCACCCCACTGGTCACTGTGTGAATTATAGCTATGGAATCCTGGGATCTCCAATATGTGGGGGAATAGCCAGAATTCTCAGAGAGCTCTAGTAGCTCCCCAGACTATAAACCCCAGGATTCCAGAAGATGCAGCCATGACAGTTAAAGCAGAATCATACCGCTATTATTATGCAGTGTGAATGTATGGATAATAGTCAGGCAGTCCTCTATGTGGTTTCCAGTGTGGCAGCGACCTCCTTTAAAACATTGTGCTCCCAGTTCTTCCTCAGTTCCACTTTAGAATTCAAACACCAGCCTTCTTATTAGAGAGCAGCCATTTTGTGTAAAATAAATCTATAAATGTTGTTGCAGGGATATGCCCTCCCACCCAATCCACCCCATATATAGAAGGAGTGTTGTGCCGGACAGAGGTTGTATCCGCACAGTAGAAATAATCCAGTTTGATGCCACTTTAACTGCTATGGCTCTGGGAATAGTAGTTTATTGTGGCACCAGAGCTACCCATTCAACTCATCTTTCTCAGGGTAACTCTGCATGTGGAATCCCAGTTAATTAGTCAAGACAAATTAACCTGTCAACGTTAATATAAGATGATCTTAAGAAAATTAACAGTAAATCATGTCAATAAAATCTTTTATGAAATTCAATTAATCTTTATCAGGTATATAACAACAACAACAACAACAACAACAACAACTCTGACACCATGATATTACTTAGTTAATTAAGAGAAATTCATCCTATCAACATTAATGTAAGACAGTCTTGATAAAATTAAAAGTAAATCTTGTAAATAAAAACTGTTTTGTGAGATTCAATTCATCTTTATCAGGCTAAATAATAATAATAATAATAATAATAATAATAATAACTCTGATACCCTGATATTAATTAGCTAATTAGTTAATTAGTGAAGAGAAATTCATCCTATCAACACCAATTTAAAATGGTCTTGAGAAAATTAACAGTAAATCGTGTCAACAAAAACTGTTTTGTGAGATTAAACTCATCTTTATCAGGGTATATAATAATAATAATAATAATAATAATAATAATAATAATAATAATAATAATAAGTTGAATCTCACAAAAGAGTTTTTTTGGTGAGATTTCTGGGAATAGCACTTTATTGTGGCTCCGCTCTGGTGCCACAACAAAGTGCCATCCCCTGAGTGCCACAGCCTTGGAGCCATGGCACTGAAAAGCGGCGTCAAAGCGGATTATGGACGCAGTGCGGAGGCAGCCTAGGCCGCAGTTGCCTTGGCAACCAAGGCCTAGGCGGCTATGAGCCAACAGAGGGCGCCGTTCCACCGCCGAGTCCCTTCAGGGACGGAGGGAGGGAGCGAGGCCGCGGTGGCCGCGGTGGAGGCCGGGATCCTGGCTGGCAGAGGAGGCGGGCGAGAAGCGGGCCTGAGGCGATGGAGGGAGGCACGACGACGGGGCGCCGGGGCCATTAGAGGGCCCCCCTCGTCGCCCCGCTTCCCTGGCCCGCCATGGCTGGCCTCATCAAGAAGCAGATCCTGAAGCACCTGTCCAGGTGAGTGAGCCCTCTCTGAGGCAGGAGGAGAAGGCTGAGGTACACCAGGAAACCCCACCGCTACCACCATTATTGTTATTTATAATTGTTTTCCTGGTTGTTGTGTGCTTTCCAGTCCTTTCCGACTTATGGCCACCCTAAGGAGAACCTGTCATGGGGTTTTCTTGGCAAGGGTTGCTTCAAAGGTGTGTGTGTATGTGTGTGTCTTTGGCCCTGATGCCCATCCTCTGAGGCTGAGAGAGTGTGACTCGCCCAAGGTCATGGCCGAGCCGGGATTCGAACCCTGGTCTCTAGAGTGGTAGTCCCAAGCCACACTGGCTCTGGTTAGGAGTAGCGTCATTTTCTTTCCCCTCTAATAGAAAGTGTTGTTGTTGTGTGCCTTCCAGCCTTTTCTGCCTTATGGCGACCCTAAAGCGGCCCTATCATGGGGTTTTCTTGGCAAGGGTTTCTCCAAAGGGGGTTTGGCCATACCCATCCTCTGAGGCTGAGAGAGTGTGACTTGCTTCATTTAATCATGGCTGAGGCAGGATTCGAACCGAGGTCTCCAGATCCCTAGTCCAACGCTCAAACCACTCCTGGCTCATCTTTTCCCTAGATGTTTGGTTTCCCCTCCAAATGTTGTTGTTTTCTCATTTGCTCAGGTTTCATCTCTCCTTGAATTTTCTGCCCTTCTCTCTTTTCTGCCTTCACCCCTCATTTGGCATCTTTTTGTTGCCATTTAATCTTCTAGGCTTGACCTACTAATGTTATTACAGTGAGTCCTTGTAGTTTCCTTCAAGAACCAAAATCCATAGATGCTCAAGTTCCATTAAATACAATGGCACAGTAAAATGGTGTCCTTTATATAAAATGGCAAAATCAAGGTTTGCTTTCTGGAATTATAATTTCTAAATATATATATATATATATATATATTTTCAAACTTTGAATGGTTGAATCTGTGGACAAAGAATCCGTGGATACAGAGAGAAAACTGTATTTCTTTTTCTATTTTATTGTTTGGTATACGTATATATCACCTTTTTGTATATGCAAATGTAAAATGTTCTCAAAAGTAAAGTTTAGAAAAATGACAAGAAAGCGTTGCGCATAACAGTAGTAAAGCAGTACTGGATCAATGCAGTTTTGACACCGCTGTAACTGCCTTGGTTTAATCCTGTGGAATTTTGGGATCTGTAGTTTTGTGAGATACTCAGTTTCCTCTCAGAGAGCTCTGGTGCCACAACAAACTACAAATCCTAGGATTCCATAAAATAGAGCCATGACAGTTAAAGTTGTATCAAACTGCATTAATTTTCAAGGACTGTTCTCATGTTCACTGAGTAGAAGCTACTATATACTGTACAGTGGGCCCTTAGTATCCACTGAGGTAGATACCAAAATCCATTGATGCTCAAGTCCTATTAAATACAGTGGTGTAGTAAAATGATGTCCCTTATATAAAATGGCAAAATCAAGGTTTACTTCTGGAATTATAATTTTAAAACACATTTTCAAGCTTTGAATGGTTGAATCTATGGATAAAGAATCCATGGATACAGAGAGAAAACTGTATTTCTTTTTCTATTTTATTGTTTTGTTATGCTGGCCAAACGGCTGTAATAAAGATGTATGTATGTATTGTTTTGCATATGCCTATATAACCGCTTCCCTGGGATTTTTCTCCTGCTCCAGAGAAGGCTAACATTTGCACAAAGCAAAAGGAGGCTGACCGTCTTCTCATTTCTCCCTGTCCCATAAAAGGGCCTGAGGATCCTCCACCCAGTTTGTTCAGAAACTTTATCTCTTCAGATACTTGTTTGTTTAGTTTTCCTCTTGGTGCTCAGAAGCTATTGTGGGATACTAACTGGGTGTATTTTTTCTCCTGTACTGAGCATTAGTAACATGACGTAATTGAATTTTTTTAAGGTAGAGAGGACAAGATCATGAGCAGTTAGTAATAGGGAAGGAACAAGTAGTTGATCCTAATTTGTCTGAAACTGTAGGAAAAATGCAAGGAGCTTGAGGAAGTTATATACTAGGGTGACTATGGTCCAAAACACGCTGCAGAAATAATCCAGTTTGAGACCGCTTTAACTACTCTGGCTCAATGCTAGGGAAATCTGGGAATTGCAGTTTTGTGAGACATTTCGCCTTCTCTGTCAGAGAGCTCTGGTTCCACAATAAACTACAATTTCCAGGATTCCCTAGCACTGAGCCGGGGCAGTTAAAGTGGTCTCAAATTGGATTATTTCTGCAGTGTGTTTTGGACCTATGTTCACTAGAATTGATGGGAGTTGCAATCCAACAACCTCTGGAAGATATCACATTCCTTATCCCTACTTTATAGAACCAACATGAGTACATTCTTTTACAAATACATTGCAACCAAGAACCAGTGTGATTTATATATATTCATTATATATATTTTGGGAGAAAGAAAAATGCAAATTACTGCTGTTTAAATAGAGGAAACCTGGACTAAAATCTTAATCTTGCAACATAAAAGTTCACCGTCTCTGTTGCTGTATAATCTCCACATTATGGTTGCTAAACAGAGATGGTGAACTTTATGTTGCAAGATTTAGATTTTAGCCCAGATTTCTGCTGTTTAAGCTGCAGTAATTTGCAACTGTTCTTTCTCCCATAAACATATAATGAATGTATTGACCAGCCATCTAGTGCAGGCATATAACTGCATATACCAGTTCTTATGGCAAATGCTGTGTACCATACCTACTAAAAAGTTGTTTGTGTTTCTATCATAGTATTTCCCATATTTTAAAACATCGCATGAAAGCTTTGCATACATAATATCATGTGATAATTCATCTGAGAATCTTAAGAGTCCCCAAATGGGTCAAAAGCTACCTTTTGCTCATAATACTGACTGAAAAACCAAGACATAGGGAAGTGAAAGAGCATGTCTTTCACTTCTGTTGGCTAAGACTTTTCCATGTCATCAGTTAACATGTGCCCTAATCATGTTATTTTCCTTTACTGCAATACTCCCTCATAATGGTATGCTATTTAGTCTAGACATTATGGGAAATGTATAGTCTTGGGTGAAAAGAAACAGCCATCATCCTGCTCCTCCTTGTCTCTCTTTGTTTCTAAAAACTATACGGCTGTTATGTTCAGGCACAGAAGAGAGAGAATGCACCATTGTTGGCAGAAATAGAAAGGAAGGCTTCAGTCATGGCTGTTTACTTCTGAAAACTGACACTGAAAAATAAGGGGGCCATCAATGTGAACCGAGGCAACTTAGAGCTGAGAACACACACAACACCCCCTTTCTCCTTTTTATTTACTTTTCACATATCTTTCCAGTTTTTTCAAGGTACTAATGTCATCATATATAGCTTTCTCCCGTTGCTCTTGCTTGTTTCCAGCAATTCTGGGACTTAGATTAGGAGAGGCAGTGGCTGCCTCACTGCGTTTGTTGACTGCCTGGGCATTTGGAACTGATTTTCCTCACTCCTAGTGAACATATTAACTATAAATCACACTGGTTCTTGTTTGCAATGTATTTTTAGAAGAATCCACTCATGCTGGTTCTATAAAGTAGGGACAGGGAGTGTGAGATCCTACAGATGTTGGATTGCAACTCCCATCAGTTCTAGTCAACATAGCCATTTCTCAGGGTTAAGGGGAGTCATATTGCAGCAGCAACTGGAGAACCGCTTACACACATCCCTGATGTAATGCATCAGAGCTTATATTCAGCAAAGAAACATGATCAGAAGTAAACATGAAGACTCACAGAGTAGCATAGGTATGCATGTTTGTGAATACACTAATACTAGTTATATTATATTGTTTTGTGTGCCTTAAACTTGTTAATGACATTTGGTGAGTTTGCCTTTGCCTTCCTCTGAGGCTGAGAGAGTGTGATTTGTCCAAGGTCACTCAGTGGTTTTCCAGGATTGACCAGGGATTGGAACCTTGATCTCCAGAGTCATAGTCCAACACAAGTCACTATCCCATGGTGGCTCTCATACAACCAGTATAATAACAACTAGTTGTCATTGATAGTCACTGTAGGTAAACATTTATTTTGAATATGTTTCTTTGTTTCCTTTTTATCAATTAAAATATTTTTAAATAAATTTAAAAGTCCAAACAGTGCAAGAATAAAAACAAACTACAACTGTACAGCTATATTCCCCATGACAAATTTATTGTGATTGTATTAGTAGATGGTAATTTCCTTTTACTATCTATAACTTACTTCCATTCATGTTACTAAAATGTAACATTCCTAAAACATGTTTCATTCAGACCATGTAATTGTGTTATCTCTACAATTGCATTGAAGCATTGTGTATATATGTTTGTTATATGATAAGAGCAGTATTTTGGAAAAACCACTGGCAAAGCTCAGCGTAAAATTTGAACCATAGTTTCATGTTTTGGCCCTGCTGTGGTAAATTTGATATTTGCAAGCTTTTCATATCATTGGGCTAAAGCTAATACAGGTTTTGGCATTTTGCAAAATAATGTGTAAAGACTTTGATGTAAGTGCCTTGTCTGTAGCTTGCCAGTGAATGTATTATGTGACTCACCACTTGCCCATAGTGCTGCTTAGGAAATTATACAAAATCAAAGTACAGTTCTGTTAATGTAAGTGTTTCTGTTTCTCCATCTGTTCTTGTTTTGTTGGGGAACAGAAGAACATGGATCAGGACTGTCAAAATATATTTTAAAATAGTGTCTAGGCTTGCAAAACACATGAAGCATTTTGAGAAACAAAAAAGAAGTTTGCATGCTCAAATTTGCAGATGACACCAAATTAGGAGGAATAGCTAATACCCCAGAGGACAGGATGAAAATTTCAACACAGAGAAATGTATGGTACTGCACTTAGGGCAATAATAATAATAATAATAATAATTATTATTTAAAAATGAAATGCATAGATATAAAATGGGGGACACCTGGCTTAATGAGACTACATGTGAAAGGGATCTAGGAGTCCTAGTAGACCACAAGTTGAACATGAGTCAACAGTGTGATGCGGCAGCTACAAAGGCCAATGCAGTCTTAGTCTGCATCAGTAGATGTATAGTATCTAGATCAGGGGTCGGCAACCTACGGCCCGCGAGCTGCACCCGGCCCACAGGTCCCTGCCAACCCCCGCTGCCGCTGACCCCTGCCGTGTGCATTGCGGCTGCCATTTTGTTTGCCAAAATGGTGGCCGCAACTCGTTTGCGCATGCTCAGTTCTGGGCCGCTGTCCCCCCCCCCCCCCAGCCCGGCGGAAGACCTGGGGACCAGCGACCAGCCCCAGGTAAGTAAACCTTGCCGATCCCTGATCTAGATCAAGGGAAGTAATAGTGCTACTGTATTCTGCTTTGGTCAGGCCCCACCAGGAATACTGCGTCCCGTTTCGGGCACCACAATTCAAAAAGGATGTTGAAAAACTGGAGTGCATCCAGAGGGTCTGGAAACCATGCCCTATGAGGAACAACTTAGGGAATTGGGTATGTTTAGCCTTGGGAAGAGACAGTTAAGAGGTGCTATGATAGCTCTGTTTAAATATTTGAAGGGATGTCATATTGAGGAGGGTGCCAACTTGTTTTCTGCTACTCCAGGGAACAGGCCCCAGAACAACGGATGCAAGCTGCAGGAAAACAGATTCCACCTCAACATTAGGAGGAAAGTTTTGACAGAGTTGTTCAACAGTGGAACACACTCCCTCAGAGGGTGATGGAGTCTCCTTCTTTGGAGGTCTTTAAACAGAGGCTGGATGGCCATCCGTCAGGGATTTTGAGTTCCTGCATGGCAGGGGGTTGGACTGGATGGCCCTTGTGGTCTCTACCAACTCAATTATTCTATGATTCTATGTTTCCTGTTGTAATGCAAACTTTATTTACCATTTTTTGTGATTGCAGTATATTAATTAATCAGCTGGTATCTTCAATTTTGTCGTTGTGTGCCTTCAAGTAGTTTCTAGCTTAGGGAGACCCTATGGTAAACCTATCACAGGGTTTTCTTGGCAATTTGTTCAGAGAAGGTCTGCCTTTGCCTCTCTCTCAGAATGAGAGAGTGTGACTTGTCCAAGGTCATCAAGTGGGTTTCCATGGCTAAGAGGGGATTTGAATCCTGGTCTCCAGGGGCCTAGTGCAACACTTAAATCACTAGAAATTTGATGGCTGAGAGATTACATGGCTGTGAGCAATTGTTTTATATGTACTGATCAAATTAATACAATGTCCAGTAACAGTGTTTTCTGAGCAGTTTACTGTGCCCAATACATTCCTCTCTGACAGTGTCCCTGGCTTCAGTCCACAGTTCATTGGATTCGGGTTGTATTTTCGCACAATGGTTGGTTTAATCTTCTTTAGCTTTACTCTAATTTTTTATATTTGCTATTTGTGGTCTGTACTACAATCTGCTCTTGATTTTTTTTTTTTTTTTTTGCAAAGAGAATGGAGCTTCTTCAACTTCTGCTTCCAATTATGTAGTTGTGCACTTGTCCCTCCACACTTCCAGCTTTGACTTTTGTGGATTTCATTATTCACAGATTTTATTAATATGTCATCTCTAGGATCATTTGGGTCCTCCAGTGCAACTTTATGGTCAGCTTTAACCAAATGTTGCAATGAAGGACCTAGAGATTCATAGAGAGAACACTCCACTAGGCATTTGTAGCTCCTCCAGCCCAATTCTGTGGTCAATGTCTGGCAGATGTTGACCACAGAGTTGCACTGGAGGACCTAGCAATTCTTAGAGAGGTGTTCTCTCAAGTAAAAACATAGTGTTTTCTTATTTGTGTTTTTTCCACATTCATGGGGGTCCTGTGCCGCTAACCCCAGCAAATGTGGAGGGACAAGCGTATTTAATTTCTTTATTGACCATCAGGAGATGTCCATGTATATTGTTTTTTTGGTTGCCTGAAGAATGTGTTTGCAGTGAACAAACTGCTGGTCTTATAAAATTCAATCAGTCACTCTCCTGCTTATCTTCTCGATCCTGTGTCATATTCTCCAACAATCTTTGTCCCTGCTCTATTTCTTAATTTTGCATTCCACTTGACTATAATCAGCAGCAAGCTCTGTGGTGCTGTGTGATCAGTTTCTTCCTGGACTCCAGCATAGAATCTTTCAGTTTCTTCTTCTTCTGCCTCTGTAGTTGGAACATAAACTTGGATTATGGTTTGATGTGTTTTCCCTGAAGTCCTACCAATACTTTTCAATCACTCTTTGCCATATATCTTTTGTCTGTTTTTGCTACATCTTTCCTCGCTATTAATGCCACCCCATTTCTTCTGAGATTTTCATTTCCTGAGTAAAATACTGTGTAATTATTGGACTCAGAATGTTCCATTCTTGTCCACTTTAGATTCCTCTCCCAAAAGATTGCAGTGTTTCCATATTCCATTTCTTATTTATTATGTCTGTGTTTCCCCTGATTTATGCATTTCACATTCTGTGTTCCTGTAATGTGTGTTGTGCAGCTTTGAATTTTCTTTTTCATCTCTGAGCACATCAACAGCTGAACATCCTTTTGATTTGAGTCTAGTTGCATCATTAGCCACAGCACTACTTATAGTTGTCCTCTACTCCAGTAGTTCATTGAGTGCCTTCCAACCTGGAGTTTCATATTCTTTTTCACGCGTACATGTGCATACGCTCCCTTCCATTTCACAGATTAAGACTGCACATCCCACTGTACACTATACATTGCAAACTGAAAGGTGTATGTCTATCGTATCACACCCCAAGATATCACTACTAATTTTAGCTCCCTGTCCTATTGCTGTTTTGCCAACAAGCTGTGAGCCAAACTATACACCACTATAATGGTGGGAAAGAAAGCCAAAAGCTTGAAAAAGCTGCTTGGGGTCCAGAAAAGTAACTATTATAGCTTTCAAAGTAGAAACAATGAAGGGAAGAAAGTCCTCATTCACTTTTCAGATACTGTCTCAGCTGGTAATCCTAAGAATTTCCTATTAAACTGTCTGAGAACCACTTCATATGTTAGAACTTAACAGTATACTGTAGTCGTGTTGGAAAATACTATATGCAGTTCCCATGACCAGGAGCTAAAATTGGTAGTGATACCTTGGTGTGAGTGCTATGAAAGAGGCACACATTTCCGTTTGCAGTGGGATGGTGTACCTTGCATGTGCATTATTAATGCATGAAATGAAAGGAGGTGTGGCATGCTGGTGTGTAAAAAATAAAATTTATTATAGATATCTGTAAAACAGAACAGTGAAAAAAATTACATTTTAGATGCCAACACGTCCTCTAGGTTCTACCTGTGTAGAAGAAAGGGACTGTGATAATTCTTAGTATTGGGTGTTCAGAACTGCAGACGTCCCTAAGCTTTTGTGAGGGTTAGCAGCACAGGATCCCTGCAAAAGGTGGAAAGCCACAAATATTTTTTAAACAACCCCAATATGCATGTTAAGACCCTGCTCTTGCAAAAACCTCCACCTCTCTGAGACCACCCTGTTGCACATCTGTTGGTTAAAGGACGATGACACTGCTGCAAAACTCTACTGCAGTGTCATTGTCTTCCTTGTCCTCTTCCTCCTCTTTGCCTCCTTTCCTGGCCCATACCTCCCTTCCCCACCTCATCCCCATGATGCCTTCTGTGCCTCACTCCCAGGTCCTCATCACCTCATGCTGCCTCCCTACTATGCTGCTGCTTCCATTTTTCAGCTGCCCTCTTCCCTGATTTAGAGCGGAGTGTGGGGTTCTCATGTTGTTGTGGATGTTCATGAGCACAAGAGCGCGGACACCCAGAGAGGAACCCTGGCTGCAGTAGGCCTCTATCATCACCTGGGATTACTTTTGAAGATGCAAGACACCTCTGTCCCTTCCCCAGGTGGCCTTCCAAGTCAACCTCAGGTGGGTACAGCTCTCCTGGTCCTTCTGCTGTAACTTGGCTGCACCTGTTTCCACTGCTGCGCCCTTTTATGGCCCAGGACCTTGGGAACAACCCTGTTCTTGGTGTTCAGCCCATGGGAGCCTTGTTTGGAAACCAGGATGCAGGCAATCTGGAGGTAGTACTGTGAGCCTCCTTTGATTGTTGCTGTACCAATGCAAACTGTTGCATTTTAAAGTAATTTTAAAAAGATATTTGTGCTTGGCTGTTTCTTTCTGCATCTCTCTTCTTTAAAGGCATTTTGCTGTCCATCATTCCTCTGCTTTGTAATTTGTATCTGAGGGAACTGCTTCTTCATTTTCTGCCTCTCAGCTATACAACAGTTTATCTGCAAGCTTTTTGAAGTAACAGGATACATGAACTAGTGATGATCATTTGGATACTGTGCTTAGCTAACACTCTAGTAAGATTTTCTATCTGATTTTTGGAGGGTTAGTGTCATATTTCAGTATTTGAGTTGTGCTGCTACAATGTCTATTAAGTATTATTATTTTTGGAATTAACATCTGCAGTTTAGGTTGAAAAATCTGTAAGATGTAATCTCTTCTGTATAGTAAACTAATTTCAAGTCTCTCTCTCTCTCTTTTTTAAAGGCTATCAAAATATCACATTTTATTGAAGAGTAATCTCGTTTCTCTTGCTGCTGCTAGATTCTTTCTTCCCTTCCTTTTCATTTGGAATATGGAAAATCCCTTAAAATAAGTAGCTTGATTTTGAGATGCTTGTTTGTGTATTCCTGCCATCTTTCTTGCCCCCTCCCCTGCCCCCCCCAAAAAAAAGAAAGGAAAAAAGAAAGAATTATGTTTCTGAGAAAACTTTTCTAAAAGATGTTTTGGATATAATTTTATGGATTTGATTCTGTCTGCTCATGGATCTAATGTGTTCGTGCCATTACAAATACTTTTAAGCTATTTTAAGTTTGTATTGTTTCTCTGTAAACCTTAGTTGACCAAAATTGTATTTAATAGGCCTTCTGTAATATTCAATATGACATAAAGGTCATATTGAAATATATAGATATTGAAATATATAGATTTGAAATATATAGATATAGATGAAATATATAGATTTCATTTTATTTTCAGAGGGAAAGTGTTCTTACTTCTTTCTCATGGTATACTTTTTACTTGGGCACAAAATGAAAGAGTTGGTTCTCAAAAGAGTGTCCTGAATAGTTATAAGATTATAACATTTTGTAATTGAGCTTCCAACATGCTACCTTGGTCTGTCTCAAAGAACAAACCAAAGTCATTACTCAGTGGACCTGAACTGTACCTAAAATCTTTTGAAGGACATGAACCTGAACCAAACTCAAGCCTGCAGACTTCCTCTTAGTTCAAAATAACCAATAATATTGTTCAATAGCCTCAAGTTCAGGAGCGTGGATGCAGTGGCTCAAGTGGTTAAGACGCTGACTCTGTTGATTGCAAGATCAGCAGGTTGGCAGTTTGAGGCCTTGGTGCCGCATGATGGGGTGAGCTCCTGTCACTAGTCCCAGCTTCTGCCAACCTAGCAGTTTGAAAGCATGTAAATGCAAGTCGATACATAGGTACCACTTTGGTGGGAAGGTAAACAGCGTTCTGTGCAATCATGCTGGCCACAGGATCAGAGTAGTCTCTGACAACGTTGGCTCATCGGCTTAGTAATGGAGATGAGCACTGCCCCCTATGGGTGGACACGACTTGACAACCTTGACAACAGAGAATACTTTTACCTTTTTAAGAATAGGCTACTCTCTGTCCTCTGCAAAATGTGTGTCTTACATACTAAATAGCACAATATAATCTATTTGCTACTATCCCTTCCACTCCTTCAGCATTATAAAAGTAGCCAAAAAACCCTTGATTCCCTTAAACAAATTGTGGCCTTTGGGCCCCATGCCTCCCTTAGATCCCAGATTTGTGGCAAATCCCCCACAGTCCTCTAAATCACCCACCCATCCACCCACCCATCCACCCATTTTTTAAAAATTCAGTGTAATTTTTGGGCATTTTTGGTCATAGTAATGTGGAAAGCCCCGCCTCCTGGGAAAGCTTTCCCCAAATATGTGAATACTCACAAATACTCCCAGCCCATTTCCATAGGTATCCCAGACCTCATCCTACTCCAAGCTACTCAATGGATTTTGAAGAAATCTGTTTTGGAAAATAGAGCAGAGGATAACAGTGTTCTGGGGCTAGGTACAGCTTTCAGGGAAGTCAAGGGCGGAGGGGAAGAAATCGATCTCTGTCCACCTTTCCTACAATTGCCCACCTGTGCCCAAAAGAGAAGCAGATATTGCTGCTACAAAAAGATATTTTATTTTCTTCTCCATACAGTCCCATGTATCCTGCAAAGTTTGTTCTGCATGTTTGGGAGGTTGACAAGGAAAAAGCAAATCTAACTGAATAAGGTACATAAATTCTAGATATATGTGTTTGAAGTTATTACTAAAGTGTGGACAGTCTTCACTTAGCAATTCAGGTTAGTTTAAAGGATGACTGAATCGTTCCTGAGTTCAGCTTTTCCCCAAGCCAGTGGTTTTAAAATACGTTTTGAGGGGTGGCCCATAATCCATCATCATGGGCTATGCTGTCTGGGGAAGATGGAGATTGCAGTCCAACCCATATGAGGGGGGCTGGCTTGAGGAAGCCTGCCTTTGTGTGTTGAGAATTCTGAGAAGTAAGGGAAGGTTGCTCTGGTGAAGGCTTACAAACATATTGGCATATTGTTTAATTTGTATTGTATAGTAAAATGTTTTTAATTTTGACATACATTTCAATAACAGTGAAAATAAAGATGTAAAAATGTCACTGCTAGTTCAGAACAAAGTCTGTCAAGTTTACCCTCCCATCATTGGTGATAAGGCTATCTCCTGTTGTTTTTTTCTCCCCAGCATCTGATATGCAAGGGAGTAATGGCTTTTGAGCATGGAGGTTGCATTTAGTTGCCAAGTTAGGGCCTTTTCAGACTGCCAGAAATAGTGCAAATTGAGTCCACTTTAAGGGTTAGGGTTAGTGCTAGGGAATCATGGTAATTGTTTTTTTTTTTCTGAGACATTGAGCCTTCTCTGTCAGAGAGCTCTGGTGCCACAATAAAATACAGTTCCCATGATTCCCTAGCACTAACCCTAACCCTTAAAGTGGACTCAATTTGCACTATTTCTAGCGGTCTGCAAAGACCCAAAGTAGCCTTTATAGATCCTCTGTGACTTCTTCTAGTCCTTTTTAAAAAAAACACTGTTTCAGCTACGCTCCTATACATGCTTATTTTGAAGCTCATCCTATCAAACAAAGGATGACCTCCTCCTGAGTAAATATGCTAAGGCTCCATCAGCAAATTGCCTTTTTGTGTATTTTTGAGCCAGCTTAAAAGTGGCTTGTAGAATAGTTATATTAATGTTTCTGTGTAACATGTATTTTGAACTTGTTCGAAATTAGTTTACAGTTGCTGGTTTTTTGTTTTTTGTTTTTTTAAAAACCAAACCATTTTTTTAAAATTAGCTTCTGAACTAGAACCAAATCAGAGAGCTAAAAACACTAATTGACCTGAACTGGAATGGCAGGTAAATATTCAGTTACTTTTGTCAAGAACAAGCACCTTCCTTTTCTCCCTCTCTTCTTTTGGTTTAGTGTTTGAATCCAAGAAATATTTTGTGAAATATAAAAGCTGTTTCACTTGGTAGGATATTCTGTTGACACTGTGTTGAATCTCTGTTTTTGTTTTTCATCTGTAACAGAATGTGTAGTCTTTAAAGTTCCCAGAGCATAGAATTTGGGATGTTTTGATATTTGCAACAATGGCTTTTTTGAAGCCCAGAAGAAATAATATTTGTTAGTGAAAGAGACAAAGGAAGTGATCAGGCAAGATGGTTTAATACAAATAGGCCTCCATAGAGAAGTGAGAAGGGAAAGCACAGGTGCAAACCATACTGAAGTTGCAGAAGAAGAAACAAATTTCCTGAAGCCCTTTTTAATGGTCTGGAGCCACTGCTGGCCTTCCCAAGATATTCATTCATGTGATATCAAGGCTTCCCTAAGTGGCTAGCTTAAAAATAAAAAAATCCACCAAACAATGATACTTTTATTGAGCCAACCAAAATGCACAATCATATATTTCAAGCTTTCAAAGCTTCTTCACCGACTTCTTCATCAGGTAAGGTGTTAAAAACCATACAGGAGGGGAAGAAATTGAAGATGTTAGTCATAAGCCTACATTTTGTTGTTGTTTGTTCTCAGTTCAGATGGTATGGAGGGCTATTACTTGCACGCTGGGACCACTTCCTTCTGCCCATGTGGCTGATGGGAGATTCTCAAAGTTCAGGAAATTTAACATCCATTTAAAGATGCTTCTTTGCAATCCAACATGTCTTCATCCTTTGTGAGGCTACAAGCCTCTTTTGTTAGGTGGAGGACACTGATTTTATCAAGAAGTCTTCATGCTTGCATCAGGATAATTTCAGGTGGTATAAAGGTAAAATATGCCATTCCAGTCCCAATTTGAGAAAAAATATTAAAATTTAAAAGCTTTAAAATATTTACTGGTGATTAATGGAGGTAACCAGTGCTTTATGATGCATTCCAAATGTATGCTTTGCCTAGACTGCACAATTCCCCCTTCCAGTTATTTGTAATACAGGCAGGTGTAGTGAAATACCATATTTTCCAGCATATAAAATGACTTTTTAACCTGGAAAATCTGGGGTTAAAGTTGGGGGTCACCTTATACACCGGGTATAAGGAGGAGGAGGAGGAAGATAGAGGTGAGAGGTGGGAAGGAGCTGGGGAGAGAAGGAGGAGGACTAGGAGGTCCTCCTTCTCTCCACTGCTTTCCCCCCCCCCCCACCTTTCCTCCTCGTCCTCCTGGTCCTCCTCCTTCTCTCCCCCGTTTTCCCCCCCTCCTCCCACCTTTCCTCCTCGTCCTCCTGGTCCAGGAGGACACATGTGAGATGGGGAAAAAAGCCAGGGAGAGAAGGAGGGTTTCCTTGGCAAGGTTTGTTCAGAAAGGGTTTGCCATTGCTTTCCCCTGAGGCTGGGAGAGTGTGACTTCCAAGACTTGTTGTTGTTGCGCGCCTTCAAGTGGTTTCCAACTGATGATGACACTATCATTTCTTGCCTATGTGTTTTTTCAGACAGAGTTTGCCTTTGCCATCCTCTGAGGCTGAGAGTGTGAGACTTCTAAGATAGTTGTTGTTGTTGTATGCCTTTGAGTCGTTTCCGACTTACAGCAACCCTAAGGCGGCCCTATCATGGTGTTTGCTTGGCAAGGTTTCTTCAGAGGGGAGTTTGCCATTGCCTTCTCCTGAGGCTGAGAGAGAGTGACTTGCCCAAGGTCACCCAGGGGGATTCCATGGCTGAGCCAAGATTCAAACCTTGGTTTCCAGAGTCATACTCTGATACTTAGACAGGATGACCAAATGTCTTCAATGCAAAGGAGGAGTCACTACAAAAAGTGTAGAACATAAAAGAAAAAAATGTAGAGAAAGCTAAAAACACTAATATAAATGTAAATCCATGCTTCTTAGCCATGCTCAAAATGGAGGATGTTTTAATGGTCAAAATGGTGACTTTTAACCTTATCATGGGTTTTTCTTGGCATGTTTCCTCAAATGGAGGTTGCCATTACCATCCTCTGAGGCTGAGAGTGTGTGACATGCCCAGGGTCACTTACCATACTTGGCCGCAAATTGTACATACCCCAGAATGTATCACCTAGTATATTGGCACCAACACTTTCTCATTTCCCCCCAACCATCTCATAGCTGGAAGATGGAAATAATTTTTAAAGCAGCATGTAAAGCTGGAATATTTTTTAAAAAGTAAGGTCCAAACACACTGCAGAAATAAATGCTAGGGAACATGGGAGCTGTAGTTTGTTGTGTTTATGAGTGACAGTTTTCCTGCTAAGTACCTGCATGTCATAGCATTTGAATTAAAATTACCATATTGAAATCAAATCTGATGTGTTTTTTTTTTTAATTTTTATTTGGTGTGCGTTGGAAGAGGGGTAGTCTTATACAGTGAGTATATCCCAAACCCTACATTTTAACTGGAAAAGTTGGGGTCGTCTTATACGCCCGGTCATCTTATACACTGGAAAATACGGTAGCTGTTCTGTTGCAGTGACAGTGAAAGGATTAGGAAATTGATACTAGAGTTGATGAGGCTTTATTTTGTAAGGCAAGATGCTTTCAAGCTAGTCCACACAAGCAATTGATCAAAGTCTTTTTCATTAAATAAAGCTTAATTCTTCTAAGACGGGAAATCTCTGACGCAGAGATTTTAGCTCAGAAGTGGAATACATGTATTACATGTAGAACAGCAAAGGAGAAAGTGCAGGCTATAGGGCATATGCAACCCCCTCCCCACTGTTGTAAAAACCCTCAACACTGCCCCTTCACTTTTCCATCCCACCACCCCAAAAGTCTGCTAAAGAGCCCCTTCAGGAGATGGGGGCAATTTTGTCCTGTTTTTAAGCTGTTGGAAGTCCAGGAAGGTGTAAAACAGCTGCAGAGAGAACAAAAGTGTGGTGGAATTAACTCCAAACCTTTTAGGCAGGTGACCATTTTTGGAGGAGGAAAGGGCATGGATGTTGTGGTGGGTGTGGGCAGGTCTCCAATGTCTCCTGGACCTTGGAGACTATGGGGGGTTGCAGACTGCCAGAAATAGTGCAAATTGAGTCCACTTTTAGGGTTAGGGTTAGTGCTAGGGAATCATGGGAATTGGTGGTTTTTTCCTGAGACATTGAGCCTTCTCTGTCAGAGAGCTCTGGTGCCACAATAAACTACAGTTCCCATGATTCCCTAACCCTAACCCTAACCCGAAAAGTGGACTCAATTTGCACTATTTCTGGCAGTCTGCAACCCCCCCTATGGCAGTTGCCAATCCCTAATGTAGATGGTCCATGTTCAGTCTCTGGTATCTCTAGCAGGACTGGAAAAAACCCTGCTTGAAGCCTACCTTTTAGAATTCCTGTCTGTGATTAATAACAATACTTGACTAGATGAACCAATGGGCCAACTCAAGATAAAGCAGTTTCTTGTTTTCCATGTAAGTACTATTATATATTATGCATACCTTACTTTCCTGGGTGGTGGGAGATTCCAGGTCCAGTGCTTTCCTTAGTATATACAAGAGAAACATTGAAGTTCTTATAGAAACTTCTTCACAGTCCTCCTGATGCTAATGCTTCTTAAAAAAACTTATATGTAGACAGAGGAAAAGGATGAAAATAGGTGGGGTGGGCATAAAAAGATTTTGTTAAAAGGAGCTTTCTTTGTCAGAGGCTTTGTTAACTGAGTTATGCCTCTACATATCTTCTGTATCTTCCTACCCCGCATAAACAAGTTGCCATTTAAATAACACTGTTAATGATCAGCCATTTCAAACTGCATCTTCCCTTTCTTACAGTGGTTGTTGGCTATTGCTCAAGATAGATGGCTGATCACCTCTTGAATGAAAAATGTATACAAGAAAGCAACATTTCTTTTTTTTAAAAAATATTTGAAATTTCTTGATATATAAGGGAAAACAATGATAGAACAAGAAAAAATAGACAAAAAAGAAAAAAGTAAACACCAAAAAAGAAAGAAATAATACCAAGGTAAAAGTGACTTTCAGTCTTCTCTTCATCGGTGATTAACCAGTATTACTGTATAAGAACTTCAATGTTTCTCTTATACACTCTTATACACACAATTAAAACTATTAAACTATTCTTTTTATGATGCAGGAACCTATCAATTCTTTCAATGTTATTTCTTTATTTGGTACCAAATTTTCTGTTAAAGAAGTCATGCCCAGGAACACATGAGCTCTGCTAACTGAGGTCTGTCTACCTGTATTCCAGAGAGGACAGAAAAAGGAAACAGTGCAGGTTTACTTCCCTTTTGTGAGTTTCCCAGCTTTGGTTTCCTGGTGTATAATTACTGTATAATTGCCTTTTAGAAATCATTATCTCCATCTGTTGTGTACATCACTTGCCCCCCCCACATCGCTATTGAAGACAGCACTTAATTCATCAGCTTTACCTTCAGAACTGCTGAGACAATAACCTCATCATCCAAGTAACTGGGGAATTTGCAACAGTTGGTTACAGGAGAAACTACTATTGCCTAAAATATCTATTGCAGCTGCAGGGATGTGCTGAAACCACAAAACTCCAAACTATTAAACATGGATGATGGTAAACTTTTAGTGAATTGCAGTCTTACCACTCTTAAAAGCATACATGTGTTGTGTGTTTGAAAGCTAGCCAACCTATGGTATTCCAGATCTATTTGAGCGGTTGCTAGAACTGAAAGCACTGCATCCTGAGCCAATGGAATAAACCAAAAAGACAGGGAAGAATCAAAGAAAAAACTTGCTTTGGATTCTCTAAAAGATAGTCTAGAAGACGTATGTTTGTAGTTATGTAGTTAGGTGATACAGTTGGTCTTTGGTATGCATGGATTCTTTATCCACAGATTCAATCATCCACTGCTTGAAAAATCTTTCTTTCTTTCTTTCGAAAAGCAAATCTTGATTTTGCCATTTTATATAAGACTTTACTATGCTACTGTATTTGATGGGACTTGAGCATCCACAAATTTTGGTATCTATGAAGGGTCCTTTAACCAAACCTCTGCAGATACCAAGGATCCACTGTATTAGTTATAGCAATGCCAGAAGATGGCTGCTTTTACTATTTTTCTATCTGACAAAGAGAAATTGTACTTTACAGGGTCTTTTAAGAAAGTTAAGAAGGATGTATATGGCTCAGTTTAGCTGCCTGTGGTGTCCTCTGTGGCAGTCATTCTAGAAACAATTGTATGTAGTTCTGTACTTCCATTTTTCAAGAATAAAATAGTGTTGGCTCATTTACTCTGATGTGGCTAGAATTTAATGTTTATAAATTAGACATGAAGAGCCTGTGGACCTCCAAAGTTGTTGAATTCTGGTGCCTGTTATTCTTGAACATTGGTAAAGCTGTCCAGAGCTGTTGGGAGTTGATGGCCACCAGCTGTAGGACCACAGGTTCCCCAGGATTCCTAGATGTAGAAGACCCTAAGGCAAACCATCACAGAGTTTCTGGGGCTGAGAATATGTGACTCACCCAAGGTCACCCAGAGGATATCCATGGCCAAGCAGGGAATCTATCCTTGGTCTCCAGAGTCATAGTCCAATACTCAAGCCACTACACCATGCTGGCTGTCACATGTAACCATACATGTGTGTTTGTGTTACTTGATTTAAAAAATCTCAACACTTTTGAGAAAAGTGTTTTTGATACATTCATTGTAGTGAAGTCAAGAAATATCTGCATGCAGCAAAATAGTACAATTAAATTATTGCCTCTGAACTGCTGTGTTGTTCTGGAATAAGGGATTTTGATTATTTTCTAGGCGTATTAGTATTTCAGTTTCATTGTGATTAGCCATGTTTCTCTGTTCTCATTGTTTAGAAGTGTCATTTCCTAATTTGACAAAAGTGTATCAGCAGCCTGAATTTTTGACACAGCTTTTTGTTTTAAGCTGTGCATTTTTATTCCTTGTGTATTGTGATTCTAGTAGACTGCTTCCTTCTCATTAAATGTTAGGTTTTGGCCCAATTTTGTTTCTTTCCTTAACAGACCTATTTTTAGTTCTCCGTTCGGAACCCTGCCCAGAATCATTTTGTTATTGACTCTCAGCCTGCTTCTGTCAGTATTTAGAAATTATTGATCTGTGCCTCCACACTCATTGAATTTTGAGCCAACTCAAAGAGATTCTTGGCTCTGAAGAGGAATACTGTATAATTTTACAATGAGGAAGAAGTCTTTACATTGTGGTTTATAAAGGTCTGGCACAGATTCCTAGGTTCATATTACGGTACATATTACATAACCAAATGCTATTTTTGCTTTATTGGTCATGTATGCACTTCTGAAGTAGTCAGTCCAAAAAATTATAACCATTTGATGCACAAAAACTAAAATTACTTTCATAATATGAATTTTACTTATAGAAAGAAAAGGTGTTTTATTGATTACTACCATAATTGCCTTTGTATCCTGTCCTTCCTCCAAGGAATTTTAGAAAAGGTATTTAGGATGATTGCTTTATTCTTCCCACAACAACATGAAACAGTAGCTTGGCCTGAGTAGAATCAGAAAACATATCCTCTGCACATCTGGTCATATCAAAAGCCAGGTTTCTGTTTAAGTAGGATAAAGTCACACAGGGTTTGAATCCCAGCTTGGACATGTAAACCCACTGTGTGACCTTGGGCAAGTCACACTGTCTCATCCTCAGAGAATGGCAATGGTAAGCCCCCTCTGAAGAAATCTGCCAAGAAAACCCCATTCGACTTAGGGTTGCCGTAAGTTGGAAACAACTTGAAGGCACACAACAACAACAACAACAACAACAACACACAACTGGAAAAAATCCAGTATTTGAATAACCAAAACTTGTTTTTGTATTATTAATTAGGTTAACCAGGAACAGAAGTACTACACAGGGGATAGAAGTGCAAAAGGCTTGATTTTGGCCACTTTAGATGTAGCACTAACCTGGACTGGACCACTGTTGCAAAACTTTTTCCAACTCTGTATATCTAGCACTACTTCCCAGCAGAGCAATCGAAACATCTATATGTTTTGGTGTTACTGTTATAGTTGTTGGGATAATATTCCTGTCAAGTAATGACCCCATCTCTGAAATATTTTAGGAATTCCTTTACATGCTATTTTTCTTTTTAAAAAAATTAGAATATATGTACACTATGTAGCCTTTCTCAGCATATAGCCCTTCAGAAGGAATGAAAAGGTACAATCAGCCTTAAGAAGTGAACTTGCAGACCAGTGGTGTTTGCATTCTGCTCTAGTCTGCTAATCTAGTCTAATCACTATCTTTGAATTTTGGTTGGAATCACTTCAGTTAGGAAAACAAAGCAAACTGAAATGTTTTTAGGAATACTTCTCATTTATCCATTTCACCATTGGAGTGTACAGTTATCATGCTGCTAATGGTGGAACAAGGCTAATAACTATTGCAGGAGCAGAAAGATGGCAGTCACTCCAACTGTGGAACACAGACTTGGTGACAAACAGCTCTTCCTTCCTTCCTTCCTTCCCTCCCTCCTTCCCTCCCTTTCCTGTTCCTAGGTAGTTGACCTACCTGAGATAAATGTTTCAGAAGTGGTTGCCATTGCCTTCCCCTGAGGCTGAGAGCACATGATTTGCCCAATGTAATTGTGACTCTGCCCCCCCCATGGGGCTGTGGGCCCACCCTGCCCAAATGCTCCATTTTACCTTCAAACAATCTGGCCACTAGAAAAGAAATATGCTTAACTCCTTTATTATACTGAAGAACCTGAAGGTTGACAGTACTACCTCTACCTAGCATCCGGCAGTCTCCTCGTGATAAAGTGCCATTATCCCATGTACTAGCATAGTACTAGCAGAAAACCTCACAGGCCTGGAACACCTACTAAGGAAGATCAAAGAAGAAAGTGCAAAGGCAGGCTTAATGTTGAACATAAAAAAACCAAAAATAATGACCACCGAGGACCTTCACAAGTTCAACCTAGACAATGAAGAAATAGAAATAGTAAAAGAATTCCCATACCTTGGATCGAACATTGATAGAAATGGGGACTGCAGTCAAGAAATCAGAAGAAAACTAAGAATGGGGAGGGCAGCCATGAAAGAACTAGAAAAGATTCTAAAATGCAAAGAAATACAACTCAGCACAAAAGTTAGAACCATACAAGCCATCATATTCTGTATTACCATGTATGGATGTGAGAGTTGGAAGGTTAAGAAAGATGATAGGAAGAAAATCAATTCCTTTGGAGAAGAGTGTTGAAGATCCTGTCGACAGCCAAAAGGACAAAGAAATGGGTCCTAGAGTAGATGAAGCCAGAAACCTTCCTGGAAGCCAAGATGACCAAACTGTCGTACTTTGGACACATCATGAGAAGGGAGAACTCATTGGAAAAGACAATAATGCTGGAAAAGGTGGAGGGAAGTAGAAAGAGAGGAAGGCCACATGCTAGATGGATGAACTCTATTAAGGAGGCCACAGGTATTAAGGGGTTTCAGGAATCAAGGAGAGTCAGTGGAAGGCAGAAAGTCTTGGAGATGTCTCATCCATAGGATCGCCAGGAGTTGAGATCGACTTGAGGGCAGTTAACAACAACAACAAAATCCCATGAAGAACCAGGAAAGAAACAACAGTAACTCATTCACAGAATTTTCCCGTTAATGACTTTTTGCTGTTTCTTGCCTGGTTATTAACTGTTTTTTCACAGGATAATGCGTTAATGTTGTTTTAAGCATGTTTTAATGTAAATTGCACGATTTTCACAGGTTAATCATTGTTTAAACTCCCAATTTCTCCCCATGTGATAAACCCCCACCTCCTGAGATCTTACCTTTTGGCCCCCTTTTGCTTGTCTCTGTCTCTCGGTTTCCCGCCAACCATGCCTCTTTGCAGGGACTCCAGCCTTCCAGCTCTCCTTCCTTTCTCTGAGTCTGTAGCTCCTCAGGCCTCTGGAGGTTCTCTCCTCTTCGCCCCTGTCATTTGTACATTTCCACACTGTGCTCCCAATGTCTTTCATCCTTCCTGCCCTTTCCTTGCCCTCTTCTCTTATCCTCCCACTCAGCCCTCTGGCCCCAGGCCCCTTCGGCCAGCATCTCTCTTAACACCTTGAGCAACCACTGCCCCATGCTCCGCAGACATTCTCCCATGCTGGCTGTCCTCTTGCTTGTTGTCTCTTCTGATTGTCCACATGTTGGGGTGGCAACACTCCTGGTCTTTTTTCCTCCTCCTCTTCCTCTTGGCTTCCTGCTGTACAACAAGTGTGGGGAATTGGTGGTTTTTGCAGCAGCAGCCACCCTGAGCTTCCTGACACATCACAGTCATCCATTGGGTTTCATGGCCAAGTGGGAATCGAACCCTGGTCTCCAGAGTCATTGTTCAATGCTCAGACCACTAAGCCATGTTGGCTTTCATTACCCTGGGTCTCATTACCTGAGGAAATATTGGAAATATTAAACAGAAAATATATGACATTACTACAGCAGTACAAATCTCAAACAGTATCTTCTACCAAAACATGAAACTAGATTTTGCCTTTCAAATGTCTAGTTTGTTGTTGTTGTTGGTTAGCCTTTTACTTATAAAATGTCATGTACACTGATGGTGTTATATAAATAAATGATGATAATAATCACATTCCTAAAATGTTTCAGAATTTCAAAATTCAAGCTGTACTACCACAATTTTCAGACCGATGTCCCAGATGAGTTATACCACAGTGTGTTACTTAAGATATTTAAAGAATGTAGATGTACTTTCATGTTAGGTTCTCAGTGTAGGGTGTAAGCAGCCAATGAAGGCTACATACTGCATACCTTGTTTGAGAATTTGACCTCAGCAATTGTTCCCCCCCTTTCCATTTGATATTTGACCCATGATAAAACAGAACTGTATATTATGTTTGTAATAAAAGAAAATGAATCACACACATACCACTGCAGATCACCAGAAAGGAAAAAAATCTATCATGCATGCATGCTATCCACCTACTCAGTTGTACACAAACATTCTGCTGGCATGCATATACTAAACAATCCCTACTTTGGTGGCATATTCCAGTGTACTCTGGAAATGGTGCTTCTGTTAAGGCATCAAGTAACTGTTAAGAAAATTCCCAGCATCCTCAAGCCTACATTCTTTGTAATTGTCTGGTAGAAGCAGTGAGTCTGCCACTGGTTTGATTGATGTTTTAGAAAGTGTTACTTGGACAATTTAACTGTAGTTAACTGGGATATGATAAAGCAGGTTACAAGCTTCTGATGCAATTTTTCTTTGATCACAGGGCCATCTCTATGTTAAAGGGATGCAGAATTCCCTGCCTGTCTACATTTTGGGAGACCAAGCAAGCCATATCTTTGAAAGAAAAAGGCAGTGTTCTCCATTTTCTCTAGTGTCTCTAACATTATTAACAGAGACTTAAGCTCTATTCTACTGCATAATGTGAAATTGTGAAGCACCATTTCCTATGACTCCATATTTCAAGTCTATATGGGAAGGCTGGATTTTGGCAAAGCTGGCTGGAACAATTTGGATCCTTGCCTTATTTGTGAAGCTGGCAAGCTGGCAGTGAGACAAGTAGTCTTCCTTCAGCTCCGTGGCCTGAAAACTAGAAAAACTAGCCTTTCTTCTATCTCAGCTGCCTTTAGAACCACACTACTAGCAGGAGCTCAAAGTTACTTTCATTACTTTGATATTTTGTGAATGATGTAGTGTTATTCGAGAACATAATATAGCTTGGTTGTTCATGGCAGAAGGCAATCTCCTATTTGCTGCAGGAGCAGCTGTATATTAATGTAAGTATACCATTCCATTTTTGTGAACTCAGTATAGTTTTGTGAACTCAAGTGCTGTCATTTGCTACTCTTGTTCTGCAAAATGGCATAGGAGTTTTGACTACAGTGATGTACATAGCTATATTGGTTTGTCAATATCATGTCCAACAACAAGACAAAGGGGGGAAGCAGACCAGGGCGTCGGGGACGCCCTGGGACGGTGTGCCGCTGGACCGCGGCAGCCGCACCACGGTGCACCGTCGGCGCCTCTGAAAGGAGCGCAAAATCAGCACTCCTTTCAGAAGACAGGGAAAGTGCACCCTAAACGCGTCGGGCGCACTTTCCCTGGCTTTTCCGCCGCAGCGTGTGAGGATGCTGCGGCGGGAGGTTGCCCTCGGCGCGCCGGCCGTGCGGAGGGCCGGCAGCTCCGAGGGCAACCTCGGGAGGAGGAAGGGGCGCCGCTCGTGCGGCTGCCCCTCCTCTTCCTTGCCTCGGAGACAACCCTATTGGTCGTCTGCCGAGGCCCAAAGATCCTATACTTTTCTGATGTAGGAACAGGCATTAGGGATCATACTGCAAACATACATTAGATAATGGCACGCAACAAAGAATTTCAAAAGAAAATCTACCTGAACGTAATAGATTACAGCAAAGCCTTTAACAGTACATCAGGGATAGGCAACTGTGGAAGGCTAAGGGGCTTCATTAAACCCCCCATGAGATCTTGAATGGCCACTTCCCCACTGTACTGAAAAAAAATCTGTTTTATCCCCAAACACCCCCTAGGGGGCATGGGGACATTCTCGCCAGTTTTTAGGGTCATTTTCGGGGGGGGGAGTTGGGGGGAGTGCAAAACTTTGTTTTGACTCCTGGGGGTCCATGGGACCCCCAAATGTAGTAGAAATGCCCTCCACATCCCCTAGAGGGCATTTTGGAGCAAACAAACCTCTGGGGGACCACAACAAAAACCCTGGAGTAAAAATATTAGGCCCACAGGCCACACATTGTCGACTCTCAGTATAGGTCATGAGAAATTATGCTTCACCCTAAGAGAGATGAGAATGTCACAACATCTCATTGTTCTGATGTTCAAAGTAGAAAGACAAGGTATATACTAATGCAAGGGATTGGAAAACCATTTCTGGGGAACTGTGGTATTTGCCATAGATCCTGTTAGATCCTGGCCTGGGATTTGCACTTCCAGAGATTTGTGGGAACTGCTACAGTGTTCCTCTGCAGCTTGTGGACATGAGACACTGTGAATTGTCATGCCCAACTTTTTATTAGTAGTAGGTAGTAGTAGTAGTAGTAGTAGTGTAAGAAGAACCACTTGTGAGTATTTGAAAAGGAAATTCGTATGTTACAATTGGCTGCTTATTTGTGCATTTAGCAAGCAAGCTATTTATGGTTATGAGCAGCATAATTTATAAGATGGCAGCAGAAACCTTTGTGCACATTGAAGTTCTCTGTTCATAAAGTCAACTGCTGTGATAGCATCTACCTGAAATGATACTTCATTCATACACACATACTCTAAAATCTATGCTAAGTGTTCAGTGAAATGCATGAATTTCCTCAGCTGGTCTTCAACCGTTTTTCAGCAGCCTGTTAAGCAGCTATTCTAGCAGCCAAGCCTGGCACTGATTCAGCGTGTGACCCATGCTGGATGAGAATAGTCCTTGTTTGCTCTTCTTTCTCCCACTGAGTTCCTGGCAGAGTTCTACCGGAGTCTCTCTTTGTGCTTTTCACAATGGAATAGCGCTTATGCAAAGAAAGGGAAATGAGAGAACCAGGGACGTGATTAACAGGGCAATCTAATCTTACTCTTGCCAACAATGGGACCTTTTCTTCTCCATCTGCTGTGCTGCTGTGAAGAATTAGAATTTGGATGGAGAAATCTGTGTCAAATGCTTTTTGGTCTTCAGTTATTAGAAAACCATAGGACAAATAGTCATCATCCATTCTGTATTACAGGTTGCTTTGATATATTATCATGCAATTTCTGTACTAAATTCTTTTTAGTTGAGAGCATATTTCTGTTGAGTTAGGTGCTGGGGGAGGGGGGAGAAGATCAGGAGAATGCCGGCTCTGCTTTTTTGTCTGCAGCCCATGTGACCATGCTGAGACCTGGTTACAGCCTTCTTACGCCACCCCAATGTGATGCTGAATCATGTTAATGATATGATAGGTACTATAAATAGATTTCCCCCCAGAGTGATCTACTCTGCTCATTGCAGATTAGATGGGGCCTAAGGTTTCATCTAACTTAAGAGAAAGAAAGGCTTTTAAATTGTTCTCTTGTGGCTCTGTTCATATCTTTATTTTGCTTGTGAGTGAGAGGAAGCCCTTCAGACACTGCTGCCTTACTGTAGCAAACAAATTAAACCAGACACCAACACATGTTTTTGATTACCTTGAGAATATTTTGAGTATTTTCTCTTATACTCCTTTCCTCAGATTTCTGCTTGTAACAGAAGGAACCGCTTGTGTGCATGGTAGTTCAAATGTAGTAGTTTTTTCTTTCTGTATGTGGGGGTTAGTGTGCAGATGGGGAAGTATTACTCATTAGTAAAGCTCAAGTTTTTCATGGAAAACATTCTAGGTTTACTCCTAACATTTCCAAACAGGATGAGAAAGGCTCCTGTCTGAAACTCTTTAAGTAGTTTGCTGCCAATTAGTATAAGGAATACTGAATTGGATGGACCTATTGCCTGACTCAATAAGTTCCTGGCTTGTGTTCCTTTGTATAATGAGGGTTGGGGAAGCATATTTATAAGGAAGGAGCATGATGTTAAACTCTTAATTCCCTCCCTTTGGTGGATTTCCTTAATGTGGGTGTAATTTTATCCGCACTACCCATGTTTGATGCTGATGAGGATTTGCAACTCTACAAAATTAAAAATAACTTCAACAGACAAAAGCATATTAAACAATTTAACAGGTTTAAATAGGCTTAAAGGGTTAAAACTGAAACCATGTATGTGTATATTTTGGAAGAACTTGAGTATATTAGCAACAAGTGCAATTATTTTAAGGCCAATGTTGTGTGGTTTCTATATAGTAATGCCAGGGCTGGGGAGTAGTAGTAAGGAGTAAAGGAGTAAGAGGTTTTTACAGGAGTAGGAGTAGGAGTAACATTAAGAAAAGAAATCTTACTCCAGAGTAGGACAAGGAGTAACCCCAAAATCACCACTACTCTGCAGCCTTGTATTAACCAGGGCTGGGGAGTAGGAATAGGAGTAAGGAGTAAAAGAGTAAGAGGTTTTTACAGGAGTAGGGGTAGGAGTAACATTCAGAAAAAATATCTTACTCTGGAAGAGGACCAGGAGTAACCCCAAAATCATCACTACTCTCCAGCCCTGAGTAATGCACTAAGCAATCTAGCTGCTGTAGTGTATATTATCTGCAGTTTCTGAGACATTTTATAGTCCCAAGTAGACTATATTATAGTAGCATAATTTTGAGCTTATTAATGAAATATTGTGTTTAGGTTATGCCTATCCATAAAAACTTGTAGCTGGCAGACCAGTCAAAGCTGGCTTCAAGTACTCTGAGCCATATAGACTGCCTGGACCTTCAGTG
Organism: Phrynosoma blainvillii; assembly: GCA_026167975.1. NCBI lineage: Eukaryota > Metazoa > Chordata > Lepidosauria > Squamata > Phrynosomatidae > Phrynosoma > Phrynosoma blainvillii. The sequence goes on from JANUYF010000004.1 coordinate 244,505,341, forward strand.
CAAAGATGGATCCAGGAGTATTTTCAAGCTACAGAGCCAGTCTCTCAGGGAAATGCAGTCCCTTCCAGGATAGGTTGCTTATCCAATTCCCAGATCTTGGAACCATCAGTCCACAGAGCTTCCATTTTACTAGGCTTCAGATTCAGTTTATTGGCCCTCATCCAGGCAGTGGTTCAACACCTGAACAGTCCAAGCTGATTACAATTACAAGGAGAAGTAGATCTGAATGTCATCAGAAAGAAATGGCATATCACACTAAAACTGCTAATGATCAAAGTCAGCAACTTCATGTAGATAGCAAACAGAATGAGGAACCCTGCTGCACTCCACAGCTTAATAGCCATGGGGCTAAAGAGGAATCCCTCAAACACTACTCTTTGAAACTGGCTCTGTGGATGTGAACAAAGTGCTTCCAATTCCCGTCCTGGAGAATCAGCCCAGTAAGACACTACAAAAGCCACTGAGACATCCAGGAAGAACAACAGGGTACCACTTCTCTGTCTTTCACTCTGAGTAGGTCATCAGTCAGGGCAACTATTGATGTAGTTGCCTTATACTGCACCTTGCCCTGAACCAGATTGAAATGGATCCAAATTATTTGTTTCCTCCAAGAACATCCAAAATTGCCCAGCTACCAAAGCTTCCTGCCCAAAAGAGGATGTTAGTAACCAGGTGGTACTTCTTACAGATCAGTACTAAAATTATACTTAGATACAGATAGTGATTTGAAAACACCTTCATTAGCCCAGAGGACAATTAATAGTTACTAGCAATAAGAGAGAACTTGGAATGCTCAAATATTATATTTTCTGTTGTAGCCTTCATAGAAGATTGTTATTTGTATTAATTTAATTACAGCGGTTTAAAATAAAAAGTATGTTATGTTCTTCATCGTCCTCATTATCACCTCACAAGGAAAGACTTTAGAAGTACATACTCTCATGTCATAATTCATACCTTATTTTACATGTGATGGATTAATTGAAATTTACATACATGTGTATTGTGTGTCCCCTGTTAGATTCATAGCAAATATAAGCCCTATCCTAAATCTTAATCCAGTATACTACCCACTCATCCATGTAAACTATCATCCTTTTCTCTGTGTATTCTTGGCTGCAGGTTTACAAAGAATCTCTCCCCTGACAAAATCAACTTGAGTACACTTAAAGGGCAGGGGCAGTTGACTAATCTCGAACTAGATGAAGAAGTTCTTCAGAATGTATTGGATTTGCCCACCTGGTTAGCCATTACTCGGGTATTTTGTAACAAGGCTTCCATCAAGGTGAGTTAAAATCCTGTAATGATCAGCAGAACCACTTGTAGTATTGAAGACATTTCACACTCAGACCCATTTACAGCTTTTTTACATTAATGCTAAACAAGCTTGCTCATCCCAACTATTTCAGCTTTGGATCCAAGTTGCTAATTTTCCTGTATATGTGAGCCCTGCTGCAGTAAGTGGCATGAAACGATCAAGCTTTCAATCTCAGATGCTTCAGAAATTACAAGCAGCCTGGTCACGATCAATTTCAAATTTGTTGGTGGTACATTGTTAGGCTTCAGATCTGCAGTTGTTCTATTTAAATGTACAATTGCAGGGATTGTATTAAATAGTCATAGTTGCACATTTACATACAGATAACAGAGCACAATGTACTTTTCTTGAAATTCCCCCAAGCTTTTTTTTTTTTTTTTTTTTTTTTTTTTTTTGGAGCACTAAATTGATTTTTCAGTTGATGTAAGCGAGTAATCGTTTAAGCTCTATTAGGATTAGGCGTAGTGACACAACCCTCACGCAAAATAGCTTAGGAGATTGTGAATGAAAAATGCAGCTTTGATTTATCCTGTTCCCACACTAGATACCCCGTGAAATCTGCTACCTGCTGTATTTAATACTCAGAGCTGTTTCTCATGTTAGTGCTTTCTGATATGGGCATTAATGCTTGCAACTTTCTTTTAAAATGCAAGTTTCAAGATCAGTTTTTGTTTCCCTTTCAGTAAAATAATGGAAAAGCCATTTTGATGGTGAAATGACTGCTTTTTATCTTGCTTCTCTGACATTGTGTTTGAAGTGCTTTTTAGTTATTTTTAGTTTTTACTTTTTAGTTACTTATATTCTGATATGGGTGCTGAGGAGTGGTATAGCTCTTATTAAAATATAATGCAAACATAACAAGGGAGGAAAATGTTTGTTTCCATTCCAAACATAAACCTATGTAATTTGAACACCTAGAATGCTTATGTGTAACATGACTCCAGATTTGACCTACATTAGCAAAGTTGGGTATGAAAAAAATCTGAGTAGCCCTAATCTCTAAGCAAATGGAAAGGCCACATATTAAGCATTAAAAACAGATTCTACAGAAGCATGTAAGGAGGACGTTGCCTTTTGTTGTTTCTATAGATGCTTTCTCTGACCTTTCAGAGTCTTCAACAAGCATTTTAAAGGATAGCTGGAATGGCAAACTGCAGAACAATTAATCTAGAATCCAGATGTTTATGTGTGTCTCTCATTATAATAAGATTCCATTTAGATTTTTGTTCATGGCAGTAGCCTGTGTCCATTATCATATCTCTTCACTTGTATGTAGGTAGTTTTTGATAAGGAATAATTTTTTCCTGATTAAAATTGTATTCTTATAGAGCTACTTCTACAGTGTCATTATTCAGAGCAGGAAGTTGGTGGCGCTGGTCCTATTAATGTCACCCTGGATCTGTTTAGCCCTTGCAGCAGTTCCTGTATGTTTAACATCAGCTTTCTTGTTACAGATCCAGTGGACAAAACTGAAGACTCACCCAATCTGTCTGGTAATGCCCTTTCTTCTTTCCTCTCAGTTTGTAAGGACCTGCAACTCTGAATTGTCTCTAAAAAGAAAATATTTATTTTTAATCTCTGAAATGAAGGGTGTGTGATCCCTCTGCTTTGATAAATCATGTTCGGTAAACCCATATGTTTGAACTGTTTTAATTCTGCATAATTTGTGAATACACTTTATGAGAATGACATTTAAAAACATTTAAGGGAAAGAAAAATCTTCACATGGACATGGTATTCAGGAGATTAGCTGAATACCCCTTAGACCAGGCCTTCACAACATATGCTGCACAGGCCGCCTGCAGTCTGCCAAAGCATTTCCAGTGGCCCACATGCTCAAGCTCACCCACAAGCCTCTTCCACACCCCAGCTTTCTCCTGTGGAGATGCCTGGGCTGGGGAGGTGAGAGGATGGGTGTCCATTTGCCTGTCCTCCTCCCCCCTGGCCCAGCCATGTCCTCAGGAGAAAGCCAGGGTGTGAAGGAAGCTTGGGACGAATGGGTGCTCATCCCCTTCCTCCACAGTCCAGCCCTGTCCTTGGGACAAAGCTGGGCTGTGGAGCAGTGGCGTCAGGACAGATGGTATCAACCAGTGTGTGGGAGGAGGGAGAACTGCCTTTCCCTCCCCCTCCCCCGCTTCGCCAGACCACCCCCCATGTCCTCCAAGTCCCGTGAGGCGGCTCCTGCCACACAGGACTTGGCAGTCACCACCGCCACCCCCCCATGCATCCCAAGTCTTGCCGACTCTGAGGGCACCACCTCATCCCCCCCATACCTTCTGAGTCTCAGGGACTTAGCACCACCTCAACCCCCCCCCCAATATCCTCTGAGTCCCGGGGACTCAGAGGGCACCACGTCACACACACCCATGCCCTCCACGTCCTGTGAGGCAGCTGCAGCACAGGGCTCCGAGGGCATCTCCACACTCCCAACCTATCTGCAGCCTGAAGAAATCAACCAGTTATAATGTTGACTCCTACCTACTGCTGAGTTGTGCAGGTCTGCCTTAGACCAATGAATTGATTAAGGATCTTTTCTTTTCAGATCTAATATAAAAATTGTCTTCTGCATTATGTCCCAAATGGCTAGATATTTTAAGGATGCAATTCATACTTTGTGTTCAGCTTCCTGGATTTTTTGGAGCAGGATTAAAATTACTCCTTTTTTTAGTATGCAAAGGGATCTTTTAGCACCTTTGAGAATGAGAGAAAAAAGCAATGTCTATTTCATCAGATGTATGCAACATCTTAAGTACTTGGCAGGGTGTACCTTCTAACCTAGAATTATCTGTTGCATACAAATTTTGTATGATCAGAAGTCATTCTAAATTTGGCCCAGATCCCAGGATAAAATAACATAGGGTTCAGTTCTTCCTTATTTCAAGGTGTTCCCAGACCTATCTTTTTCTGAAAGGGAGTAATTGTGCTTTCTTCTTAGGTAGTGATAAATTATTCACACTTGTATCACTTGCTGTTTTCACAGTATTTGGATAAAGTTGAAGTGGAGATGCGAACATGTGAAGAGCCCCGGCCACCCAATGGACAGTCACCCATTGCCCTTGCTTCAGGACAAAGGTTAATATTGACTGTAACCAGTTTTACCATTGCAGTGTTAGCTACTAGTTTTGCTTTCCCAGTCTAAATGACAATAGTTCTGAATTCATGATGTAGAGTTTTTGTTTGTTTGTTTTTTGCTATCAAGTTTTTAGTACTTGGGATTTTATTGAAGGGTTCCCTGGGCTCATATGTTGAGCCTGCTTATTTCTGCAGATGCATTGTTTGTTCAGAATCAACAAGGTGAGCTCCACATAACAGACACTGGATGCAAGAGTGAAGAACAATACAGGTTGCATCTCCCTTATCCAAAATGCTTGGGACCTGAAGTGTTTTTGATTTTGATTTCGGTGGGGGTGAGGGTAGCACACATGTATTGGCATATTCCTGCATATGTATCCCATCTTGGAGATGGGACCCAAGTCTAAACAGAAAATTCATATATGTTTCATATGCACCTTATACACATAGCCTGAAGGTAATTTTGTACAATATTTTAAATTAATTTTGTGCATGAAACAAAATTTGTGTACATTGAACCATCAGAAAGCAAAGGTGTCACTATCTCAACCACCTATGAAAAAAGTTTTGGTTTTTGGAAAATTTTGGAATTCCAGATAAGGGAGACTCAACCTGTAGCATATTACCTTAGTATTAAGTTGATATTGTGTTGTCATTGTTTTCCCCTTTTGTTGTTTAAAATTTTAATTTTTAATTTTTTTTATATTTTAATCAAACTAATTTTTAATCTTAATTGGAAGTACAGGCGCCCCTCCGTTTTCGTGGGGGATCTGTTTCGGAAACCCACCCACCCCACGTAAACAAAAAAACTACAAATATTCAAGCCCCATAGGCTTGAATGGGGGTGCGTGTCTGCACGAGCCCCATTTTGTCCCCCTCTGTTTGCCGCCTGTGAATGGGCGAAGGATGCAGACTTCAAGTCCATGAAAACAGAAGGGCGGCTGTGTGTTGCTTTTTTAAAAATGCATTTTCAGCCACTATAAACTTCTACAGAACCTTTAGGTAGGGGGAAACTCCTTAATTTTTGTATGTTTTAATGTTAATTTTACATTGTTTTAACTGGATTATTTTAATTGTTTTTAATTTTTCTTGTAAAATTTTAAAGTGTTTTTATCTTATGAGCTGTCTTAGGTCCCTTCCTGAGAGAAAGGCAGCATAGAAATTAAACAAACAAACAAATAAACCCTTCACCATCTCATAGCTTTCTTGCTAAAATATCACCCCAAAGTGCTTTTCTTTCTATATGATTAGGTATACCTACTTTTTCTCATGGTGAAGAGTAGATTGTGTTAGAGATCAAAATATAACAGAAGAAATACATTGAAATATAATTATACCTAAAGTTAAGCTGGGCTTGGGGAAAGAGGGCAAAAGGAAAGTGTACTCCCGCTCTCCTAATTCAGTTCTCAAAATCTCTAATTATACTTAACATGTTATTTGCAGAAGAAGTGATTAGTTAGGTGTATCAGCCTTTTTGTCTTTAATGCTGGATGTGACTTTGAACAAGAATCTTTGGCTTCAATCAGAAGGCCCAAAAAGGGCTGCTGTTGGGCTGATCTGGGGGTGGGGCATTTACATGATGCACACCCTCGGATTGCACAGAGGCCGCACCAGGGCCACCTAATGCGGCCCAAACCTGGCTACAAAAGGAGCCATTTCTTACTGCTCCATTTTGTAGCCCATTTGGGACCTGGTTGCCATGGTCCTGTGGCGGTCCTGTGGTGATTGGGGCAGGAGCAGTCTCTGGCCACTACTTCTGCCCCATCTGCTTTGTCCCTTTGTTAGAATGGGGAAAATATATTAGTTGTGTGGTAATATGTATACATTTAAAGCTGTGAATTTTAGAATTCCTTGATTGTGCAAGATACAACACAGCCAAATTATACCAGCAATTTAATTCATATGCTAGTGTAAATGTGAAATATAAAGACTGAGTAGATTGATTGGAGTTCCCTAACCGTGGGGAGCCCTTTGCAAACTACCTATCATGTAGAGATCATAAGATCTACTCATGCTGACTGAGTTTGCAGTAGGCAACATTCCTTTTTAGTTGTCTTTAGTTAAACTCCCACACTCTTGTCTGTCCCTGGCTTCCAGTTCACCATAAGCATCTGAAGAAGTAGACTACAGTCTACGAAAGCTCATGCTACAAACTTCTTTCTTTTTTTCAGTTAGTCTCAAAGGTGCTACAAAATCTCTATACATATTTGTCCAAAATGCCTGTAAGTTAGAAAATTAATTTAAGATTAATCTAGATAGCCTGAATCACCAAATCAGGACATAAACCAGGACATGTGTTTCAGGGATAATAGTGGGCTAAATCAATTTCATGTTAGTGCTTTAATATAATGGGACATCCTTCATCTTATTCTCTTTGTACTAACCTCCCCCCCCCCCCAAAAAAAAAACTTGTTACTGAGGGTTTCCTAGCTCTCTAGAGTAGATATTGAGGGCACACATGGAAAGAAGGAGTGCTGATCTTCCAGTTTTGTTGAAGAAAGCAATTGAAGTGGAATCCTGTTGGATCCTGACCTACTGGTATCTATCTTATCCCCCAGAAGAGGTAACCTAAAGAAAAATTCCATAGCTAATTGTCAGTCTGCTCCTGAATATTCAAAACAGTTTTGCTGTTTAAACTGCCATAATATTTTACCTTCCTTTATAGCTGTGTCTTAGCTCACTTGATGTACTTATTTGAGTGTGATGGATCTTCTTTGCCTGCAGTGCTGCTGACATACTTAGTTCTGGATTTTGTGAGTCAGTATTTGTGTAGCAGAAATGTAGCACAGCCTGCCTTAGGATGCTAGTTGCATATTTTGACATATTCTTGCCCTTTCCAGCCCTAGAATTTTATGGCAGTACCTTATTCAGTGCTTTATTTCTCTAAAAAGATTTCATAGTTCACAGAAAGAAAAATATGAATTTCTCACCACTAGTTAATTATTGCTTCTAAACATTTAAAGCATGATTAATACAATTAATACAAATCCTTCATAATTTCAATTTATTCATAATTGGGGAGAAATCAAATATGTCCTTGATGCTGAAACATGGATGCAGTACAACCTTGGAGCTTACTTTTACAGCATGCAAATCTAGGTTCGGCCTGGTCTATGATCCTCCTCCTCCTCCTCCTCCTCTTTTTCTTCTTCCCCACCTCTCCTCATGGGTCGATGTGGGGGTCAACAACAGTTAACAAACAGATAACATCTGTTAAAACACATCAGTTGGAACACACTTCATTTTAAAAGGACAAATAAGATGTTCACATATTAAAACAATCCACATCTAAAATTCATCATTTAAAATTCATAATTTAAAAATCATCTGGATAAGCCTGCCAGAATGCTCTTTAGTGCTCTTTTAAATTCAGACAGCATATTTAGTTGACAAATATCTCATATACTTACCCAGCAACTTTGTTTTCTGATGTAATGAGATAAAGCTTTCTGATCTGTTAAAAGCTCTTTCATTCCCTATAGTGAATATGGCTTTGCTGAAAAGGTAGTGGAAGGCATGTTTATTGTTGTCAATTCCATCACTATCAAGATCCACTCCAAGGCCTTCCATGCTTCCTTTGAACTGTGGCAGCTTCAAGGATACAGTGTCAACCCCAATTGGCAGCAAAGTGATCTGCGTTTTACCCGTATCACTGATTCACACAGGGGAGAGGTAAGATTATAAGCAGATGATCTCAACATTGCAGTCACCTCTATAGATTTGCAAGGATTTGTTGATTTAGGATCTTGATTCAATGCTGTGCACATTTTTGCAGAGTCACAGTACCAATGCTCAATGAACCCTCCCTGTTTCAATCTCAGTATTGTCTTTTACTTGAATATAAATATACTTTCTCCAGAAACTAAGTATTGCTTCCCTTTTTTGTCTTTGTGGCCCTCCTCTCTTTCTTCTTGGTAGGTTCTAACATTTAAAGAACTCACCTGGCAGACTCTCCGGATAGAGGCTGATGCTACAGAAAATGGAGATCAAGATCCTGCCACCACCCCTCTGAGACTTATTACAAATCAAGGCAGAATCCAAATATCTCTAAAGAGAAAGGTGAATATATTCTCTGCTGGAAAGTGGAGTTGTGTACTTTGGTCTTCTGCTAAAAATCAGAGATTTGAAATTATTAATTTTAAAATAATTCAAGATGATCTGCAACTTGCGAGGCTATCTTCTGTACCTGCAATAAATGATTGAAAATTGCATTTTTCTAAGGAAAAAAACTTACATTTTTATGCGTGCACACACACATGTATGTTCATTTCACTGTGTTCTCTCTTAAAAGTGAGATAGAGAGGATTCATGAAACATTAAAATGGATATCAGATTTGTAGAAGCAGAGGATAAGGAACTAGAAACTGTGCTTAAGGCAGTGCCAACAGTACTAATTTACCTGGTGAACCATCTATTTTTCTTAAGCATTTAGTTAGAATTTCTGTTTTGTTGTTTGTTGATTCAAAATTAGTTTTTAAAACCCCTCTGTTTATAAAGTTTCAGTACATTGTCCAGATTTTGTTTCTGGAGCCTCTTGTGATCATGGCTAAACAGATTCTAAGCATTTTCTAGAAATATTTTATTCTCAGCTTGCATGTTTAGGTTAACATGGTTAACGTCTACAAATAGCCACAATAAAATTGATGCTGAAAAGCTTGCAGAGTGACCTAAACCAAATGTCAATCCCAACTGAAGTAGATACATTGAATCACTAGAACTTACCTAAGTACTGAGTTTCCAAGTTCCCATTGATTCAGAGTATGCACTTTAGTTGGGATTAGCAGTTGAATTTAGGACAGTGTGTTCTGTATAAAACATTTTAGAGCACTTTCAAGTTTAACAGTATAGCTTGCTCCTTTCTTCTTTGGTTAAAGGAGATAACTGATGAGCTCTCAGAGGAAAACACAACTCCCACTAAACATCTAGAAATTATGCAACCTTTTAAAGGAATTGCCTTGCTGTTGATTTTACGTTGTGTATGTAATGTTGTCTAGAGACCCATTTCATCATACCTGTTATTCCCTACAGCAATGAAAGTAAATTAATGCTAAACTTTCTCTGTTTGTTTATGAGACAGACAAAAGATTGCAATGTGTTGGCCTCTAAGCTTATATTCCTCCTTGATGACTTGTTATGGGTGCTGACCGACTCTCAGTTGAAGGCAATGATGAAGTATGCAGAGTCCTTGAGTGAAGCCATGGAGAAATCAGCTCAGCAGAGGAAAAGTATGGCTCCTGAACCTGTCCAAGTAAGTGGCTTGCTCAGCATTCCTATTATAGTGTTGAGTAATGACAGTTTAGCAAAAACAGCAAAGTTGTTTAATCAGTTGGATTGTTTGGTTTTCACTTCAGAAATTTTGCTCCATTAGGAGAAGCATGCATAGGCCTCATTCCTACTTACGTTTAAACCGGTTTGCAATTCGCCTTTGCTCCGTGTCAGTGAATTGGTTACAAAAGGTCTGTCGTTCCTACTATGAAAGCGGATCTTTTCATTATTCCCTTGTAATTGCTTCCTTTTTGGCATGATTGTCGTTCCCACTAGTTTGTGCCCCTTCAAAATGCATGTCAATTATCTGTGCGTCATTGATAACAAGGGGGGAAATTGGGGCTCTGTGCCTTCCTTTTGGCCAGCCCCATCAGCCTTGGGGAAAGGGGGGAAAATCAGAGGTCTGTGCCCTCCTTTTGGCCAGCCATCATCAGCCTTGGGGAAGGAGGGGGAAATCGGAGGTCTGTGCCCTCCTTTAGGCCAGCCATCATCAGTCTTAGGGAAAGGAGGGAAAATCGGAGGTCTGTGCCCTCCCTTTGGCCAGCCATTATCAGCTTTGGGGAAAGGGGGGGAAATCGGTGGTCTGTACCCTCCTTTTGGCCTGCCTTCATCAGCCTTGGGGAAAGTTGTAGGGAAGGGAGGAAAATTATCCATAGGTCACAGTGCAAAGCAAAGGTAATGCTGGCGGGGGGGGGGGGGGGGATGGCTGATTTCCCAAAAACTGAGTTGGGATGGTAAACAGCTCTCTGCCATTAGTCTCTCCTCTCCAAAATGATGTGATTCAGATCTGTAATTCCCATTTGCTGAACACACTTCTGAATTGGTTCTTCTCAATAGAACCTCCAGGAAACTACTGTCAGAAAAGAGCGGTGTTTTTGCATTTGCCTCACTTCATAGTAACTAAAACTGAGCTCAATAGGATTGAAACCAGTTTCAAGTGGGGACAAGACACATATAACCTGCTCAGCAATTCGAGTTAAATCATAGTGGGAACGAGGCCATAAAATAGAATGTTTTTTGACAAGTTCTGTCATTTCTCTCCATAGTCATGGTTCTTTCTAGATGTTTACACTTGTAAATGATTTTTTGTATATAAAATAAATAAATATCCTATTTTGCATATATAAAATAAATAAATATTATTCTATTTCTGTTTCAGTGCATTGCCCTCTGCCATAATTTTCTCTTTTCTCTATTTAAATAATTACTTAAGTTTTATAGTTTTAAAAGATACTTTTTACATATTACGTTGGTGCCAAGATAGCGTAGACATCCTGCTACAGTATTAATAAGATACAATTTTATTTTCCATAGAATCTTTCAAACTGACTACCTGTACAGTTTTTGGAGTTTTTAAGGAATAGTGCTGGCAGGTATTTTCTTTTCAGTCATGTTCACATAATGTGCTTCAGCCATATGTCTCGAGCGTGTTTTCCCAAAGTAGGTGAATCACATTAGCCATATTTTCCATATTGCAAATCAAGATACAAGTGTGATGATATAGTGAATATACAGCATTCCTAAGTTCCAGTCTGACACCTTCATTATATGATTTGAATATGAAATGTAACAATGTATTAATGATTTTCAAGAGTCTTTTTTATTGGCTGTCCTTGCAGAATGTAATTTTTGGTCTCCTATGCTGTCACCCACGTAAAATATAAAGCCATAATTTCTTTGTTCTTAAATGGGTATATTTAAGCTTAATTTCTCTCTGTTGTAGATTACACCGCCTGCTCCCAGTGCCCAGCAGTCCTGGCCCCATTCATTTGGGAGCAGCCACAAAGCAATCAGCCAGTATTTTGAGAAACATGATATGAAAGAGTCTTCCTATCACCTTCTCATCTCCCGTCTGGATCTTCATATCTGTGATGATAGTCACACTCGAGAAACAGGTATTTGATTCTAAGCTGAGGTAGGGAAGAATCAACTTGGATGCATTGTTATTTTACAGAATATTATTTGACATGTTTTCTTCTTTTTTCTATGCTGTGCCCCGACTTCATGTTTTCTAGTGACATTTCTCTCCTTGTTTTGAAATACCTGAAACAAGTGAGATTTTGATATTTTGGGAAACTATTTGGCTGTTAAAAGGCTTTTTCCTACTGGTTCATGTTTTTCTTTATCCTATTCTTCTGTGAATTTTCTTCATTTGCAGTATTTGCTATTTTTACTATTGCTCCCTTCTCCATACATCATTGACAGACTCTATTAGAATGTTATATCTCTAACAGATCTTAGTTCTTTTTCTGTTTCTTGAACCTTGTTCTATTTTTCTTCATTGTTTCATTTCATTACTTACAGATATGTGCATATTTCAGAAATTAACACATCTTTTATTCCCATTAGAGTCTTTGTAAATTATATTAACCTAGGACTAGTGACAAGGTTTTCAGTTGTTTGTCCCAGATCCTTAAAAAAAAGATTTCCTAAGGTGCCTACAAGACAGTATATAAAAAATTAATATAATGTATGATTTCTTCTTCTTCCTTGTTTTGAAAGGACCTCCCCTATACTTTAATGTACAACATATAGGGATTCCTTACCCCGTTAGAGAGTTGCTCTTTGCTATGAAGAAATATCTAACAGTATAAAATAAGTACAATGCCTACCAAGGATTTAAGGTGATTACCAGCCTTATTTGTCTTCATTTCAGGTGAAGACTTTTCCTATTTAGGCAAGTATTTTAGATACTTAAATCTCCGTACTTCTACTGGAAAGGTATTGATGTTATTTGTTATTATTGTTACTTGTCATTACATTGTCTTTGACTTATGACTACCGTTAAAATGAGAGACTTCCAAAAGGCATGTTCTAGGCTCTAGTTTAGTTGATTGAATCAATCCCTTTGTACTGTGGTCCTGCTCTTTTCCTACCGACTTGCATTTTCCCAAGCATCATTCTCTTTTCCAGTGAGCTACAATGTCTCATGAAATTACAACAGCCTCAGTTTAAACGTTTTAGCTTCAAGTGAGCATTCAGACTTAATTTACTCTAGACCCATTCATGTATATTTTTGGCAGTCCATGATATCTGTAGAACTCTCCTCCAATACCACAGCTCACATAAGCTGATTTCTTTCTGTCATCTTTATTCGCTGTCCGCCTTTCACAATTATACCCAAAAATGGGAAATATTATGGCTTCGATTTTGACTTGAATATCAATCTTTACATTTGATTATCTTATCTAGTTCCTTCATAGTTGTCCTTCCAGGTCTTAGTCATCTTCTCATTTCTTGACTACTCCATTTTGATAAATGACTGGGCCAAAACATAGTAAATCTTCAACTATTTCAGTATCTTCATCGTTCATTTTTAAATAATGTAAAACAGCTGTTGATTTCATAGCATCAGTTTTATTATATGTGCAGTGTTTTTAATAAATAAAATTGTATTAGTGAATCATAAACCACTTGAGGTTTCCCATTTTGGATAGAAGAAGAAGGAAGAGACTACAAATAGTTTAAAATAAAACATAAATCTCATTAGTTGCAGTTATTTAAGATTGTAAGTGAAAAATATTTGCTGGAAGTTTTATGCTTCATAATAATAAAGAAGTCAAAATCAAGGGTACTTCCACACTGGGCCTCATTATAAAACATATACACAGCAGAGCATCAACTCAACAGTAGTATCTGATCATTGTCCTTCTGTGTCTTCCTCTCAGTTCTGTATTTTCTTAGACTGCTGAGTGTGACATTTAATGGAACAGTACTGCAGTCTCCACAAGTGAAGGCAGCTATAAAGCTAATCTTCCATCTTTTTTAAGGACCAAGTTTTCAGAGTGTTGGGCAGATGAACCTGTTGCTTACCCTTAGTGTTACCTTTTCAGTTGATTCTGTTTTAGGACTCTGTTTTTGTTTTTGTTTTTTACTTTTGATTAATATTTGAATTAGTGCTAAAATGCTTTTCCTGCTATAGTTTAAGAAAGCACACAGTTCAAATAGCATTAGATTACTAATCTATATAGACACTTTTAAAAATTGCTTTCCTGTTTGATTTTATGGGGCCAGAGAGAAAGGCTTCACCTAAAATATAACAGGTGAGAGAGCAAAAGCCTTTCTCCCTGCAAGCAACAAGATTCTTGCTTAGTGGTGGACCTATGTTCCAAAATAAGAATTTCTGGGGTACAGCCTTTTGTGGATTGGCAAAGACATGATGAGAATAAGCAAAGACATTTTATCATTATGTTTTGGTCTAATTTAAGCTCTTCCAAACCATAAGATTTTTACTTTTTCATATTTCATTGCCAGTAATTGGGAAGTCATACGTAAATGAACAACCACTTGGATGCTAAGGTGTTTTAAAAAAAGCTGCTGGCATTATCATTTTTTAAAAATATGCTGCTCAGTTGAGTTACATTACAAGCCATGTATCTGGAAACAATCAACATCTAAATGAGATCCCAAGGATTAATGGTTATGTTAGTCAGGATTACTTTTGTTCAAAAATCTTTTCTCCAAAAACATGAAATGTAATGATGTACCACTGTGATTTGGCATCCTTTTCAGTCATTATGAATGCTGAATTCAGTGCTACTGAATGATCACAATGCAACTCATCTCTGATTTTCCTCATATAAGAGTAGGTCTATATCAGTCATATTTTGTGATTCTTTTTCCATTTTGCCATAGGTGCTTCCAAACATGGAATAACAGGAGGTGCAATGCAATTAACTTTTAGGAGAATGGCTTTTGACTATTATCCTTTCCATTGGGCAGGTAAAAGTAATTTGCTCTTATTAAGAATGTGGATTGTAATTATTAAAGTGTAGAAAAATTCAGCTTAATTTTAATGTTAGTGATACACTGCAAGAAACACTGATCCAGTATCAACAGTATTTTTACCCATTGAAAGGATTAGTTTTTGGAAGGAATAAATTAGGATGAATGAGATGCATGGAAAGAGAGAGCCTCTCTGTTTGAAACTTTAAAAACACAAAAAATCCTATATGCATAGTCCACTGCTGAGACTACATCATTGCTGAGACTAACTAGAATACAGAACCACCATGTGTATTTATTAAAAATTAAAATATAAAAGAGTTGTGTTGCTTTTAATAGGTGAGAGTAACCACTACGTAGCCTTGGTCATTGCCAGACATTGAACCATGTTTGTAAATTCCTGTTGTGCCTGTGTATATCGTTTTAAGGTCATTACAGAAGGACATATCCAGTATTTCTTTCACTCAATGATTCTCAGACATGTAACTAACCTATAACCTGCTGTTGAGCCTACTTCATAGCCATTTAGTGGCCAGAGAGCGGGGGCTTTCAGGTAGCATCTGGGTAGATTTCTGCAGTTGAATTTAAAGCAGGGGGGAGTTCTCTCACAGGTTTGGAGGGATGATGTTTTATTTGTGCATGCAACAACAGAAACGTAGTTGAATATTTGCTTGGGTCTCCCCACCATCCCCAGCCACCAAATGGCTGTGGACCACACTGGCAGCTGACAAGTAGGCTGCACATATGGGAGATAGAGTGGAGGTATGTTTGGTGGAGCTTTATATTGCACAGAGCCAGTGTAGGTTCTTGACCACTATTATACATAGTTTTTATAATATCAAGGAAAATAATATACCGTATCCATGGCACTATATACAGATAACGCAAAATAGGAGTGCAACACAACCAATCAATAACATGTATATTTATTGCACTGACATTCTTTAAGATGAGCAGAGATGTGATGGGAAATTTGAAAATATTGATGTTTTGAAACACAGATGTGAAGATCTGTTCAGCTATGAGATGAGCCGCTCTAGAAGGTGAATGTCAGATGTAAACAAATTCTTCTGTCTGATATTAACTGTGCCATTAATATGCCTTAAGGTGAGATTTTTTTTTGAGAAAGGGAGCACAAA
This sequence comes from Phrynosoma blainvillii, assembly GCA_026167975.1. Lineage (NCBI taxonomy): Eukaryota > Metazoa > Chordata > Lepidosauria > Squamata > Phrynosomatidae > Phrynosoma > Phrynosoma blainvillii. The sequence continues at coordinate 244,520,860 of JANUYF010000004.1, forward strand.
TTAGAAGAGAACCTTTGAAAAGTAGATCACAGAGACAAAGAGAGAGTACAGCTCTTATCAGTGTAAATGTAATGTTTTATTCAGGAGACAGCTGCAAACATTGGGTACGCTATTGTGATGCCATGGATACCCGGGAGCAGTGGGCAAAAAAGCTGGTGGAGGAATTCCAAAACAAAATGGGAAAATATGGTGAAGAAATAAGTTCTGCCTCCTCTAAAACTGCTGCAAGGGATTCTCCTTTCAAAAAGAAAACAGGTAGCACATAAAATGTATATTGTATTATTGCATTAATAATTTAAAACCATAAAGGCTAGAAACAGAAATAGTGCAATAAAAATACAGTGGGCCCTTCGTATACATAGGGGATCTGTTCCACCCCCTGCGTAAGGCAGAAAACACAGGACTTCAAGTCCCATTTGTTTCAATGGCCACGTGTGGTGTGATGCATGCACCGTGAACGTATGCACCATTATAACTTCCGGCACTTGTCATATGCGTAAGCTTGAAGCCACGTATGGCATGCAGGCACACTGTATTATGACAAATAAAGCCCTTATTTTATCTTCCCCCTCCCTTCTGTTTGTACGTGTATATTTTATTGCATACATTGTACAAACCATCAGGCCTTGCTTGTTAGGCAGAATAATACGGTAGCCTCAAGAACAGATTATAAATGTCAAAGGGCAGCCAATTGTTAGTTATTTAATTCGCCATTCCTGTATTTTTACTGTCAGGGTGGAGAAAGGATTTTCTGTTCATTTCAGACAGGACTTGAAGTCCCACAGTAACGTAACTGGTTAGATAATATGAGACTTGACCCAGGTGGGTGGGATGCACCATTTGCTGCTTTGCGTCAAGCAGCAAAATGTCTTAGGTCAGCCATACAGAGCACTATGTCATATGCTGCAGAAAGTAGAGTTCTCCTTGATCCAAGCTGCAAATGGAAATGGCTCTGTTACTTTTTGAATTTGGACATCAAAACTGTACCTGTGCCTTGGAGACTGGTGTAACAGTTTGAACGTACCACACTGCACTGTTAACTTTCTGCAACTGTAGTTCAAAGAGAAAGATGAATTATGGCTCCATAAATCCATTTGTGAAGTCAGACATATCAACAGCATCTCTTCCTGATTCCCTGTGTGACTATCAAGTAGAACTAAGAGAAATGTTTGATAGGGTCAGCCTAATAAGAGGCAATACAAGTAACAGTGTGAGGTGGAGAATTCTAGTGGCAAACTGCTGTTGTTTTCTTGCAAACTTTCTGCCTTATCTTTGTAATGCAGGAGATTTTATAATGTTTTCTTACATTACCATTCCTCCTGCATGGGAAGACTAGTTTAGTAGCAGCTACAGAGTAAGTCCAGCCATAATTTGTGATCTCCTACCATTGTGTTTTCACACACAGTACCCATGTTTCTTCAGCAGGGAGCAGGGTGTCCAAGAACAAAAAGTACTACAATTCTTCCATGTGGTGTTATCCATTTTGAATCCATTGTTTCATATCAATGCAGAATTGTGTGTATACAAAAAGACAAGAGTGCTACTATTTTGTAACATTTTGAGTGTTTTAATTGTTGAAAAGTTGATATTTTCCTGTTCTGATGATTGAAAATACCTTTAAGATACTTCATCTAGTTCTCAAAAAAGTTCCCCAGAGAAGGAGATACCCATGGCTAGTACACCACCTCCTAACCTCTTTGGACTCCAGCGTCCTGCATGGAATAGACTTCGATCCAGCTGTCTGGTTCTCCGAGTAGATGATCTGGATGTTCATCAGGTAAAGTATAAAAACTTTATATTTTATACCATCAGTTGAAGAGTTCTTATGGCCCAAATTTTCCATTGTAATTCTCTGTAAATTCTATTACATCCAATCGTGTTTGCAAAAACCTGAGGTTTTACAAAAGGCAACTTTCTGAATCTTGTTGCTTATAGGTACTTGCTGCCATACTATTAATTTCTTATTCTTTCTGTCATAAAAGCCAAAGCATAAATGCCAGCGCTTGTATTTGTGCTTTTTAAAAGCACAGTATATGTTTTGTTTGCCATACAGGTTTAAATTTACCCTTAGCACACATGTTTATAGCTTAAAGTAGGCCTTTTGATGGTATTTTTCACTCTGTGCTGCTGCTTTTGTTATTATATATTCTAATTTGGACCCATCTACCCCCAAACTAGAGAAATGACTTCAGCCATAAGAGAGCAAGAGAGTATTTTTTGATTGTAGTAATGTTGTAGCCATAATTAGATTTTTATGAAACTGTTAAATGTTTCCTGCTTTAGAACTCTTTGTTTTTAAAATCCTACACTGAGTACTGCATCAGTACCATAAGGCCAAGCAGGATCAGTTTTTGGTCATTAACATGTTTCTTACTCTGAGTGTATATGCCAACATTGCTTTTCAGGTTTCCACTGCTGGACAGCATACTAAGAAGCCTTCAACACTGCTTTCATGTAGGAGGAAGTCCCTGAATATTCCTGACCAAACCTCAGCCATTCATATAGAATTTACTGAGTACTACCTCCCAGATAAGCCAGAATTTCCAGGTAACCATTCTACATCTGTCACAGACCTTTTAAAAATTAGTTCTCCACAGCTGTTCCCCCCCCCTTTCAAAGTTTGGAGCATTATTTTAAAGAAGTAGTCCATTCCCTAAAGGCACCAGATCTTTTCTGATCTTGGAAGCTAAGCAGGGTTAGCCTTAGTTAGTACTTGGATGGGAGACCACCAACAAATACCAGGTGCTGGTGACCTGATGGCACATACATGCACACAGTCCATTGTCTCATGTTGTTTAAAGTAACTCATTAGCTTTGCTTGTTGTTTGAAGACTTAACACATTTTAGTTGCCCTTTATTGTTATTTCTTAAACATACACTTAAAAATACAATCATACCCCCGAAGCAACTTTTTAGAAGTCTAGAACAAATGTTACTTGTTGCACCGGGGGGGGGGGGTTTAAATTTTTTTAAAAACAGTGGTCTGAGTGCCATAGATAATCCCAACTAGAGTTGAGATTCTATCAACTGGGATGACCCACTGATTTTAGTGGACTGACTTTAGTTGGGATGAACAATAGAACATGAGAGAGACTGCAGACTGGTCAGCCAGAAAAATCAGCAGTAGCAGAACATGTTATAGACCACTGGGTATAAAATGCCATTTGAAAACACTGAAATTCTGAACCATGCCAACAACTATCAGGTCAGAATGCACAAGGAAGTCATTAAAATCCACAAACACCTAGGCAACTTCAACAAGGAAGAAGAAACCCTCAAAGTAAAACAAAGTTTGGCTACCAGTCCTGAAAAACACCAAAATCAAGACCCAGCAAATGCAAATGAAAACCACCCAGGGTCAGGGGTTTTCCCAGTTAGACAATGAATCACTAATTAGGATAAAGGTAAAGGTATTTCCCGTTGACAAGGTTGTCAAGTCATGTCCGACTGTAGGAGGCGGTGCTCATCTCCATTACTAAGCCAAAGAGTCAACACTGTCAGAGACTGCTCTGTGATCATGTGGCTAGTATGATTGCACAGAACGCTGTTTACCTTCCCATCTAAATGGTACCTATTTATTTACTTGCATTTGCGTGCTTTCAAACTACTAGATTGGCAGAAGCTGGGAGTAGTGATGGGAGCTCATCCCATCATGCACCACCCGGGCTTCAAACTACCAACCTGCTGATATTGCAGTCAACAGAGTCAGTGTCTTAACCACTTGAGCCACTGCATCCCCTGAATCACTAATTAGACAGAAATACTCCTTGCATAGCCTCCCACTCTGAGGCATTGCCATTCAACAATTGAACAATACACAGTTTAACATGCAAATCACATCCTCTCAGCCAAGGTTCACACAGTATATATATCCCATTCACTTCCACGCCAGCATTCTCTGAAGATGGCAGCCACAGGTGCTGGCAAAATGTCAAGAATAAACTCTTCCAGAACATGGCCACATAGCCCAAAAAACCCACAAAAAACTATGGTGCTGGCTGTGAAAGCCTTAAACTTCACATAAATGATAGAATTAAGCATCTGAGTTATTAGTTGCTTGTTACCTAAAGAAGTAACATGATACAGATAATGTTACTGGGAATGCTTCCAAGATATTCTCTCTCCTCGCATTTTGGAGAGGCTCATATTGTATCTCTGTGAATTTGGAATTTGTCCTAATTAGACACAAATCCTCCTTGCATATCCTCCCACCCTGAGGCTTTGCCATTCAACAACAGAACCATACACAGATGAGGTGAGCAGCCTACCTTTAGTTAAATCTTCAGGGAGCAGAGGAGTCTTGCTAGTACAGCCTCTCTTTTTCTTTATTACACCACTTACCAAACTACTCTGGTCTTTGAGAAGAATTGTTTATTGAAAGTGATACTACCTTTTTATACAGGTAAGACAGAAGTAAAAATGAAGTGTTAAAGATCTGCTGTCCCAAAACAGATTAGATTGGGTAGGCAACCTAAGGCCTCGGGGGCGGGGGGGGCGGATGTGGCCCCCCAAGGCCTTTGGACCGGCCCCAGGCCGGTCCTGCCACCGCCGCCACCCCCCGCCGCCTGCCATGATGATATTGATTATTGTTGTTATTACTTGTTCTTGGGGTTTTCTTGGCAAAATCTCCACAGGGGTTTTGCCATGACTTTTCTGGGGCTGAGAGAGTGTGCATGAATATTTTTTTAATTTTTCAAAAAATTATTTATTTATTTATTTATTTATTTATTTTTGGTGCTTCGGCCCCCCAATTGTCTGAGGGACAGCAACCCGGCCCCCGGCTCAAAAAGGTTGCCTATCCCTAGATTAGATTCAGAAAATGAATGTGGGCAGCACTTTCTTACACTTTCTCCAAAATTATGTAAATCCCCCTTGAAATCCAGGTCCCATTTCTTCTATCCTGTGCATTGAACTGACCTTATCACTTTATTTTCTTTAGTGCCTGACAAAAATCTCTGGGCAATATTCTATATAATATTTGGTCTTTTCTGGAATTTATGTTTTCTGAAATTCACTTTGGGAGTTGTGGAATTTAAACTCCTTTAAAATTGTTGAGATGATTGGATGTAAAAAAAAATCCTTGGTAGTAGGAAATGTTTGTTTATAAATAGGTGGCAATAGGAATAAAATTTTTTGATTCTGCTTGTATCCTACTCTTTATCCACACTGATTCCTCATTACCGAAACCCCTTCCCCACCCTTCTGTTTATCCTTGAATACCCTACCATGGTGGGAGCTAGACATGAGGAATAGGACTGCTTTTTTAATCTTGCAAATCCTCCGTCTGTACCTGCTTTGAAGCTGTAAAAGATAAGGAATTAACACTGTCAGTTCTGCTCCAGAAGCAATATTCTATCTGGAGTTCAAAGGATAAAGCATTGGTTCTTCATTACTGCCTTCTCTTCACTTCTCTCTTCACCTAGCTTCTGGTTGCATGCACATGTATATTGTAGATGTAAATGAATATGGAATATTTTGCAACCCTTGAGGTGCCTTCAGGAGGTAGAGTAGAAACACTGCCTCTTCCATCCTTTGTGATGGATAGATTGGCTAGAGTCATGGTGGTGGAGAGATGTACTCCCACTATTATCGTATTTTCCAGCGTATAAAATGTTTGGGCGTATAAGACGACCCCCAACTTTCCCAGTTAAAATATAGATTTTGGGATATACTTGCTGTATAAGACTACCCCTCTTCCAATGCACACCAAATAAAAATTAAAAAAACATCAGATTTGATTTCAATATGGTAATTTTAATTCAAATGTTTATAACATGCAGGTACTTAGCAGGAAAACTGTCACTAATAAACACAACAAACTATAGCTCCCATGTTCCCTAGCATTTATTTCTGCAGTGTGTTTTGGACCTTATTTTTTAAAAAATAGTCCAGATTTAAATGCTGCTTTAAAAATTATTTCCATCTCTCAGCTATGAGATGGTTGGGGAGAAATGAGAAAGTGTTGGGGGGAAGGACTGCCAATATACTAGGTGATGCATTCTGGGGTATGTACAGTTTGCAACCTCAGCCTCAGAGGATGGTAATGGTAACCCCCATTTGAAGAAACATGCCAAGAAAACCCCATGATAAGGGTCACCATAAGTTGGAAAGGACTTGCAGACACACAAGAACAACAAAAAAGTCTGCAATTGTTTCACAGGTAGAACATGGGAATAGGAGCCAGCATGGTGTAGTGGTTTGAATGTTGGACTACCACTCTGGAGACCTGGGTTTGACTCCCCACTCTGCCATGAAACCCACTGGGTGAACTTGGGACAAGTCACACAGTCTCAGCCTCGGGGGAAGGCAATGGCAAACCTCCTCTGAACCAGTCTTGCCAAGAAAACCCCAGGAGAGGATCACCTTAGGGTTCCTGTCATCATCCTCCTCTTCCAAGGCTTCTTGCTGCCCCCATCTCTGTCCTCCTTGTCCTCTTCTTTTCGCAAGGCCTCTTGCCGCCCCCACCTCTGTCCTTTGTCCTCTTCTTTTCCCAAGGTTTCTTGCTGTCCCCACCTCTGTCCTCCTTGTCTTCTTCTCCTCCCAAGGCTTCTTGCCGCCCCCACTTCTGTCCTCTTTGTCCTCTTCTTTTCCCAAGGCTTTTTGCTGCCCCCACCTCTGTCCTCCTCGTCCTCTTCTTTTCCCAAGGCTTCTTCCCACCCCCACCTCTGTCCTCCTCGGTCCTCTTTTCCCAAGGCTTTTTCTCACCCCCACCCCTGTCCTCCTTGTCCTCTTCTTCTCCCAAGGCTTCTTCTTGCTTCCACCCCTGTCCTCCTTGTCCTCTTCTTCTCCCAAGGCTTCTTCTCACTCCCACCTCTGTCCTCCTCTTTTCCCAAGGCTTTTTCTCCCCCCCACCCTTGTCCTCCTTGTCCTTTTCTTCTCCCGGGGTGCTTCTTGCCCCCACCCCTATCCTCCTTGTCCTCTTCTTCTCCCAAGGCTTCTTGCCACCCTCACCTCTGTCCTCCTTGTTCTCCCCTCCTCCTCTTTATACCCAACGTATAAGACAACCCCTCGACTTTAACCCAAATTTTCCTGGGTTTAAAAGTTATCTTATACACTGGAAAATACGGTACATTGTTTCCAAGTGCAAAGCTATTTTTCCCCAACAAAAATAAATTCAGCCATTTTTTATGGAGGAAAGAACAGTCATGTACTAAGACATTTGATCTTGGAGGGGGGCTAAACTTTCACCTCTATTTTGGTAGGGTATATACAGGTATATCTCAGTTAATGAAGTAGATGTGTTTCTGGGCATTACTACTTTAATGGAAAATTTGATACCAGAGGCAGAAATAGCATAGAAAGAATAGCAATAGGAAGCATTTCAACATGTTTCAGCAGGCTTTTTCTTCAAAACTAGCAATATGTGTATGTGAAATGAAACAATCAGGTCAGGTAAACCTTGCATAAGTAGACAGAAACATTTTGAACGTTCTAGAGACCACTTACAAGTTTCTTCCAAAAAACATCCAGGGCCGACTTTTTCTTTCACTAGCCTCCACTTTTCTTGTGATTTTCACCTTGTTGGTCAAACATATAGCTCAGTGGGTTTTTTTTAACTATGTGTATGGAGGCAGCTAATAAGGGAGGGAGGGCTTTGTTCATGCATGCTCAGTAAGGGATTCTGGAGACACTTGCTGTTTACTGAGAGAAGAATCACATCCTTTCCCAGCTCAAGCACTATTGCATTGTGTACTGCAACCTGCCACTGAAAGGCTGTATTTAACCAGTTTTCTTTTGCCATCCTTCTATTGCCACTGATGCTAAAAACTTTCAGCTAGATGGAGGATAGGAAGCAAAAGAGGGGGCAAGACCAGTATAAAAAGGCTGTAAAAAGGAGCTTCTTTGTCAGAGGCTTTCTTAACTGAAGTATGCCTGTAGTTTTTACTTCCTTGCAGCTGTGACACAGATTTGTTTTCTAGAACTCAGTGGGAACAATTGAGAATTTCAACACCCCCTATTTGCATAGTTCTTTTCTGGACCCTGTTTCTTCAAGCTGAATTGAAAGGCTATAGCATTAAAGCTAAAGGGGAGACAGATTTTTTTCCCTTATAATTTATGGCTAAAAAGCATGCTGTGAAACCAAACAGAATAGTAGTTTATACAGTATATGACAGTCTGCAGGAACAATAGGGAACAAGGGGCCTTATAGCTATTGTCAAAGTGCAGTTTCCATTGGTTCTGGCCAACAGAGATGATGAGAATTGCGGTCCAATGACATTAGGAGGGCCACATGTTCTCCGCCTTTGATCAGTTCAAAGACATAGCTGTGTTAGTCAAGATCAGTATGCAAAGTAGACTGAAATCTACTAAACCTTATGCTACCAATTTCTTTCAGTCTCAAAGCTGCTACAAAATACCTCTTTGCATACCTGATCAGTGTTATTCTGGGAAGTTGTTGAAAGCCAGTAAAATACCTGTCTTAAAAAAGGAAATGTCAAATTATTTCTAAGGAGAAATAAAAATGAACAATATCCCTGGGGTTGTCCAGTATCTAATTAATGTATGTAAATTTGACAAGAATGGTAGGATAATAGTAATTACGGAATCTATCTAAGGTATTTTATTGTATATTGCTAGTGGAGGTACAAAATTGAACCTAGATGCTATGTGGTTATTAGAGAGATGCAGCTCTGGCCAAGGCACCATGTTTTCCCCCCATTTACCTAATGTGGTCCAAACCAATGGAATGCTAACCTGTACCTTTCCCCCTTTTTCCAGTCCCGTGCCCCAACCTGTACCTGCAGCTGCATGGTTTGATTTTCACCCTGGACACAGGGAGCATGCTTTGGGTGAACTTGTTCTGCCTTGATCTCTATCGCAGCCTACAGCATTTCAAATCTATATACAAGCTGGAGAACTCTGGCAAGCAGGATGAGCATATTGATGTCAGACTAGATGGCTTCATGCTAAAGGTATTTTTGTTTTCTTTTATGCACTTCTAACTATGGGCCTTTGCAGACTGCCAGAAATAGTGCACATTAAATTGAGGCACTGCCCTGGCTCAGTGCTAGGGAGTCATGGGAATTGTATTTTTTTCTGGGACATTGAGCCTTCTCTGTCAGAGAGCTCTGGTGCCACAATAAATTACAGTTTCCATGATTCCCTAGCACTGAACCAGGGCAGTGCCTCAATTTAATGTGCACTATTTCTGGCAGTCTGGAAAGGCCCTTAGCAAGGCAAGAAGAAACTCTTGAGATAAGGGGAAGCGGGGGAAGACAATGTCTGGATTCTCTAAAATTGACATTTTGCTTTTGCTCTTTCTCCACATGATATGTGACAGCTTCCTTTGGTGCTGGATTGCAATATATCATAAATACTTCTAGTTTAAGAGGAAGATATTGATGGTTCAGTAAACAGAATATATAGCTATATTATAATATATTACTAATGGCTATAGACTTTATTTGTATCTTCCCACTATCAGAAGTGTGCTATTCATGGATAACAAAAGGGATAGTCAGATATGTCACCTGGAGACTGTAGAAAGATCTCCACAAAAATATTTATTTACCTCTTTAACTAATTACTTATTCTGTTGGTTCAACATTTCTACCTTTGTTGGGACTAACAATTGGATTTAGACCAACTGTGGGAAAGAGGTGGAGGCCAAATTTCCCCCCACCTAACCATACCTGACATAACAGCAGGGGGCCAGAAGTGATGGCATGTCTCTTCCAGTTCTGTTTAGGGGGAATTGAGGATGGAGAAGGCAAATTGCCAAAAATGCTATTTAATAATGGGGGGGGGGGGCTGGGTGCTCAGGGAGGTGCCAGTGGGTTTGGGGGTGGCAGAAATCTGTCCTGAGGCTGCATTTTCTGCACCTCTGATTCAAAACAATGATTTCATTTTTATATTAAACAGTCATTGAGATAATCAATTCTGCTTTCATTGCATTGCCATCAATGTGGAATTTTCAAAGCCCAATAAGATAATTATAAGCTGAATTCTTTGAAAGCCAGCTTCTCCTGACTTAGTGCTAACAATATAGACCCTTAATTATTAAAAAGTTGTAGAGTTTTGAGTATCAGTTTGTAGGAATTTAGAAACTATAGTGAAATTATTTTACCAAGCACTAGTACATTTTCCATAATAGCAATAGCAAGTACATTTGTATATTGCTTATCAGTGAACTTAGCACTCCCTAAATGGTTAACAATGTGTAAGCTAATTGCCCCCAACAAACTGGGTACTCATTTTACCGACCTACAAAAGGCTGGAAGGCTGGGTGGACCTTGGAGCCCTGGGATCGAACTCACAACCTTGTGGCTGCAATACAAGCAAATAATAATAATAATAATAATAATAATAATAATAATAATAATAATGTATTTATTTATACCCCGCCCCTCTGACAACAATCGGGGCAGCTAACAACAGTTAAAATTCCATACAGTATGTATAAAACACAACCCGAATCCCTCCCACCCCTTAAAAAGTATTAAACTGAAAATATATTAAAACATCATAATTAAAAACAATATAAATAAATTATGATTCTAACTTAACAAAAACTAAAAGACAAATATGAATTACAGAAGCAGAGAAGTGACTATATCCATCCAAGGAGGGAGGAGGCAGAATGGGGGAGTTCCTGAGGCCAGGAAATCAATCAGGAAAGGCCTGCCGGAAGAGATCCGTCTTAACAGCTTTTTAAAAGCTGCTCAAGGTCTTATATTTGATGGATCTCGTCCAGAAGGCTGTTCCAGAGTCTGGAGCTGATGCCGAAAAGGCCCTCCAGGAGGTTGCAAACAGCCTAGTTTTTATAGGCTGCAGCAAATTCCTCCCAGAGGACCTGAGTGCGTGGGGCGGATTATATGGGAGGAGGCGGTCCCGAAGATAGATTGGACCCAAGCCATTTAGGGCTTTAAAGGTCATAAACAACACCTTATACTGGGCCTGGAAATGAATAGGCAGCCGGTGGAGAGACTTTAGTACAGGTGTTATGTGGTCTCTACTTGATGTTCCCGAGACCACTCTGGCTGCCATGTTTTGTACTAATTGCAGTTTCCAGACCAAGCACGAGGGTAGCTCCATGTAGAGCGCATTACAGTAATCCAGACGGGAGGTTACCAGCGAGTGCACCACAGTCTCAAGATCCCTTACTTCCAGGAAAGGGTGCAGGTGGCGTATCAGCTGAAGCTGATAACAGGCGCTCCTGATCGTCGCATTTACCTGATTAGTCATCAGGAGCGACGAATCCAAGAGCATCCTTCACGGAGAGTGTGACCCTATCCAGGACTGGCGGTTGCAACCCAATTCCCGGTTTCAGGGCCGCTACTGTGAGCACCTCCGTTTTGTCTGGATTTAATCTCAATCTGTTTTTCCTCATCCAGCCCATTACTGCCTTAAGACAGTCATTGAGAGGAGAGACGCCATTGGAATTCAAGGCTGATGAACGAGACATGGAGAAATAGATCTGGGTGTCGTCAGCGTACTGATAACACCCAGCCCCATAACTCCGAATGATCTCACCCAGCGACTTCATATAGATGTTAAACAGCATCGGGGACAGGATGGCACCCTGAGGGACAACACACGTGAGGTCCTTTTTTGCCGAACAACTGTCCCCAAGCAGCACCCTCTGGGACCTGCCTGAGAGGAAGGAACGGAAGCACTGCAGCGCAGTGCCTCCAATTCCTAACTCGCTCAGGCAATCCAAGAGGATGCTATGATCTATCGCATCAAAAACCGCTGAGAGGTCTAAGAGCACCAACAGGGTCACACTACCCCTGTTGATACTCAGATGCAGGTTGTCGGTCAAGGCAACCGTGGCAGTCTGAACTCCAAATCCTGTCCTAAAGCCAGTTTGAAATGGGTCTAGATAATCGGTTTCATCCAAGATCGCTTGGAGGTGAAGAGCAACCACCCTCTCGATCACTTTGCTCAGGAATGGTAACATAGGCACTGGCCTATAGTTGTTCATATCCAGGGGGTCCAGGGAAGGTTTTTTCAGAAGCAGCCTAACTGCCGCTTCCTTTAAACAAGATGGAACGCATCCTTCCCTGAGGGATGCATTGACGATGTTCTTAAGGAACATCGTCAAGGCATCCCCTCGGACGGCCAGCCATGAAGTGCAAGGATTGAGAGGACAGGTTGTCTTCCTCAATCTACCAAGTAGCTTGTCCACATCCTTGGTACTCACAGATTGAAAATGATCCAGTAAAATTACATCAACAGAGCTGCACCACTAGAGCTTTCTTAATATATTGTAACTGCTGTTGTCTTACTGGATAGGACTTTGAACTTAGGAGACCTTGCTCAGTTTCCTGCTCAGCCATGAATTTGTTTGGTAATGTCAGGTAAATCACAACTTGTCAGTCTCCATTTCCTGTTAGGAATGTGGGTAACCAGCCCTCTCTTCACTGTTGTGGGAGTAAGTTGACAATGTGCTATAAAGTATCTTTTGCTAAAAAGAACTGATATCAGTGGTAGTTGTTTATATACAGTGCATTGTGGTCTTCTATGTATGCCTTTTTTATGTTTTTACTTCTTTTTCTCTGTGATTGCTATAGCTAAACATCCCTGTAGAGAAGAAAGTAGTTGATCACCGGGACCGTCCCCAGTGTCTGTGCATTTGCACATCAGAAATGACAGCTACCAACACCAGGCATGCACCTCACTGCAGCTGTTTGGCCCTCCAAAATTTGTTCCGTCGATTTGCTTCTTCAGAATTCTTCCACTCTAGCTATACCCAGTTTCCTAAATTTCAGTATAATTTCAGCCTTCTTCACACCCTCTTCTTACGTCATGCATACCAAGTAGATACCAAAGCCCAGAAACATACAAACTCTGGCCATTCCTCAGCCAGGTCCTCAGCTTCTGAAGACCTTTGGTCTATTAATTTCACACAGATCTCCCTGGACTTTGAGGGGACCAAAAGTTCAAAAGGCAAAGCTCTTAACTTTATCTACCCATTCCCCCTCTGTGTGTGGGCCTGCCTCCCAAGGAGATGGGAGGAAGCTCAGTCATCAATGCTGCAGTTCCCTTCTGCCTCACAAATTAAAGTCAAGCCTTCTGCTAGTTTTAGTAACCATGCCAAATATCAAGCAATTTCCGGAGAGGAGCAGTTCTGCCAAAGATCAAAGACTGAGCAGGACTTAAAAAGTATCTACCTCACCCCAGAGGCAAAGGAAGTGTTAGAAGAAGGCTGTTGTGATGTTAATGGCAAAGAAAGTGATGAAGATGTTGAAGTATCTGCTGATGTCCATGTCCTCCTTTATTCAAGTGCACATGTGAAGGTGAGACTCAATCACTACCAGTATTTGATGCTACTTAGGATGAAGGAAGTCCTGCAGACCTTTCAAGAACAATTGACCCAAGACAGTCAGGAAATAATTGGGTCTACTCTAGATTCTATGACTGCTTGTATGGGCATCATGTTCAACAGCACTGAGGTGGCCTTGCTAATGCATCCTACTCCAGACTCTGCCTTGGAACCTAGATCTATGGATTCAGATACTACAAGTCTAATAGAATCAGAACTCTCTCCTTCAGATAGCAGGGAAGGACTGGCTGCTGAAGGCAGGGAGATGAAATCAGATGCTCCCTCAGATAAGGAAAATGGCAGCCCCACAAATGTACTAGAGGATAGTGGAATTGAGAATACAGATACCAGTATCAACACTTTGCAAGATGCCATGCTAAAATCCCAGAGTGATGGTTCCCTGGTAGGGGAAGAGTTTCACAGCCAAACAACTGGAGAAAGAGGCTCTGTAGAAGAAGCCCATGAAGCAGAAGAAATCCTTGATACTGAGAGACAGAGTGAGCCCACTAGCCTTTCTCAAATTTCTCAAATTCTTCCTTCCAGTCCATCTTCCATTGAAGATCCTCTTGGTAGTGTACAAATATCCCTCAGTGGTCAAGAAGAAGTGATCCCTTTGAAAAACATGGAGATGGAGTTATCTAATGCATTGCATGTAACAAAGGATGCCACCAAGGAAGCCTTGCATGTGACCATGGACCTCACCAAAGAAGCCATGTCCATGACAAAAGATGCTTTCAGCTTGAGCAAGGAAAAGATGGCTTCTACTGTGCAGAAAATGCTATTCCATCCCCAAACCAAGTGAGCAATTTTCAGAAATATACATGGCAGGACTGTAACACAAATGACTGCAGCTGTGATAATTATTCACTGTCATTTCTATATTACAAGTTATTCACACTTATTTTCTAGTCAATGTTTTGGATATTGCTTTATGGGAAGTGGCTTAAATGTTATTTAAATCAATTTTTACCTTGCTGGGTGTTGAATTCAAAGGTCCAATGGTCTGCTCAAAGATTTGTGTTCTCTCTGAAGAGAGGAGAGCATTTTTCTTGAACATTTGGCTGCAAAACAACTTGAATCATAGATTTATAGATGAGGCACGCAAGTGATTATGACAGCCTAATAAGACAAGCATTCAGAAATTTGGGAAGCAATTGATGAAATGTACATTTAGCAATTTGGGAAGCAAGTTAAGGGGACACAGGGATCACTGAAAAAGGGGGCAGATTTATATCTAGACAGAGCTTTGAAATATTCAGGTTTTGCATTCTGCCACCAACTCCCAGGCTATATGGCCACTGTCCATGTTGGGGGAAGAAGGGAGATCTGGGAATTGTAGTCCAAGGTCTGATTTCTGTTGTTAGTTAGAGTAGACTCACTGAATCAATGAAATTTACATAAGTACTGGTTTATAAAGTTACTATTGATTCACTGCCAAGTTCCTACTGATTCACTGAGTCTCCTCTAGTTAGGACTAACAATAAAATTCAGGCTGAAAAAAACTAACTGAAAGGTACATTTTTATTTTCATGTAAGCATGTTGTCACCAGTGAAGTATTTAAGCGGGAATAATGTGCAAGGTTGAAGGTAGAGGAAAAATATGCTTATCACAATGGCTTAGAGTTCAATGGCAGAGAAACGGTGGGGGTGTTGGGGACAGTAGTAAAAATTCTTGCGTGCACATGCACTCCCTGTGATATATAAGCCCTATTAATTTGCATTTTATTTAGACCTTTTAAAATTATAATCTGGATTATTTACAGTCTGTTTTGATCTGTTATGCTGCTTGTTGATAGGGAGCCTGCACCAAAGGATGAAGAAGGTTCACTGACTCCAGCTGGAGGGAGTAGTGGACGAATGCGCATATTCTCCATGAAGAGGACTGCCTCCCAGCATTCCTTTGATACCAGCTCATTAGATGGCAGTGGTCCTGAAGACAGGCTGTCTGTGGACAGTGATGGCAGTGATGGCTTTGTGATGCTTATGGAATCTGGTAAGAAGAACTCAATTTACTTGATGAATGATCGCATACTTCACTGTCATGAAAAAGTGATACAGGTTTTGTTAAAATATAGTGAAATATTTAGTGAATATATAGTGAAAAAGTGATACAGGTTTTGTCTTGATTAAGTAAATTAAAGCTATGTAAAATGAAGTAAAGCTTATTCCGTTTGCAGCAGTGAAGTAAAAACTAGCTTTCTGCCAGTAATTGTTGGTTGTTCAGAGTCTGAGAAAAAGAGAACTCTATAAAAATGGCTGTCACCTTTCTGCAAGCCTCTTCTGACCATTGGCTGAACTTTTCTGGTTTTTTAAAAACATTCTAATTGGTGGGGGAAATTGGAATGGGATGCTAGGATTAAGTGGCACTAGTGGGAAAGGAGATGGGAGTGAATGAGGAAAAGGAGCCAGTAAAAACAATGGTATTGGAAAACCTCATACAAAATCTTGGAATGTAAATTATTGGGAAGGAAAATAAAAAAAGGCAGTTGTGATAACTCTAGTCATATTTTTTCACTGAAGCTGCAAGACTCTTTTTATGCTAATGATTCTTTCCATATGAAACGGTCAGAAGCAAAGCGTCCCTTAACATGGAGGTTTTTAAATATTTATGTGTAGCTTTTTGTATTGTTGAAATGTACAAGAGCCACATTTAAGGGTTCTCTGTTCTCAGAGGCCTGTTTCTATTCCCATAACCCTTCTTTTCCAGTGAGTAATTAGCACGACATATGGTACAGATGGGAGCAGTGGGAGTTCATTCTAATTATCTGAATAGAAAAGTTTGTAGGTAGCTATTAAATCCAGTCCTACTACCTTAAATCCAGTTTGGGTATTATCAAGTCCCCCACCCCAGCCCTTATCTTTTCAGTTCTGATTTTCATTATGGTGGGGAGGCTTCTCTATCATGCCACCCCCTCTGTTTAGTAATTTAGATCATTAATTAAGTGGTGTGTTCTCTTTGCCTCAGTGCAACATTGGCGATAAACTCAAACCATGTTTTGTAGGATGAGTATTTTAAATTCTTTAAGTTAAGTCCAGAACAGTTTGACAAATTTATCAGAGCAACCATTCATACCTTCCCATGAGGAGTATGTTCTGGAATTTTTTTTACCATTGTTTCAATTCAGTTCTGGACTCTTTTAATTTTGACTGCGGCAACTATAGGACCATTAATCTCCCATGAAACAAAATTATGCTAAAAAACCCTTCAGCATAGACTCCAATCATACATGGAGAGAGAAATCCTAGAGGTGCAAGCAAGGTTCAGAAAAGGAAGAGGCACTAGGGATTACATTTCAAATATACGGTGGTTAATGTAGCAAACCAAGGAATTCCAGATGAAAATCAGCATGTGCTTTATAAACTGTAGCAAAGCACAAAAAGCTGTGGAATGTTCTTAAAGACATGGGAGTGCCACTACTTCTGATAGTCCTAATGAGAAATCTGGACTTAGGACAAAAGGCTACTGTTAGACCAGAATATGGAGAAACAGAATGGTCAAGAAATCAGAAGACTAGGAATGGGAAGGGCATGTATGAAAGAACTATTCAAGATCTTAAAGGGCAAAGATACACAACTATGTACTAAAGTTAGAATCCTCCATTTTGATCAAACTGAGGCTATCATATTTTGGCCACATCATGAGATGGAACGACTTATTGGAAAAGACAATAATGCTAGGAAAGGTAGGAGGTAGTAGAAAGAGAGGAAAATCACACACCGTATGGAGAGACTCAATCAGGGAAGTCACAGGACTCAATTTACAGGACCTAAGCAGAGCAGCGGAGAATAGGGGGTCATGAGTCAGGGCTAACTCGAGGGTAGTTAATAACAACAGCAAACAGAATTCTT
Organism: Phrynosoma blainvillii; assembly: GCA_026167975.1. Taxonomy (NCBI): domain Eukaryota; kingdom Metazoa; phylum Chordata; class Lepidosauria; order Squamata; family Phrynosomatidae; genus Phrynosoma; species Phrynosoma blainvillii. Next base: position 244,537,973 of record JANUYF010000004.1, read on the forward strand.
AATAGTTTTTTGTGGGTTTTTTTGGGCTGTGTGGCCATATTCTAGAAGAGTTTCTTTCTGACGTTTCGCCAGCACCTGTGGCTGGCATCTTCAGAGAATACTGGAGTGGAAGAGAGTGGGTCTATATATACTGTGAGACCCTGGGTAGAGAGGAGTGATTCCCATGTTGCAAAAATGGAGGCAATTTTGCAGTAACCACCACCAGAATCCCTGTTGAAGGCATCATTGCCCAGGTAGAATCTGCACTCCACCATCTCCCACAGGAGGAAGCGGAAGAGATAAGAGGAGAAACAGCAAGGATTCTGCGCAAGGCAAAACCACCTCCCAGCAACATAATCAGAAAAGAAAGAAAAGCCATCAAGGACCTCAATTCAGACCCAGAAATCATCATTCTCCCAACAGACAAAGGCAATGCCACAGTAATCATGGAAACAGAACAATACAAACAAAAAATCAGGGAACTCCTGGATCCTACAATATACAAAAAACTGAAACAAGGCCCAACCAACAAATTCACCAGGAAAACAAACACCCTGATCAAAAACTCCTCAATTCAGCCAATCACAAGACAAAGTTTGTGCAAATCTGAGGCTCTCCCGCCAAGACTGTATGGACTTCCCAAGATTCACAAGGATTCCATTCCACTCCGACCCATAGTGAGTGCCATTGGATCCCCCACATATGATTTGGCCAAGTTTCTGACCACACAATTACAAACCCATATAGGGCAAACCCCCCATTACATCAAGGACTCAACTCACTTCATAAGAAAAATCAATAACCTTGAACTTAAACCCAGAGACATACTAATCAGCTTCAATGTGGTCTCCCTGTTCACCAAAGTCCCCATAATGGACACCATGACACTCATCCGACAAATTTTTCCAGAGGACATCACATCCTTGTTTGAACATTGCCTCACCACAAGCTATTTCCAGTGGGACAATGGATTCTATGAACCGATAGATGGGGTAGCAATGGGAAGCCCTCTAAGCCCAGTGATAGCAAACTTTTACATGGAACACTTTGAAAAACAAGCCCTGGAAATAGCACCGAAAAAGCCTACAACTTGGTTCCGATACGTGGATGACACTTTCACCATTTGGAGCCATGGAGAAGAAGATCTCGCTGTGTTCCTGAACCACCTGAACAACATCCACCCTAACATCCAATTCACTATGGAAAAAGAAAAGGAAGGAACACTGCCATTCCTGGATGTCCTAGTCATCTGCAAACCAAATCGACGTCTGGGTCACACAGTATACAGAAAACCTACACATACAGACAGATACCTGCACATGAACTCTAACCATCACCCAGGACAAAAAGAAGCACAATAAAAACACTGGTAGACCGGGCAAAACGCATCTGTGAACCCCACTTCTTGGAAGAGGAATTGAAGCACCTAGACCGGGCCCTACAGGCAAATGGTTACTCAAGCTCAGACATCAGAAGGGCTGCCAGACCCAGGAAAATCCAGAGGAATGAAGACAAGCAACCACCCAAAGGGAAGGTATTTTTACCATATATCAAAGGAACCACAGACAGAATAGGGGAAAGTGGTGAGGAAACACAACCTTCAAATGGTTTACAAACCAACCAAGAAAATCCAACAAATGCTGTGCTCAGCGAAGGACAGGAGAGACTCTCTCACAGCCGCAGGAGTTTACCGCATACCATGCAGCTGCGGACAAGTCTACATAGGGACCACCAAACGCAGTGTACCAACACGAGTCAAGGAACATGAGAGACACTACAGACTGGGCCAGCCAGAAAAATCAGCAGTAGCAGAACACGTTATAAACCATCCTGGGCATAGAATGCTGTTTGAAAACACTGAAATTCTGGACCATGCCAACAACTATCAGGTCAGAATGCACAGGAAAGCCATCGAAATCCACAAACACTTGGACAACTTCAACAGGAAAGAAGAAACCTTTAAAGTAAACAAGATTTGGCTACCAGTTCTACAAAATAAGAAAATCAGCACTCAGCAAATGCAAATGGGAAACCAACCAGGGTCAGGGGCTTTCCTAGCAGACAATAGCAGACAACATCCTGGTTTGCATATCCTCCCACCCTGAAGCCATGCCATCAACAACAAAACAATACCTATTCAACACAGAACAATACATGGGAATCACTCCTCTCTACCCAGAGAGGAGTGATTCCCATGTATTGTACCCACATGGGTATCACTCCTCCCTACCCACATGGGAATCACTCCTCTCTACCAATGGTCTCACAGTATATATAGACCCACTCTCTTCCATTCCAGTATTCTCTGAAGATGCCAGCCACAGATGCTGGTGAAACGTCAGAAAGAAACTCTTCTAGAACATGGCCACACAGCCCAAAAAACCCACAAAAAACTATAGATGCCGGCCATGAAAGCCTACGACTTCACAGAATTCTTAATCATTGAGGCATAGTCACACAAAAGCATTTTTCATTTCCATTTCCCCAATATATTTATATGTTTAAAAGTCACTGTTTTCCTGGTGGCAAGATGACAAGAGCAGGGATTCTAGGAAATGTATATTAAGAATGATATTGAGAGGATGACACAAAAGGATTTTAAGCCAGACAAAACGTTCAAGAACCTGTCTTGCATAAAAGGCTTCATTAAAAAAAAAAATGTAGGGTTTTTTGTGCTGCAGAAATATCGTATTAGTTGTAAAATTAATTCATTTTCTAATAATGTAATGATGTCAGATGTTTCTGGATTCTAACAACTCTGTCCATGCTAGAAGAACAGTAGAATAGTGGATATCAATGCCTCGTAATATACAAGGAGGACTACGATACTTCTTAACTCTTTAATTTCTTTTCTTTAAATTAATTACTGCATAGTGCAGTATGAAGCGGTATATAAATGAAGCTGCTTTGCTTTTGCTTTGCTTTTTCAGAGCCTAGCATGGATCCTTTTACACTAGGACATCTTCCCCAGGCCCTCAATAACTCAGATATCCGAGCAAGCCCAATAGCAGATGAGGAAGGAGGATCAACATATATCAACAGCTCGGCTTCTCTGAGTGAGCAGGACTCCAATCCCCAGCTGGTCAGCAATTCCTCCTTAGCTCCTGATTCCCATTCTTTTTACTGTTGTTTCTGGGAGAACTTTGGGAAAGAGTGACTATAATGTAACACCCATTTTTGCTATGGATTTTTGTTTCAGGTATCCATTTTGTTGCTGAAAATGAATGAAGTAAACTGTGTGATAGAAACAAAAGGAGAAGACATGGCACTTGCTCTTCAGGTTACTCAGCTAAAACCTGAACACCTAGGAAATATAAATATATGGCACTTTCTGCAAGGTGACTTACCAGGTATGTTACTGGGCAGTAGGACATTGGCTACAATTTAGCAGTTCCAGTGATTTGTATAGACAAAGGTGCTATGTAGGCATAGTAAAGGTAAACCACTGTGAGTCCTGGTTTTTGGTAAAAGGTGGGATATAAAATAACAATTATCTGGAAATCTTTCTGTGTGGAATTCTTCCTTTCATAGGAAAAAAAAACAGGTGAAATTTAGAGTTTTTCCACTAACAAAACAGCAGAGGATGAGGAAAAAGTTGGAGAGACAAAAGCCCACGCAGTGTGAACAGTAGTTACTTAGTGCAACAGGATATATCTTCTTTCTCTTCTACCCTGAAAATGCCCCCAGAGCAGATTGTGATGACATAAAGTAGGAATTGCTCTCCTCTCAGTTCCACTGCTCATAGTGCTAGCTTCTGCCCATCTGTTTTTTCCTCCCTTGTAATTATGGCAGCATGGAATAGAAGTGTATGATTTGAGTTTTATTTTTCTTAAGTCTAGGTTTTGTGCTGGGTATGCACAAGTGAAGCTAATCAAAACTGATGTTTTGTTCACTATTTGCTACTTCTGTCCAGCAGCTGAAGGCATGCAATTGTATGGTGTCATGTGAAAATGAAAGGCTGAGTAAGTGTAGTGTAAGGGAGAAAGAAGGCAGGAAAAAGGCAATAGATAATTTTTAAAGAGAAATACTGAGCATTGAGTATGCTAGAAATCCTGAGCCCATACTTCTCTAAAAGTTAGAATGGGTTTTGATTTTGATTAATGAAAGAAGAGGGAATTATAATCTGTGGGTGTTGTGGTATAGGTCCTACTGGCTCTGCTGGCAGCCTAATAGCAATGGCAAAGGTGAAGATGGCAAAGCTGAAGAAACAGCGTTCTGTGTAATCATGCTGGCCACATGATCACAGAGTAGTCTGACAACACTGTCTCTTTGGCTTAGTAACCAAGTTGAGCACCACCCCCTACGGTCAGACACGACTCGACAGCCTTGTCAACGGGGAATACCTTTACCTTTAAAGGTGAGGATTATGAAAGAAAAAGGTGGCAGGAAGAAAAGGAGGCAAAAAACAGGAGTATCGGGTGGGGCAGCGGAGGCTTAGTAGTGAAGGCACTGGCTTTGATGATTGCAAGATTGGCAGATTGGCAGTTCGAGACCCAAGCACCACATGACGGAGTGAACTCACGTCACTAATCCCAGCTTCTGCCAACCTTCCAGTTCGAAACCATGTAAAAGTCCAAGTAGATAAATAGGTACCACTTTGGTTGGAAGTTAGCAGCATTCCATGCGCTTTGGTGTTTAGTCATGCTGGCCACATGACCATGGAGTCATCTCTGACAACGCTGAGTCCCTCGACTTAGTAATAGAGATGAGCACCACCCCCTACATTTGGTCATGACTAGACAATCACATCAAAGGGAAAACCTTTATCTTTAGCAGGGGTGGGGAGGAGAAGACTGCTAGCTCTGTGTCATGACCACTTCTTCCTTAATTGTGTGGCTTTGGTGCAGAGGAGATGCCCCCAGAGTCTTGACAATATAGGAAGGAGTGGCTTGGATAATCACCTGTCCTGTGGCACAAATAATTGGCCAAGATACCATCTCCTATATCCCCTTAGCTTCCTATAGGAATAGGAGGCACAGAGCTTGCAGCCTTCATATTCTGCTACTCTCCCTGTTCAAGTACTTAGAAAGTGAAGCCATTAATGTAATGGACTGTTACACAGGCATACTTCTCTTTTAAGATCTCAGCCTCTTTATACTATTATTTGCTACACATGTTGATGGGCAAGAAGAACCAAACTCTGAAAGTCCTGCACAGTCCTACTTCCCCTCCTCTGGGCTGGAAGAAAAGCCCTTGCAGGCTGGATATGGCCCACAGGCTCCCCTGTTCTCAGTAATCAAGACTTTTATCCTAGTGGGGTATGTATAGAAAAACTTGACATCTTTGGATGTTCCCATCACGCCTTTCTTAATAATTAGATACCACCTCCCAGAGGAACACATGTTACTTACCCTGCAATATACTGTGTAAGACATACCCATAAAATAAGCCGTAGCAGGATTTCTAAGCATTTGCTCAATATAAGCCATACCCCGAAAATAAGATATAGTGATAGGCATGGCTGTGCACCAGACCGGCGTGAAGCGGTAAAGAAGACGGGCAGCCCTTCTCATCTGCCCCATCATGACCGGAGAGGTGACCAGAGAGGTGCGGGCAGCCCCATCAATAAGGTTGGCTCTGCGTGTCAGGTCCCGGTCGTTCTGTGCGTGCTGCAAGCTGAGGCATAGAAGGAGACATAGAAAGTGAAAGTAAAAGTCTCAGTGAAGTGAGGAGCAGGATGCTCTGCTTTAGGTATTGTGTGTCCCCAGGGGGAAGAAGTAAAGCTGTGGCTGCTGGTTTGGAGAGTTATGATGATGTTCCAGAAGAAGACGACTTAACTATATTTGAATAAATGTAGATTGTTGTACCATACTTAATAAAAATAAGACATCCCCTGAAAATAAGCCATAGTGTGTCATCTTGAGGAAAAATAAATATAAGACAGTGTCTTATTTGCGGGAAAACATGGTAGTAACTGACTCCTTCCCTGTTGCTTGCACATGTCCTATGTCTCACACATTTGCATTTGTTGTTTAAATCCCATCCCAATTTACACTAAATTTCACAGGTATATGTGTGTAAGATAGCACTGTAAGGTCTGTGTTAATGTGAAAAAGATGGTGTGACTGCTCCCCCTGGGCTGTTCTTGTGTCTCTTTAGACGCAGTGGTGGTTTGCATTAGCACAGTAGAGGCTGTTCCATTAGGCCAGGGGTAGGTAACCTAAGGCCCAGGGGCCGGATTCAGCCCCCTGAGGCTTTTGGACCGCCCACCGCCGCCACCGCCGCCCGCCATGATGATATTAATTGTTGTTATTACTTGTTCTTGGGGTTTTCTTGGCAAAATCTCCACAGGGGTTTTGCCATGGCTTTTCTGGGGCTGAGAGTGTGCATGCATATTTTTAATTTTTTTAAAAATTTTTAAAATGTTTGTTTGTTTGTTTTTGGTGCTTCGGCCCCCCAATTGTCTAAGGGACAGCAACCTGGCCCCCGGCTCAAAAAGATTGCCTACCCCTGCATTAGGCAAAAGAGTTATTTCCCCTCTCCCATCTGTTTTATGGCTAGAAATAGTGGTAGAGAACATATCCCCCCCACCCACACACACACTCAACAGAAAATCAGGTACAATAATCTGGAAGCCTACCGAACCAACTAAGAGACTTTTCTTCAGTTTATTTGGTATTAAATGTTAAGGATGTTAGCTCAGAGGGAAAATTGAGTCCATACGCTGAAGGCTGCCAGTTAGGAAATAGATGCCACTGCCAAGTCTGGAAAGTCACTCACGACTGCTGGGTTCTTCTGAAGAAGCTTTTTAATCTTAGTTGCAGCAAAGTATTTACAACCACAATACAGCAATATTTATACCAACTGACATAATGCTCTGCCATCAACTGACATCCACACCACTGAATGTTACACTGGAGCATTCTTCTTATATACACAAACACAGCTAGGGTTCTGATCCAATCCCCTGCTAGTGTTTCATCAGCTTTCTGTCATGTATCCACAGTGACAGTGCAGTTTGTACCTACTATGACTCATCTTCATGCTCAAGTTGCATCAGCTTCCTCTGAGTTAGCATTTCCTCTTTAACCCATTGCATGCACTTGAGACATTTTACACAGCCTTGGGCAAAAATATACTGACAAAGGAGTACTGCATATCTTTGCAAGGGATGGTGAAAGGAGACAAAACCAGAATTAGTTGAAATCACCTACTTTTGCTTTGGCTTCTCTTCCATTGGCCACTTTTCTCTACCAATTCTCCAGAGACTGGCCACTTCTGCTTTAGTAGCAAAACTTTTAAACTGATTATTCTTTTTATGTTCTGTTGTACAGCTTTTGAACATTAGGGGGCATAAGATAAAGCAGGATAACATTGGACTGGTAATATAAAAGGAATCCTGTTTGTATAAAAGCACCCTAGTTTAAAAAGAAATGGAGTCTGAAATGTCAGTTTTAATAAAGGATAGAGTAAAAGGTCTGCTTGATACAGTGAATTTAATTATTTTGGCAGTCAAACACAGAAGTATTTCCTTTTGAAATAAGACAGCCTTAAGCAAGAAAATAAACTACTTGGGTAACATTAGTGTATTCTGTCTGTCTTACTGTACTTGTTATTTCCATCAGGAAAACTGATAATACAAGGAAATGTGACCTGAATCATTCACCATAGGAATTGTGGACAGTAATTGTGTCTTACATCACCAAATATAATTAACTACATTAGTTCAACAGCTTTTCTAACCAAAGATAAACATTACTATAAAATTATCAGCACCGCAGGATAAATTACAATCACTTTTTGTTTCCAGGAGATCCAAACTCAGAGAGGCCTGCAACCACTGAAACTAGTAAGTCCCAGCCTGATGTATGTTTACGATTTGAAATAGGACCAAGTGCTGCAGTGCACTCACCTCTGGCTGTCCGAAATGGATTTTTTCACATGCTGGTCCATAGCTATCATGCAGAACTGTTGGCTTCCTCTCTGTCTAGCCTTGGTCTCTTCCTTGAGGATGAAGTTATCCCTGAAGTTATCCCCATGAAGATTGAAATTGTGGATACCAAGATTACCCTGAAGGTACGTATGTGTGCCCTGTTAACATAAGAAAGGGATGGGATGTTGTGTGGGTTAAATTTCAAGTATAGGAGAACAAATGTTGATGAAAAAGAATCAACATGGCTTTTGCAAAACCCCACCAGACTAACCTTTTAGTGTTGTTAAAGAAAGTCCACAAACAGATAGGGATGATCCATTGCAGATGGGGACTTTGACAAAGCTTCTAATCAAAGACTCCAGCATAGTGATCTGGATTTGGAATTGAGTAGTGAGGTTGTCAGGTTGGCTAAGATAAAATTTGTAAAGCACTCCAAATGATATCAAAGTGCCAATATTTTCATAATAGGAGAAGGAGCTGCAAAAATACAAATATCATTGTAATTTAGGGCCAAGAACTGTGGCTTCACATATGAGAGGGGCTAGAGCTGGCTGTGACTGTTCCACAAAAGTGATTTTAGAGTCATAGTGGATAACTTGATAAACATGTTCATTCAGTGAGTTGCAGTGGTGAAAAAGGTAGAGTCTACTTTAAAGGATCATTAGAAAATGGGTCAAAAATAAAACTTTTGATATCAAAGTGCCTTTGTACAAATTTATGGTAGAACCACACCTCAAATGCTCTATATGGTTCTGGTCATCATCAGAAATATATTGTAGAATTGAAAAAAAGTGCAGAAAATGACAACCAAAATATTCAGGGGATTGGAGAAACTGTTCTATGAAAAACAGTTACAGTGGTTTGAGTTCAGAATTTACAAAAAGATAAAGCCTGGGAATCACTGGTAATGGTATTCCATAAGGAGTGAGGGACCGCTGGCATGAGATATCTACCATATCTGAGATGGTATCTGAGAGGTATCTGCCATGAGATTTCTGCCATACACACAGTTCTGTAGAAGTACATTTTGTGTGAAGTCAACATCCTTGGATTCCATCCATAGTTTGGGTTTGGTCTTCTGTGGTATTGTAATGATTCATAGGGATAGAATGTGGAAATGTTGGCATCAGTCATATTGTTGCTATATATCTGTGAGGGAACAATTTTTATAATAAGGGCTAATATTTGTTTTACAGGATGACAGTCCACGAGTGTATCCTACTTCTCCTGGTCCTGTCCCTATAATCTTAGCAATGGACCACATTGTTGTTTGTTGTAATGATGATGGAGTGTTCTCAATAACAGGTCAGTACCATGTATTCCAGTAGCACTGGCTAGAAGAGGCTGCCACTAAAATAATTACATCTTCTAGAAATCTTTAGCATATCTTACATTCCCTTGTTTGCTACTGATGTATTGAGATAAATAATGGAATGTTTATGGTAGCTGCTGTGTAAAATAGTTTAAAGGATAAGGGAACTCCTGCCATTGAATGTTGCTGCTCAGCAATAGCCTTTTCTTATCTTCAGTTTTTCAGCCAGAGAATCTAGAAAGAACATTATAAAAAGAACTCCATAGTGAATTTCATCTTATCTATATATCATTTCCACATTACTCTCCAGCTGCACAGGGAGAGACAGCATCTGCGCAGAAAATACTTCGGAAAGACCATAAGAAACAGCGGATCCCAGTAGAACAAATCTCAGCAGGAACTAGTGATGAGCTACAGGTATGCAATATGTCCTTACGGTCAGGTTTTCAACATGCTCATAAAACAAAAATATGCAGGGAAAATATAAGCTCTCTACCATCATGTTCAGATTTTCTGGGGATGTTTATGGGTCTTCCGCTTGAGTGCTCCGCATTTCTGGAAATTCCAGCTTCTGTTTCCTTCCCTGCTTTCATATTTATAGAAGTGAAGGCTCCTTCTCCCTGAGGCCAGCAATACAGAATATTATCTTTTCCACAAAGTCTGCTTTTTAAAGCAGAATTTGGAAACAGTGCCGTACAATATTTATTGTTTTAGCCAAAAACTATAATAATGGAACACAGATTAATGCATTTTTCAGAATGATAATGAGCATAACAGAGTACGCTGATAGCCTCATAATTCAAGAAATAAAAGAGGTTATTTTATATAATTATTAGTATAATGTATATATTACTATTGTATATAAAATATTACAACTGTCGTGCTTAGTGGCCAGTGTTTCATAACGGAGTTTTCCTATTTCTGGAGCTAGTCATGTTGGTGTCACATGAAATGGCTCATGGAAGGATTCATGTGAGGAAGTTGACTATAATACATGAAAGTTTATGCCAAATAAGCCATAGTCCTCATAAGATGATATAAAATAAAAACAAGTTAGCCTTAGAGATGGTTTAAGTCAGAATTTGTTTATGTTAATGTATCCAATAAACATATCTACAGTACAAAAATCACACTGTTCTACAGAAACTTATTCTATAGAATTAGTTATTGGGCAAACTTGTTAGTAATAAAAAAATTACTACCCTTTTTAATATTATTTGTTTCCTCATAAAGGAAGTTATTATCAACTACTCTTGACTCTTGCGTCTCGTTAAAAAATGCTGCATTAATAGCAATAAAATATTAATGAGATTAACATTTTCATTATAGTACTAGTTTAAAGATGTTTTCCTCCAAAAAAACCTTTTAGTCTTCTTCTTTTTACAAAGAAAGCTCAAATTTATTTCAAACACTGATAAATAATTCTGAAAAGGCACTATTATGCAGTAGCTTCCACTCTGAAATGTATTGCTGCAAGACAATTTAAAAAATAATTTAATTAACTAATAATGATTTAATTAATAATGATTTTTTTCTTTTGATGGCTGCTATGCAGCAATAATCCATTGACACAAAATGGGATTTATACAATATATCTTTACAAATGAAAACAGTTTGAAATCACTGAAAAGCACTAAGTATCACTAGCATGGAAGAGGGGCTTGTATGTTTTGTGTATTATGTTATTCTTTTACTTTATTTTGCTTCTATTTTATTTTCTGCTGTTGTTTGGATGTTTTTAATAATATTTTTTTAAAAGTTTGTGTACCTTTCCACAAAATTTGTAATGTTAAATAAATAATTAAGATGCATTTCCTGGCAATTCAGCAAACTAGGAGCCTGTATACAAATCTTTTGAACAGATAGAGTGAGAGGATGCAACCTTGTCTGACCACTTTGCCAATTGGGAACCATTCTGTTTCTTCAGGATCTTTTGATGACAGTAAACAAGATATAATAATAATAATAATAATAATAATAATAATAATAATAATAATAATAATAATGGATTCTGTCTTACTGTGAAGAAGCCAGTATATAGTGTATGCTGTTCCATTGCTCGTGCTTAACTTCTCCTGCAAGGGGAAGTGACTAACAAATCATGGATCTTAAGTTAACAGTTTATTCAGTGCAGGACTGGGCAAATGCATGGGAGCCAGGAACCAATTTTCTCTTCTTGGATCCCCACCTCCTCACAGTGTTCCAAAATACCTCTGTCTTCATCTGAGTCCTTCCTAAAATGGTGATGTTTTCTTTTACATGCTTTTGTATTCAGATACTATTAGAAACTTAATTACAAAAAATCAGAAAAATAATTTTGAAGCGATTTTTCTCACCCCTATCCAAAACCTTCAATAAATTTGTTATATTGTTCAACTGTCAAATGTTTGGCATAAATGGAAAAAATACCTCATGACTTGGGAGTCTCCATTAAACCCAACATAACTGTAGCCATTGTTCTGTCTATAGACTGTAATATGTTATTTGGGAAATGGCAGGGTTGCATAGTTTAAAGGATTTTTATCCCTAAGGAAGATGTCTCTCAGGCTAGCAAATGAAAGAAGTATTCCCAGATACTCTAGAACTTTGGTTTCACAGGTCCTGCGTTTTCTAAAAATTAACAAAGTTGTATTACAAGTCACAAAAGAGCTTGCTCCATTTAAGTAGATGATAACACTTTATGGAGTAGAGTTTCAAGAAGCTTCACAGATATATGAATTTCTGGTAGACAGTGTAGTTTATACAGTGGAATTGCTATAGCAGATGTTGGAATCTATTTGAACCACCATATGCCTGATAGGCAATAGAATAAACTGTGGAAATCATATCCACTGAAATCAATCTGTTCTTACACAAAATTAGGTTGCTTTGTTCATCTGCATATACTATTAGTTGGAAGGATACCGCTTTGGATAATAAAAACATGATGTCTCCTCTACATTTTACATCTTTGAAAACATACTTCTCTGTATTTTGTCTCCTGTAGCTGAAGGAAGTGCCAACTTTGGAGAGAGAACTCCAGGTCACCAAAAAAGCCCTTGCAGAAGCCAATATGGACAAAGTACGGCTACTACAGGAAATTAGGAAATATGATCCTCTTTTCCAACTTTGACAACAGAGACCTGGGCTTCAGATGCTCAGGGTAAACAGAGATCACTACCAGCATCAAAAAGTCTGCAAAGCCATTAACTAGGCCATCTACAGTCCAGAGCTACTGCTTTGAGGAGCAGAAATGGAGTGCCATTAGAGGATATGGAGGGGGGCAGCAGGTGAACATGTGGGGAAAAGGTGATCAGCACTGGTGGGGGTTTGAAATTTACTCCATCTAGGGTAGGATAGTGCTGAGTCTAAAGGCCACTGAGCCAAACAGGAAGAAGTACCCCATCTAAATTATTCATAAATGGTGCTGACAAACTGCTTAATTTTCTTACTGTAACCTATGTCATTCCTGCTTCAGGTAGCAGATAGTACTGGAGACATGCTTGCCATACACCAATGTAGTATGGTCATTCCACTGAGCCTGGGGCCTTGTTAGACATTTAAAATAAATGTCTTGGAACTTCAGTGCAATCAAATGAATCTAAGACATATAAGAATGGGGATGGGATGCAGTCCTGGAAAAGATTTTGCTAGGAATGGGAAACATCAAATCTATCATCAGTCCCTAGTTCAGATGGCCACCATTATCCATTAAACTATTTTTTCTATTCTCCTTTTCCAATAAATCTCTGTTAATGGAGTGTGGGGAGCCACCAGTCTTCCTCATGTCTTTTCGCAAGCACTTTTCACCTTGTCCACCATTGCCTTGTTGCATTATCACGATGCTTTCTACGTATAATTTTGTGAGAAACTGCCTGTTCAACAAATGTCCAATTCCTGTCCTTTAAAACTTGCTGAAACCCGGTTTTCTCTTCTGTGTTTTACTACTCTGTAAACTTTGGACTGCACAGAGGAAATGAGTTCAGCCAGTCCCTCTAGGTCATATACAACACCTAAAAGTCCATTTGGTAAACCATGAACTGCAAACTATATCCTGCCACATTCTGTGACCAGATTAATACTGGTAATAATTGTCCTGGTGTGTGATTGTAAAGCTGCTGAATAATCAGCCTTCTTTTTTTTTCTTGTGTCTTTCACTTGTGAGTGCTATGATGATGTGTCCAAAATAATTTGGAGGAGGTTTCCTTCACAAATAAGGTGCAACAAAAGTGAAATGTGTTAGAGGGAAATGTGAAAAGCATGGAGGAAAGAAAATACTAATTTTGAACAATCCAGGGAATCTTATCTTTAAATATATCCTTTATATTAACACAAAATTTGCTCCTCCCCAGTCAAGTAGTGCTAGTTTCAGAAATGTAAACAATTCACAGGAACAGTAGACTTTTCTCACCATATATGAAGTAGCTTTGTTGTAAATGATAGAAATTAGATTATTATCAAGCTACGTGGCATATACTAAATTCTGTCTGTAGCAAACTGTAAAGGCATTTTGTTAATAATACCCCCACAAATGGTAAACTCAGGGAATTAACAAAATCTTTGAATACTGACCCACATCCCTCTACCAACCTTTTTAGTCTACTTTTGTTTTCCTTTTTGTTCATATAATTAATATTTTTATTGGGTTTGGGGTGGGGTTTTTAAAGCTAGTTGCAGGCACTGGACAAGAACATGGATGTGAACCCGTGGAGCCTATGAGATCCACTAGAGCTTCCTTCCCGAATATGATACCTTTCAGATGTTTTGGATTAGAACTCCCACCAGCCCCAGGCATGATTACCTGTGGTAAGGAGTTGAGGGATCCAAAATATTTGGAGGGCACCATTTTGGAGAAGGCTAGATTAGATTAATGAATGTGAATTTTTTTCACATTATGTGCTTGCAATCCAAATTCATATCCCACTCAAGCCGCACATTCTAGCAACCAAAAGACCATAGCATTTTTTCCAAAAGCAGATGCCCCAAGGTGCAAATTCAAAGGCTTATGTTGTGTTTGTGAAATCATTTAGGCCAAGATACTGTTGCCTGTACTGAATTCCAGATATTTCCTACCATTTTTCTGTTTGTTTGTTTTAGCCATAACTGTGGAGCTGGTTCTATTAGACATAATTTTTCAAAGAAAGGGGAAATTTAAAATGTTGAAATTGGGGTGCTTTAATTATTTTCAATTAAGGTACATATATATAGGGTTACTAAAAGTTACAGTGGATCTGGTTTGGATGATAAAAGGAACTAGTGGCAGAAATACTTTGAGCAATGGAAGTGGGGGAGGATGAATGCACCCTAAAGCCTGTTCTGAAGGCCTTGGAACCCCTCTGGGGTATGTTTTTGATACTGTAGAGGAGCTGTGTGGTGGAGGAATAAAAAACCTTGATCCACAATGAGCATTGCATTAGATTTATGCCATTGTGGGTTGGAGGTGTTAATCAACAGTTTTGCATTTAGATATAAGCATTGCACAAACAAAGCAATGGTAGTTGTGTTGGCCATAAGAAAAATGGCAGAAACATATTAGTGGTTCCTGTATCATACCTACAAAGGTCACAAAATTGTGTGGATGATTCTGAGTTCACCAGAACACTTCATCAAAGCAAGAAAGGGGAAGGAAGGAAAATGTTGTTTAGCGTTGAACACATGCATTCTATATTCAATCACAGTGTTAAGATACAATATGGAAAAAGATGGGAGACATTCATGGCCTTTTTTAAACAGTGCCATGTCATAAACTAAAAGGTTTTGCTTATGAATAATCTGTGTTGTTGCATAATATCCTTTCAGAATTAAAGGAAATCAGCATGTTCCTTGTAACAAAATGGAATGTGGTTAGAGTAATAGGCTTTAACCTAATAAGCATCTGTTTTTGCTTTAAATTATCCAGGTCTTTTGATTTGTTAATAGAATGCCAGAACAGTTAAATATGCTACAGCTAATCTTTGACTAGTACTTGTTAAATAATTTGTAGCTGAAGGTAGTGCCAGCCTAAGTTAAAACTACAGAATGCCTTTTGGGTGTGGTAGAAGTCTCCGACATCTGCCTATCTGCCTTGGAGCGGACACTCTCTGACCTTCACTATGTGAATCAGAGATAGCAGCTTAATTATTTTTGTTCTGAAGTGGGGGTGGGAATCTGTCTTCAGCTGCCTCACATAATTCACTGGCCCTTGAGGCAACTACAGGGCTGTTGGACTCCAGGAAGCTTTGCAGCTGTACTGTGGCACTGTCACTTTGGTTAATTCAGCTGTGATGATTTCTGCATATCAGACTGCATGTGCTGTAGCTTCTGGTTGTTCCTTTTCTGTGCAATGAACTGTTGTTGCTTCTGCCTTTTCCCTAGGGCATCTGTTTTGCAGCATTCCACTCAAACCCAGGCCACACATTGGAATAAATGTAATTCCCTCTCTTCATACTGGAAAAAGCCCCAACGGGGTAGTCCTTGTTTAATGCAACAAAAGGAGGACTATTTATAAAAAGAATAACGTGATTTACAGCTAGTTCTTATGTATAGATCCACTCTTACCCTAATCAAAAGAACTGGTGATCTTGAAGTTTTAGAAATTTTCCTTTATGAGACTGCTGCTGCTGCTGTAGTACATAGTACTGAGTTGTATTAGTTAATCATGCACTTCTATGAACTTGACAAGTAAAGATAGTTAGAAGTGCTCTGCAAAGGAAGAGTTGTTTTTTAAAGTCCAGTGGTTCCACTGATGAAAACAGTTTTATAATTTGTAGCAAAATCAGAAAAGAAATATTCGTTCTTAGGTCACATGGGCCGTCAGAATCATCAAGCTGGAAAACCTGTTGTATTTTCATGTGTTGTAGAGTGCAAGCAAAATTGTTGTGTTAGCAGAAGTAAGCTAGCACACTGTTGGATCCTTGCCTTTCCTCACTTGCAACCCATGATCAACTGTCCAAGGAATGAATGTCCGTGTAACAACGTCTGTTATGTGCCTATTTATCGTTTATGCATAAGAGTAAGACAAGATGGTCTTAGCCACTTAAAGGGTTAGACCTGATACAGGCTGCTGTTGCTTTCTATTCACTTGAATGCTAGGAACTTCATTTATCGTTTAATTCAAATTGGAGCATGTTACAAATATGAAAAATACATGTGCAAAAAGTATGGGCAGAGTGAGTAGTTAACTGCATGGTGCAGTGTTTGCACTTTTGTTCTTCTGAACATTTCTAGCAACTTCCAAGACTATGGATCTGGCTTAAAATAAAGCAGAATATACACATGAGATGCTGGTAAGCAAAGAGTATGGTACAGTTTGCGTTTTTGGAATAAGAGATAGTATAAAGAGACCCTGCTTATCAGCCTGTTGTGGTGTGTTTAACCCAGATGTTTCCCTTCTGCTGACAACTATGATTCTCTAAGTGTACAAGTGGAATAAGGAGGAAATCCACTGAAGCTGATAGGGATATGTTTGGATACAAAACTTTATTAGAGTGTTTCAGTTCTTAAAGACACCCTCTTTTTCAGTGGTGTATTTACATGTGAAAAGAAATCAACAGGAAAACTTCTTGTATAATGCCATAAGTGACACAAAGAAATTCTTATTTATTATGCAGCCTTTTGTAGCTTCAACCACGAATGCTATGAATACAAGCAAAGAACAGGGGAAAAATCTGACTTGAATTTAAGCCTTCAACAGTATTAGGTTTAATTTGTCACAGTATATCTTTACCTGCTATGATTGTATTGGTTCTGTGAACCAGTTTTAAAAGTTGTAAATTAAACTAATTAACCTCTGTTTCTGTGGACTTACTTCTCAAGTTTAAGGTTCCAGTTTAAGTATTCGTTGGCAGAATATTCTTTTATCCTGACACTAGTATCAGTCTACACTATCAGTCACACTAGATTAGACCAAAGGTTTATCTATTTAAGCACTGTCTCCCTACAGTGGCCAGTGACAAGCCTACAAGAAGACATGCATAGAATACACACAACTTTCTCCCTAATAATTGACACGGTAGAAGAAATATACAACCATTATGGCTGCTGCCCACTAATCACTCTATCCTCTATGGCCAGATTTTCCTCTTAAAAATCATAATACAATACATTCTTCAGTAATGAATACATTTCACAATGTGTTTATTTGCCTACTTAGCATATTCATTCTATATGAGTGTCACAGTTTATTTACAAGAAAATTTTCTGAACAAGTTTAAAAATATACTACCACACCTGTCATGTTTGGAGGTTCTTTACATATCCTTGCTTTAATAGTAACACTTTGTAAAAATTGTTTGGTTACATTGCTTGCGTCAAACATTTAAGTACATTTTTATCACTTTTCATTCTGAATGCTCTATAAACATTACCACATTTCTTATTTCGTTACCCTTATTATTTTCTTTAAAAATTTCAAATTATGACCTCAAATATAGATAGCTTCATTATAGAATTATTATATAGTTTAGTGCTTTGACATACTTGGAAAGCGCTTCTATATTCTGTCCAAATTAATACAGTAAAGTTTTTTGTGCTCAGTAACCCAGGATTTCAGATGATTTGTATTGGTACTGGCAACATCAGCAGAAGTTTTCTTTTAATCCAGCCTGGAAAATCCCCATTCCACTTAGTCCTCTTTCAGTGTCTCTTTAGTGAAAGAGGATTTTCTTATATTTTGAATTGGGGATCTGTCCTCTTGACTTCAGTCGTCTGACAGCTTCACGCATGTGTTTAGGTTGCAGAGGTGGTGACTCTCCCCACTTCTCACATACATCTAGAGCTGGACAAAGAAAAGGAAGCCTTTTATAACCATTTTGTCCATTGAGTATGTCACTCATAAATGGTTGTAAAATCTGCCATATTTCTAAAAAAAAAAAAAAAAAAAAACACCAACAGGGGATGAAGTGTAAAATTATGCCCAGTGGGATTACACACACACAACCCAACTTTTACCTGCTGCAGCCCTCCCACCATAGCCATTTACTGGTTGATAAGAGTTGGCAGAGAACCAGCGAGGTCATCCTTCATGATCTCCAGAGGTGGTAGGATGCCTTATTACTGTTTACTTCTCTAGTAAATGTCTATGTTTGGGGGGCCTGGGGGCCGCTGCAGTAGATAAAACATGGATTTGGGGAAGGAATTTGATCATAGCACAAGGTGAATAGAGAATTCCAATCTCTACAATGGGCAAAAAATTGACTTTAACCTGTGTAAGTTACTACTGGATGCCAGCTATAGTCTACATTCCTTACTATTCTTAAGTACTATCAACCACTCCTAACAGAATTTGTCCTGCAGAAACATTGAGAAAGGTAATTGTGACATAGCAAACTGCAGACAGAGACAGATCCTACGTACATCAAACTGGTGGGCTGTGACACCACTCATTCAGTTCCATGTTCATCCACTGCAGGTGTAGGCAACCTTTCCCCTTTAAGGGCCGAGGGACTTCAGCTCCCAGAAGCCTCAGCCATGTTGGACAATAGCCCCATGTTGGCCAATAGCTCCTGGGATTCTGGGAGCTGAAGTCCCTCGGCCCTTAAAGGGGAAAGGTTGCCTACCCCTGATCTACTGTATATGTCCTGGTTTTGGACAGGGAGCAAAGCACTATCCTCTAACCCCAAATCTCCCTTCCACATACCTGTCATGCCCCAGGAGGAGCTGTTGCTGTTACCAGTAGGGAGAAAAAGGAGTAAGGAGGCAAGTCAGACAATGGACAACCACCTCTCCTTTTGGCTCTGTGGGAGAAGGCAATGAGAGTGTGCTCGCAGGTGAAGTGAACCTTCCTATTCCTTAAGAGCTACATCATCTGAACTACTTCCCTATTCCCTTGCCTCCTCACTGATAAACAGCAACTGCCCCTCCCAGAGCTTGACATCTGCAAGGAGAGTGTTGCACAGTGCACAAATGGCTACAAAATAGCACCTTGCGCTCCATCTACAAAGAGATGTACACACAAGCAACACATGCATACATGCCACTAACAAGATTGCAGTAATTGATCAACTGAGGAAAAGAGATCAGAGTCAAGAACATGCATTTGTAGACTTTTTTTAAAAAAAATTCTGACTAAAGCCTGAACATTTCTCTGTAATAGCAATGACATGAACAGCAGCAAAGACTTTGGGAAGCTTAATTTAAAAGCATGACAGGTTCTATCAAAATACACTTGTGTGTTGTCTCTAATTTCACATACTACAATCAAACCACATAAACAGGTTAATATGGCAAGCAAGGTAAATGGTGCATGTGAAGACTGAATTACTGGTATATAATTTTGGGTTCTGTGCATTTGCATATGGATGCTAATTGGCAAGAGAGTAGTAGAAAGCATATGGAAAGCCTAAAGTGCGGTGCTAAGGTGAACTTGATATTGATGGTGGTTAACGTTGAAATCACCATAGTCAAATCAGCATACTAAGGGCCTTTGCAGACTGCCAGAAATAGTGCACATTAAATTGAGGCACTGCCCTGGCTCAGTGCTAGGGAATCATGGGAACTGTAATTTATTGTGGCACCAGAGCTCTCTGACAGAGAAGGCTCAATGTCCCAGAAAAAAATACAATTCCCATGACTCACTAGCACTGAGCCAGGGCAGTGCCTCAATTTAATGTGCACTATTTCTGGCAGTCTGCAAAGGCCCTCAGTTATCTCTGTTTCAGAATATACTTCCTTGCTTATGTACAGCCCTGCAATCTGCATCCTGGGGGGGGGGGGGGGGGGGGGGGGAGAAAGAAAATGGATATCTGAAATGGGTAAATGAAGCTGCTATTGCTATCTTTGCTCTTGTTTGTTAGTTAATCAGGTAGGAGGAGTAAGTAGAGAGATGCTGCATATCATTTCAGTAATTACCAAAATTATATTCTCCAAAAAAAAAAGGAAATGTCCATTTACTGCTACTCATTAGCTTGGGATATCAGCTAGTAACACAATCCATTGTGGTTATCTTAGATGTAACTGGATAGGACTTCCCTATAAACACCTTGAAAATCAAGAGCATACAAAAAGTATTTTAGATAGATTGCAAAGACCTAGATCAGGGGTAGGCAACCTTTTTGAGCCGGAGGCCGGGTTGCTGTCCCTCAGACAATTGGGGGGGCCGAAGCACCAAAAATAAATAAATAAATAAATAAATAAATAAATTTTTAAAAATATATTAAAAATATATGCATGCACATTCTTTCAGCCCCAGAAAAGCCATGGCAAAACCCCTGTGGAGATTTTGCCAAGAAAACTCCAAGAACAAGTAATAACAACAATAATCAATATCATCATGGCGGGGGGTGGCGGCGGTGGCAGGACCGGCCTGAGGCCGGTCCAAAGGCCTTGGGGGGCCACATCCGGCCCCCGGGCCTTAGGTTGCCTACCCCTGACCTAGATTATAAGAACATGTGCTTGCACTACTATCCTACTGTTTATGTGGCTTAAATTAATTGCCTTGTTTCTTTTTATGGATTAATCAGTTACATGAATATCACACAAACCCTGCTGAACCTTATTCCTCCTATTTTGTTGGGTACAGCAGCAAGACAGGAGGTAGTCCCTGCAACTTGGTCATCTCCCTCTACCATTTCATTGTTACAACATTCCCAGGGCATGGCAGTTGCTGGGGGCAAGAGAAAGTTGTAGAGCATGAGTGTTATACTTTGAACATGCAATACAGGATTTCAGCCATTACCTTCCTCATTAGCTCCATTTTCTATTTTTTCCAGTAAATTAAGAAAGGTGGAGATTTACCGAAACCTGGATTACTGTATATAAGTCAATCTACAGCGCTATATAAATAAACTGTAATTATTATTATTATTATTATTATTATTATTATTATTATTATTATTTCGAGGGCACGTTTTGGGGCCAAAACTATGGATTTTGATAGGACCCTTAGATAAGTCGAGAGTAAGGGTCATGTAACAAAGGATCGAAAGGATGGAACAAAGGAAAACAATGCCAAAGAACTTTTGCGTTTGCAGAGGGGCGGGATAAAATTATTATTATTATACTTACAAAATTGCAGGAGGCATAACTGTTTGTACTCACACTGAAGGATGGATGGATGAAAGAGCGGGGGGGGGGGTGTCAGTGCTTCCAGGACAGATTACACTCTTGTGTTTCACCAGGGGATGGTTTCTATTTTTTATGAGAATTAAGATACAGTACTTACATTGACCTGTGGATAAGTCAACTCAGATTTTTAGGTCAATTTTTTGACTAAAATTTCTAGACTTATACATGAATATATACAGTATTCTTTTGATACTCACCCTCTTCTACCACCTCTCCAACAAATACTTTAGAAATCCCTGACATGGCAATAACCACATTCTGAGAGACTGAAGTTCCAGTAATTGACTGGATCAACTGAGAAAAAATGAGAAAAGATATAATAAAATTCAATTTAGACGTGAATTTGTAATTTCTATTCTTGAATATTAGTATGCAATAGCAATCATATTAACAGCATCACAGACTTCTGTAATCTTTATGGTAGATTTATTTGATCAATATACTCCTATCGTCTCCATAAGTATACATCATAATCAAGCCATATCAACATGTTAATCTGATACACTTTCAACTGGAGTAAAGCACTACCTTACCCTTTTAATAGCAGCCTTTGGAAAAGCTGATCTGCGATACATCTCATAACGATTTAGTTGTTCTTCAGAAAAAGAGGAAACCAGTATTCTTGAGAAAAACAATTTTAGCACAGAGTTAGAAGCATTCTAATCTAATACTTATATCATTCTTACAGCTAAAGGAAATACACAGCTTTTGACAATGCAATGTTATAACATAATTTCAAATGATAAAATGGTTGGCTCTCATGTTTTTTTCATCAGTAAGCCTTAGTCCATTCTGAATGCTTTTGCTAATTGGGAAGGGGGGGGGGTGTGGAACAGTATCACCCATTTCTTCTGCCCATTGCAGACCTCAGTGTTACCTCCCATAATGTTGCCAAGGGGGTCTCATGCCAAGAACCGAATTTTGAAGGGAGGCACAAACTGCTGCAGCAAAGAAAGGGATATGGGGAAAAAATTGGCTTCTTGGATCCAATTTAGTAAAACTACTGCATATACTCAACTATACGTTGAGAAACATATGCCCCAAAATTGACCCTAAAATCCTGGGTTAATTTATATATGGCTCAATGCACTAATACTGGTAAGAAAGGTCCTGAAATGAGCACTCCTGTGATTCTCCAATCTTCATGCCTCAAGGCCAGTTTTTGTGTGTGTGCATGTGTGTGTGAAAGTTTCCCAATCCAATTTTAAAGCCTTCTCTTCCCATCAAGAAATACTCCATTCAACTTCACTTCTTTCCCTTCCCAATCCAATTTGAAAGCCTTCTCCTCCCATCAAAGAAACATCCCTTTTCGCTCCACTTCTTTCCCTTCCCAATCTGATTTTAAAGCCTTTTCTTCCCATCAAAGAAACACCCCCTTTAACTCCTTCTTTCCCTTCCCAAACCAATTTTCAAACCTCTCCTCCAACACCTAGGAACTGGTGTTAGGTGATTGGGAGAGGTCCAGAGGAGGAGGAGGGATGGATAGAAGTGGTATTTTCCACTTCATATTCTTTGTTATAGCCCCTAAGCTTTACCCTCGACTTAACCACGGGTCATATCAAAATCCATGATTTTTACCCTGAAACCTTCCCTCGACTTATACATGAGGTTGACTTGTACACAAGTACATGCGGTAGTCTAAAAGGGACAGCAGTGCAACTTAATATTCTAATTTAGGAGTAACTATTAAGTATTTATTTCATAATAAACTTTTAAGGGGGAAAAAAGCATAGATTAGGTTGCAAGCCCCATCAAGTAATTTCTGTTAAGTGTGCAGCAGGCTGCAGTCTTAGAAAATTCTCTCCTCCTTCCAAGAAATAAGACCAAAAGACGAAGAAGAGGAGTATTCTTCAGCAGGTAGTAGCAAGTACAACAAGAGTCCTGTACAAGTTATTTAGCATAACAGAGGTTATACACCATGTAGATAAAGGAATACTCACTGCATTTTTTGAATCTCATCTTCATCTACCTTATGCTTTTTCTCTTTTTTCTCTTTTATCTCTATTTTTATTTTCTTGTTTGCAGAAGATTGTGATGTAGACTCCTCTGTTTCTCCTGGGAACAACTCTGAAGAATCTTCAATTTTGATCTAGCGAGAAAATTATTTTCAACTCAGCTATAGTCCTAACATAGTTCTTTAATATCTGACCATAACTCATTATTATACTTATAAATAATTGCTGTTAAAGATTTTAAATTTTAGTCCCACATTCTAGAATGGGTAGTATCCAATGATAGCACTCTACTGGCAAAATGGCAGGGCAAGGTGTAACTGAAGTGTGTGTGTGTGATGCAAAGAGCCAGCCAACTGCAGCCTTCAGGATGCAGTGATGAGGAGCCTAAGGAGGAAAGGACATAATCTAGTGATTCCCAAACACTGGTCCTTGAAGGGCTTTGGACTTCAACTCCCAGAAGCCCCAGCCAACTTGTTCATTCCCAGGATTCCACAGCAATGGTCCAAATCACACTTCAGAAATAATACAGATTATGCATAATTAAATCTCCCCGTTTATCCTTCTCTATTAATATTGTCTTGTAGGTATTGTAATCAAATCAGAAAAAAAATATCCAAGACAAAATAATATTGCACTATTAATATCCACCACTGACATTCCTACAGTCCATTCACTTCATTCAAATTTATCAAACTCACATTTCTCATTTACTGCAGCCCTTCTTCTGTTTAAACTTTAAGTTCTGAGTTTGCTGGGTTTTTTTTTTAATATCTCTCATTTATTATCTTTGATGTTTCTTTTAGGCTGTCTTTTTCGCTCTTGACTCCTCTTGAGAGAGGATCTGTGAGCCCATTTGTTCTTTTGTACTTCTTTCTCAACGCCATAGTGTCCTAATATCTTACACAATCCCCAGGATTCCCTAGCATTGAGCCAGGGCAGTTAAAGCAGTCTCAAACTCAATTATTTCTGCAGTGTGTTTTGGACCTGAAAGCACAGTAGAATTAAAAACGTACAAAATTGGCAATTAAAATGGAATTAAACTATGGGCGTGAACAGACTGCCAGAAATAATCCAGCTTAAGACCACTTTAACTGCCCTGGCTCAATGCTAGGGAATCATGAGAATTGTAGTTTTTTTCTGAGGCATTGAGCCTTCTCTGTCAGAGAGCTCTGGTGCCACAATAAACTACAGTTCCCATGATTCCCTAGCACTGAGCCAGGGCAGTTAAAGCAGGGTCAAACAGACTATCCCTGCAGTGTGTTGTGGACCTCTCAGGGCCTGAACAGACTGCCAGAAATAAGCCATTTTGAGGCCACTTTAACTGCTCTGGCTCAGTGCTAGGGAATCATGGGAATTGTAGTTTTTTTTCTGAGACATTGAGCCTTCTCTGTCAGATAGCTCTGGTGCCACAATAAACTACAGTTCCCAGGATGCCCAAGCACTGAGCCAGGGCAGTTAAAGTGGCCTCAAACTGGATTATTTCTGGCAGTCTGTTTAGGCCCTATGTTCCTTTTACCCTGCTTCTGCTAGGCAAGAGAAAAATTCAAAAGATCTTCCTGCTAAATACGGGCAGCTAGAAATATATGGGGGAAGGGGTGGGAGGTGGAAGTACAGTATTTATTTTGAGGTAGAAAAGTCAGAACTGACAAGGGAAAGTGGCAGGGAATGAAAGCTTTGGGTGCTGCGTCCTTTCCTT
Source organism: Phrynosoma blainvillii (assembly GCA_026167975.1). Taxonomy (NCBI): domain Eukaryota; kingdom Metazoa; phylum Chordata; class Lepidosauria; order Squamata; family Phrynosomatidae; genus Phrynosoma; species Phrynosoma blainvillii. Next base: position 244,562,809 of record JANUYF010000004.1, read on the forward strand.
TGCTTTACCCACCTCCTGAGGCGGCGCTTCCTCCTCCTTCGCCTCCCCAGGGTCCTTCTCCTGCTCGTCGGGGGCCTCCACGGCAACCACAGACGACGCCTCCGCCGCTGAGGACACGTCTTGCTCAGCCGCCTCTTCCTTGAGAGCCTCCGCCGCTTCAGCCATACTAGCCTGGCCCAAAGGCGCCGGTCGCGCTCTGATGACGTCACCAAAGCGGCCTCTGAGGCAGAGCCGGCCCTCCGGCCAACCTGTTTCCATGGCAACACATCAATTTCCCCAACGCCTGGCCTTAGGCCTTAACACCTCCAGCAATGGTGAGCCGCTTTCAGTCTCCGTCCCGGGAGAAAGGCAGCCAAGTCCAAAATACACTGCAAAAACAATCCAGTTTGAGACCGCTTTTAACTGCCCCTGGCTTACTGCTGCTAGGGAATCCTGGGAATTGTAATTTATCCATAGAATCATAGAGTTCGAAGAGACCACAAGGGCCATCCAGTCCAACCCCCCTGCCATGCAGGAACTTTCAGTCAGCTCTTTCTGACAGAGAAGGCTCAGTGTCTCACAAAACTACAGTTCCTAGAATTCCCTAGCAGTGAGCCAGGGCAGTTAAAGCGGTCTCAAACTGGATTGTTTCTGCAGTGTGTTTTGGACCTATAAATACGATAATAATAGTAATAATGACAGCGGCAACAACAACAATAATGGTGGCCAGACATCCTCCTTTTCCAGGAACTGTCCTCCATTTCAACCTTCTGTCCAGGAGGGATCCCAAAAGGTTCTCCATTTGGAGCAGGAGTAAGAAGCATTGATTAATCTTTATATTCCTGGTTTTTTTATCTTTATATTTTTGTTTCAAGCTTTTATTAGGTCATGTCCTCCATTTTTCTTGAATGCCCTACATTTAGCAGTGTCTTATCCTCAGGATGACCTGACCAGACAAACGTCCTTGTTTTCCAGAACATGTCCCTTACATTTCAATCTCTCCAGGAGGAATTTCAAAATGTACTCCATGTTGAGCATGACTAAGAAGCATGGATTTATATTTATATTTAGTGTTTCCAGCTTTTATTGGGCTTTAATGTCCTACATTTTGTGGTGCTTTGTACTCTTTTGTTGTTAGGACATCTGGTCACACTAATAATAATAATAATAGTGCTTTACAGCACTATCTGCTGAAATTTGGGAAGGACGCCATGCATTACCATTGGTCAAGGGGACCTTTGGGTTGATAATTGTGTATTTTAGAACTTCTACCTCAATACTGAAGTGGACCGGGATAGTTTTGTCAATTTTAAATTAACCATCACCATCAATTTAATAATAATAGATTATGATGATGATGATGATGATTTCCCTCCTTTCCTCAAGGCAGGGTACATGTTAAACCACAATTAAAAACACATAAACTCACTGTTAAAATACAATACTATAAGACCATTACAATACACTCATAAGATTTAATATGCAGATTGAAAAGTCATGATTTAAAATTGACTGGATGGGCCTGCCAGAAGAGTCTTTAAACAGTCTTTAATGCTGTTTTAAATGGAGTCAGCATTTTCAGCTATCGTATCTCGTCCAGCAGGTCATGCCACAGTCTTGGGGCAGCAGATGAAAAGGTCCTCTGGGGAACTATTGCCAGTCAGCAAACATTTCCCATAGCACCTGAGTTTACAGGGGTGATTTTGCCACTTTTGAGGCATACTCATCTTTCTTCTTTGTGGTAATTATTGCCATCGCTGTAAAGAAATGCTGAGACAGTATGAGTATCTGAAAATCAAAGGCAGGCATGCCTTTGGGTCTGTTTACCCTCGTGGCACCAATTAGTATGAGGTCTTTGAAGTAAACAAAATATTCTGTTACTATTCTAAAGACAAGATGGCTTTTCTCCACATTCAGATCTGCAGAGGATTAGTTTACAACTGACTATAAACAGGGGAAGGCCAGCACATACTTGTAACTATAGCATACATACTTCAGCTGTGACAGTAATCTAGCCTAACTTGATGGACCTGTATTGAAAATTTCACTTTCAGTCTCTGTGTTCATATTTTCTTAAACCACACCAGTAAGCTGGGCTTCAGGGAAAGTGAGGTATTGTGTTCTGTGTGTTGGATTAGGACTCAAAAAACCAGGGTTCGAATCCTTGTTCAGCCATGGAAACCCACTGGGTAATCTTGCGCAAATCATTCTCAGCCTTCGAAGAAGACAATGACAAACCTCCTCTGAACAAATCTTGCCAAGAAACCCCTGTGACAGAGTTGTGATAAATTGGAAATTATTTAAAGGCACGCAATGACAAAAAAATAATTCACTCTGTTCTCTTGGGTTCAAAATCAACTGCAGAAATAATCCATCTTGAGACCACTTTAACTACCCTGGCTGAATGCTAGGGAATTCTGGGAACTGTAGATTTGGGAGACATTTAGCCTTCCCTGTCAGCCACAATAAACTACAACTCCCAGGATTCACTAGCACTGAGCCAGGCCAATTAAAGTGGTCTCAAACTGGATTATTTCTGCAGTGTGTTTTGGACCAAACATAATATTAAATAAGTTTGTGTTTTCTCACTTCAGGACTCTGGTATAATAAGTATATGTCACATCTCTGTCAGTGAGGAGTACTTTGTAGAAACTTACATACTTTGGGTTCACACTTTTCAGGGTTGTTACTAACTAGAGCTGAAGAAGAGATGATGGGATATATAAAATTGCTAGTCCTAGTTAAGAGCAGATCCATTGAATCAATTGCTGAATGATAAATCTGTACTTATGTTAGTTCCACTGATTCAATGGGACTGCTCTAGTTCGAACGATTAATTTGCTTTAGCTTAATACTTTCAAGCTTGGACATGGGAAGTCAATACAGGAAATCACACCTTGACATATTCCTAAATTCAGGTAGTAACATTACAAAAAGAGGAGAAATTCAGGCCTGTGAGTTCAAGCTATTAACTTCTCTATGACTTATCACATCCAAAAGAAAGAGGATAAATTCTCTATAGATCAGCTTACTAGAGAAAGAGTTGAGTATCTTCCCTATCAGGAAAATTAGGAGCAACTCAACCTGGCATGCCATTTCGGATTTCAATGGGGCAAGATGGGAGTAATACTTAGACAAGAACTTACAACCTGCTGTTGGATATACTGATGCTAGAGACATTTTCCCAACCGGAAAAGTTAAGTTGAAGGTTGGTATAAAGCCACAACTGCTTGCCATGCATGCACATTTTCCCCTGTCCAACTGTTCCTTCAATCAAATATGTTTTGCAACACTTTCAGTGTTTCAAAATCTGCAGAACCTGTTTGATAAGATATGGAATAACAAACTAAATCAGTGTTATGCTATCTTATCATATTCAGCTTGGTATTAAATTGTATTATTAACCTGTGCTCTGTCTCAGAGCCACAACTCAGGCTCTCTGTCCTGGTTTTTTTAAGAGGATAAATTATATAACATTCCTTTTATATCTCACAAGAACTAAAGGAATGAATGTTATTAATACTAAACTAATGCCATCTGCTATTCTAAGTATGCCATGGAGAAGATCATGTACCTCCTTCATCTTTTGAAGTTGTCAGCCATTGGTACTCAGAGGAATAATTATATATGTGTGGTCTGCATCTTGAGATACCTACTGCATCCCCCCTCTCCTTCAAGAGCATACCAAGCTGCGTTCAAGTAATATTGTCCCTCTGTTGTTTACACACTCCTGATGCAGAATCCTTTCCATACTTTAGATTCAAATGCCAACTTTCTCATATTTGTTTCACACTGAAAAATGTTTCTGAAACAATCCTCCACACAGTGTGAGCCCACTATTGCTGAAAAGATGCAATGGGGAAAACAGAAAGTGCAATAAATCTTTAGCGCCAATTACTCTCCTGAGGATTTTATGTCTCCTGCCTTCTTACTCCAAGATTTCAGGATTAAATCAGATATTGAGAAGTTGCTTTTCAAAAACAAATTAATTGGGTAACTCACTGTAAGGCCCTAAACAGCAATTAATTACTGCATGAAGAATGTAGTCTCTTGTTATATTGCTAATTATATTTTTACTTAAAAAAAATAAAAAGGATTGATAGAGAATAGAAACTTGCAAATTCTGCTAAAAAAAAAAGATTTTGTCATTGAAAGTAACAAAATCATAACTAGAAATGTTACTAATTACATCAAGAATTAATAATAACCCCACTCATCAGGTTGTTTTGAGAACATGACTTAAGGCTTCCAAACTGTATCCTGTTACAAATAACTTTAGTATTTGTGACTTGCTCCTTTAAAACTCTGGATGTTATAAAATGCATACTGAGAAAGTAAAATGGAAAATAATAGCTATATTACAGCTATACCCAATGTTTGGTCTGCAAAGGTGACAGTTGTGTCCAACTGCAGCTTCTCATCATATTCAGATGGAGCAAATTCCTATATGTTTGAACATCACACCTTACAAGCAATAAGCAGTTTCCAGAGGAGCAGACACTGATAGCAAAAATAACAGAGTCTTGAAGTGCATGACTTTATCAATTAACAAATATTTTATGGCTCAAGGTGACATGAACAGAGGGTTCACAGAAGCTTATGCAATAATACAGTGGTATATAAGCAAATTGCCCTACAAATTCCTATTAGAAGGAATTCAGTTACTTGTGAGGGCAAGGACTGATCTTCATATTAGTTTATCTTCACCCAATTAGTTTCAGTCCCATTCTTCTTAATGCATAGAATTGCTTTGAAGAAAATGCCATGCTCCATTTTGTTGGGAGAAACCCTCTGTGACACTTCCTATTTTTTCTCCAGATGGCCTAAAATGACTATTCAGGGCTGCATCTGCACTGCAGAAATAATTCAGTTTGGCACCACTTTCACTGCCATGGCTCAATGCTGTGGCACTGTTCCGTTCTGTTCTGGCACCAGAGCTCTCTGACAGTGAATGGTAAATATTCCATAAAACTACAAATCCCAGAGTTCCATAGCATTCAGGTAAAGTGGTGTCAAACTGCATTATTTTTGCAGCATATACTGCAGCCCAGCAATAACTTCCCTGGGAAAAGTAATGGATAAAGAAGGATTTGGAGTTTCGCTGAAACGTGTTGCCCTTTCTGCTCTTATTCTTTGTACTCAGTTAATGTTCCAAATGACTTTTTCTTGTTAGTTGACACTGCTTTGATCACCACTTTTTGTATCTTTTAAACTGTATTTATTGTATTTGTTTGGGAGATCAGAGAGCTCTGGTGCCAGAACAAACTACCATTCCCAGAATCCCAAAGCCCAACAAGATCTGAGGAAGATCTGAGGAAGTAGACTGAAGTCTAGGAAAGCTCATGCTGCCAATTTCTTTCTCTCATTGAGTCTCAAAGATGCTACAAGATCTCTCTACATATTATTATTATTATTATTATTATTATTAAAGTCTATGAAAGCTCATACTGCCAATTTCTTTCTTTCAGAGAGTCTCAAAGATGCTACAAGATCTCTCTTCATGAGGTTTTGTGAGACATCGAGCCTTGCTCTGTCAGAAAGAACTCTGGTGCCACAACAAACTCGTTCCCAGGATTCTCTAGCACTGAGCCAGGGCAGTTAAAGCAGGGTCAGACAAGACAATCCCTGCAGTGTGTTGTGGACCTCTCAGGGTTTGAACGGACTGCCAGAAATAATCCAGTTTGAGACCACTTTAACTGCCCTGGCTCAGTGCTAGAGAATCATGGGAAGTGTAGTTTACTGTGGCACCAGAGCTCTCTGACAAAGAAGGCTCAATGTCTCAGAAAAAAAACTACAATCCCCATGGTTCCCTAGCACTGAGCCAGTACAGTTAAAGCGGTTTCAAGCTGGACTATTTCTAGCAGTCTGCAAAGGCCCTCAGTCACCTTGCCTTACTTCATCCTTCCAGGTTGCCACGGCAGAGCTTATGCCCCGCCCACTCATTTTACAGAAACGTTAAAAAAAAAAGAGTCGGGGGGCGTGGCCTTTAAAACCCCGCCCCGGAAGGACGCGCCGGCCGGGCTGAGGCAGCAGCAATAGCCTTGGCGGCAGGGGAGAGGAGTGGAGGTGCCGCTGGGGGGCTGGCGGGGCCCGTGCCATGGGGAAGGAGCAGGAGCTGCTGGAGGCCTCCCGAACGGGGAACCTGCCGGCCGTGGAGAAGCTGCTCTCGGGCAAACGCCTCAGCTCGGGCTTCGGCTCCGGGGGCGGCTCCGGGTCCTCGGGGGGCGGCGGCGGCGGCTCCGGCAGCAGCGGCGGGGGCGGCAGCAGCAGCAGCGGCGGCGGCGGACATCCGCTCTCCAGCCTCCTCAGGTAAGCGCTTGTCCAGAGGCGGAGGAGGAAGAGGAGGAGGAGGAGGGAGCCCCTGTTGTTGCCGTTCGGCGGTTGAGGCGGCGCGCGGGGGGCGTGTCTCTCTCTCTCTCTCTCTGGCGAATGAATGCCTGGAGGGAGGCTGCGGCTGGAGGCTCCGCATCACGGGCTCCGGGGGAGGCGAGGCGGGGAGAGGGGCAGCCCGGAGACCCCTGGCTCCCCGGTGGAGGGCTCTTGGGGGGGGGAAAGGGGGAGGTGTCGGGGCCTTAATGGCAGCCGCGGCGTTTGTGGAGGGAGCTTCCGGGTTCCCTGAAGAAAGCGCCCGCTGCTGTTACCTGCTCCTCCTGCTCCTCCTTTCAGCCAGGGCTGGGGAGTACTAGTGGTGGTTTTGGGGTTACTCCTTGTCCTGCTTCGGAGTAAGGTATTTTTTCTTAATGTTACTTCTACTCCTGTAAAAATGTCTTGCTCCTTTAACTCCGTTACTCCTACTTCCCAGCTCTGGTTGCTTTGCAAGGCTGGTGTGTTGTGTGTGTGTGTGACAGTGCAGTATAATAACAAAAAAATTGGTGTTTGCATATACAGTATAATAACAGGAATAAGGAGTAACAGATGTATTTTGTTACTCCTTATTCCTACTCCTGTAAAAACCTCTTACTCCTTACTCCTGCTCCACATACCTGATTAATAGTACTAGTGGTGATTTTGGGGTTACTTCTTGTCCTACTCCGAAGTAAGATATTTTTTCTTAATGTTACTCCTACTCCTGTAAAAACCTTTTATCCCTATTCCCCAGCCCTGATTAATACAAGGCTGGGGAGTACTGGTGATATTGGGGTTATTCTTTGTCCTACTCCAGAGTAAGATATTTTTTCTTAATATTACTCCTACTCCTGTAAAAACCTCTTACTCTTTTACTTCTGCTCCCCAGCCCTGGTTGCTTTGCAAGGCTGGTGTGTGTGTGTGTCAGTGCAATATAATAAAATGCTTTTTGTTATTTGCATGTCCAATATAATAATAGGAATATGTTTGTAACTCCTTATTCCTGTTATTATTCCTACTCCTGTTAAAACCTCTTACTCTTTTACTCCTAGCACTGAGCTAGGGCAGTGAAAGCGGTCTTAAACTGGATTATTTCTGCAGTGTGTTTTGGGTCTTTAAGTCTACTTCCTCAGATGCATTTCTTTCTTTCAGGTAGCCTCAAAGGTGTTACATGATTGCTCTACTTGCTCTCTTAGGTTGTATTTTCTTGGAACACCTGGATGTTAAATAGTTTGTATGTTACTGATTTTTATTTTTCAGTCTTCTTCAACGGAGAGGTTGTGCCTGGATTTAAAATGAGATCTAAGAATTGCCCTATCACTATTTCCTTTACTTTTGTTTCTTTCTGTGTGTGTGTGTGTGATTTTAAAGAGGAGTACAAAACAGAGAAAGAATGAAAGAACTTGTTTCTCATCAAGACACCTAGCAAACCTATGCGTAAACCTAAGTAGGATTTCAATACAGAGATTCCTTGTGGCCCCCAGATCTAAAAAGCCTGAGGTGCTGCAGGTTTTGTTTTTGTTTTGTTTTCCTCCCACTTCTGCAGCTTCTGGAATTGAAAGTGCTCTTGCGAATTCTCTTCCTTCTCGACTTAATCCGCCCAATGGGCTGTTTCTTTAAGTTCCTGCATGGCAGAATGGGGTTGGACTGGATGGCCCTTGTGGTCTCTTCCAACTCTATGATTCTATTTTTAAACCTTTATTTTGTGTTATCTGTTTCAGAATGGTGATGAAGTGATTTGTGATGTCTGTTTCTCACTGTCATTGGGGCAGGAGAGATGTTTGACTTTTCCATCAACCCAGGGCCTCATTGGTAGTTGCACACCACTGAGTACCCGTTTTTTGGTCTCTGTGAATAGCGCTAGTCATTCCCAGCATGTCTTCAAAAACCTTCAGGTATTTTGGTCCAAAGGTTGGTGAACCTGTTTAATTGTTAGCCATTATTCTTAGGGCCTTTGCAGACTGCCAGAAATAGTGCAAATTGAGTCCACTTTAACTGCCCTGACACAGTGCTAGGGAATCATGGGAACTGTAGTTTATTGTGGCACCAGAGCTCTCTGACAGTGAAGGCTCAATGTCTCAGAAAAAAATACAGTTCCCATGATTCCCTAGCACTGAGCCAGGGCAGTTTAAGTGGACTCAATTTGCACTGTTTCTAACAGTCTGCAAAGGCTCTTAGAATATATATTATACACAAGAATAATAAGCACTGAAATTCATGGGGTCACCATTTAAGTCGATGGGCAACTTGAAGGCACGTATACACACACCTTTTTATTAGAGCTTAAGTGTCACTGTTTGCTAGAACTCTTTTGCTGGCTGGAGTTTAAGCATATCTGAAGAGTTGATTGAGAACAAAATAACACTTGGGAGTGTTAGAATAGGAATAACTTGCTAGGTGTAGTGGAAACCAGTCTACAGTTCATCGTGGTCTTAAAGGAAGTTGTGGAGTTGTAGATGAGGTGACAACTTCCTCTTTGAATTGTTTCTAATGCTTTAATTTAAACACTTCATTGGAGAAGTTCCTTGCAGGAGTAGTGAAACAGTAACTCTATTGTAGTCTGAAATTACAATGCATAAGCTTTTGAATTAACTAGAGCGCTTCCTTGGGGTGGCCAGTAAACAAAAGCGGTGCAGGAATGCGTGTGTGTGTGTGAGAGAAATGTTGCTGGATGGATGCTCCGGTCTTACAGTGAAATAGAGATGTCTTACATTCTATTTTATTTTCAGAACAGGCATAGGGAACATGTGGCAGTCCTGTATTGTTGGATTGTAGATCCCATCATCCATCATTACTGTTAATGGGAATTGCCCATTAGCATCTGGAGGGCCACACAATCTTCAATCCTGATTTTGAACATAACCCCAAACTAATCTTTTTGCTAATGCTCATCTGTGATGATTTATCTGGTCTCCAAGAGTTTTGAGCTATTTTAATTAAGAATTTGGATGCATATTTACATAAAGTATCATGCACTAGCAGCATAGATTTATGTTCCCAGCTCAACTAATGGTTTAGTTTAAAAATTCTCTCTCTCTCTTTCTCTCTCTCTCTCTCTCTCTCTCTCTCTCTATATATATATATATCATAGAATCATAGAGTTGGAAGAGACCATCCAGTACAACCCCCTGCCATGCAGGAACTCAAAATCAAATCCCAAACAGATGGCCATCCAGTCTCTGTTTAAAAACCTCCAGAGAAAGAGACTTCACCACTCTCTGAGGGAGTGTGTTCCACTGTCAAACAGCTCTCACTGTCAGGAAGTTCCTCCTAATGTTGAGGTGGAATCTCTTTTCCTGTAGCTTGCATCCGTTGTTCCAGGTCCTATTCTCTGGTGCAGCAGAAAACAAGCTAGTGCCCTCCTCAGTATGACATCCCTTCAGATATTTAAACAGGGCTATCATATCCCCCTCTTAACCATCTCTTCTCTAGGCTAAACATACTCAGTTCCCTAAGTTGTTCCTCATAGGGCATGGTTTCCAGACCCTTCACCATTTTAGTCACCCTCCTCTGGACACGCTCCAGTTTTTCAACATCCTTTTTGAATTGTGGTGCCCAGAACTGGACACAGTATTCCAGGTGAGGCCTGACCAAAGCAGAATACAGTGGCACTATTACTTCCATTGATCTAGATACTATACTTCTATTAATGCAGCCTAAAATTGCATTGGCCTTTTTAGCTGCGGCATCAAACTGTTGACTCGTGTTCAACTTGTGGTCTACTAGGACTCCTAGATCCCTTTCACACAAAGTCTCATTAAGCCAGGTGGCCCCCATCTTATATCTATGCATTTCATTATTTATTTATTTATTTGCTCTAAGTGCAGTACCTTACATTTCTCTGTTGAAATTCATTTTGTTAGCTTTGGCCCAGCTTTCTACTATTAAGGTCGTTTTGAATTTTCATCCTGTCTTCTGGGGTATTAGTTATTCCTCCTAATTTGGTGTCATCTGCAAATTTGAGAAGCATACCCCCTATTCTTTCATCCAAGTCATTGATAAAGATGTTGAAGAGCACTGGGCCCAGGACAGAACCCCACTGGACACCCCACTGGTCACTTCTCTCCAGGATGAAGAGGAGCCATTCCTTTGGGTTCGGTCAGTCAACCAGTTACTAATCCACCTAACAGTTGTATTGTCTAGCTCACATTTTACTATCTTGTTTGCAAGAATATCATGGGGGACCTTGTCAGAAGCCTTACTGAAATCAAGATATGCTATGTCCACCGCATTCCCTTCATCTAGCAAGTTGGTAATTTTATCAAAAAAAGAGATCAGATTAGTATGGTATGACTTGTTTTTGAGAAACCCATGTTGACTTTTAGTGATTAAGGTTGAACATCCTTTTCCTTTTGTGAGAAGACTGAGGCAAAGAAGGTGTTGAGTAGTTCTGCCTTTTCTCTGTCCCCCGTTAGAATTTCTCCATCTTCTCTGTGCAGTGGCCCTACCATTTCCTTCTTTCTTTTGCTACAGACATACCCACAAAAGCCCTTTTTATTGTCCTTAACCCTTCTAGCAAGCCTGAGTTCATTCTGTGCTTTGGCTTTCCTGACTTTAGCCCTACATGTGCTAGCTATTTGTTTGAATTTCTCTTTAGTGATTTCGCCTCTTTTCCATTTCTTATGCATCTCCCATTTAAAACTTAGTTCAGTTGAAAGTTATTTTGTTATCCAACCAGTTTCTTGAGACGTCTCCCATTTTTCCTTCTCATTGGAAGAGTTTGAGATTGTGCCTTTAGTATCTTCTTTTTGAGAAACTCCCATCCATCCTGAACTCCCTTCTCCTTTAGTATTCCTGACCATGGGATCACTCCCAGTGTTTCCCTAAGTTTGTTGAAATCAGCTCTCCTAAAGTCTAGAATGAGGGTTTGACTATGCCTAGCTTCTCCTTTCCACTGTATAAGAAACTCCAGGAAAACATGATCACTCCCACCTAAGGTTCCCACCACTTGCATGCCATTGACCAGGTCATCCCTGTTGGTTAGGATCAGATCTAAAATAGCTGATTCCCTTGTTGCCTCTTCCACCTTTTGGATGAAGAAATATATATATCTCCAAATAAACATAACGAGCTAAAATAGTCAAAACTCAGCCTGCCTGGAAAACCATTGCAAATGCATGAAATCTAGACTAGAAAGGCTCTCACTGTCTCTAGTCACTAGTGACAGGTGATGAGAACACCCAAGAAAGAGGTTCAGGAGATGATCTCAGTGGGTGGGCAGATGGATAAAGGAGAAGGTTGTCCAACAGGTATCATCTATGTGCTAAAACATGCAGGGCTTTAAACATAAAGACTATCACTTGAATTGAATTTGGAAATACACCAGTGAGGTTGTTTCTATACAAGTTAGATATATTCTTTTTGTGTACTTCCTATTAACAGTATAGTTACAGTGTTCTGGAAAAGATGCAATTTCTAAACTTTTCAAAGTTTACTTATTTACTTACTTAATTTATATTCATTGTTTCTCCTGAATGAGATTCAGAGTGGCTTACAATATGTACTGAAATACATACATAATGTTCATTGCAGATTTTAACCTAGAAGTTATTTGATCAACGATAACTGTTGTTAATCTAGAAGGGATGGTAGTATGACACTTTTTCAGCCTCAGAAAAAGGCAAGAACAAACCCCTTCTGAACAAATTCTACCAAGAAAACCCCATGATGGTGTTGCCATAAATCCAATCTGATTTGAAAGCATACAACAGACTTGATTTTCAGGTAATAAAGCTGGGTATAATAACACTCACAGACTGGCCACCTTGATCTTTTAGCAAGAGTGTTGTCCTTTTCAGAACATTACTCCTCAAAGCAGATGACTCATCTACCCAGAGAACCTCTCCTGAAGCCTGGAGTCAATGGATTTGAAGGCCACCAAAAAATCCAGAAAAAATCAATAGCATAGTTACTACTGCTGTTACTACTACTACTACTATTGTTACTGCTACATTTTTTAGTCCTATGCCACCTTATCCCCAGCAGTGGGACTCAGGGCAGCTCATTGTAATTAAAGCAGATACAGATGACAGGGCACATCAGTACAAATAAACAAAAGATTCATATATACTCCTCAGTCTTTCTTCCTTCTACTATACTTACTCATCAAGGCAACCAATTTTTACTGGTCCTAATAAAATGTGTGTGTTTGTTTAGTGTCATCATACTACCACTGTGGTAGCAATTTAGAAGGAAAATAGCTCAACAAAGGTTATTTGGTTTTTTTTCTCCAAAGTCTACTTTTCTGTGTTTTTCCCTTTAGTCTGCCTTGTCTTTAGAACTGAATCTATTTTATGATTCAGAATAGAATATATTACAAATTCGTTTTGCTTCTCTGTAATAGTGAATCAGTGTCTTAGCATCTGAATCACAAACATTATCATCTGTAATTACATTCAATCATTTATTCAAACTTAAAACGTTTTAACAATGGGTTCTCATAGCATTTACTTTGGAGATATTTGGTCCCTCTATCAGAAGTTCAGTCAGTCAGTGTTGTCATTTGCGTGCTTTATGCATAGTTCTAGTTGAGTTTCAGACTGGTATTGGATCTTGTTGAAATGGATCTCTAAGTGCTTTAGAATTTCTGAATGATTTTTTTTTTATTATAATGGCAAAGGTCTTAATAGATCCTTCTTCACCTATGCCTTTCCTAGGTTTTCCATACCCCCAAGCAGGTTTCTGCTCATCCTGTGGTATAAACTGAAGTCCTACAAACAATGTGAGTAGACCACTGGACTCCTTGAGAGGGCTTGTGTGTGTTTGAACTGCATGCTTCTTGGAATTGTTTGGACCCTGTGACTTGGCATGTGGGCACATCCTGAGCATGGTTTGACTATCTGGAAAGTAGGATTTGCTTGAAATCATCAAACTACAAATGTATCTGAGGTAAAGTTTGTAGTGTTTGAGTCTGGCATGGTCATTGTAGATAGTGAATTAGCCTAGTGAAATTCCTAATGTAGGCTTGGATGATTCTAAACAGAATACCTCTGTTACATGTGATACACAAACAGTAGAGCTATTGTGAATGTACATTTGCTGTGAAATTATTGCTCTTAAGAAAATACTAAACAATATCCAGAGTTTGTACTGGTACCTCAAAATGAACTGTGTTTCTTGCTAGGGGAAAAAAAGATTTTTCAATTTCCCAGTGTGACCAGTGCCTTTAAAAGCCTTTCTTAAGAGCAAACAAGCTACTATAACAATATTTATTAGAAAAGTGCACATGAAGGTGCCTTTGTTATTTTCATGATTCTGACGATCTCACCATACTATAGTTCTACAGAAGGGATTTGAATCTTGAGCCACATTTTATAGTTAAGATAGAATGAGAGCTTCCAGACCTCAGGGCTTTGGAGAGAGATGCATTCATGACTGCTGTTTCCTTGCTAAGCTCTGTCTGCCCTGTAGCATGTGATATTAATGTTGGTCCCAGTTGAAAAAGGCTATTACTGTAGTAATTGGTTAACTCATTTAATGTTTTATAGTTCAGGGACATTTCCAGACTCCTTTTCCTCCCCCCACTAATTTAGGTTGCATGCTGCAATTGGCTACTTCAGTGGAAATGTTAAAGTCAATGTTATTCTGACATAGACTCTGACCAATGAAACAAGAAGTTGTAGTGAAATTAGATCTGAAGTGAATTTGATGGGTGAGAGAGAGAGAGTGCTTTAGCTGTAAGTAGTTGGCAAACTGAGGACCGTGTGTTACAGTTATTTGCAAGCAGTGAAATGCCTTAAATACCTTTGGACTTCCTGGACTTCCTAAATATGCAGTTCAAAACTGGATGTTTTTAAATGAACTCAGGGAGCACAAAAGGGACTCTTGTAGGTTTTACTGAAACTTGGCAGAATGTAATGTTTGGCATGGAGGAAATACTAGCTCTAAAAATGCAAGTAGGATTCAAAAGATAATCATTTTCCTCACTATGAACATATGTATATGGATTTCTTTAATCACTTCTTCTTTCTTAGAAATCTTGGAGGTCTGCTGAACCATTTACTTACAAACTATATGCAGGATGTCAATGGATTTTTTATTTATATATGCTGCCCTTCTTCCAGTTGCTGTCATGTCTTCACAATAATCCTACAAGGTAGGTTAGACTGGACAGCCAGCGTGAAGTAGTGGTTTGAGTATTAGACTGTGACTCTGGAGACCAAGATTTGATTCTCTGCTTGGCCATAAACCCTCTGGGTGACCTGGGGCAAGTCACATACTCTCAGCCTCCAGGGAAGGCAATGGCAAACCTCTGAACAAATCTTGCCTGGAAAACCCCATGATAAATTCACTTTAGGGTCACCATAAATCGGAAGGGACTTGAAAGTCACTAACAACAGCAACAAAAGGTTAGGATGAGAGATGATGACTGGCTACCCACAACATCTTTGCGTAGTGAGGAGCTTAACTGTTGCTGGACTGTTGGCCAGATGTGCTATAAGGCAGCTTCGTATATTCTTAAACCAGGTCTTTCCTAATTTTAATTGGATACTCTTAATTTTAATCTCGTAGCCTTACTCTGAGGAAGGTTGACTCTAATATACAATACTACTTACAGAACATGGGCCTAGAAGTGTAACATTAGCCAGGTGCCCAATCATTTACACATTAGCTGAGCTTGTTGCAAGGCACTACTTGTGCTGCTATGAATAAATTTCACTGTTGATTAAGGCTTTGTGGGTCTTATCTGTTGATAAGGCACCTGTAATCCAAGAGACTTATAAGTTATGAGAGGGAGCATTTTGAGAGATATTCTAAGCATACACACATTATCGGGATAGTCTTTCATATTAATATATCTGTGATGCTCAGCTCCATTTCTCTTACTCACCAAAACCAGGTGATGGGCTAGATATTGTTTGAAACACAGTTGCAATTGGAATATATTGTATTCAGTCTGTTCTGAATGGGATTGTACCTTTCAAAAGGCAAGGCAATGTATAAAGTCTGGAGCTTATCATAGATCCAACTATTTTGTTAGAAATCTAAAGTGGTCATAAAGATACAGAGCACTTTTCACTAGCTGAGGCTGGTGTAGTAGCTGTGATTCAGAGAAAACTATAATCTGCATTTTCAGGCTAGACTAATGCAGTGTTACACATGTCCCTCAAAAGATGGTTCAGAAAGAAGTGGAAAATGCAGCTGCTTGGTCACGTTATGGTTGGGACAAAGGGAAAATATCTCATTGGGGTGGTTTTGAGAAGTAGTAACCTGTCCTGGCAGTTCATCTATGGAGATGTTGTTTGTAGGAAGCTTGCATGATGCCTCTGTTGTTCTTTTGGTGCTAACAAAATATTTTTCTTGTTTTTTCAGACTTATCTGATGACATTATAGCACCTCTTTGAAATTCTTTTTTCTTCACGTTCCTATTGGCTTTTTGTGTTTTTGTACATTTCCATAGTGGTGGTATTGCATGCTCCTGTGAGGCAAGTGGCTATGCTGATGATAGAGTGCTGCTTGTAGGGTCTCCCATGTCAGATAGGTTTTTCTAGAGGAGCCAGAATAAATTTGCCAAACAGGAACTTGGCAGCAGCAGTAGTGGGATGACAATGGCAGTGGCACTGTAGCTAATGGTTGTTCGTACTATGCAAAAGGATGCACGGCAAAACCATTTTGGATGGCTCTTACTATAAAAATTTTGTGATGAGACTATCCAAAATAAAATGAGATAGTGCCAGAAGATGACACTCCCAGGTCAGATGGCACTCAGTGAGCTAGTGGAGTACATCAGAAGACAACTAAGAGTAGCATTGTGGCTAATGATACAACTGGTCTGAAGCTGAAAGGACATTCAGGTGTCGACATGCTTGGAGGTGGAAGAAAAGTCTGAAGATGTACAGCACATTATAGGAACATGGAATATGAGAAACATGAATCGGGAAGCTAGATGTTGTAAAACAGGAAATAGAGAGAGGAGAGATGTAGCAAATGCTGTAAAGGATATAAGGTAAAGTCTGACTGAATAATATCTGTAAGACCTCAGGCAAGACCCATTAGGATAACCATAATCCAAATTTATGCCCCAACTAGCAGAAGAAGAAGAAATTGAAAGAACTGTATACATGGACATCCCCTGATGGCCAATATAGAAATCCGATAGTCTGTATAATTGGCATCAGAAAGAGAAGATACATTCTCTCTGCAAAACAAACAAACAAACGAGCCTTGGAAGGGCATCTATGAAGGAGTTGGATAAGATCCTGAAGTGTAAAAATACATAATTGAATACTAAAGTTAGCATGGTTGATTCAATCGTATTTCCCATTTCTATGTATAATTGTGAAAGATGGACAGTGAAGAAAGCTGATAGGAAGAAAATCAACTCAATTGAAATGTGGTGCTGGAAAAGAGGTCTATGGATACCTTGAACTGCTAAAAAGACTGGTGGGTCCTAGAGTAAATCAAGCTTGAACTCTACCTAGCAGCCAAGATTACGAAATTCAGACTGTCATACTTTTGACATATCATGAGGAGACATATGTGTTTTCAAGTAATTTCTGACTTAGTGACACTAAGGTCAACCTGTCATGGGGTTTTCTTGGCAGAATTTGTTCAGAGGGAGGTTGTCTCTGTCTTCCTCTGAGGCTGAGAGAGTATGACTTGTCCACGGTTACCCAGTAGGCTTCCATGGCTGAGCAGGGGTTTGAACCCTAGTGTCCCAAGTGTTCTAGTCCAATACTCACACCATTTCATTACACATGATTCACTCAAAAAAATAATAATGCTTAGTAAGATAGAAGGCAGTAGGAAAAGAGGAAGATCACATTACAGATGAATGAACTCAAGGAAGTCTCAGTCCTGAATCTTTAAGAGGGTGACTCGGAGGTCTCTCATTCATAGGGTCACCATAAGTCGAAGTCAGCTTGATCACAGTTAACAACAATCATCTTAGATTTCAAAAGTGTGTGAGACAGCATTACTGTATTTAGATTGTTTCTGAATCAAAAACATGTTTCTTTGCAAATCAGTAATCATCTTAATGTAACAGAGGATTCATTTTTTAAAAAAATTCCGTAGTGTGTCTACAGTTCACCAGGAGCATATAAAGTCATGTTATTCTAAGTAAGGGCCTGTACAGACTGCCAGAAATAATCCAGTTTGAGACCACTTTAAATATCCTGGCTCAGTGCTAGGGAATCATGTGAATTGTAGTTTTTCTGAGATTTTGAACCTTCTCTGTCAGAGAGGTCTGGTTCCACAATAAACTACAGTTCCCATGATTCCTTAGCATTGAGCCAGAATAGTTAAAGTGGTCTCAAACTGGATTATTTCTGGCAGTCTGTATAGGCCCTTAGTCTCAGAACCCTGGTCCACTTAGCCCAATCCTGTCTCCATTGACAGTAGTTCACTTGGATTTCAGACAGAGATTGCCGCCTGGAAGTGTGAGAAATTGCAGCAGGGACCTTCTACACACTGTGACTGCAAGTATGGGCCACAATAGATCTTTATTTTTAAAGGGTATGTGTGTTCCATTGTGAATCTTCAAACCTTGTTCCTGTTGAGTGGTATATTAGACAATTTTGAAACAGATATTACAGCTTATAATAGATTTTCTTTTTTAAAACTAGAGGCATCTAGTAATTGGAGAGTATTGCCGGCATCTAGAAATTGGAATTTGTTTCTAATGTTGAAATGCTTAAAAACCTAGACCAGGGGTTGGCAACCTTTTTTTTTACCCGGGGCTGGTCCCGTCTGGCGGTCCCTTCTGGCGGGCTGGGGGGGGGAATGGCAGTGCGTGCGCACGCGCCCCGCCGCCACCCCCTCCGCGCATGTTGTGGCTGCCATTTTGGAAAACAAAATGGTGGCCACGGCGGAGGTGGCGGGCGGAAACGGTGGGGGCCGGTAAGCGGTGGTCCACGGGCCGGAAACGGCCCACGGGGCGTAGATTGCCGACCCCTGACCTAGACAATCAAGATGTTTAGCAAAATGACCAGTGGTTTCTAAATATAAAAAAGACTCTTCATATGGTTTCTAAATTGAAGAGTTAGGCAGGGGTAGGCAACCTTTCCCCTTTAAGGGCCGAGGGACTTCAGCTCCCAGAATCCCAGGAGCTATTGGCCAACATGGCTGAGGCTTCTGGGAGCTGAAATCCCTCAGCCCTTAAAGGGGAAAGGTTGCCTACCCCTGAGTTAGAGCCTTTACAGACTGCCAGAAATAGTGCAGCTTGAGGCCACTTTAACTGTCCTGGCTCAGTGCTAGAGAATCATGGGAATTGTATTTTTTCTGGGACATTGAGCCTTCTCTGTCAGAGAGCTCAGGTGCCACAATAAACTACAGTTCTCATGATTCCTTAGCACTGAGCCAGGACAGTTAAAGTGGCCTCAAGTTGCATTATTTCTGGCAGTCTATAAAGGCCCTTAGTTAATTTTCAGTCCTTAACACTAGGAATTCACATGTGGCTCCTACACTGATAAATTCAAATCACTGTGGCCTGTCCTACCCATTCCTCCCTGTTGTCAGATATTTCTATAGCAATGCCTCCAGCTGTAGTACAGTGCTACCCCCCTCTTTCTATTTTATTTTTTAAATTTAAAAGATAGAGTCCAGATATCTTCACACTACTATTTCCAGCTGGAATATAGAAACACTTTACTATGGGTTGTATTAATGATTATGCAGATTGAAGGCAGCTCACACAGTCAGTCTTTCACTTTCCCTCCCTCCATCCTTCTTTAGTCTTCTCTGTCATAAAAATCATAGAGTTGGAAGAGACCACAAGGGTCATCCAGTTCAACCTTCTGCCATCCAGGAACTCACCATCAAAGTACCCTGACAGATGGCCACCCAGCTTGTTTTAAAAACCTCAGAAGAAGGGGACCCCATCACTCTCCGAGGCAGCATATTACGTTGTCAAACAGCTGTTACTGTCAGAAAGTTTTTCCTAATGTTGAAGTGGAATCTCTTTTCCTATAGTTTGAATCCATTGTTTCTGGAGCAGCAGAAAACAAGCTTGCTCCATCCTTAATTTGACGTCCCTTCAAATATTTAAACAGGACTATCATATCACCTTTTCTTCTCCTGGCTAAACATATCCAGCTCCCTAAGTCGCCTCTCATAGGGCATGGTTTCCAGACCTTTCACCATTTTGGTTGCCATCCAGAACCCTTCTATGGAGGGCTAGGACCCAGTCTTAGATTGTGTGGGCTGAGCAGTAAGAGGCTGAAGTGCAAGGGAGAAATGGGGTGAAGGGATTTTATATCAGCAGAATTTATGCTGACTCAGGGGGGTTGCAGACTGCCAGAAATAGTGCAAATTTATTCCACTTTTAGGGTTAGGGTTAGTGCTAGGGAATCATGGAAATTGTTTTGTGTTTTTTTTTCTGAGACATTGAGCCTTCTTTGTCAGAGAGCTCTGGTGCCACAATAAAATACAGTTCCCATGATTCCCTAACCCTAAAAGTGGACTCAATTCACACTATTTCTGGCAGTCTGCAACCCCCCTCAGTATCTGGCTTTCACCCTCAAGCAATTCCCCATTCCAGGCTGAAATCTGCAGGACTTGTCTCCTCCAGATTTCTTGCATAGTAAACCTTGTCACTAAGGGAAAGGAACTTAGGGTATTTGGACAGATGGTTTCAGTTGCAGAGATTCCTAACTTTTCAAAGAGATATATACTGGACTATCTACTTATCTACTTAAACTAATTAAACTTACCTACTTAAACTAATTCCTAGAAACTTGTCATGGTTTTCATAGCTGGTAACTTTACTGAAGCCATGACCACCACAATTTTAGGCCCTTTTATGATTATTATTGTAATATTGTTGCCCATTTTTTTGTTTATTTTACTTGATAGATTTTCACATTATTGTAAATGTGCAGTCTCCTGCTTTTCTCACTTTGCATTAGTAGAACGAGGCCAGTGAGTTATCTCTTTGCTCCCAGATTGGCCAAAGGTGTTACAAAAACAGAGGCAATTGGGCAGCATCCCATTAGTTGGGAAGAGCTCACCAGCTTATTCCCCTTCATTTTAAAGGGTTTGAAGTCCCATTGACTCTGAATTATAGGTGGACCTTTCTGTCATAATTGTGCTGGAATGCTGAGTTTCAGAAACTTGATTAACCACCCCCAAAGCCTATTCTCTAGAGAACCTCACTGTAAATTTCTGTGTGATGCTACACGATAGAAAATTGTATGAAACCTTGTGGTTTTGCAAAACATGTTCCTTCTTTCAACAGAATGAAAGACAGGCTTGGAGCCAAATTAAATAGGGGTCCCTGAAAAACTGTAAAGATACAACTAGAGAGAAAATTTGGGTTTTGGAAGCTTACATGATTACTTTTATATTTGGTACTCCAAAGGCCTTGCCATTCCTGGATAAAGGTTTGAACTTGAAAACTAATTTTTCTAACTAATTAGCTCAGAATAGGAGGAATATGCAACTTCTGCTTTCTCACTGCACATTCTGTATGTGACGTTCCATTTCAAAATGTTAAGTCTGTATGTAGGGAAATGATACTGCGTTCTCCAAAAATATCTCCAGTTGAATTCAGCAAAATGGTATCATATTGGCCAACATGTTTTCTGAAATAGACATTGGAGCTCATCTGCATGGGTAGGAATATCACATGGTAGAATCCTTTTGAAATTTTACTACTTCATACTGCAGGTTGATGACTGCATTTTAAAATGTTTCCTATCATTAAAGGCATACGTATTAGCACACCTGGTTGTGAAGTGTGGCTGAATTGAGCTGGAATCTGCTTCCTAGGGGTGCTAGTTTTCTGAAGTGTTTCAAGGCAGACATAAGACCCTTATTCAGATGAAGAATCATACTTTAATGCAATGCATTTAGGAAAGTTGTTGTGGTTTGACTGATCATATAGTGTTGGCTGATTTCCAGTTCACTATCATACAACTGTGGATTTTGGTTAGCAAAATAGGGGAAAGCTAAATATATTTAATGACAATTTAAATTGATTTTCTCTACATTTGTATAATTTCCAATTAACAGTAAAGATTAAAAATTACTAAGAATGTAAAAAATCACCAGAATCAAGCCAATGTAGTAGAAATGAAATTAAACAAGCAAAAGCAAAAGACTAACACATAAGCTTATACTGTCACAAAACACCTATGAAAGTTTTTTTCAAGTCTTGGGACCAGTGACCAATCTGTTCAGAACTTGAAAGGTTAAACCTTACTTTGAGTTGGGTCCAGAAGTTGGTGCAGATAGAAAAGTGATGTGATTAGGGCAGCCATTCCCAGTTAGTAATCTTGTTGCCCTACTTTGCATGAGCTGAAATTTCTGGACCATTTTCAAATGCAGCCCCAACATAAGGATTGCAATAGTCCAAACAGGACATAACCTGAGTGTGTGTAACTGTAAAAATATTCACAGTTGCCTATATATGTATTAGGACCAACACAATACTATCCAAGTGTACAAGTTTTTGAGTTCTTCAGAACTTTTGATCAAGTGAAGTGGTTCAAAAAAGTTGGAGAGAGGGAAAAGAATTTTCAGCTTTGGTTAATGTCTGAATGTGGGATTTTTGTTTTCTTCTTTTTTTATTCTCATGGAATAGCATAATGGTCTCTTTATTTGTTGCAAATATTTGTTATTTAGATGACAGGTTCATTCAATGCTAGTAGTTCACTGTGGGACTTGTTAAAACTATATGGAGATCCATTGTAATGGAAGTAGTTCCCATGCAACTCTTATAATACATTAACAGCATCATCAGTTCATTGTGGAGGCAACACCTTTCCTTCATGCATTTCAAATAATATGTTCCTTTCAAATATTGTTTTTCATATGTAATCATTAGTCATAATTAGATATGGGCTGCATGCTAATATCTGGTGAACTGAGATACCTCACCAGTACTGTGTGCCTTGATGTGTTTCCAATGCTCTTGAATAGTTACATTCTTATTTGTTTTGGTGGTCTTAATTGTACCATAAGGGCCTACCTTTTTTTTCTGGAAGGAAATACTCACATAATTCTCACTTTAAAAAAAAGATAAGACTATCCTGGTTTCAGTCTGCTTTCATTATGGAAAATAGTAGGATCTGGTTGGTGATAGAGGAAAATGTTCTTAATTGATAAAGTGTAGGAAGAGGCAACTACTTGCAATTAACCTTTGCATTTTGCATCAATATGCCATATATGTCAATTCACAAGAAAGTCCTTTATTTGCCAAAGTGCTAGTTATACATGTGACATTTTCAACCTAGTTTAGTAGTTCTCAAACTTTGTTTCTTTCAGGTGTCTGCTACTTCATCTCCCAGTAACCCCAGCTAGCTTGGCCAGTGTTTGGGGATTCTAGGAGGTTATGTCTAAAACATCTGGAGGACCACAAACTGAGAATTGCTGATCTACATTGATTTGATAGGTTGCTCTGCAAAACCACACAGGACATTCATAGCATGAAGAATAGATGTTAGTCTATTCCACTAGTCCCCAAACTTTTTTTCCAGCTACTGCCCCCTTTCATCTTGGGTGATTTACCTTGTTGCCCCCCCCCATGCATATTTCTTCATATTAGCTCTACAATTCTGCTAGTTCTGCTGCAGATTCAAAATAACCAATCTTGGTTGCTTTGCACCTGGTCACCCTAGGAGCAGCAACCGAGCAGCTGGTTGAATAGCAACCAAGAAGCTTCTCACCCATGCTACTCTGCAGCAAAGGCCAGAGAGATCAAGTCCTCTTGGTCACTGCTCAGCCAGCTGCTCAGTAGTTGCTCCCAAGACGACCAGGTACAAAGGGAGAAGCTTCTCTCTGGTGAGGAAGGATTCTCAGTCCTATTTTATTGGGGTGGAGAGGGCTACAGCTGGTGTCTGTGTTGGGAATTTATCAAGGCCACATCCCCTGGACTGGAGATTGGCGCAGATGGGAAAAAGGAGAGATTTTTAACTACAGGAGCTGCTCCAAGACAAAGTACTCTTTCCAGGAAACGACCATAGAAACTCCTCCCTCTCCTTCACCAGAGGCATGTCTTCTCCACACAGCTTCAGGTTTTCCCTCTGCACACATACTTACTGCTTCTTTTGTTACCTCTTCTCTCACCCTGTCCAGTGAAAGAAAACAGGAGCATCAGAGTAGCTCCAACCTACCAGCCAAGTCCTGGCATAGTCCAATGCTTGAGCAGAGTCCCAAATTTGAATGCTCTTTTGTTGCCTTTTCTCCCTCACTGTCATATGCTCTAACTCCTTGCTTCAGTTTGTTTGAAAATGGTGCTGTTCTGATAAAAGTGATGTGCTGCACCCAAGTCTCACAAGAGTTTCTCAGCCAGCACTGCCACCACCAGTGAAAAGATGCAGCTAAGGGATTGAAGACTGGGAGACATGACCACACTAAATGATCAGTGAGACCGTGTTGTGGTTTTAAGGGACCCTGGAGAGAAGTTTCATGTGACCCTCATCCCCACCAGGTGTAAATCTTTGCATTTTAGGATTTTTTCTGGTTCTTTCATTACCCCCCCCCCCCTTTTCTTGATTTTCTGGAATATCAGTATGCATAGGAATCTTGTAGCACTTTTGAGATTGTATAGAAGAAATTGTAGCTTAAGCTTTCATAGACTTGGTCTACTACTTCAGATGCATGGATACACTTCATGCATCTGAGGAAGTACGCCAAGTCTTTGGAAGCTTATGCTACAACTTCCTCTAATTTCATGAATTGATTTTTTTCCTACTCACTGCTGGTTGGTTTCTAGTTTTGAGGTGAAAAATCCATAAAGGAGTCTAGGAAGTATTTCAAATGCTTCTGACATACTGTATATACTTGACTATAAGTCGACTTCATGTATAAGTCGAAGACAGGTTTTGGGGCTAAAATTATGGATTTTGATATGCCCCATGGATAAGTTGAGGGTAAAACGTAGCTGCATGTAACAAAGGATGTAAAGAATGAAGCAAAGGAAAACGATGTAAATCTTTTTGACAGGCATAACTATTTGTGCTCACCCTTAAGGATGGATGGATGAGATAGTAGAGGGAGTTGATGCTTCTTTTAGATGCTCTTCCCCCCCCCCCCCAATCCACCTTTCACCAGGGGATGGTTTCTTTTTTGATGAGAGTTAAAATACGATAGTGTAGTTACACTGACCCATGGATAAGTCGACCCAGGTTTTTTGAGTCAATTTTTTGACTAAAAGTTCTAGACTTATACATGAGTATATACAGTAACTACTTACTTGGGAGTAAGTGTGATTTGACAAGATCCAGTGTCAGATGATTAGATATCTAGTCAGGGAAGTCTTTCCATTCCTTTTTACCCTTGTGCACCCGAGATCCCAAATCTCCTCTGCAAGTGGTGACTCCTAAGCTTCTGGAACAGATGAAGAGAACTAGAAAAGGTGGGCGAATCTGTTCCAATCAACAGTGTCCATTTTACTGGCATCAGCCTACTGAATTCAGGGAAAATCTGTATAGAATCTCTGTGAATTAGACATAGTACACTCTGGGTGGCAACATGTATTGTAGAATTCACTAGTGTAAATTTTGCAATATGTGGATTGAAAGCTGATTGTACAAATATGTGTATCACTTCTACTGTTGGATATTACTCTCTGCACTCCAGGTTCATCATTTCTAAGATGAGGGTGCATAATTTCATAAATGAATGTGTATCATGGTACGAAAAGGTACCATTCACATCCAAAAGTGAAGGATTGCAAACCAGAAAGTTTCAAAAGATCAAAATATGTTTGGGAGACAATTATTAAGGGAGGGAACTTGGAACAGCTGAATGATCATCTTCTGTGGCTGAGACCCTGACTGTTGCTGGTGGTACAGGAATATAAAATAGGTTGTGGTGGAAAAGAATGCAGTATCCTAAAGGATAAAAAATTACCAGTGCACTGAACAGGAGCATTTCACATTATAATCATAGAAGTTGTGACAGAAATCTTAGTGCAGTTGTGATTAATGACCTCTTACCCAGTTGAACTACATGATGTTCCACACCCAGTGTAGCAAGCAACTGTTAGGCAGGGCAGGCCTTGCTTGACTGTGAGAAATGCTACAGGCAGTGGGTGTACACTGATATTATCTCATGCGCATTGTTTACCCAGCACCTTCTCACCTCTTTGTTCTAGTGACCTTATTTATAGGTCCCAAACATTGTGCACAATTTAAGCTGTAAAGAAAAGGTAGGCTCGCAGTTATAATTCTTAAAAAAGCAATGCACATTATTATTTTAAAAAGTATAAACAGCTCC
This sequence comes from Phrynosoma blainvillii, assembly GCA_026167975.1. Classification (NCBI taxonomy): domain Eukaryota; kingdom Metazoa; phylum Chordata; class Lepidosauria; order Squamata; family Phrynosomatidae; genus Phrynosoma; species Phrynosoma blainvillii. The sequence goes on from JANUYF010000004.1 coordinate 244,588,294, forward strand.
AGTAAGTGAGAACAGGGCTATGCAGATGTGGCACAGTCTCCTTACCTGGCCTTGTTTAAATGTATTTTAGTGACCAGTGCTTCTGTTCAACTGAGCATTTGTCAGATAACATAGTCAGTAGATTGTAGTGACACGGTGGCCTTGTAATAATATAATTACCAAAAAACTGTTTGGCCATCATGATTCCTCAACATGGATCCATGAACTCCCCTCCTGACTTATAGGATAATTCACTTCATTTTCTTTCATTTCTTTAAACACTACTTTGCTGTGGCATCTGAACTATGTAGAATCAGCGGCATTCCCTGACACCGTGTGTGTGTGTGTGGGGGGGGGACTTCTGGCGACAGGACCTCCAGAATGGAACTTCTAATGGACTTCTGGGTGGTGTGGGAGCATGCATGGGCCGCACAGGTATGTGTGCATGGCCCCGGGGACCAGCCCTGGGAAGGTCTGGGAAGAGGCCCCGTGACCCAGAGGAGCATTCAACACAGGCCCAAGCAGCTACCCACAGCAGTGCTTATCAGCCTCTGCATGACCCTAGCACCTGGGGGGGGGGCGGGGGGCCCAACAAGGTGTCACCCCCCTTCTGGGGTGTCACCCAGTGCGACCCACACTCCCCTGGTGATGCTACTGCATAGAATAAGATTGTTACTAGCTAGGAATTGTCTCCATAGCATGGCTTAAAATGGATTTGTAAATCATGGAGAGAGAAGGGGGATGCACAATGTGTTGCATTTGGGAAGCTTTGATTTTGCTGACATCTAATATCTTGCTGCAGCTTACACCAGCTATCCTTTCATGAAATAACAGCAAATTTATAATTGTTTGTACTAAGGGGGGTTGCAGACTGCCAGAAATAGTGCAAATTGAGTCCACTTTTAGGGTTAGGGTTAGTGCTAGGGAATCATGGGAATTGTTTTTTTTTTCTGAGACATTGAGCCTTCTCTGTCAGAGAGCTCTGGTGCCACAATAAAATACAGTTCCCATGATTCCCTAGCACTAACCCTAACCCTAAAAGTGGACTCAATTTGCACTATTTCTGGCAGTCTGCAACCCCCCACCCCCAGCCCCCGTCTGTATAATGGAGCAACTTGTTTTAGAAATGTGCTATTTGTTGTGTTTATATAGGTTGTTTCATTGGCAGTCATAACTTTCAATTACAGATACTTGACTGAATAATCTCTTATGTACACGCTAGATAAAAAGGGTTAATTAGGCTGATACTTCAGTTTCTGATTTGAACAAGTAAATTTTGAAATATAGGATGTATTTCTTTAATGTTTTCCCATAAGAACAGTCCTGGTCATCACTGTGCTCATTCATGTGGGCTAAAATGAAGAACCAGTTCACCTCACATTTTATTTTATTTTTTTCCCAAGCTGGAGGCTTCATATGACTCACTTAGACATGTAGACATGTGCACAATAATAAAATAAAGACATGCTAATAAAACAAATATTTTGCATTTGTATAGTGTTTTGAAGTGTTCTGAGCACTGAGTTTTGCAATTAAAAGCATTTCCACTTCAGAGTACCTTAGATATTATCCTAGCAATGCCAATATAAAGCTCTTTTGAAAAATACCTATTTTGTTTAGTCTTAATCTTTTCTAATATTTTTCAGGTTCCATTGTAAATTCAGAGATAATCACATTTATTTTAAAAACTCATTTCCCCAGTATTTGGTAGAAATGGTTGAATGTATTTTCTGCACAATAGTGACTGTACTCATTCAGCACCCCAAGGGTGATTCTGTGACCTATACCTTCATTATATTTGTTTTTGTGCTTGCTATCAACAACTCCCATCTCATCCAAAATTCAATAGTTAAATCTCCCCAACCTGGGAGATGGCTCAGTTCCCAAAGTTTGTGTATCTCCAGCGTTGGAAATATGGTTCTATTGCATCTTTGATAACTTGAAGTTGGGAAAGGAGACCATAAGTTCCTTTTTGTTCACCTGTTTTCTAGTGGAGTAGGTAGTAAAGTCTTTTAGAAGAAGGCAGACAGAAAATAAATAACTTGGTCGTTCCCGAAGATGAGGAATTTTCAGCTGGTTTAGCAAATTTTGATGACCTGGGGTTTGTGGTGCTCCTAGCTTTTCACATGTAAGCAGTATGCTACTGTGTGTTCATGGATTGCTCCTATTTGTAGTGAGATCAGGTAAAGAGATAAACCTTTGGCCAATTGTTTAGTTTTGCATGAAGTCAGAACCTGTCAGGAGCTGGTACTGTCAAAGTGCTGACATCCCTAACAAAATGGAGGTAGGGGCTGGAACATTGTATTTTGCAGGTTTTGTCCCCTGACTTGTTAGTTCAGACATCACATTAAACAAATGAGAGATTGGAGAGCCATGGTTTAACTATGTTCCTGTTGCAAGTGAGAGAGATCAGCCTGCACACCCCTTGAATTAGGTAAGTGCAAAAGACTGTGAATCCCTGTTTTCTTCTGTTCAGTTTAAGAGAATAATTAGAATCAGTTGCTTAAGTAGTTAGGTAGGTCTGTAGGGGTGAGTTTGGGAGGCCTTATCCTATGAAACAATGAAACATGTTGTGAGTTTGGTCTTCACCATATGATTATGTGGAAACGTCAAATGCCTTATTTTCCTGCGTATAAGACTACTTTTTTACCTGCAAAATCTGTGGCTAAAGTGGGGGGGTCGTCTTATACGCCAGATATAAGGATAATGAGGATAGAGGTGCTAAAACTCTATATTTTGACTGGAAAAATGGGGGGTCGTCTTATACGCGGGTCGTCTTATACGTCGGAAAATACGGTAATATTAAGACATGCTTGAAGGCATTAGAAAAACAATGATTGTACCTCATCAGTCTAGAAAAGGTTACAAAAACCTTTCTAACAAACTAGACCTCAACAAATTGATCAACAAGCAGTCTACATATAGAGAGGGCTTAAAATAATGGTCACATGGATGACTAAATATTGTCAGTTTATCATGTTTGCTTGGCATTGGTTTAGTCACATTCTCTGTTCTTTGTCTAGGATTATGGGGTTAGTTTAAGATCTAATAGCATGTAAGGATGGAAATATGCAACAGTCTTAAGGGGTTCACCAACTTTTCTTTAACATTGTTTAGCTACCAGTTTCTTGGCTTCTACCAAACCCTTGGTTCCCAGGCTGAGACAACAAGCAACAGAGAAAAATCTGTACATGCTTGTGATCTCCGATATGCTAGGGTCACTTTCTAAAAAATGTCACTAAAGCTGTAGATGGGGTGTTTGTGTGGGGTGTTTGTAAACAAATGGCAAATGTTGCATAAAAAATATACTGGAGGTAATGAGGACTCTCACTTCAAATTTCTTTATGAAAAACTTGGGACAGATAGGAATTGGATTTCTCATTTGTTTCAAAGCAGATCAGTTAATGATTTAAAGTCAAAGCCATTCAAAGCAATTTAAATCAGAGTTCAGATCAAAGCAGATTAGCTAATGTTGGTAAATGAGTTCTGTTTCCCAGACTAAGATAATCTGGAGTCCTGCCTTGCTTTCCTGCAACAACAATTTTAACTAGCACACTTTGAGTTGTTTATCTCAAACAAGAATAGCTTCCTGTTTGATGTATGTTTCTTTCCAAGTGCTGCACAAGGAAATTGCCTGTTTTTTAGATAACTAAATTGGCAGCTTCAGTTGAATGTGACAGATGACAAATATTTAGGTATCTTAAGTAGAAACAACTTCAGATGTTTTTGCTTTAATCCATTTACACTCGTGAATTAGTATTTAAAAGGCATATATATTTCCTCCCTCCCTCTCTTTGTGTGTGTGTATATGTGTAAATGTACCTCTGTCTTATGATACACAATCTAGGAAATTCAGTGCTTAGTTGTTTTGAAATAATTAGAGATGCAAAATTTCAAGAAATGTTGAAGCTATGGGGAAATGTGTATTGCTGTTTTTAGAATAATAGACTGGGAGAGGGGATGTTATACTAGCACCCTTTTCATATTGAAAGAGAGCCAGCATGGTGCAGTGGTTTGAGTGTTGGACTACGACTCTGGAGACCAGGGTTCGAATCCCCATTTGGCAGTGGATACCCACTGTATGACCTTGGGCAAATCATACTCTCTCAGCCTCAGAGGAAGTCAAAGGCAAATACCCTCTGAACAAATCTTGCCAAGAAAACCCCATGATAGATTCATCTAAGGGGTGCCATAAGTCAGAAAAGACTGAAGGCATACAACAACATATTGAAATCAATTTTATTATTTTATGCAACATAAACTCTATTATATAAAACTTCATTATCATTGAATTTACTTTTAAAAATTGAATTTACTTTTTAAAAAATTATAACAAGTGAAGCTACTGTAAATAACTTCTATGAAATTTGCCAATGTGAGGAGCTGGCAAAAAAAAAATCCAATAAAATCAAAAGAAATCATCAACATTTGTAGAGAATTATTTTTTCTCCTCTAGTTTTCTTTATAGTGTCAAGCAGGAATAAAGCTCTAATTCATACAAAAAGAATTGAGAAAGGAAATGAAAACGAGGAATTGCAATGGTCATGCATAGGCTTACATAATTCTTCCTGTTACATGAATTTTAGCAATAACTTCAAGAGTTATTATGTGAACACCTTTTCTTAAACATATTAGTCACCATTTTATTAATTTAAAAGAAAATGCTTTGTAATAATTTTTTCAGTTCTTTTTTTTGGGGGGGGGAAATAGGAGCTTTCGGTAAAAGAACAGGAAAAATACTTTTCTCCCCCTCCTTTTTTTGGGAGGGTATTTTTTGTATTTTGAAACGCAGCCTTCACATGTTAGTATATTTAATCTCAGGTTGTTTTTGCATTATGCTTTTAACGTTTTTAAACCAACGCATCTTCTAGTGAAGGGTAAGGCAAACAAAATTTGAAAACCTGTACCAAAGCAGAAATGAAAAATATGGACTCTTTATGGCAGGGGTAGGCAACCTAAGGCCTTGGGGGGCCGGATGCGGCCCCCCAAGGCCTTTGGACCGGCCCCAGGCTGGTCCTGCTGCCGCCACCGCCGCCACCTGTCATGATGATATTGATTATTGTTGTTATTACTTGTTCTTGGGGTTTTCTTGGCAAAATCTCCACAGGGCTTTTGCCATGGCTTTTCTGAGGCTCAGAGAGTGTGCATGCATATTTTTTAAATTTTTTGTAAAAAATATTTATTTATTTATTTATTTTTGGTGCTTTGGCCCCGCAATTGTCTGAGGGACAGCAACCCAGCCCCTGGCTCAGAAAGGTTGCCTACCCCTGCTTTATGGAATAGGGGATCTGTGACCTTTTAAGTGCAGAAATTATTGTAGAACTCCTTAGAACATTTAAAACCACATCTTGCTCTCAAATTTATGAAGATGAGTATATGGTGCAGCATTCATGGTTATAATTGAAACTGTTTGTTTGGTGGTTGAATTACTCTAGTTGTGCCAGTGCCACTGTGCATCCCATTGGAAAATGACAAACCTGTATAGCGTATGTAAATGCAAGTGTGCCCAGAGTATGGACAAGTTAAAGTGCCTCTTTTTGGCAATGTAGTCTTGACGCTTGAGACTGGTGGTAGTGTGTAGCTCTAAGTCTTTTTAAGAGTGGAGAAACTGAATAAATGATGCAAGAAATACAGATACACTTAATTTACTGGTAGTTATATTTGGAGTTCCTTAAAACAATACACCATTCTGGCCACAATATAGCATCAATGGCGAATATTGAGTTCTAAAACATATTTGTAGCAATTGATGTACTAAAAGAATGGAAGACGTGGTTTTACCCCCTAATGTTACCTGTAACTGCATAATCTACAGAATATTTTTAATGTATGATTAATTCCTGAAATGAGTAAATGGTAAAAGTTAATAGCAATCAGGGAAAATGTTTTTGTTAGGTGTAGAAAGCAAATAGCAAAGTAAAATAATCTAATGCATAAAAACCAAACTGTGGTGGACCAACTTGCCTGGTGTTTGTTGTCAAATCTTAAAACTGTGCTGGAGGCCTAGATGGGATTTGGCTGGTGATGCAGGCTTGCAGAAGCTGTAAGGCAATTGCTGCAATACCACCCAAGATGCTAACATGTTTCATGTGTGTTACACAGGTAGCAGAGTTAGAAAAATCTTTCTCATATTGTTTGGCTCAAGTAACATTGTTCCTTATATGTTAAAACTTAACCATATTATTAATGATTTATTAGTTTATTGACAAACTGTTAAGGATATCCGCTTTAATTTGTGAAGACTGATTGTTACCCCCATGTGCTTCCTCAGAGGTCATTTTCCAGCATGTGTATATGCAGTAAACAGATTGCTTCAATCAATTATCATTTTCCAGATAACCCACCTATAAGGTGCATGCTGTTTCTAACATGAGAGTGCTTTTCCATGTAGGAGTTTTGTCATATAGATAATGCCACTGAATATCAGCTAGAACAGATGCAAATCTTACTTGAGCAGTTTTCTGTGCCTGTGAAAAAACAAGTTTTTAAGGATGCTTTTATTGCTACCTTGTAAATATTACTCTGCCCTAAGAGTTCAGCCACAGAATAGGTTAAAAATTCAAATAAATGGGCTGGATAGTAAGTCCGGGAACAAAATAAATATTTGAAGTCATTGAAGATGAATTAATTGTCAAATTCAAAATGTTTGGCAGCCTTCTAGAAATAAGCTTACATTGGTGACAAAGTAGTCTTCCCTTGAAGTGCGGATAGCTACTTTGTGGAGATGTCTTTCATCTATGAGAGCAAGAGGATTAAACATACATAGCACATACATATATGGCATATATATATACACACAGTTGTCTTCCTTGTGGCTCCTAGTACATCACAGCCTCCACTCCAAAAAAACTTTGTGTTAATTGTACTCATGTAAACAGTCTAGTCCCGTTTAGCCTACATTGTTAAAAATGTCCTATTAGGCTGGGAAGCTTCAGTACAGCAGGTTTGCCTTCATTTAGAGAAACTAATTGCAACTGCCAGATAGAAAAAAAACAATATTATAGGTAGAATTATGTAGTGATTGCCTTACTTTCTACCAGTAATAGTGCTAGTGAACTGAAATATTTTTGCACGATCATTGGTTATAATATTGCTGCTTGAAACTCTGTGAGATCTATAATCCAAGAATAAACTGAATCTAACATTCTGTAGAAAGTGTCAGGGTATGTAGAAAGCTAGGCTTGCTCTTTTATGTCAGTTGCTTGCAGTTCCAGAGCAGGTCTGTCCATTTGAAATAGTGTTTTTTTCCTGTTGTAAAAAATATACAGTACACAGTTTAAGATGGTTAAGGAGCAAGTACATATTTTCAGGCATCTCTTTAGACATTTTTTTCCACTCCTGCTTCCTTTTGCTATTTCATGTTGTTTTCTTTTGAACAAAAATCATTGTCAAAATTCAGCCTCTAATCAAAGAATCAGAATTTGGCTATTTCAGAAAAGGAAAATTCAGAATTACACTTCCCAAAGAATTTAGGGTCATGAATTATGTTAGTTGTTGTGTCTTACTCCCTTTATATGCTAACTTTCTACCAAGGGGTTGTCTGTATGGGCCAAATGGTCTGGCTTCCCCCCAACTTCGCGTCATCTACTTTAGATGACACAGGCCAAAACATTCATGGCAAGATGCAACCACATGGATGCAACCTGGTGCCCCATTTTCATGTTAGACAGGTGACTGGAGGGGTTTTCAGATGGTTCGCAAGCCAGCAAGATAATGAGCATTCCTGGGTTCTGAGTAAGCGTGGGGATGGGTGTGTAAACACTAGGCATATGAAAGTTGAACTTTTTAAAAAATGTTTCCTGTATCATAAATTGATGAACTTTTGCTTAAAAACAAATAAAGTGTTAATTCCCCTAAATTTTTAAAAAAGGTCACCCCCAAATCAAAACATTTGTATTACAATGCGAAGTCGTAGGCTTTCATGGCCAGCATCCATAGTTTTTTTGTGGGGTTTTTGGGCTATGTGGCCATGTTCTAGAAAAGTTTCTTTCTGACGTTTCGCCAGCATCTGTGGCTGGCATCTTCAGAGAATACTGAAATGGAAGAGAGTATTACAGTATTAGTGTATTACAGTATTAGAGTATTACAGTATTAGTGTATATGAGGTTAGAGGTTATACGAGGTCATAAAAAAAGAGGTAATGTGCCTTGGAGAAGAATTTTCTCTAGAAAATAAAAGTAGAATACCACTGCAAACACAAATTATTGGGAGATACCAATTTCTTGGAGCAGAAATTAAAGACAGAAAGGAGCGAGTAGCGGAAATTTCTAAGGAAATTACTAAATTATGGGAAAACAAATTTCCCACGTGTGTCGGATCAGGTGATACGATCAAAGCTTGACAGGGTACTAAAGATTTATGATGAATGTGTTAAGTGGGGAAAATATGATGCCTTGGATAAAGTTTTTGATATTACAAAAATAGAAGGGGAATGGTTATCCAGTGAAGACAAAAAAAAAAAGTACCTTCTACAAGTGGAAAGCAAGGGAGCAGTTGGGTACTCAACAGGTAAAATTGAAAGCAAAGATATAATCCACCCATCAAAAAGATGAAAACTTCAAGATCCATCACTGCAACCAACATCTCACAATCTTGAACTTACTGTGAGTCGATCTGAAACTGAGTCTGAAGAATCTGAATATGGAACCGACTATGAGAATACGTCAAAAGTGCCTAGGAAATACAGCAAAAGTAAAATTGCAACCAATCTAGTAGCATCCGCAGGTGTGTCAACAAGAAAATCAGCTAAAATATGCGAACAATTATCAAATGATAGTATTGATATTCCAACTCCTTGTCTGTCAGCAATTTATAAGGCAACATTAAGAGAAGCTACTAAACTGAAAAATGAAATTATTGAAAATTTAAAGACGGAACAGTGGTCCTTACATTTTGATGGTAAGCATATTGATGGTAATGAATATCTAGTGGTAGTACTTAAAAATGAAAGAACTGAAATAAAGATAGATGCACTGCATTTAAAAAATGGGAAGGCTGAAACTATTTCAGAAGGCATTGAAAATGTTATCAATGTATATAACTTATGGAATTCAGTTAAGATGATCGTTGCTGATACAGCTAGCGCCAATACTTGGGAAAAGAATGGAGTTGTCGTCAGATTGCAGAAACTGTTTCTAGAGAAAGTTGCCACAAAGCCACAGTTTATTAGTTGTCAACATCATGTTCTCAACCAAATTCTTCACTTGGTGATGGACAAGGAAATTGGTGTTAAAACAAAATTGCCAAATATTGAATACCCATTTGTAGGTGAACTGTAGGAGAAATATGATGAAATGAAAACACAGTTTGTTAATGGTACAGATAAAATTGTAGATATATCAGGAGGGAGAGACAATATGAAGTTTTTTGCTTCAGTTAACACGGGTTTTCCGATTCTACGAAGAAAAAGGTAATTTTCCTTTTATCAACTTTCACAAAATCCTGAACATCAATAATGCCAGGCGGAATTCAAGAGCAATTCTTGCTATCCTGGCATTTATTTTAATACCATCCACAAAGCCTAGTTTGCAGAAAATTTGCAAATTCATTTCGTATGAGTGGGCAGATTATTGGTTCACAGATCAAATATATAATGAAAGTGATTTTGAAAACATGTCTGCAGTACTGACACCTTACAATAAAGCTCTGCAAACATTGATGAATCACTGGAAGCAGGAGCTATCAGTTATAGAAATACCAAGAAGTAATCCGTGTGCAGAAAGAGCTATTAAAGCGATGCAAGAACTGTATGAAGTTTGCAAAGACAAGGGCAAACTGCAACTACACTTCATCTTAAGAAATAAGAAATGAAAAAATGCTGGTTTTTGTAAAGGTATAGTGTTTAAATGTTTATAGTACAACAGTACATGTTTGTTATGCGATAAATAAATAGGCTGCTATGTTGTTTCTATGGAAAAATTGTGTATTCCATTCTTTTTAATTTGGGGGTGACCTTTTTTTAAGACAGGTAAGAATTAATAGGTTTTTAATTGTTTTTAATTGTCCATCGAAAAATGATACAGGAGTATGAGGTTGCAAAACTTTCATACCCCTAGTGAACACCTGCCTATCCCTCACGCTGACCCATGGACTAACCCAGCTGAGCACCAGTGTGGTTCATACTTTAAAGTGCCCTGTCTGCTCAGGCCCCAAATCACTCAGTCTGGTTCATACTTTAAAATAACTTAGAACCTATGATGTGACAGATTTAGATTGTTTTAGGATTTTATTCTTTGTCCCTGTACTGACCTGATTTCTTCTTTGTGCATTTATGAGGGCAGCATGCACCTGAATAGCTGACATTACTGCTGTAACATTGGGTACATCTTTGCTCTATCGTAAATAGCTTATTCAGAGATATTCCCTTTTCAGTTTCTATGAATGATATGAACTTCATTGCTGTTATTTGTACATATACAAATATTAATTAATGTATTTTACATTAATGGGGCTATATAAATAAATATTCACAACCTACACTGTTGTGACTATGAATAAATACTAAGTATTCTCTAGAGGTTTGGCCCTCTTGACTTTATTTTAAATTTAGAAAAAAATTCTCTTTCGAATCTAAATGTGACTCAGTTTCCCTGGTGCTTTTCTACTTAACATGAAGAACTAAATTTCATAGCATTGTTGCTGTTTCAGTCACACTTATGTATCGATCCAGATCCCAAATAACATGACTGAAAAACAGTTTTATTATGTTGTTCTGAACTGCTTAAAGTACACTTATGTGGAATAGACACATCCATAAATGCATATCACAATTATAATACATGCATCTGTTGAGAATATACATATCTCACTAAGTAACTGTCACACAGTATTGTGGAAATCTTAACTGCTGTGTGCCACATAAGGATGATTATTTCTTTGCTTCTGTACTAGATGACTTCGAAAGTTGTAAGGCCATGGAAAATAGTTCAATCAGGAATACCTAATACTATAGGCAATGTATATCGAATTGTTTACATCTTCTTTCTTGTTAAGCAGCTTCTATATGGCTACAGTTCTCCCTTCCTTGAATTAAAAAACCCAGTTTAGATTAAATATATATTTGCTTTGTTCTTATCTAAGAGGTGTAAAAGATTTTAATTTCAACTTTTGTTTGTATGGATGGACGCTTTTTCCAGATCTCACACTGGGTCTGAACAACTAATTACCATCTTTGTTTCAAACATGGTTGGCATTTGTGTTAATAGTTGAAGTGCTTAATAAATCTTGAATTCTCAAAAAGCCTCTGCTGTGTTAGAAAAAACCACAATATTAGAAAAATACAGAAATCAAATATTTCCTGTGCAGGATTAGAATGTTAAGGGCTATTTGAGCAACAGATTTAAATGTTTGTGGCAGTGAAATTGGCAGTAAAGCTTTATTAAATGGCCATATAATTTGATATGGTACATCTGAGTTAGCTTTATAATTAAGAGTTTGAAGTAGTTGCCATGTTACTTTGCCTTGATAGACTATCTGGCTGCTGGAAAATACATTATTTCCCCCCCTCTAATCATTCTAGAAGTACAAGGGGCTTTTTTCAGAGGTCCTCAATTTTTACTTCGTTTTAAACAGTGGTTCAAACTTATATGTGATTCTTGCTGTAGTATGCAACAATAAGTAGCTAGTAATGTTGCCTTTACCAGGAACACTTTCATAGCCAGGAACCTGAGAATACTTTTAATAGTATGCTAGGTTCAGGGTTTCTTTATTTTTAAGTTATTACACTTGTCCCTCCACATTAGCTGGTACACAGGATCACCGTGAATGTGAAAAAATCCGTAATAACAAAAACACTATGTTTTTACCTAAGAGAACACCTCTCTAGGAACCTCTAGGTCCTCTAGTGCAATTCTGTGGTCAACCTCTGCCAGACATTGACCATAGAATTGTGTTGGAGGAGCTACAAATGCCTAGTGGAGTGTTCTCTATAGGAATCTCTAGGTCCTTCAGTGCAACTTCTGGCTAAAGTTGCCCATAGAGTTGCGTTGGAGGACCTAGATATTCCTAGAGAGAACATATTAATAAAATATGTGAATAATCAAATCCGCAAAAATCAAATCCCCAAGTGTGGAGGGACGAGTGTATGTTGGAATATATTCTTGATACCGGTTAAGATTATCAAGAAAGAAGAAAAGATTGTTTAATCTCTTCAGCAGAGCAACCCACTGCAGAAGATGGCGAGCAGGAACACACACTAGGTCCACCTAAATTCTCCACACCCACGTGTCTATAAAAACAAGTCAGACATTTTTGAGTAGAATAATAAAAATAAACTTTACTTACAAAAGGTCATGTATAAAAAATATACAGGTTCATCTTCAGTTGCAAAAACAAGAGAGAGAATAAGTAGCTCTGCATGCTTGCTGGTCAGCCATGTTAGAAGAAGAAAAAAAAAAGAGCGGGAACAGCAGAGTAAAGAAGGATTTTAAACTTAGGCCAGTAGGGGAAGTGAGCTCAGCCAACAGACAGGAAAAGAGGAGGGGCTACGAGTGGATGACAAAACAACCACAGACATGCATAAAACACATTCCTAGAGAGACCAGCATGCGAGGTTGCTATATCCCAACACCCCTTCTCAACCGAGCATGCACCCCAGGCTGGAAACCATCTCTCGGCAACGGTTTAGTCAAGATATCAGCTGTCATCTCAGCGGTTGGACAATAGGTCATCTTGATCAGGCCTTTCTTTATCAACTCGCGCACATGATGAATCTTCATATCAATGTGTTTACTTCGTCCTGATATATTTTCTGTTTGAGAAAGTCTAATGCAGCTTTGGTTGTCTTCAAAAACTTCAATTGGTTTTTTTTCAGTAATTCCAAAATCGAGGAACAGTTGATCAATCCACTGTAGCTCTCTACAGGCTTCTGATGCAGCTATGTATTCTGACTCTGTGGATGATAAGGCCAATATCTCTTGTTTTCGACTGGCCCAAGAAATAGGTCCATTGCCATATAAAAATAGATATCCACTGGTAGAATGGCGATCTTTAACATCATTGCCCCAGTCTGCATCGGTGTAGCATACAAGGCTCGGGTTATTGTTGGCTGGCAACTTTAACAGAAGATCCATAGTTCCTTTTAAGTACCTTGCTACTCTCTTTACTGCAGTCCAGTCTTTTTGGGTAGGTGCACTGACCTTTCTACAAAGAATTGTAACAGCAGCAGCTATATCTGGTCTGGTATTTGTGGTCAAGTACAGTAGTTTTCCTATTGCTGTTCTGTACAAGTCATTATCTTTTAGAGGTTCTTCTTGTTCATTGTTCTTAATAAAATCTGTCACCATGGGCGTTGCTACAGGATGTGCATCCTGAAGTCCTAGTGTTTCTAACAGATCAACAATCTTTTGTTTTTGACTCAGTAGGAAGGATCCATCTTGTTCTCTTTGAATTTGAATCCCCAAGTAGTATGTGACATTTCCAAGTTCCTTCAGTTCAACTTCTTTATTCAGGTGATTCACAATTTCAGTGTAGTCTGTGTCTCTTTGTGTAGCTATGATTAGGTCATCAACATATGTCAGAATATATGCTAAATGTCCATCTTTGATCCTTGTGTATAGACATTTGTCTGCTTTTCCTTGTTGAAAGTCCAACTGTTTTAGCATCTCATCCAATTTTTCATTCCAAGCTCTGGCAGCCTGTTTAAGTCCATATAGCCCCTTCTGAAGCTTACAAACGTGGTGTGGTCTTTGTTTGTCTATAAAACCTGGAGGCTGTTTCATAAAAATGTCTTCTGTAATCACTCCATGTAGAAATGCTGTCTTTACATCAACATGTCTGACGTCCATCTGTTTTGAAGCTGCTAGGCTAAGAAGTAATCTTATAGTAGTATGTTTTACCACTGGTGAAAAGGTCTCGTCAAAGTCTTCTCCATATTTTTGTGAGAAGCCTTGTGCAACAAGTCTTGCCTTGTAGCGTTCAATTTTTCCTTCTCCATCTTGTTTTAGTTTGAACACCCATCTGGATCCTATAGCTTTCTTTCCTGGTGGGAGTTCTGTAAGTGTCCATGTTCTATTTTTGTGTAGTGCCTCTATTTCTTCTTCAGCAGCTTTTCTCCATTTAACTGCTTCATCAGCAGGCATCCTTTCAATTTCTTCTATATTTGATGGTTCTCTAGGCAATTCTAACTTTGTAAGATAAGAAAGTCGGGTAGGTGGTTTACCTCTGTTGGGTCGCAGTAAGTATCTGGAATCTTGCTCTGGAACCTTGCTTGTCTCTGCAGCATTCTCCGGTCCAGGCATCTCATCTGCTTCATCTGCATCCCCTTCTGAAGATGTAGAGTCTGCTTGTGCATCTTTTCTGATAGGGACAACAATCGGCTGAGGGTTGAACCTTGATGTTGCATCTTTCTCGTTTGAGAAGTCCAATGCACCATCTTGGTCATCTAAGGATTCAAGAATAGTTCCTTTCTTGTTTATTCTGCTTCGTTCATCAAAGTAAACCACATGCCTGATGAACACTTCTCCAGTCTTTAAGTTCATCACTTTGTATCCTTTTGATGCAGACGCATATCCAATGAAAATAGTTTGTTCTGATCTGGCGTCCAACTTGTCTCTCTTTTGTGAGGGTATGTAGGAGTAGGCAAGACTTCCAAAAGTCTTGATGTGCTTCATGTTTGGCACTTTGCCATGCCACAGCTGGAAAGGTGTCTGTGTAGTGCCCTTGGTTGGCAATCTATTCTGAAGGTATGTGGCTGTCATGATGGCATCTCCCCAGAACTGGTTAGGAAGACCTGCATCTGCTAACATGCACTTTGTCATCTCCAAGAGAGATCTTAGCTTTCTTTCAGCTGAACCATTCTGAGCCGGTGTGTATGGGACACTTCTTCTGTGTTGAATTCCACGTTCTTCCAAGAAGGATTGAGTATATTTTGACAGATACTCGCTCCCACAGTCCGTTTGGATGGCTTTGGGTCTTTTTTCAAATTTTGTTGTCACCATTTCAACATATTTCTTTAGCATCTCTTGAGCTTCACTCTTTTGCTTTAGAAGGTAGGTGACACAGTATTTCGAAAAATCATCCATGAATATTAGTATATATCTGTTTCCACCCATTGAGGGAAGAGAAAATGGACCACAGATATCTGAATGGATCAAATCCAGTACTTGATAGCTTCTTTGTTCAGTACTTGCTCTAAAGGAAGGACTCACTGCCTTTTGTTCAATGCAAACTCTGCACCTTTCAGAGTTTTCATAGCCTTGGGACTTTATCTTGATCCCAGTAGCTAAATTTTGTTTTTGTAATTGAAGAACTGCTTTGGTATCACGATGGGCAAAGCGTCTGTGCCATAGCTCAAGGCTGTCCTCATCCATGTGTCCTTGAAGTGCATTCACTTGTGGAGCTGAAAGGTTCACTTCATATAAACCATCATATTCAAATGCTTGTGCATATATGACATTGTCTTTAGAAACTGTACATTGTCCATCTTTGAAGTTGATTTCAAATCCCTTCTTGTCTAAAACTGACACACTAAGCATATTTCCTCTCAAATTTGGAACATACAATGCATTTGTGATAGTATTTTCCATGACTCTATTACCAGGCACCTTGAAAGGCAGTTTAAAGTCTCCTTTTCCTTCAACAATCAAATGCTGATCTCCTGCAGTCTCAATGTATCCATTAACATTTTTATCAATTTTATCAAAATAAGACTCACAGTGTGTAGAATGTTGTGTACAGCCTGAATCGATAATCCAGAAATTTGAATTATCTCTGTTAATGCCAGTGGACAAAGCTTGTGCCTTTGTGAAAAAGGTCTTTCCTCTCTCTTCCTTCCCTGAGGAATTGTCCTGTCTTTGTCTCCTAAAATCAGCTTGAAGATAATCATCCTGTCTCTGGGTTCTAGAATCAGCTTGAGAATAGGTTGAAGAATTCTTAGGAAGCAAGCAATTTCTTGAGATATGCCCCTTTTTATTACATCTATAGCAGGTAACCTCTGATTGGCCAGTAGGAATGGTTCTTCTTCTCCCTGGATTTGCAAAATAGTGAAGTGAAGCAGAAGCTTCTTGGCTTTCATAGTGGTAACTTCCTGTTTCTGTGATGCATTCCTCTCTCAATTTACTTAAAACTTGGTTGTATCCCATTTCTGGCAAAGCATTAATGACTGTACAAAAGGCATCAAATTCTTTTCCCAATGTTCCCAGTAAATAGGCAATTTTAAGGTTATCACAAGGTGTAAAATCACAAAGAGTCATTTTTTCAAACAGTTCTGTTACATGGGAGATATGTCTTTCACAGTGTTGTTTAGAATTCAGCCTAAGATTCATAAGATCTTTCATGATAAAAGAGAGTGATTTAGTGGTCTTCTTTCCAAAATTTTCCTCAAGTTTTAAAAGCATCTCTCTGACAGTCTTGCAATTATGTACTAAGCAAATTAAGTCTCTAGACAGAGATTCTTGCACAATGTGTCTTGCAATTGCATCTTCTTTCAACCAAACTAATCTTTCTTTTTCTGTAATTGGGATCTGAGAGTCCACACAGTGAAATACCCCATGGGCTTGAAGAAAAACTTCTAACCTTGTTTTCCACTCAGAGTAATTATCTGGGGTAAGCTTTAATCTTGAAGATTGTAGGGACATCTTTGCAAAAATAGTCAGCCAAAAATCAAAGCTCAAAAACACAGTATCAATAAAAAGCATCAACTGCTCAAAAGCAAAAATTAAAACTCTCTCTGGTAGACACGGGTTATTAAGGGAGAGTGGACAAAACCGCAATAATCAATTACTCAGCTAAGTAAACCAGCAGCATCCAAAAACAGCAAAATACCCGAACAATCTAGTTTTAAATTGTTCCCTTCTGCTCAGCGCACCTGGGCCCCATAACCTGTTGGAATATATTCTTGATACCGGTTAAGATTATCAAGAAAGAAGAAAAGATTGTTTAATCTCTTCAGCAGAGCAACCCACTGCAGAAGATGGCGAGCAGGAACACACACTAGGTCCACCTAAATTCTCCACACCCACGTGTCTATAAAAACAAGTCAGACATTTTTGAGTAGAATAATAAAAATAAACTTTACTTACAAAAGGTCATGTATAAAAAATATACAGGTTCATCTTCAGTTGCAAAAACAAGAGAGAGAATAAGTAGCTCTGCATGCTTGCTGGTCAGCCATGTTAGAAGAAGAAAAAAAAAAGAGCGGGAACAGCAGAGTAAAGAAGGATTTTAAACTTAGGCCAGTAGGGGAAGTGAGCTCAGCCAACAGACAGGAAAAGAGGAGGGGCTACGAGTGGATGACAAAACAACCACAGACATGCATAAAACACATTCCTAGAGAGACCAGCATGCGAGGTTGCTATATCCCAACAGTGTATTTCCTTCAGGATTTTTCTACTGATGTGAGTTTTCCGGAAAAAATAGAACTGGAAATTATTCCAGAGCTCTAAAAAATGTTATCTGATCTAGTGTGCTTGGTTTAAATATTATATTCAAACATATTTAGAGCCTTATATGTAAATTATGTTATTGGAATTTTAATAATGTAAAGCATATCCTTCCCTTATATTTAATAAAGATGACTAACCTGAAAAAATACTAATTATTTTTAAGGTTGCATATCTAAAGAGTATGGGACGCGGTGGCTCAAGTGGCTAAGACGCTGACTCTGTTGATTGCAAGATCAGCAGGTTAGCAGTTTGAGACCCAGGTGCCGCATGATGCAGTGAGCTCCCATCACTAGTCCCAGCTTCTGCCAACCTAGCAGTTTGAAAACATGCAATTCCAAGTAAATAAATAGGCACCACTTCTCAGTGGGAAGGAAAACAACATTCTGTGCAGTCATGCTGGCCACAGGATCACAGAGTAGTCCCTGACAACGCTGGCTCTTTGGCTTAGTAATGGAGATGAGCACCACCCTCTACAGTTGGACATGACTTAACAACCTTGTCAACAGGGAATACCTTTACCTATACCTAAAGAGAGATGCATTTGATGTATTGTATATCAGAAATATAATTTGCTTTTCTGAGGCTTAACTGTAATACATTCAGCATCACTGCACTACTTACCAGTTCAATTGTAAGCAAAGAGAAATCTGATTCAGTACAACTAATAAAATCTTTTCTTTCACTAAAAAATACATGAGAATTTATGGACAGAGGCAACATTACTTTTTGTCTTAGCTACTTTGAGTTGTGTCTTATTGAAGCAAGGAGTTTAGTGAAATCGAAACAAGCTTACCAGTACATTCACCTGTTTAGTCTGTTTCTTTGAATACTAGAATTTGTTAATGCCTGTATCCTTAGAAGAATAACTAGGCTTTCATATCGTTTATTAGGCCACCTAATAACATTGATTACAGTGAAACAGCTCAGACAACTGTGGACAAATACACACACACACACACACACACACACACACACACACCAATAGTGTGGAAAAACATTTCCACTCTGCATCTCTGATTTTTTCAACTGCTGCTGTGATCAGAAGATGAAATTATCCAGTTGTGAAGCGGTTCATGAGCTTTTGAGAACAAAATTCAGTGAATGAGCCAGGATTATATATCCTGGATATAATCAGGATGCTTTAGAGACAAATTTCACAACTGAGAAACTAATGGGTGTGAAATGAGAAATACTTCCTGGTATTCTTCTTTCCCAGAAAGTTTTAAGTGTGGTAATTTGCTTCATATGCTGATAGTACTTCAAACATGGTGGTATCTGAAAATCTTGCATTCTTGTTTGCCAATGTTTTCAACTCGTTTTTGGAATAAATATTTATACATGATAAAAGGGAAGAGAATTTAGGTGTTTTTTTTCCTACTACATTTTGTAATAATGAAAGGTAATTGTGACTTTAGTTCTTGGAAAGCCACCAATTCACATGCATCATGGACAGCTGTTCTGTGGAAATTTTTCTTTAGTCACTGGTAGTGCTGTGGGATTGAATAAATGGTAGAGATGAAAGACCTTTTTAATGAAGTTGCATAGTACTGGAAGAAAATAAAAACTAGGAAAATGTAATGATTCTGTGAATTTCATTTAATTAAAATATTTTCTTGTGGCTTAAATCAGCATTTGTAGGCTTGACAATTTACATGTGATTTTATGCTACTAATATTTTTTTCTGAAATGTCTTGTGTGTATATAAAATATGTACTATTATAGTAAAGAAGCACTGGTTAGAGAACACAAGTAGGATAACTCTTATCCATTACTACAAGATTTATGACTATATTATATATTGCTTTCAGGTCTGATAAGAGACTTAGAGAAATATTTATTTGATCATGCTTTTATCTCTTTTTTGCTTGACTTTATAATGTACCCTATATTTCATTATATTGGTGTATTTTTATTTTGCAGTATATGGAGAGGACCAAATGTGAACTGTGTTGACAGCACTGGGTACACTCCACTGCACCATGCTGCTTTAAATGGTCACAAGTAAGCCTCATGTATTTTAAATACATTTTAATTTACCAGCCTTTCTAAATAGGTAAAAACAAATTACAGTTTTAACTACAGCATTTTAACTACACATTTAACTATGTGGCACTTCTATGTTGATTTCTGTAAATATCATATGTACCAGAAAGCAATTTTTAAAGATTACCTTTGAGTCAAGACAAACAGCAGATTGTGCCAGGTTACTATAAAATATATTTATTAAGATTAATTTATTATCTTCATTGTTTAAAGGTGGTTTAGAGCAATTTTAAATATCAAAATGCAGGGATGTGGGATAGAGCATCAACCTATTGAACTTCAACAAAAATTATGCTTTCCACTACTTGAAACTGGATTTCTCAGGTCTCAGTTAAACACTATATCTACTACACCACACCACTTTGACTCTATATCTCTGTTTGAAAAGTTGTAAAAATTGTTTGGTTCTAACTTCCAGTTATTAATTACTGCATAAGCTTATTTTAACAAAGTTTTGAAGTCTCGATTGGTATTTTTAGCACCATGGGAACTGTGTAGAATTTTCATTACTAGTATGTAATCCCACTCCAGTTGATACCACACTTGAATTCTAGGATTCTCAAATCATATTCCCAAGTTTGTCATTTCACTTCTTCCTCCCCCATGGCCCTAGACCAGGGGTCCTCAGACTTTTTGAACAGAGGGCCGGTTCACTGTCCCTCAGACCATTGGAGGGCCGGAATATAGTTTAAAAACAACAACAACAACAACAACAACAACAACATTTCTAGAACATGGCCTCACAGCCCGAAAAACCCACTCTGTGTGTGTGTGTGTGTGTGTGTGTAGATGGTTTGTTTGTTTGTTTGTTTTTTGGGAAGAGTACTACCAGACTTCCACAACACGGAGCGGCAGTAATTAAAAAGTGGTGTCGAACTGGATTGTTTCTGCGGCAAGGAGGACGCCACCTATCAGCAGAGTATGATTTGCTTTTTCTTCCTCTGAGGCAGAGAGAGTGTGACTTCCCCAAGGTCACCCAGTGGGTCTCATGGCCAAGCTGGGAATTGAACCCTGGTCTCCAGACTCATAGTCCAGCACTTAAACAACTAACCCAGGTTGGCCCAAACCTTTTCCAAAATAACAACATTGGGACAGACTTTTGAGGAGTCGATAAACAGAAGGCATATTGAAATAAAACGAGAGCCGGTGTAGTGGCTTCAATGTTGAAGTACAACTCTGGAGTGCAGGGTTTGAATCCATGAAAACCCACTAGGTGACCCTGGGCAGGCTACACTCTCTCAGCCTCAGATGGCAATGGCAAACCTCCTCTGAAGAAACTTGCCAAGAAAACCTTCATGATAGGGTCACCATAAGTTGGAAATGACTTCAAGGCACTGGATTACCCGGTCAGGCCACACTCTCTCAGCCTCAGATGGTAAAGGCAACCCTCCTCTGAAGAAACGTGCCAGAAAAACTCCATCATATGGGTTACCATAAGTTGGAAACGACTTGAAGGCACACAACAACAACGAAATATTGAAACCATGGAAATGGAAGCGCTGACTCCTTGCTCCTCATATACTTTGACAAGGATGCGAAGCGCCCACTCTCCAAATGTGCCTCATAATAATGGCGACCGACCCTCACAGAAATTGTACCACAAATTATTCTCTATCCCCCTCCAAAAAAACACACCTTGTCTCTTCAAGAGGCTGGTCTCTTCCTTCCCACCCACCCACCCCCCTTTAAGGCTGCTGGAAGTTTTACGTCAGGCACAAGCCATGCATGGAGAGAGACAGGGAAAAGGGGCACCTCCCGCAAAGCATCCCCATTTTCCCCCCAACTAACAGCCACTTCCTCCTTCCTGGGCGAAGCCAAGCGGACATGAGGAGGAGGAGGAGGAGGAGGAGGGAGCCCAAGGACCCAGCCTCGCCCCCTCAGAAGCCACCTGGCTCCGAGTGAACAAAGTGGGAGGCCTCGCTCCCGGAACGACAGCGCACGCGCTCAACTGCTTTAACGGTTTCTCTCTGCCCCCCTCCCTCGCGCCTTTTTGTTTCAATTTTGTATGGCCGTTGCAGGGAGTCTGCCGTGGTGTAGAGGAAACCCTGGGCTTTGGGTGGCAGCAGGGAGACAAAGTCCTGTTGTCCCCAATGGACAAGCAAGACAGGCAGCAGCAGCAAAAACACCCAGCGGGCTGGGGGCCAGATAAATGGCCTCGGCGGGCCGCATGTGGCCCGCCGAGGCCATAGTTTGAGGACCCCTGCCCTAGACAATCTTAATTGCTTAAACATAACATAGGGCTTTTACAGACTGCCAGCAATAATGCAAGCTTGAGGCCACTTTAACTGTCCTGGTTCAGTGCTAGGAAATCATGGGAACTGTATTTTTTTCTGGGACATCGAGCCTTCTCTGTCAGAGAGCTCTGGTGCCACAATAAACTACACTTCCCATGATTCCTTAGCACTGAGCCAAGACAGTTAAAATGGCCTCAAGCTGCATTATTTCTGGCAGTCTGTAAAGGCCCTTAATCTTACAGTCCCATTGCTCTCTTTTCACCTTTGTGACCAGTCTGGGTACCCTTGCCCTTTCAACTTTAGTACTTCAGCAGTCTGGGGACATAAACCCCATTGCTGCCACTTTTGTCTCTTTCAGCAGAGTTTACAAACTGGTGGAGGCAGTAGCATAACAGGCATTGAAATGGACATAAAGCTTATTTTCAAGCATTCAGTTTTATATGTTAGTCCAGTTGTCTTATTTCTTCAATGTGCTGCCTGGTTCTAAAGACTCATATTATCATTTTCTCCTCTCTCTACAGGGATGTTGTGGAGGTTCTTTTGAGGAATGATGCATTAACCAATGTGGCTGATTGTAAAGGATGCTATCCTCTTCATTTGGCAGCTTGGAAGGGGGATGCTGAGATAGTGAAGCTGCTAATACACCAGGGACCATCCCATACGAAAGTGAATGAGCAGGTCTGCATATATTCTTTTTTTCTCTGATGTTCTTAATGACCTAAAAATGTTAGCAGGATCATTCCCAAAGAGCAAATGAATGCAGCACTTACATAGACTTACTTTTTTTGCAGACTGCCAGAAATAGTGCACATTAAATTGAGGCACTGCCCTGGCTCAGTGCTAGGGAATCATGGGAATTGTATTTTTTTCTGGGACATTGAGCCTTCTCTGTCAGAGAGCTCTGGTGCCACAATAAATTACAGTTCCCATGATTCCCTAGCACTGAGCCAGGGCAGTGCCTCAATTTAATGTGCACTATTTCTGGCAGTCTGCAAAGGCCCTTAATGTATTTAGGATTGGTTGCTTCAGAACAAGCTGAATATTTAAGATCTTTTCAGTGTGGAGAATATCTCTCTTGAAATTTTTTGACCAACTACATAATTAGGAACTGTGGAAGTGAGCAATAAATGAACTGCAACATCTGGAAAGTAGGGATATGCTAACCATTGTCCCACTCACCCCCATTTGCTGGGTAATTTGAAATGTTGTAGCTGGTATACCAGTTCTCTTCCATGCTGGAGCCAGCTAAAATAAACTTAGGTGCGGAACAGACGGGCAGGAAGGAGTGGCTAGAAGCCGCTTGAAGCCTGATTGCTGTGGGGTCAGGGCGAACACATGCTGCTGCCTCAAGGGCGCCTCCTCCCATGGCCCCAAATAGGAGTGGAAAAGATCCGTTCCTTTTGGACTGGATTTGGGTCACCTTAGCCAGCCTCGGGGTCGCTGCCGGGGTGGCTTCAGGGTGCTCCGGGGGCATGCATTGTATAAACGCCAAGCCCCTGGAGTGGCTGGAAGCCACCCCCATCTCTACATCTGTTTCAGGCCTTATTCCCTTTTAGCCATGTTCATGTAATTGTTCTTTCTTTGTTTTAGTATTTGTGTTTAGCAGATCCATTAAAATACAGCTTTCCCTTATTCATAATTAAATTACTAAATAGCAGTGCTTCTTTGCAAGTGAGGGGGAAATCTGTAATTGTCATGTCTAAACTGTATGCTGTTCAGCTCATATCTTATAAAAAGATTGTACTTTACAGCTTACATAAGTCTTCAAAAATAAAAAACCTTACAAAAGTGTAAAAATCTACACATGTTTTACATTCAAAGTGTGCACAGGGTGAAATAAAATCTTTAAATTGGTCTGTTCAATTTAACTTGCTGTTTTACATCTTATGTGGACCACTGATAATCAAGGTCTATGTCTTGATTATCTGTTATCTTGATTATATTGTTGAATTATAGTTGGCTAACATTTTCTTTATTTTCTGATAACCAATGAATCTAGGGTCCAAGAAAACAAAGTAAAACAGAGTATTGAGAATGCTGGGGGGAAAAAATTCTAACTAGGTTTCTACAAAGGCCTGTCCTTATGTCTCTCCATGTAACAGGAATGACGTATATTTTGGGGCTGAGGTGTACTTAGATGAGGCTTTATACTTTGTATTTCTCTCTGCTGCCACCAGCAAATATTGCCCATGCTGTGCGACACAATGACTGTTTCAGACACACTCTAATCAAGCTGCTGAGAGGAGCAATAAAAGTTTGTTGGGAATTAAAAAATTAAAATTCTATCTTTTTGCTGTGTATGTAACTTTCAGGGCTTAACATCTGCAGTAGCATGTATTTGAGTAATGTTTCCAATAAATAGTCTATTCTTGGAACTGGTCGAAAAGAAATTCAAAAGTGTTGTTCAACTGCTGATTAGCAACATTCTTCACATTAAAATAGCCAAATGTGCATGTTAAAAAATGGCCTTTGATTATATTATTTGCTAATCCATATTGCTATGCTCTACTCATTGTACATTCAAGTGCAGCTGTCATCATTCAGTCTGTGCTAGTATAACAGCATTTAAGTTTTATACGATTTCTATTCTCTCGTGTTTTGGAATGGGGCCATATGAAAGCAAATGAGCTTGCAGTTTGTGATTAGGATGAGACCAAATACCAAAAATCAATACTGAAATGTTGAGAAATTAACTGTAAATTGATTTTTGTTAAAGTTTGCATGCTGTCTTTAAAAACGATGTGCATGGTCCAGTTATTGACAGCTGGAATGGCCAATGTGATTAATTGCTTTTCATTGGAATGATATATTGTCATGTTCTGTCATTCCTTCCCTTCAGAGTCACTCACTGCTTTGTTGCTATATCTTGCCCATTTCATCATCACGTTTTCTTTTCCTCTCCTTTTTGTAGAATGCTCTTGAGATCAAAGAACTCAAAAAGTACGGCCCCTTTGACCCTTATATCAATGCCAAGGTGTGTACTTCGCTGCCAGGATTTCACTATATTATTACTCCAAGTTGTATTTTTGTGTTCTCAGAGGCATTATCATCTAGTTGGTTGAGGATGCCCATTCAGGGATGAAAGGGTGGGAACTGTACAATGCAAACTTTTTGCTATAGAATATGTATTAGGTCACCTTCTACTTGGTATTTAGTGAATTTCTCCAGTGGTTTGACCTGCTATATGTGGGAATCTGATCAGTTCCCAGCTTGGATATAGAATTTGAAAAGATTATTTTGAAATATTTGAAATTAAATATTGTTTCCCCCATTTAATTGGAATGGGGAGAATACTGGATATATTTATGCTGTATGATCCAAAACCACTCTAAAATAGTTTAAATCTCAATTGGATAATGAAGATGAGATCCTAGCATACCAAAATATTTTTGGTAGTCTTTGGATAAGGGAGACAGTGCCTCCATATGTCGTGTGTGCCTTTGTCTGTGTATCCTTTCTCGCTTCACTGGTTGCACTTTGGCATCTAAATGTTGCTTTATCTGAATCTTGCTTCTGTTCTTCTCTTGCTTTTAGCAATTATTTATTTGGCAACAAAATACATAATTTACCAAAGGAAAGCTTCTGAGTACTATTCAAAGCAATCTGAGATTACTGTATATACAGCCTGTAGAATATTTTTGAAGCATCCTCTTTAATCAGTTATTTCTTACAATCAATCTCAAAAGAAGTGATGCGTAGCAGTCCTTTTTTAAAAAACAAAGCCTTTTGTACCAAAGTGATTTCCATCTGGCCCTCCTCACACATTGGTTTTTAAGATTCAGGTTCAGTTTTACTGTGCTTGAGTGTATAGCCTACACACACCTTTCCAAATAAAGTGGTTGGCAAAGACTAGATAGGCAGTTTACTTACATCTTTTGTTGCAGTATAGTCCTGTTATACAAAATGTAGTGCCTGTATACATATTACAGACTTTAGTATGTCCAGATCCTTAGTGTAGTAGATGATCCATTGTGCAAAGAATAATAACATACAAAGTCTAATGAGGCTTGCAGCAGCATGTTGTTTGCTTGGACTTTCTGTTTGCGAAGTACCAAGGAAGAGTCTTGGACATCAAGGACAATTCAAAAGTAATGTTTTCCACCTCTATATTTCACACTTTATGTCCAGTACTCATTCTTATGGTCCCCAGCAAGACACGTTGTAGCCAAGGGGAATAGTCATTTAAACTAGTGAAATAAATTGTGATTTTATATAACTGAGAAAAAGGCAAATTTTAAACCAATCATATTTCATGTGCATGTTTTCAACTAAATTGAGCACTTACACAGCCAAGAGTATAATACAAAAATGTTGGCTGTAATGCATTTTGCTGTACAGAACTGTATATATTTGGAAGAAGGCTGTGGCTAGGAAATGGGCTTTTATTTTAGCATAAAAGAAGACAAAGCAAGATGGTTTACTTGAAAACTAGCACTGGGATCCAAAGAACCAAGAAACATGTTCTATGAGTGAGTGAGTTTTTGAACTCCCGTCCACCAGCAGTAGCTTTGAAATTGAGTAGAGTTCTAAAAACATGGTATGATTCTGCCCCCAAATCTAAACCCACTGAGTTAGCAACCTCTTGTGTGAGCAACTTTCCTGAAGCAGGGGGAGGCACCGTATTTTCCGGTGTATAAGACAACTGGGTGTATAAGACGACCCCAACTTTCCCAGTCAAAATATAGAGTTTGGGATATACTTGCCCCTCTTCCAACGCACACCAAATAAAAATTACCGTAAAAACAACATTAGATTTGATTTCAATATGGCAATTTTAATTCAAATGCTTATGACATGCAGGTACTTAGCAGGAAAACTGTACCTTATAAACATAACAAACTACAGCTCCCATGTTCCCTAGCATTTATTTCTGCAGTGTGTTTTGGACCTTACTTTTTAAAAAATAGTCCAGATTTAAATGCTGCTTTAAAAATTATTTCCATCTCTCAGCTATGAGATGGTTGAGGGGAAATGCGAAAGTGTTGGGGGGAAGGACTGCCAATATACTAGGTGATGCATTCTGGGGTATGTACAATTTGCAGCCAAGTAAATGACCCTGGGCATGTCACACACTCTCCGCCTCAGAGGATGGTAATGGCAACCCCCATTTGAAGAAACATGCCAAGAAAACCCCATGATAAGGTTGCCTTAGAGTCGCCATAAGTTGGAAAGGAATTGAAGACACACAAGAATAACATAAAAGTCTGCAATTGTTTCATAAGCAGTACATGGGAATAGGAGCCAGCATGGTGTAGTGGTTTGAGTGTTGGACTACCACTCTGGAGACTGGGTTTGATTCCCCATTCTGCTATGAAACCCACTGGTGAACTTGGACAAGTCACACTCTCTCAGTCTCAGAGGGCGGCAATGGCAAACCACCTCTGAACCAGTCTTGCTAAGAAAACCCCAGGAGAGGATCACCTTAGGGGTCCTCTCTTCCTCCTCTTCTTCCCGCCCCCACCCCTGTCCTCCTCTCTTTCCAAGGCATTTCCCCACCCCCACCCCTGTCCTCCTTGTCCTCCTCTCTTTCCAAGGCTTCTAGCCGCCCCCACCTCTGTCCTCCTCGGTCCTCCTGTCTTTCCAAGGCATTTCCCTGCCCCCACCCCTGTCCTCCTTGTCCTCCTCTCTTTCCAAGGCTTCTAGCCGCCCCCACCTCTGTCCTCCTTTCTTTCCAAGGCTTTTTCCCACCCCCACCTCTGTCCTCCTCTGTCCACTCTTTCCAAGGCTTTTCCCCCGCCCCCATCTCTGTCCTCCTCTGTCCTCCTCTCTTTCCAAGGCTTCTAGCCACCCCCACCTCTGTCCTCCTCTGTCCTCTCTTTCCAAGGCATTTCCCCGCCCCCACTTCTGTCCTCCTTGGTCCTCCTCTCTTCCAAAGGCTTTTTTCCACCCCCACCTCCATCCTCCTCGGTCCTCCTCTCTTCTAAAGGCTTTTTCTCACCCCCACCTCAGTCCTCCTCTGTCCTCCTCTCTTTCCAAGGCATTTCCCTGCCCCCACCTCTGTCCTCCTCTGTCCTCCTCTCTTTCCAAGGTTTTTTCCCCCGCCCCCACCTCTGTCCTCCTCTGTCCTCCTCTCTTCCAAAGGCTTTTTCCCGCCCCCACTTCTGTCCTCCTCAGTCCTCCTCTCTTCCAAAGGCTTTTTCCCGCCCCCACTTCTGTCCTCCTCTGTCCTCCTCTCTTCCAAAGGCTTTTTCCCGCCCCCACTTCTGTCCTCCTCGGTCCTCCTCTCTTCCTAAGGCTTTTTCCTGCCCCCACTTCTGTCCTCCTTGGTCCTCCTCTCTTCCAAAGGCTTTTTCCCCCACCCCCACCTCTGTCCTCCTCTGTCCTCCTCTCTTCCAAAGGCTTTTTCCTGCCCCCACCTCGGTCCTCCTTGGTCCTCTTCTCTTCCAAAGGCTTTTTCCCACCCCCAACCCTGACCTCCTCCTTCTTATACCGGCAGTGTATAAGACGACCCCCAACTTCAACCCCAGATTTTCCTGGGTTAAAAGTCGTCTTATACGCCGGAAAATACGGTAATTACTGAACTGAAAAGTTCTCTTTATTTGATTGGGGGGAGATGCCTGTGCTCTTAAGAATGACAATTTTTTTAATAAACAACAAAAGCGTAATGCATGACCCCATTGTGATATATCATTTGAGAGCAAGTGCACATTTTCTCCCTCCAAGTCCATCTGTGATCATTCTTCTGGCTTAATGCTCTTCTTTAGGAGCAAGCCCTTCAGACCACTGACCACACTGCTGAGAATAGACCTTTGTTATTCAGCCTCAGTCAACATTTTTCTCAGCTTCTTCCTTCAGCTGTAACCACAGGCTCTCCATCAATACTGACAACTTCAGGTTCATTGTCAACTTTTGCCTTGAAATTTTTTTTACAGAACTCAAATCGAGGTCTAGGATGTTTCTGGAAGGTATGGATCATTCTATCTCCAGGTCAACCGATCAGACTCCATTTCCTCTCAATCCTGGCAGATCCCTAAAGACTGACGCTCCTCCAACTGGAGCACAAAAGTTTGCGGAGGAGGAGGAGGAGGTTGGGGCTCCTCATCACCATTACTAACTATCAGTTTCCCCACAAGTGGAATCCTCTTCTCAATGTCATGCCTCACCTGAATCTTCGGATCAGGCAACTCAAAAGAGAGCTGCTTTGGCTCCTACTTCAGTTGGATAGCAGAGATTTTCAGACCTACCCACATAAGGTATCCCTGGTCTTCTGTTGTCTGGGCTTACAAAAGAGGTTCTGTTCATTGGTACTGTGTTGGATGATGAGATTCTCAATTCCTCTCCCAGAGTTACTTCACAAGATCCTGTATCCTTTCCATTGCAGGACCACTATCATTAGAGACTCCTACTGCCCATTTGGGCGCATTTGCTAGATCTTGCGATAGATTCATGATGTCATTAGTATTGATCCCATCTCTCTTACTAGATCAGGAAGCTCACATGTCTCCTATTTGAGATTGTACCATTCTCATAGCCCTTGGTCTAGACCAGTGGTTCTCAACCTGTGGGTCGCGACCCCGGCGGGGGTCGAAAGACCAAAACACAGGGGTCGCCTAAAGCCATCGGAAAATACATATTTCCGATGGCTTTAGCCACTGAGAAGTCGCGCATCATCCGTCCGGGGCCTAAGGGGCGGGGGAAGCGGGGGGACGCTCCACAGTCCATAGCAGCGCATTACGTGTGTTCGGCGCTTGCTGACGTCATCAGTGGGCGGACGCAGCAAGTGCCGGAGGACAGAAGCCTAGGAGGCGGAGAGGCAAGAGAGCCTGCGAGACAGCCTGCTGGTGTAAAAAAGGTTAATAATGTAAAAACAGTACACACACCATACACACAATACTGTGTAAGTGTTAGGTGCTTTGTGTGTAATCATTAGACAGTACACAAAGCAGCTTACACTTACACAAAGCACCATACATTTACACAGTGTGAACTACATCGGAATTATACTATAAGAGACCAGTATAAGATGTAGTTCACACTGTTCCCCAATGTATAATTATCTCCCATATCTCCCACTATTTTCCCATATTCTGAATGAGGAAACTGCTGAAATCAGCAGTTTCCGGCATTGAATCTGCCTCCTATTGATTTCATTGTGAGTGTGGCGGATTTTGTGGAAGAGAGCTCCCGAGAATCTCGAGTTACCACACAGTCCGCCGCAGCCTCCTATTAATTTCAATAAGAGGCGGAGAAATGACAGTTTCCCACACATTTCTTCCTCTACAATTTAAGTCAATGGGAGGCTGCAGCGGATTCTGCTCAAATATAGAGCATGTTGCTTGAATTTTTCCACACTAGGCTTTTTCCTAGCGCAGAAAAATTTAAGCAACATGCTCTATATTTGAGCGGAATCTGCTGCAGCCTCCCATTGACTTGAATAAGAGTTAGAGACATGCACCGGAACTGCATTTCTGCTGTACAGGGGATCTCTCCTCGGGTCTCCCATTGAAGTAAATGAGATGTGAATTCCACCGCATTCCAACTCCCATTGAAGTAAATGAGATGTGGATTCCACTGCTACTTCATAGTGTGAAAGAGCCCTGAAAGATGCCATGCTGTGCAGAAACTGCAGTGTATCCTATGACGTAGTTCACACTGTTCTATATAGAAAACTTGCCACTAATCTGGAAAAAAACAGATCCATTAGTTAAGCTTGTGAATACGGGCCCCTGGTCATAGTAACAGGTGTGTAATAGAAAACAACACAGGGAATAGTAAATAATAGGAAACTTTAACAAACTCTTTAGACGCGACCATCTTTTATTTTTTCTTTAGCAAACCGTCTCATGACAATGGATGGTGTAGACAAGAATATTAGGAAAAGAATATACACTGAGGATTTCTTGCAATATGGTTTTACCTCAATAATTACAGCAGGAATTGAGAAACCACAATGTGTTATTTGTTGTGAAGTTCTCTCAGCTGAATCTATGAAGCCGAACAAACTAAAACGCCATTTTGATAGCAAGCATCCAAGCTTTGCTGGCAAGGATATCGACTATTTTAGAAACAAAGCTGATGGACTCAAGAAATCTAGATTTGACACTGGTGGCCAGTACCACAAACACAATGTAGCAGCTGTTGAAGTGTCATATTTGGTGGCACTCAGAATCGCCAGAGCTATGAAACCTCACATCATTGCTGAGGATTTACTGTTGCCAGCTGCAAAAGACATAGTTCGAGTGATAATTGGAAATGAATATGTTCAGAAATTGAATGCAATTTCCTTATCTAACAACACTGTCCGTAGAAGAATAGAGGACATGTCTGCCGATATTCTTGATCAGGTGATCCAGGAAATTAAATCTGCACCACTACCAATATTCAGTATCCAGCTTGATGAATCTACAGATGTGGCAAATTGTGCACAGTTATTGGTTTACGCGAAGTTTATTAATGATGGCGACTTTAAAGATGAGTTTCTTTTTTGCAAACCGCTTGAAACAACAACAACTGCACATGATGTTTTTGACGCAGTTGGTTCTTTTCTAAAAGCGCATAACATCTCCTGGGAAAAAAGCAATTGGAACACACTGTATGATACATCGCCAAATATTAGCGACTAAGACACTGCCGCAAGATTTACAAGAAGTAATGAAAAGCGTCATAACATGTGTCAATTTTGTTAAGTCGAGCGCCTTAAACAGTCGGCTGTTTTGGCAACTGTGCAACGAGCTAGATGCACCAAACAATACACTGTTATTTCACACTGAAGTCAGATGCTTGTCAAGAGGAAAAGTTTTAAAACGTGTCTTTGAGCTTCGTGATAAACTGAAAACATTTTTTAATCAGAAAGCAAGACCGCAATTTGAAGCACTTTTTAGCGATAAAACTGAGCTGCAGAAAATAGCTTACTTGGTGGACATCTTTGTCATCTTGAATGACTTAAATTTATCACTGCAAGGACCAAATGCAACATGCCTTGATTTGTCCGAAAAAAATTAGATCATTCCAAATGAAACTTCAGCTTTGAAAAAATAAATTGGATAAAAATAAAATTTACATGTTTCCTACATTATCTGCCTTCTTTGAGGAACATGACATTGAGCCAGACCAAAAAATTATGATGATGACTTCTGTGAAAGAACATTTGCACATGTTTGCAGATGAAATTTCATCATACTTTCCTAATCTACCTGACACCCCATTTGCACTTGCCAGAAGTCCATTCACAGTGAAAGTTGAAGATGTTCCGGAGACAGCGCAAGAAGAGTTCATTGACCTAACTAACAATGATGCAGCGAGAACAGATTTTTCTACGATGCCACTGACAAAATTCTGGATTAAGTGTTTACAGTTATATCCTATTCTGTCTGAGACTGTGCTGCGCCTTCTTCTTCCTTTTCCAACAACATATCTTTGCGAAACAGGGTTTTCCAGCTTGCTGGTAATCAAATCTAAATACCGAAGTAGACTTGTTGTGGAAAATGATCTTCGCTGTGCCCTTGCAAAGACTGCCCCAAGAATTTCTGAATTGGTAAGCAAGAAGCAACCACAACCATCTCACTGAATTTGGCAGCATACTGTTGCAAAATATTGCACGGTTGATTACTGTTATATTACTGTTATATTTAAGCCCATGCTATACCATGGTAAAATGTTATTTATTTGGAATTGTTATGTTTAAACCCATGCTATGCCATGGTGAAATGTTATTTATTGGAATTAGTAATAAATATTTCTTAACTTATAATTAAATATTGTTTTTGTGATTAATCACTATGTTTAAATTATGTTTGATTTGTAGCAATGAGAATACATAATGCATATCAGGTATTTACATTCCGAATCATAACTGTAGCAAAATTATAGTTTTGAAGTAGCCACCAAAATTTTTTTTTGGTTTGGGGTCACCACAATATGAGGAACTGTATTGCTGGGTCACGGCATTAGAAAGGTTGAGAACCACTGGTCTAGACCAATATTTCCCAAACTTTAGTCCTCCAGGTATTGTAGACTTCAGATGTCCCAGTCAGCTTGGCCAACAGTTAGGAATTCTGGGAATTGAAGTCCAAAGCATTTGGAGGACCAGTTTGGGAACTACTGGTCTAGATGGTCTAGACCAGGCGTTGGCAACCTTTAGCCCGCGGGCCGGCCCCGGCCCGCCGAGGCCTTGGAACCGCCCCATGGCCGGTCCTGCTGCTGCCGGCGCCGCACCATGCACAACGTGGAGTGCCATTTTGGAATGGCAAGCTGTGCCAGTGTCATGCGCATGCACTCATGACACCAGCGCTGTTTTGCCTTCCAAAACGGCACCCCCTGTGGTGCGCATACATACGTGAGCGTGGATGGCGCCCCGCACTTGCGTACACATGCGCACCACGGCGGGCACTGTTTTGGAAGGCAAAACGGCGCCAGCATCGCGAGCGCATGCGCACAACGCCAGTCCTGTTTGGCCTTCCAAAATGGCACCCACGGATGTGCACTTCCGCGGCCCAGGGAAGATCGGGGGACGGGGGAATGGCCCCACCCCCAAAAAGGTTGCCGACCCCTGGTCTAGACAGTTGTGATCTTGGGACTAATGATGTTAGTATAGTTCCCCAGAGAAAGATCATTGGTGCTGTGCAAAGGAGGCACAGTATAGAATATCAGATGTTGAGCAAGACAGAGTTTCCACTACCATTTAGGATGGTCCTCATATCACCATTATAAGAGATCGCCTCCCAGAAACTCTCACTAGTAAGATGACTACATCTACCAGTATTGTCCTTGGAATGATCCAGAGCCTACTTAGGGCAGTCACCATCACCCCCTGACTTCTTTAGCAATGGCTATGGTCTCCAGTCATCTGTGATCATCCTTTCCTGCCACAACGTGTGGGGATCTCAGCTTATATCTCATTACTGCCCCCACAAAATGTGAGGACTACTCTTGAGCAATCCCACACTGTCACTAAATGGGGGATTTTCATCCTTTATCCTTCCACTATATGCAATATGTATGCGGGTTTCCACTCAGGCAATCACACCAGTGCCACCAACTTAGGATTCTTCTCAGGCAATCCCACCATGGCCAAATATGGAGGCCTTTACACTAAACCCACTGAATATGAAGCAAACACTGCAAATATGTTCACCGCAAACACACAGTGTGATGGCTTTCCCTGACTCACACCACTGCCACATGTAAGAACTTTCTCCTGTTCCCCTTGTGTGTCTAAATGCCCTCAATGTTCATATGAGAATTTGTACTACTGTTCTCCCCAGCAGGACACCACCTTTCAATGCTGTCACCACAGACACATTATTTGAAACCTGGCTCTCAGAGTGGTAGTGATTTCAGAGGTGAAAAGTGTATAAAAGCAAAAGCAAAACTGAAGTTAAGCATAGAAAAACAGATTAGTTATATATAACTTTTGAAACACCACAGTCTCTCCTCTCAAGCTCAATCAGACCCTTACCTATCACTCAATTCCAACTCCTTTCTCTCATTCCATCCCTCTCGTTTTGTGCTTTCAAGTCATGCCCAACTTACGGTGACCCTAAGGCAAACTATCATGGGGTTTTCTTGGCAAGGTTTGTTCAGAGAGGACTTTTCTCTGCCTTCCTCCAAGGCTGAGAATGTGTGACTTGCCCAAGGTTACCCAATGGGTTTCCATGGTCAAGTCAGGTCTTCAGAGGCATAGGGGGGTTGCAGACTGCCAGAAATAGTGTGAATTCAGTCCACTTTTAGGGTTAGGGTTAGAGTTAGGGAACCATGGGAACTGTATTTTATTGTGGCATCAGAGTTGTCTGACAGAGAAGGCTCAATGTCTCAGAAAAATAACAGTCCCCATGATTCCCTAGCACTAACCCTAACCCTAAAAGTGGACTGAATTCACACTATTTCTGGCAGTCTGCAACCCCCCATAGTCCTGGACTCAAACTACTACACCACACTGGATTATCCGCTCCAACCCTAGTCTCCCTCTTAAACACTTTTGCAGCTGTGCTCTTCTCAAACAACAGGCAAAAGCTCCATATACTCAAATTGAAAACCCTAAATGTAATTCATCAACAGCATTCCACTAATCAGCATTTATTACAACACTTTATTTTCTCCCCTGCCCAAAAGCTATTTACTCACACAATAAATCAAACAATATTTTTTATAAAAACCTATGCCATCACAGTGACACACACCTGCTTCTCCAGAAGTAAGGACTTTTAACCTAACACAGTATTCTGAGTCTTTAAGATTGATGATAAAACAGATGCATCTTGTACATCTCCCAAAGATCCGATGTTAGTCTCTCCCAAAATGGTTGTGTGGGACATTCAATTGTTCATGGATCAGATGCTGTGCATGGCAAAAGGTCTCAATTTCAACCAGCCAGAACCATCAGTTTCCAGTCCTGTTCATAGGTGCATCCAGAATCAAGCACCAACTTCAGTATCGCTGCTACGTTCACTCTTTGAGGTTTCTAGGAACTGCTGGTCAGTACTGTTTTCACTTCCTCTGCATCTAGGAAGATAGAGATCTTATATAAGGTACTTAAATCAGGCTGTGATTGGCTTTTTACTAAGCCAGATTCCATCATTGTTGATACTGCTAAGTCAAAGTCATCCCAAAGACAAAACTCAGCACCAGCAGACAAAGGGAAAAGTTGGATGCAATGTCACAAAAAAATTGCTTCTCCATACATATGACTTGTTGAATTAAAAATTGTAAAGGTAAATGGCATGCACATCCAAACATGCAGCTGAGGTATTAATACTGTCAGTCTACATTGCATTCCTTCCAGTGAAATGCATACTTGGACACACACTCAGTTTGATCTGGCAAGTAAAATTTACAGGGAAGCTTTTGTTCACAGAGTTAATTCTGAGCATACTACTGCATCCTATTTCCCAAAACAAAAGTGTATTGTTTGTTGGGCTTGGACAGTGTGCCCTGCCCTATTTCCCCTACACTCAGGTTGAAAGGAAGGAGGACACTTATCTACTTTCAGTCATCCTCTTCCCAATAACTTGTCTACGTTTCTGCTTCCAAGGATAGGAGTTAATATCAAGGCAGTGTAACCATGTACCCCTTGTTTCCAGTGGGGAATTTGCCTGAGTGGAAGTTATTTTGAAAAACACACATTTTTGACAGAGAGAGAAAAATACAGGAACCTGCTTTCATCTCCTCTTTTCCTGCTTCTTAGCATGTCCACATGCTGTATCTCCAGTCAGAAGTTTGAAAAAATTGATGCTTATATCTTTGTTAAAGATAATATTGAAAAGGTACTAGTTTTCTCAATCTTCGTAACTGTAAACCACAAAACTATTCAGTACCTGTGAAAATGAGGATTGTTTAAAAAGCAGGACTGGCCAAAGTATAAGGGACCTTTGTACCTTAAAAAAGAAAAGAGAGTGTGGAGTGAGTTTCTGGAATTCTGGGAAGGTGTGTATAGCCCTTGGACCTCTGGAAGTTGTTCACTCCCGCTTTAAAAGCAGAAAACTTGAATATATTAAGGAGAACCACTGAAAATGCATATGATATTTAAGTTATGTGTTGAGAAGATTGTGAGACTGATGGGAGACAAATAGAAACACTAAGGGCCTTTGCAGACTGCCAGAAATAGTGCAAATTGAGTCCACCTTGAGGGTTAGGGTTAATGCTAGGGAATCATGGGAATTGTTTTTGTTTTGTTTTTTGAGACATTGAGCCTTCTCTGTCAGAGAGCTCTGGTGCCACAATAAAATACAGTTCCCATGATTCCCTAACCCTAACCCTTAAAGTGGACTCAATTTGCACTATTTCTAGCAGTCTGCAAAGGCCCTAAGTACTAGGTACTAATCATGGAGCTTTGAAAAATACTTGGTTAGAGATCAGAAATTGTTGATCCTCCCAGTCAGATCACTGGATAAATTTCTTTAAGTTATTAACAGTGAGAGATGGAAGCATCCAATCATCTGACTATTTTGAAAATGCCTACCCTGACTGCTGGAAATGTGTGTTTTTCAAAATAAAAAAAAATAAATGCAAAAATATCAGGCACATGAAACTGTAGATACCTAAAGATAGCTGGTTGATAATCAGAAACTGAAAAGGTTTTCCTAGTCTCACAGCAGCACAGCTTTATATTTGCTGCTATTATAGAAAAAGTTTGTGAACCCTAATAATACATACAGAGCTTAAATAGTTTTATCATGATAGGCTTCATGAATCAAAACAAGTACTTTTCTAGGTAGCCAATAAAGTTTATATTCACATGTTCTGTGTCTTCTGAAATAAAATGAGGTATAAATTAAGCAGACAGTAAGTACATATGAGTCAGGTGAGATGTAAAAGTAACTGAACCCTTGGTTACACTAACTCAGGTGCTGAAATAATTATGTTGGTTTGTAAGGGAGAGTTTGGCAGGACCCATACTGTAAAAAATGACGTTTGTGAGTTTAAGTTGCCTGGAAATAGCTTATGCCATGATGGTCCCACATCATGTTGTTCCCATAGGTGGGAGACAGAGGAGGGCTTCTCCAGCAAACTCAGTCCACAGACAACTGTATATAGGGAGGATTTCATTCAGATTTTATGCTCCCAAGGCATTTAGGGTTTTCATTGTGATCATCAGGAGTTTGAATTCAGACTGGAGGCATATTGACAGCTGCTTCAAGTCCTTTAAGACTGTGTTTTGTGGTTACTGATCAACAATCTTATTGCAGCATTTTGCACTAGCCGCAGGTTCTGCATTGTCTTTAAGGGCATCTTGATATGAGTGAGCCACTGTGAGTGAGCTCATGACTCAGTTATCAGGAAAAGACTGAACAAAAATGTCCATGTGAAGATAGAACATTGATTTAAAAAATTACTGCTTTTTAAAATTTGCTTTAAAAATCACATAGATTTCTGGAACAATGTTTCTGGGCAGACAAGTCAAAGATATGTAACTTCTTGGATTCATTTACAAACATTATCTATGGCAAATAAAATAAAACAAAAAAACACTTGGGTTTAAACAGAAGAAGCTCATTTTAAACATCAAGTGTGGTGGGAGCAATGTGTTCAACCGAGCCTGCTTTGGTGCCTCAGGACCTGGATGAGTTGCCATCATTGACACAACGATGTATTCTGCAGTGTATCATAAGATTCTATAGTAATCCATCTGATAGCTGAAACTCAACACATGTAACACAGCAATGATCTGGAACATACTAGCAGACCTACCAAATAATGGCTGTGGAAGAAAGAATTACATATTTTAGAATGACCTATTCCAAGTCCAGACTTGATTCACATACTTCTTCACACATGAAGGGTTGATAATGCATCACGTTTGAGTGTCATTTGTTTAATCAGGTTATCTGTTCTTCTTTATCTAGGTTTATGGATTTAGATTAGGATCTAATAACATGTTGGAAATATGTGATAATCTTAAGAGGTTCACAAACTGCTTCTTACTGCAGTATACTCTTCAGATATCCTTTAAAACAAGAAATGCTTACTGCATATATGCAATAGGACTTCTATCTCACTGCTAGTTGAGAATATACTTCCAATCTTCTGATATATAGTTCTTGTTCTTAATGTAGCATATTGAGATTTCTCTTTACTGATTACAAGTACAATGGCTGAGGTGGTGGGAGAGAGCTATTTAGCTTGCCAGGCCACTGGAAATCACATGGCCACCATTTTCTTGTTTCATAAAAATAGCAATAGCAAGTATGTTTCTATATCGCTTATCAGTGAACTAGCACTCCCTAAGTCAGGGGTCGGCAAGGTCCCCTTACCTGGGGCCGGGCTGGGGATCCCCGGGTCTTCCGCGGGCCGATGGTGGTGGTGGTGGAAATGGTGGCGCACGCGCTCATGCACGCGCACGACCCCCGCCAAGCATGGCGCGGCCGCCATTTTGTTTTCCAAAATGGTGGCCACGACTTGTTTGTGCATGTGCAGTACTTAACATGCATATTAATCAGCTGAAGTATTGAAATCTAAGGCCCTTTTGGCTTAGAGGCTATTTTAAATATGATGTACAAAAATGTACAAAATCCACAAAACAGAGATATCTTTATTGGCCAATCAAAATGCACAAAATATATGTTGCAGGCTTTTGAAGCTCCACTGGTTTCTTCATCAGGCAATGGTGTTAAAACCCAAACAGGAGAAAGAAAGAAAAATGACAGTGTTGGGGTCATAAGCCTACATTTTGTCAAGATGTTATAGTTGTGTAGGGGAATTGGACAAACTCAGCTATGGTCTCTCAGTGAATGGTAACTTCATATTTTTGACTTTAAAAATTCCTTCAGGATGTAAAAACAGTATTGTTTTTAGTATTATATAGACCTTGAACACCAATTTAAAATTTAATGGGAGCTAAGAAAATGGTAATATCTTATGCTTCTTTCACATCTAGCACGCCAAAGCACCAATATTCAGATGCTGCTGGTACACAAATGTAAATGTAAATGTGTTAATTAGTGAAGACCAATTAGACTTTTCTCTGTTAGCAGCATTTAATATTGATTACCGTACATGTTTCCTTTGTCCTCATATTCTCTGGCCTTTCAGTCAATATTCACTTGTAAGTAAGATATAAACTGGGGATGGGCAAACCTAATGCTAGAGGCTACAAAGTGTTCAGCATAGGACAAAGCTGCCACTTTGTACTTCTGTCCCTGATGATGATTCCTATGTTACATGATAGATTGTTCTTACATAGTGTTTTGTATCTTGCGATACACTCTTGCTTTATTGCTTATGAGTTTCTGTGCATGCTCTTAATGTTGCATTACCTCATCTGGGTTCACCTTTGCTATAAATCTGTTTTCTTCCCAGCAACTATTCTTGGCTTGGACTGTTGCTTTGTCATCATTAAACAGTAGTGTTTTATCCAGTTTTTTTTTAATGTTTGTGCATATGTGTTGCTGTTCACATTAATTTCCTTTCTATTTGTACCATGCTTTCATCATCCATGAAAATAAGTCCACTTTCTGTCTCATTCATTTTTGTCATATTTTCATGTAGTTATACCACTTTTATAGCTTGTCCTGTGGGGGGAAATACAGGCTGTCTTCCAAAAATGTACAACCTTCAAAATTCTGGTATAGTAGCATTTTTGCTAAAATGAATATTTTTGATAGAAACGACATGTTGCTCACAACAAGCTACTAATTATCTGCATAGTTAATACATATAAGTGCCTCCACACTTTCAGCAGGACT
Organism: Phrynosoma blainvillii; assembly: GCA_026167975.1. NCBI lineage: Eukaryota > Metazoa > Chordata > Lepidosauria > Squamata > Phrynosomatidae > Phrynosoma > Phrynosoma blainvillii. The sequence continues at coordinate 244,628,050 of JANUYF010000004.1, forward strand.
TATATCACTTAGGATCTGAACAGTTGCTTAGGTTCATGCCTAAGGGTCATGATTTAGATTAATGGATTTTTAAAAATTCTAGCTACTAACTTCATGCAAACAGTATATAAAATTCCCTTCATTTCAAAAAGCAGGCTGTGATATGTGGGATGGGGGATGCTGCTTGAAACATGTAAAGTCCCATTGATTATGGAACTAGTTTTACAGTACTTTGGATCCCAGCTGCATTTTTAAAAATTACAGTTAATTAAGAACGAGAAAGGTTATAAAATAAAAGCAGAAACAAAGGAACTCAAGCCATTGTGCTGGTTATTGAAATACTACTGGTGATCGCTGGCATTGAATGCACAAAATTATGTTGACTCGCTTTCAATAGTAATATTAATGGAGTAGATACTAAGACTAGCTAAGTCTACCAGTGAGGGGAAAATGAGATCACAACTATGGAAACATTAATAATGCTCTGGAAATAAAATGTTAAGTGATTTGTCTGTACTTTGAAATGTGAACCTCAAACTTAGTGCACGCTTATGTTTGTGCATTTAAGAGTATATGAGTGATTAAGATAAGGTGATGCAGTGCACTTGGACGGTAATTTTTATTATATGGTAGTGCATAAACAGCAGGGAGGAATTTGATCAAACAGTTCCTTTTCACTTATTTGTAAACTTACAATTGTCTGTCAATATCTTTAAAAAGTGGCAATCTTCTCATTCAGACCAGCTTCTAATGTTTTTTGTCCTTGTGTAATCTCAGAATAACGACAATGAGACGGCACTGCACTGTGCAGCTCAGTATGGACATACGGAAGTGGTGAAGGTTCTCCTGGAGGAGTTGACTGACCCTACAATGCGTAATAACAAGTTTGAGACTCCTCTTGATTTGGCTGCACTCTATGGCAGATTGGAAGTAGTGAAGATGCTGCTCAATGCCCATCCCAATCTATTAAGCTGCAATACTAAGAAACATACACCTTTACATCTGGCAGCTAGAAATGGTCATAAAGCTGTAGTTCATGTTCTCCTGGATGCAGGCATGGATAATAATTATCAGGTATTTTGTATGGGGTGTTATATGTGCATGAATACAATGTTAAATTTCTATAGGTATTTGTTAATGGTATTAGGTCATTTGGAACAGATGCTAAATTTGATGGAACACTAGAACTGTCCTGAAAGTTGGCAACTAGGGGGTCTGTGATACTTAGACCTAAAATTAAGCTACTGGCTGTGCTGAAAGTTAGTTCCAGCTTTGGGGAATACTTGGACAAGATGTTCTGTCAGTTGCTCCTTGTCTTCCTTGTTAAATTCATTACTGATTGCTTAGTGAGATCAAGTGTAGAGGCAGAAACAACAAGGAGGAACAAGAAATCCAGAAGGCTGTAATAATTGGTAATAGGCCCCCAACTTGAGATTTTATTTTATTTTTTAAATCAATGATCCTGTTTCATGACTGTGGCTCTAATATCATTACCAGCTTTTGCATGAAAAATCTTTTCTCATTTCACTGAGTTCACACAATGCCTCTTCACAAATCTGCATACATCTCTTTCACTAAACACTTCAGAGGTTTATAGTTCTATGGTCTTTGACATACATACCCCTGCAATAAATATGCAAAGTTTTCAACTGAATACTTCCAGACTTTCTCTGTTTAGTCCTGTCATGAAGGAAAATATGCAAGACCCTTGTTTAGACTAGAAGTCTAGTTTTTCTAGCAGGCCTTCCCAGAATAATCTCCCAGCTCCCCAAGTCACTCCCCTAGCCGCCACTGCCTGTTTTTATGCCTGTTTAATGGCCTTTGTATGATGTGTTGGTTTTACTTTGATTGTTTTAATATTGTCTTAGTTTAATCTATTTTTAAGTGGTGGGGGGTGGGGGGGAGTAATTTGATTGATGTGTTTTACTTTGTATCATTTTAACTTGTTGTATGCCACCCCAGTTGCTTAGCAGAGGGGCGGGTTAAAAATAAAATTTATTATTATTATTATTATTATTATTATTATTATTATTATAACAACGTAATTCACAGTGATCACTGCTTAACTTTAGCACTACATTCTCAGTCCTGGCTTTAAAAAGCCAGGAAAATATTGCAGTTCATGGGTGAAAAAGCAGGTGGCTTCTCTTTGTGGCATGAGTCCTTGTGTATGTGCAAGGATGTTCTCTGGATTCTCAGTTTGGCCTATTCTATTTTTGATTTACAGACTGAAAAAGGCAGTGCTTTGCACGAGGCTGCTTTGTTTGGCAAAACAGATGTGGTCCAGATACTGTTAGCTGCAGGTGAGAATCTTTCTGAATATATTAGGCACATCTTTCTTTGTTACTAATGTCCAGTTGCCTAAGCACAATTCCTAAGAATGATCAGTATAAACCCTGATTTAATGTTTGTATTTAGATTTTTGGAGGAAGTGATTTCTTGAGGATTCCTTCTGTCTTCATCAGTCTTTCTTTAACTTGCTCTCTGTGCCCTGCTTGGTAATAGTATAACACATGTTACAATGTTAATAAAACTAAACAAAACTTACTAGAACCTTATGCTTGTTTAATCCTAGGCAATATAAATCAAACTTGGTGAGGTTTTCAATATAACAAATGTAACAATGTTAATAAAAGCAAAACATAACTTATTAGAAACATACGTTTAATTCTCGGCAATATAAACCAATTAAAACAGACAAGTCTTGCATTTCCAAAAGAAGTTTGCCCTTAGATACATGTCTGGGGAAAGGAAGAGTTATCATTTTGGACTGACCCTCAGAACACCCATTTTCTATATGCTTGCCTGAATGTTGGTCATGAAAAGAATTATTAAGAGAGTGTCTTGAGCAGATCCAAAAACTGTACGATAGGGTGCACACGTTATTTATTTCAGGATAGTTCCATTCATGTTATGTCAGAAGAACTAAAATTTTATTATACTCAAAGCTTATTCCACAATAATGTTGTTGATCTTCATGGTGACAGAAGATTCCCCCCACCCTTTACTGGGTATTTGTGCAAAATGTTACCTTGTTTGTCATAGTCATAATATTCCCAATCTCAAAATCATAATTTGGCAGATAGAAGTCTGCATGCTGTAGGATTGTAGAACTCTTCTCCCCTTTCTCATTAGTAGTTTATTTTCACCATAGCTGAGTGCTATCTTCACATCCAAATTCAACTACAGTTAAGACACACTAAGTTTAGCTATTTCTTTTTGCTTTCAGTAGCCATGCTTTTTTTTTTTATAAAGCCACATTTCTGTATAAATATATCTTTAACTCATTATGTTTGTATCTAAGGCATTGATGTGAATATAAAGGATAACAGAGGTCTGACTGCTTTGGAAATTGTGAGGGAGCTTCCATCACAGAAAAGCCAACAAATAGCATCTTTGATTGAAGGTAAACAATGTAAAATATAAAGGGAGGGCAGTTTAAATATTTGAATAGAATTTAATTAGTTAATATTGAATAGAAACCAAGTTATTGTACACATTTGTGTGCACACATACACAAACACACAAACATATATGGTACATTTTGCAGTGCCTTAATTCCCCAATGTGTTGGGAAGCTTAAGAGCTGTAATATGAATATGTATTATAAATATTTAAAAGAATATACTATTAGTAATATTGTTAGCTTAAAAGATTCCTAACTTGATTCTTAATCTCAATTTTATTTTACTTATTTTCAGTTTGGTTTTGGTGTAATAAATCTCTATTTACAGGATGCTACATGTAATGTAAGAATAGTAAGATACAAGACAACATTATTTAGACAGTAGCAGAGGAAGAGTTTTGATAGAGACAGTTGATTTTTTTTAACATGTGAGTCATTTGAAGTTCAGCAGCGTTAAAATGGTTTTTAAATCTTGTTTGAATGATTGAGTAACAGAGAATAGGTGTAAATTCATTGGGTTTGTATTCCCAAACTGAGGACTCACCAGAGAGATGGGTCCTTCCTTTTTTACAGTTGCAGCACTATTGTTTGCGTCGCCATTATTAGCTAATGTCATTACTGAGGGAAGAAGGATGTTCTAAGCATTTCCTCTTGGACATCATCTGAAAATTAGTGTTGCCTTTTGTCACCTGGGTATAATAAGCCCGTATAATATATCTCATCCAATATTGCCCCAATGGAGCAAATTTGCAGAACTGGGATTCCCTTGCCTTGCCTTCCTTGGCAATACACTGATCTCCACAGATGCTATACAGAAAGTCAGTAGTAGTTCCTGGATCAAATGAGCTGTGGTGTAACGGGCTGAAATGGGAAAGCCTAATCCTTTACAATCTGGTGGGGACAGCTTCCATCAATAGAGGTTCTGCCTGCTAGTGAGTTAATTACAATCCACAATTGCTTGGATCTGAGAGTTCACTGATCAGACCTTAAGTGAATGAATTAAATAGCCAGTTTCGCTCATTGTAAAACTTGTACAACAATACTGTTTGTGCTGCTTCTGTATATTCTTTGTTCCAACTTCTAGCTCACCCTTTTTATTGTTCAGAGTGCACAACAGGGAAGAAAGCAGCTAAAGTTGAAGAGAAGACCGCACCAGCATCAGCTACTTCTACTGAATCTTCAGTTCAGTTACCCCAAGGTAAAAATCTATTAGAAAAGAAAGAACTTAATTTTGTTAAGTGATAAAAAAATACAGGGTAGGTACAGCAAAGATAGGGGAGAATTATTAAAAATAGTTTTATTGACCTTTTGATAGGTTATAGAAAAACAAAATATTCAATATTTCAGACTAAGAAATCTTTGTCTATATGGATGGCAGTATCTATAAATCCAAGTAAGGTGGATTTTACTTTATTTTTACACCCAATAACAATATGGCTTTGTTGGATAAATAGTTGATATGAAGAAAGAGAACAAAGTAAAATAGATACAGGATATGGGCAGATGTTGCTTTAGGCATTTTGGTCCTGAACCATCTAAGTGCATATAAGTAACCACCAACAATTTCTATAGGGTTCTTATATTGAGCCAGCATCCAATGAACTTACTTCAAGACTGCTGAATTTCCAATGAAATAATGCAGTTAAAATTCTTTCAGATAGTCCCTTACAAGTTTCTGTTTCCAAACTGCTGTCATTATATAATGCATTATTTGGACAGACAACTTGTCCAGTAAAGGGCTACAGCTAACATACTGGCCTAAAGTCATTCTTTACCCATGAAATCACCAGATCTTCATTTGACAAAGCCGTGATAAAAGAGCAGTTTGTGAACATGATCCTTCAGTGGGACTACAACATGTCCAGAATCAGTTGAATTCCTTTTAATTGAACTAGGACCATCCACTTACAAAATGAAAATAGACTCATTTTGTTGAAATTGAGCTTTTTTTTTTTTTTTTTTTTTTGGTTCTCTTCTAACTCTTTAGCAGGTTCAGGTATTAGGACAGTGCCTGATTTTCATTGTCTGACTTAGATGATAAGGAGATCTAGAGCTGGCTATCATACTGATAGTATCTCAGTGCAAATCCCTTATTGATCTCTCTCAGCAGCTTCATAAAGATTTTAAAAATCTTGAGGACAACGTAAAATCCTATGGATCTCATAACAAAGATGCTATGAGGCTGAGTAGTAGCTACCCTCTAGAAATGACCAGCAAGAAGAAGTATAACAACCATGCCACATGCCCCCGAGTTAACAAGCTAGAAGGATGTATGGTCAATGACATCAAAATTCCCAAACTGCTTTGGGGGATCAGCAGGAATACATAATGAATAGATGGCAGAAGGATGGCTTTGCAAAGCATAAATCTGTTTTACTCACTTTTTAATGAACTTTTTGTCAAAGACATCCTTTAATCTAATTGATGGAAATATACATTCCTAAAAAAAAAAAAAAAGTGTGTGGTCTCTGTATATCACAAAAATTAGTCTGGAAAGTTTACAGAGACTTATCTGGAATGTTCTACAGATAAATAACTCTAGCAGGAATCCCATCCTTTCCTACATACTGTGCATGTTCCTGTAAGCAAAAGTTACTCTCCCCTTAGTTCCATGGTCTACTGAGAGAATAAGACTTCCTGGACCTAAAAAGGGGAGGAGGGAGGGAAAACCACAGTTACAGGTAACCAACCTGTTCATTCTTGGAATTTTCTTTGAGCTTTTTTAAAAAAAACATTTTACAAGGTTTCATTCATAAATCAAGTACAGTTAGGAAAGTATATTTAACTGTGATTTGTACTTTGATTTGTGCTGTTTGTCATTGTACTAAATTGCATGATGCGTGTAATTTAGTGTTATTAAATTTGTAACATCTCTTATACATAGTCTTAAGATGCTTCCCCAACTGTTCAGGGAGGAGTGAAATAATCCTGTATGGTTTCTTAGAAATAGTGGATTCGACCTTTTGTTTTTAGAGAAGAAAAGAGGCTCTGACCACTGTTTGGTATAGCAAAATACTTACTCTGAAATCAAATTGATTGCAGCTGTTGATGATTTGTAAACATTTGCTCTCTCTAGGAAATGTGGAAAAAGCAGTGACAGAACTGATAATAGATTTTGATGGGAAGCCTGAGGAATGCCCATATGAAGTCTTGTACAATGCAACATCTTGCCATTCTTTGGACAGCCTGGCAAGTGGAAGATCTTCAGACAGAGACTCAGTGAACAGGGAGGCGGAGATGACCAGTGTTAGAGTGAGGCCTGTATGTAGCCCGATGTGTGTTGTCTTTTCCCTTTTTATGGAAATTAGTCTGGGATATATCACCAGGCCTGTGCACTCTCCACAACTGCAGTAAGTTGATAGCCCAGCCAATATAGTTTGGAAATAATATTAAATAATTGCAAGAAGCTTGGATTACTGAGCAACTGGAAACTGCTCCCTGCTGCATGTGCTATGCGTGATGTTCACTGAGAGCTCTTAAGCATTATACAGTTGTCCCTCCAAGCTTGCAGCTTTGACTTTTGCAGATTTGATTATTTGCGGTTTTGATTAGTACATTCTCTCTAGGATCTCTAGCCCCTCCAGTGCAACTCTGCCAGAAGTTGATCATAGAGTTGTGCTAGAGGACCTAGAAGTTCTTAGAGAAAACATTTCTCTAGGCATTTATAGGGCCTCCATTGTGATTCTGTGATCAACTCCAGAGTTGTACTGGAAGACCCAGAGATTCCTAGACAAGTGTTCTCTTAGGTAAAAGACTAGTGTTTTTTTATTTGCGGTTTTCCCACATTCATGGGGGTCCTCACCCCTAATCCCAGCGAATGTGGAGGGACCACTTAAATTTCATATGATGTCTGGCTGAATTTTGTTAAAAAATTATTCTATACTTGTATATTTGGCTATGAGAAGTATTAGTTGTAATTCATCTCTTCATGTTACTAATATTATTCACTCAGTGACAAGGAAATGTGCTTGTCTAGAGCATGATCTCCATTTAATTGTTTTTTTATTCAGCCTTATTTCATCAAAGAACAAATTTCTGTATTGCAAGCATTTTGAGTGCAAGACTTGTTTGCTACAGTATTAGTTTGTGATTTTAATTTGACAGCAAATCAAATTGAAGCCTGTGGATGGAATCCAGTAGGGGGAGCTTTCAGGCTTATAAAATAACTCATTCACCTCAGTAAGATTTCCAAAAGAAGATCAGTCTAGCTTAAAAGAATCTGCTTATGCTGTGCCTAATAATCTGCACTGTTTGTTCTGTGGAAGAGATAATATTGCACTTGTAAAGCATGCTACCTTGGATCCAACATCTCTGGCTGAATAGCTTCATAGAAAACATTTTAATTGTACATATGTAATATTGAAACAGAGGAAAAGAAGCAAAATCCAAAAGCTGACTGGTGAGAGCATTGCTGCAGTATCATAATAAGAGAGTATGACGTATTAGCTATTAAGGCAAGGATCTGATGGCTGTCTCATCATCATCATCATCATCATCATCATCATCATCATTTATATTTCCTGCCTCTCCCTACGGATCGAGGCGGGATTACAGAATAAAAATGAATACAGTGTATAAAATACAAGCAATAAAATAGTAAAGTCAAAACAACAATAATAAATTCTAAGAAAATATAATATAATATAATATATAAAAATAAAATAAAATAAAATAGTCAATCATCATCAGAGCCTAAAAATCCAGAAGATCAGATGGATAGACCCGCCGGAAGAGCTCCGTCTTAAGTGCCTTCTTAAAGGCATCTAGTGTAGTGATAAGATGGATCTCCTCTGGCAGGCCGTTCCATAATCTGGGGGCTGTGGCTGTGAATGATCTATGGGAAGTAGAGTTTGATCTGGTTTTGTGGTGATCTAATAAATACTTCTCAGATGTTCTGATAGTGCGGGGCGGATTATGTGGGGAGAAGCGTTCCTTCAAGTAACTCGGGCTCAAGCCATGTAGGGCTTTAAAAGTAATAACCAACACTTTGTACTGTGCCCAGAAGCTAATATTACAAGCAGACTGAGTAGTTCACAATCATGCCATGAGCTAAAGCTGAAATTGGTCATTTCTCTAGATGGATAGACTGTCTTTTTGTCAGACAGGCCCAGGTTAGTTAGATGAAATGAAGGTAAAAAGAAAGTTGAGAAAGAGGCAAGGCAAAACAGAGATAAGGCATAGATGAAGATAGGTCTGTAACTTGGAACATTATAACAGAATCTTCTTGCTCATATCAGCGAGCAAGCCTAATCTGAGAGGGAATACATCATATAACTTGTTTTGCCATGTTAAAGGGCTTCCTTGATAGTTGCCTGGTTTCCTTACAATAATGGTTCAGCCTAAAATTAGGCCTATTACATTAAAAATATTAAACTTGGCATGTCTGGACATGGACCCATACAAAAATTTGAAAATTTAGCCCATGAACAATGCTTCCCCCATGGGTGAAGCAGGAGACTGGCAAAAAGACTGTTCTGCCCCTTTGACCATGAGTATAGACAAAACAAAGCTTGCCACATGAGGAGTTATGCTGAATGTGATTTTTAGCACTCCAGCCATTCAGTTACAAAGTGTTGCAGACTGGGCTAAGAAGGCAGAAGTAGCTCTTAATGGTAACCCAAGTGGATAATTTTTAGCCAGGCCCAGGAGAGGTGCTATAAGCTTATATATACTGTAAGTGTAAGAAGAAATTCAACTCCAGCAGTGACATATACTGCACAGTGAATTTCTATATGTGTGTGTTGTGTGCCTTCAAGTCTGTTTTTGACTTATGGCGAACCTAAGGAGAACCTATCATTGTTCAGAGGAGGTTTGCCATTGCTTTCCCCTGAGCCTGCGAGAGTGTGACTTGCCCAAGGTGGGTTTCATGGCCGAGTGGGGAATCTTGGTCCTCAGAGTTGTAGTCCAAAACTCAAGCCACTGTGCCACTCTGGCTCTTGTGGATAAACAGAGCAAATAGCTAGGTTTCCAATAAAATAGGTACGTGTCCATATGCCTAATGCAGTGTCATTTTGCATAAATAACAATGTTTGCACATTTACCTGGGCTTTTTAATGCCTGGGATTAATATAGTTGAGGGATAGAGATAAAATATGTTTAATAATAGTATATTGTATTTTTAAACAATATTTTCTGGCAAGCCACTTAACGTGTGTGTGTATATATGTATGTACTCAAAGAGGTTGATAAGATCTCATATTTCTTTGTGAACATTAACATGCTTCATTTTCTATTTTCTGTTTTATTTATATGCATTGAATTTAATTTGATGTCTAATTGGAATAGGACACTATAATCACCATCAAAAATATTTTCTGAAGGTACAAAATAGTTATTTATAACTGAAAAGTATAAAAGTGAAAACTCACTTATTCTAAACTTCAAATAGATGTAAACAGGGATCCCTATTAGAAAATGTTTAGCTATTATTAATTACTGCATGTCTATGCCAAGTTTGATGCTTTTAATCCAAAGTGCCCAATTGTTTTTAAAAATTGCTTAACCACTACAATAAGAAGTTTCTTTTCATTTAGTCTCAGAACTGAGTATTTGATTCTGTTTGTCTTTGTGCTGTAGACTACATGGTGGGTTGAAATTGGAAACCTGAATCCTGCCTATCCTGCAGTAAAGCGTTACTTCTGCACTCACATATAGACATGTTACATATTTTGAGTATATTCAATGCCAGTTGCCCAAAACTGATTATTGAATTCAGTTAGATAGTGCATCATAATGAACATCTTCCAGCAATAATGCCATGACAGACATCACAAGATAGCTAATAGTGGGGCTGTATATGCCAAATAGTTAGTATACTGCAATATTTCTGTAGTGAGTTTCTGTGACTTGAAAATCACTGTATCAAAGTCTAGCTTTAACAATAATAGACAACATTAAGCTTAAAACACCCCTAAAAACATTACAGTGCCATCAGAAAAATACTAAAAGCCCAAATGCCTATCCTCTCTGTTAGCATGATTATAGCAAGTACATTTGTTCTTGCTTCCAAAAAGATTTGAAATTTTGAAGTAAATGTCATGCAAGGCTGTGATTTTTGGTTTTCTCTACTCCAGAGAGAACGCCCACCTCCTCCTGCGAAGCCTCCCCCTGATGAAGAGGAAGAACATGTAGAAAAGAAGCAGAGTGCATCCTCTAAAGTAAGAGTGTTATTCCCCCATTGTGTTGCAATTAAAGCAATGTTTTAAAATTCTTTATTGTTTTTAGAAAAGACAGATCTGTACTTATATGTTTATGAAAATTACCAATTCCAAGTTTGCCCATAGCATCTGTATCTTCAATTCTCTGGATGGTTCATGGAATTAATCCATCTGCCATAATGCTTTTTTATATTTCTCTTGTTCTTCTTAAGCAATTCTTTTTTGAAGAAAAAGTTACTCTTGGGTTCCTTACTGTAAACTCTCTAAAAGCTGTGCTGTTTGTATATAATAGGAGCCATGAGTTTTCCACTATGAGAAAGTCATCCATGCCATGTCAGTCATCTACTTTGAAGCCTATGAGAAGCAGATTTAAAGCTCTTATTTCCTGTGAGCCATGGTTGCCTTTGATATCTCAGATTATGAAAAATTTCTTTAGGCCAGAAATGTGAAATGTCTGCCTTGTGGACTGAATGCACCCTCCCCATCAATTATTTTATTATACTCGCCCCTCCATTTTTGCGGACTTGAAGCCCGCAGTCTTGATTCTTTGCGGAGGGGCGAGCTCCATTGGATAAAATGGCAAGCACACAGGAGCGTGCATAGGAGTGCACGGCCATTCAAGCCAATGGGGCTTGAATATTGGTGAGTTTCTGTTTTTGCAGGGGTGTGTGTCCAGAACGGATCCCACACGAAAACGGAGGGGCAAGTGTACTTTGTTTTTAATAGCCTGAAAAAGCTATCCCCAATTCCTCTAGGAGTGATTGGGGACAGTTTTGCCCCTCCCATCCTGTTTTAGGCTAAGGAGGGATGTGATTTCTATGTGATGATTGAGAAAAAGGGCCTGTCTTGAGGCTAAAACAAAGGGACTGAAATAGTAAAATTGCTCCTATGGTCCCAGCTGGTAGCAGTGGGACATGGAGGAAATGTGGTTCTCCAAGTCTAGTGGGAAGAGTTCTGTTTGCAATCTTCAGACCCAAGGTAGTTGCCCATCCCTGGTTTAAGCTGTGGTTAGTGAGAACACATCACTGTCAAATTTTAAAATGAAGTCCTGGCTTTATTTTAAGCTACAGGTTAAACAACCTATAGTCCCTGTACTTTCAACATAACATTATTATGACTAAATAATGATCAAAATTGGATTCTACTTGTGGGCATGAAAGAGGAAAGGGCAGAACATGCACCAGAGGTTCATCACAATCCATTTTCATAACAAGAATTTCTTAAACTGAACCACTCCAGTATAGGTTATGTACTTTGTTAAGTCTTGGAAACTTCCTGAGAATGTTACAATTTGTGATTCAAAACGAATGCAAGATACATGCCATTTCTTTCATCCCATTTTTTTTTCCTATCTTGATAGTTGGGACTTAGCAAAGAATTTGGAAATATCCTGCAGTTGGAGTGGTATGGTGGAATGCCACCAGCAAAAGAAGGATTTAGAAGAAATTGGTGTATGTCTTTTTGAATGAGAGGGAAATGGCATTGAGGTGCTTGAAGGGCTATAGTAATGGCAGAAATGGTAATAGTTGGCCTGTTTGAGGAGAGAGTCAGTGTAACATCGCACATTATATTTTGACTATTCTATCTGAGACATTAATTTTCCATGGACAATATGAGGAAATGACCATGGGTCTGCTATCTGATGATAGATTATGGCCTGACTGCATCTGCCATGTGAACTTTGTCTTTGGTCTGATCAGGGCTTAGTCACCAAGAGAAAGAGTCGAGGAAGCATAGCTGATGAAGAAGAGGAGCATCCTTATGAGCTGCTGCTAACAGCAGAAACTAAAAAACATAATGCGGTAGACAAAAAAACAAAAGGTAAGAGCTTACTGCAAAAATATGTAGACAATATATACTGGATCAAAGTGAGCAGCCCCCAAATTACCTGCTTTTTCTTAGGATGAATTATCAGAAGGCTTGGTGTATTTTATGATAGCTGTCTTAAATCGTATTTGTAAGATTCCATTTAAAATGTTCTTGCTTTGCTATCTCACTGGGGTGATAGAGTAATACGTCATTCTTGGGATGGCAGTTGGGGCAATCCACCATGTTTGGGTTTATCCCCACATGCCAGCCCAATCAAGCAGGAGTCAAAGTTCTTTTCCTGTTACAACTGTCGAGACACCCCTTAGAGTTGCCATAACTTAGAGCACATTAGAGTTGCCATATGTCAGAAATTACTTTGATGGCACACACCATCAATAAAGTAGAGGTCAACCATCCAATCGATATTCCATACTAAATCCTTCTCACCTGCAGAAGCCCAACTGATCTGTCTTGGATGTCAGTTGACAAACCGGTGCACTGTAATTGTGTTGTGAAGAATTACCAAACTTGCAGTTTTCCCCTTCAAGACAGAGTTTACATGAATGTGCTTCATATTTTCTATTTTTCATTTGTGTAGCCATAATGATAAAAGGCAAAATACCATAAGTTGGAAATTACTTGAAGGCACACAACAACAACAACAAAATATGCAAAACATCTTTAATTAGAAAAATGAAAATGGAAGTTACTTGGCTTGTGTCAAAACATAGAAATAACTGGATGAAATAGGATTGGAAGACAGACTCTGTATTTAACTATTAATAGAGGAGATATTGCTGCTTAGTGTAGCAAAATATAAAATAAAAATAAACATGCAGCAATCTCTTGAGAAATAACCAGTTTGCCATGTCTTCATACGAAAACAGTTACAGTTCAAATGAAAAAAAAAAAAAAAAAAAAAGGAAACAGCATTACTACAAAGGGTACATCTTAACTGACCAAATAGTCTTTCTGGTGTCACAGCATTTGTACCTTTAAATTTGTTTTATATTACTTCTGGGAGGTAGAGGGTTCTAAATTAGACTTAAACAAAGAACTGTTTCCAAGAGATACAGCGTCACTGAGAGAAATTGTGCCAATTCAATCAAAAACTCAGACTGAATGGATATCTGTATGGATATTTCCCAAGCTCTGATTCTGTAATTCTGATAGCAGTGTCCTATCTATATGCACTGCACATACTCATTAAACAGTATGCTTATCATATTCCCCTTGTACAGAGGGTATTTCTCTGTGTGAAGAAGGCTTGAACTATTTTGGAAAATCTTACATAATTGGCTGAAAAATAGTTTCTTAGGAACATATGACCTTTTACATCTTGCTTTGTTAGATCACTGGCCCATCTACATTTGGTACTGTATTGACTAGTTCACTTCTCCATATCTCCAAGGTTTCAGATGGATTTTTTCTAAGCCTTGGAGATATGAGAGGATACCAGGAATTCAGTATGGGAGCATCTACATTCAGAGCATGAATTCTACCATTGAGCTGTGATACCACTGGGTGACCCTGGGCAAGTCACACATTCTCAGTCTCAGAGGAAGACAAAGGCAAATCTGAACAAATCTTGATAAGAAAGCCCTGTGACAGGTTTGCCCTAGGGTTGCTGCAAGTTGGAAACAGTTTGAAGGCACAAAAAATGGCACATAGTAACCTTGTGTTGTGATCTGTGTCCTCAGAGTTGATAGTTTACTCCAGATATGAATTGTGATGGGTGGCTACACAAATTTTACTTTGTTTTCCTATTAAGTATGCCACACTTCTTTATGCAGTGCATTGCTGACCATGGGATGCTGGACCAGTTGAACCACTTTGATATGGGGGGGGGGGGGGACAAAGATGTTAATCATGCTGCCAGGAATTTCAAAAAAAGTAGTAAATTGAATATAAGAAAATGCCATGCTCACCACAGTCTAAAATTCTAATTGACTAAGGACAGGTATTTGTAGTGTAAACATCAAATATTTTTATTTTAAAAATCTTAGGTGAATCATCATCAGGTGCTGCCAGCGGTGTCCAGCCACAGGTAGGACAAACCAGATCTTTTACAAGCATTCAAGTTAAATAGAATGCAAATAAATATTTGGCTTGAGGGAAACAATTATATATAATTTTTACTTCATTGTTCAGGAGACCTTTCTAAAATGATACACAGATGATACTTACAAGTTCCTAAAGTTTTTCAGAATGGGATTAAATAGTAAGGGCACTGTACATGCTAGAAATGTAGTAAGGGAAATGCCTATCATATCTGTGTATATTGTGTTTGCCTAATTGGGGGGGAAAACCATTACAATAGATAATTGTTTGTTATTTGAATTTTATTTAATATGTCACTTGAAGAACAGGTTAAGAAAAATACTGTGTATTAATTGTAGCTGAGGTTAAGATTACTCTATTTCTTTTCCATTGTAAAGAAATAATGTATTAACAAAATGTTGAAATTATTTAATGGTCAATTGAGCACAAAAGGTGAGGGGAGACGTTGTTTAAACAATCCAATTTATTGGAATGAGAGAGAGTAACAAAATATTAACTCTTTAACAGCTTGTAGAAGAGTTGTAATTCAGAAATAACTTGAAGGCACATAACCACAAAATAGCTGGACAACTATATACAGTGTTCACATGATACTGACTAAAAACCCCAAAAGAAGAAAACAAATGTTTATATTACGGTACCTTAAATATTGGCAGGTTTTAGCAAATTTTATCTTCTTTTTAGAAAATATTTAAACCTCTATAATCCTATTTCTTAAAAGATTCCTTTTTGTAGTACAAT
Source organism: Phrynosoma blainvillii (assembly GCA_026167975.1). Taxonomy (NCBI): domain Eukaryota; kingdom Metazoa; phylum Chordata; class Lepidosauria; order Squamata; family Phrynosomatidae; genus Phrynosoma; species Phrynosoma blainvillii. The sequence continues at coordinate 244,643,203 of JANUYF010000004.1, forward strand.
GCCATTCTTAGGCTGCTCCAAATACTTCTCTTAGTGATCTATGCTAATTGAAAGCCTTATTAAATTGTATAATGAGATGTGTTTCAAAAAGAGCTTTCCTGTCACTTCCGATTGTTACAGCAATTGGTTAAATACAGCTATGTCATTTTCTCTTGCCAGTTCTTTGTCAGTGACAATAAAATTCTGGATTTTCACAGTATAATAGACTGTTTTAATTAATTTGAATATCCAACTCATTTCTGTGCGCGATACGCAGTTAAAATTAAAAACGATTGTACAAAGGTTAGAAAAACAGTAACATGCATAAGTGGGGAATATAATTGACTGCTTTCTGTGAATGGCTTAGCTGATGTGTAGCAAGGGTTCATTGAGATGCTGTGGAGTGCTGACATCCGTAAAAGAGGAACAGTTTACTAAGAGCTGCTTAGACAAATTCTAATATTTCCCTAAATATCCCCTAAAGCTCCCAGCTGCATGGCCTCAGCTTGCCCAGTGGCTCTGACACCAGGGCATCCCCGTTTCCAGAAAGGTGGGATAATATATATTGAGTAAGAGACTACGAGAATGGACAAATCAGAGAGTTGCAAAAGTGGGCAGATAAGAGAGAAAAAAGCCCATTAGGAAGAAAACAGTGATGGGCCCAATGCTAGTTTTCAGAATTCTGTGGGATTGGAAGATGTATAGGAAGTAGCATTGTTCTATTATTTTTTTAGAAGCACAGACTCTCTTTAAGGAGAGCTCTTCCAGAGAGCAGTACTTTTCCTACTGGGCATAATGTGTTTCTGTAAATTATAAAGATATTATAATTTTTACATGATGTTAATACGTTTTACAAAAAGAAGCAACTGCAAGACCAAGTATTGGACATATATAGATCAGTCGTCTGGTAGAACTAGTGTATGTCTTGAGATTCTAAATCAAGGGTGCAAAATGTAATGTTTTCAGATTGCAACTCCCAGTTGTTAGTCCCAACTAGAATAGCCTCTTTAATTCACTAGAATATATGTGAGTGTTGATGTACCAAGTTGCATGTTACAATTATAGGCCATAATTTGTATCATTTGAAAATTTTCTTCTCATGTCTTAAAAGTTTTTGTGGAAATTGCTATGGTAAGAAAAATACACAGGCACCATCTGAATTATCAAGATGAGCACAGTCAAGAACTAGGGCTTCAGTGTTTCCCTCAGGTGTTTCCTTTTCCTCTAATCGTTTATCTAATTCAGCATTGTAATCTTTTTCTTTTTTCCTTCAATTTTTCTTCTAGTTTCTACTTACACAAAATCATATTGCAATCTTGGAAGCAGGGTATAAAGAGAATATGTTCAGTTATAATTAAATTGTTTTGTTTGGGTTATAAAATTTGAGGCCTTGGTTTGATTGACATTGAAATTTAAATAATACAAGATCCCTTTGCAGGCTTGGCCACGAAAAGGTCCATCTTCCCAAGATGGCCAGTGGCCACTCAGTTGCCAAGCTTCTTCTGAGTTTTCTTCTAGCCATTCTGAGCAATATCAAAGTCCTGAACCTCAATTGGTGGAGATGCCAAAAGGTAGGTATTTATTGGAAGTTATTCCAAGTCATTCCAACTTCACAGAAATATATATAGGAAAATGGGTCTTTGCTCCCCCCCCCCGCATTTTCCAAGTTATAATTTGGACTGTTAAATAAAGAACATGTCTGAAATACTCACAAATTCCTCTCACAAGACTTTGCTCGTGTGCCAGAGGATATTTTTGTGTTTGCAGTGTTGCTTTGAGGAGATGGAAAGCACAGCCACTGTTTCATTTGAACAGTGACCCCATTGTTGGTCTTCCTCACTGGCTTTGGGACAGTCAAATGTTCCACTGTGCAGCACACACTGTCAGCTGCTTTTCCACCCCTGTGATACTAGTTCTGCTAAATGTTAGCTCTATGCAGATGCCATGTGAAGCCGAATTGCTGAGCCCTTATGTGAGAGGTAAGGTAGTCAGGCATTCTGCACTTTGCCATAGGTCAGAGGCAAGAAAAGATGGTTAAATTGATAACTGTGAATTGCAGTATCCCATCAAATTTTTCTTTGGCAAAACTTGTGATGATGGGGTATTATATGTAAAATAAACAGAAATGCTAAGGAACCAGTATAAAAGTTCATTAATTTCAGAAAGCTGGACTTTTTTCTGTTTTGCATACACTAGTATGTCTGTCACTCGGCACAGCTGAGCCAGATCTAAGCACTTTTAATTTGTTTTCATTTGAGGAGAGTTAAGCATGGTGGAAGTCAATGGGAATTTGACTGGATTAATCCCCCTCAATCAAAAACACTTGACATTCATCTGAAGTCTTCAATGTCTCCTCTCCTCTGCACTTCCCTGTCCCCAAACATGCATAAGGTTTTAAAACCACTTTTTCTGGTTGTTAAATATAGTTAGTAGAAATAAGCTTCCTTTTCTTAATAATTAAGAAAGGGAGATTTTAAGTAATGTGATATTGTAGAATGCTGGATAGCTTTGAGTTTTACCTGTAGTAAATATTGGGAAATGTTTTTAGGACAGTTGTTCAAAATGTTTGTTTACAACAAGCTTTTCACTTAATATAAGTCAATTATTCATGCTTTAACCAAGTCCTGGTATTTGATACAACATATTAAAACAAGTCTAATTATAGTGTCACATTTTAACAGCAATTCATATTGCAAGCAGATTATTGCAGCCATAGAGCAGATCACTTTATGTAGAGAAATGAGTTAAAAGCAGCAAGGTTTTGTAAGAGTTAACCTTTTTGTGAAGCCCTTGTTTCTCTTCCATAAGGAGGTGAGTTCATGCCACTAGGGAAGGAAGCAGCTGTAGGGAGGAGGGGGGAATGTTTTCAAACTTGCAGGTTGTTTGCAGCTCTTCCCCCCACACCCAGTGCTCTGTGCCAAGGGTAGGGAGCGCTGCTCTAAATAACACTTTGGCCTTTATGGAAATATCTTGTGTTCCAGGAGTCTCAGCCTGCCCCTCTCTGCAGAGTATAGTTAGCACTTCTCCAAACCTTATATAGCAAGGACTGATTGTTAGTGTTAACAGGAATAAAATGAAACGGGGCGGGCTGCCAGATTGCATAAATCAGGCCAGTGTTTGGAATTTCATAAATGCTCTGACTTCGGGTACAATCTGAACGCTCTGAACAATACTGAACTGTTCTTTCTTATTTCTCCCTCTCTTCAAAGGGGGGGGGGGTAGAGAGTGTAACTCCTACTCATCTTGACTTTCGTGTTGTGTGTTCATTTTTTGGTTTTTTTGTCCTTTCGAAGACCAAAGCAGGAGCAGCAGTAACCACAGCCAAGCAGATGCTCAGGACATCCCAGTATTGGATCAATTCTCAGGTCTGCTACATGGTTCTTCTCCGGTGTGTGAAATAAATGAGGACCCTTTCAGGCTCATTTCTGCTGTGGGCAAAGGAGGTACAGAGCGGACTGCTATGCAGCTGGAAGATGTTGAGGCATCTGAATCAGTACAGACTAGCACGGCAGAACAAAATAAAGTGGTCTATTCAACCATCCGTCATAGCTGTGACAAGTTGGACCCTGAAACTTTAGCACATCCTCATTTGCCACAGCACCCTGGTGGTGCTGAGGAAGGAGACAAGAGCAGTGTTGTGAGCAGAGCTCATCCAGGAGGCAAGCCCAGAGCAGAACTCAAACTTAGCCGTAGCTTGTCAAAATCAGACTCTGACCTTTTGACCACTTCACCAACTGAAGACGACACTATGGGGAGCAGAAGTGAATCCCTTTCCAATTGTAGTGCTGGGAAAAAAAGACTTGAGAAATCACCTTCATTTGCTTCAGAGTGGGATGAGGTGAGGCTGGCTTTGCCTTTATAAAGCTGTTTTCAATTAATTAACTATTACTGCATGAGTTGAACAATAAGTTGTTTTCAGGGGGGGATAGTTTTGAAACTTGTTTTTTGTCCTATCTCTACTTTAGTTTGGTTGATAATTGAAATGACCATTATAAGTTAAACTAATAGTTTTGAACTTAGTTACTGAAGAATTGAGGGTAAACAAATTTTACTAGTTAAAATTAGGGTTCTGGGTGTGAATTTTGATGGTTTGTCCCTGACTTTGTGGAATGACTTCTGTATAGGGGCAGGGCGGAGAGCAGAAAATGCTAGAGAATCAAGTATCAAATTGGAATAAGCTTCCACAGCTAATTCTCTCAATAATAGCTTGCAAAAAAGAATGGGTCAGCTATCTAGGTCACCACTGCCTGCTTTATATAAATGGGAAAGCATCAGTAAAGACATGGAGTACTCGATATTGCTGCACAGGTGGCATATTCAGACTTTCTTGAAGTAGTTCAAAAGATTAATTGAAAATCAGCTTGGGGAGCAGTCTTATGGGAGAGGATCCTAATAACAGTGTCCTCTGATCTTAGAGGCTCTGTCACTTCCAAAGTCTTACTGGGCCTTTGTTTTTAGGGTGGAAGTGCTAGTGGAGTAGATGTTCAGCTGTTTTTCCTCTGTGGCTTTTTGATTCCTTTCACAAAACAATTATTCCTTGACTTAAAGCATTGTCTGTCTAAACTTCTTTCCATTTTGGGGGCCTAGGAGGCTGTGCAATGACTGAATGGGTTTTAAGGTGGGAGCTGAGATTGACTTTTCCTCTCTGACATTGGTACAACACTGACAGTGTTGTAGAGTGATTGGTGTTTTATCCAATGGCATCAGGAACCATAAGACTGGATCTTAAATCTGTGAATGCCTCTTAAGAATTTAAGTGTTTCTTGATAGAAAAAAATGCCTTTTTAAAAAAATAAACTTAGATTAAGTGTTCTTCTTGAAACTTTATCACATCATTACTGTAGCATTCCTTGCTTTTTATACTTAAAGCATAGTTATAAGAAAGATATTTCATACTCATTTAAAGGGCAGTCCTACCACAGCTGATGGCCATTTTAGGATTTATTTGCCAAGTCTGAATAGAATGTAAAGAAAATTCATTATCTGGCAACTGTAGTCTTAATACGTCCTAAAGAAATAGGATTTCAATAACATCAAATACATTTGGGAATAAATTTCCATATTTTACTTAAAATAAAGGGCCTGTCCTGTGATTACCTATCCAGAGAGATGGTGGGATGTAGTTTCCAAAAAACAGAATCAAGATGGAGTCATTTTGAATTACTGTTTCCCCAGTCTGTCACTGATGAACTGTGTCTTAATTTTTAGAACAGATGACATGTGATTGAGCTTTAGAAGACAAGTGCTCAGAAATTTTGTTCTAGCCCCATTTTCAGTTTGTTTTCAGATTTAATATACAGACCTTCTGTTTCGTAATTTTAAAGTATGCAGAATCCAATTACTTAGTTTCCACCTGCTGAACAATCCTCTTTATGTATGTAAACTGAAGAAAGTATCTCCAACAATAAGTGGTTTTCAAGAACAATATTGAGAATGTTGACAAAATGAATAGGACCCTAGATTTCCCCTTTACATCTTTTTCCAATGTAAAAATAAATATTCTGTACCCAAATGTCGCAAATGATTAGTTTCAGGACCATGAATATATACATTGGACTTCTGTTAACATTGAGAAAAGGTAGTAAAACTGATTGTACTACTAAGCAGTATGTGTGTGTTTCTTAATGTAGACAGTTACCAAAGGCAGTAGTGATTTTTCCATCTGCATTACTGTGAATAAATACCATGTCTGGTAATCCAGCACTATTTGGAACTACTAGCTATCATTCAGTTTGTGGTTGGGATAAGAGGATTTTTTGGTTGTGGGTGGGAGTACTTTGCATTGTTTTTAGTACATTAGAGTTCTTAGTCTAGAAAGTGTCCCATGCAATGCAGAATGACTGTTACTACTATTTTTGTCTAATTTTAATTTTGTTACTAACTTGCTTAAAATTATAATGTTGGAGATATAAATAATGGTGTGTGTGCGTGTGTGTGCGTGTGTGTGCGTGCATGCACACCTTCAAGTCACTTTCAAGGTTCAATAAATTTCATAGGGTTTTCTTAAGCAAGGAATAACCAGAGGTGGTTTTTACCAGTTCCTTCCTCTGAAATATACTTTGCAGCACCTTGTATTTATTGGAAGCTTCCCGTCCAAGTACTAACCAGAGCTGATCCTTCCTAACTTTCAAGATCAGACAGAAAGTGGTGTATGTATGTATTTGTTGTCATCATTTCCAGTTTATGGTGACCCTAAGGTGAACCTATCACCAGGTTTCCTTGGCAATTCGTTTAGAGGGGGCTTGTCTGTGCCTTCCCCTTAGGCTGAGAGAGCATAACTTGCTCAAGGTCACCCAATGGATTTCCATGACTGAGCTGGGATTTGAATCCTGGTGTCCAGAGTCATAGTCCAATACTCAAACCACTACATCACATTGGCTTTCTTAGGGTATTTAGGCCCACATAAATAACTGCTGTCAAAATAATCCTGGAAAATAATTGCTGGAAGTCAAACTCAGCCAAAAAAATTAAGGTCCAGCAATTACTGCAGACAATTTCAATGTCAAAAGGTGGAAGAGGCAACAACAGGATCAGCTATTTTAGATCTGATCCTAACCAACAGGGATTACCTGGTTAATGGGGTGCAAGTGGCAGGCTTCTTTGGTAGGAGAAATGTAAGGTACTACACTGAGGCAGAAAAAAATGAAATGCACAGATATAGGATGAGGGAACCTTCCCTTGACACGTGAAAAGGATCTAGGAATACTAGTAAATCGCAAGTTGAACATGAGTCAACACTGTGATGCGGCAGCTAAAAAAGGCAATGTGATTCTAGGCTGCAACAATAAAAGTATAGTGTCTAGATTGAGGGAAATAATAGTACCATTCTATTCTGCTTTGGTCAGGCCTCACCTGTAATAATGAGTTCAGTTCAGCAAGGATGTTGACAGGCTGGAGTGTGTCCAGAGGAGGGCAACCAAAATGGTGAAGGGTCTGGAAGCTATGTCTTATGAGGAGATACTTAAGGAGCTGGATATGTTTAGCATGGAGAAGAGAAGGTTAAGAGGTGACATGATAGCCATGTTAAATATTTGAAGGGGTGTCATATTGAGGAAGGAGCAAGCTTGTTTTGTGCTACTTCAGAGAATAGGTCATGGAACAATGGATACAGGAAAAGAGATTCCACCTAAACTTAGGAAGACATTTCTGACAGTAAGAATTGTGGAACATGCTCCCTTGGAGGGTGGTGGAGTCTCCTTCTTTGGAGGCTTTTAACCAGAGGCTGGATGGCCATCTGTCAGGAGTGCTTTGATTGTGTATTCCTGGATGGCAGGGTGTTGGACTGTGGTCTTTTCCAGCTATATCATTCTATGAAAATGGTCTTTTTGTAACTATTATTTATATATTTCATTTCATTTATATCCTGCCCCATTCCCGGTGCAGGGGCTCAAATAGTTCAAGATGTGTTTTTCTTTTTCAGCCAGGGTTTTGATTAGGTTCAGTGATACTAGGATCTAATCCACTTGTTAATCCCAATTAAAGTAGACCATTATATTAATGAAGTGTATGCAAGTGTTGATTTACTGAATTCCCATTGATCAATGGCTTCACTGTAATTGGGATTTAAGTTTAGGACTGTAGGGAACTGCTGGAAAAGTTATTTATCCTACTATTTTGCATTCATGGTTTATTTGCTGTGCCATCTATATTAATATGGTAGTTCATCATACATAGTTTTTAAAAAGGAAAGAAAGTCTAGATTTGGTCTCTCGAAGTACAGTGCCTGCTAGATTTTTAGCAGAAAACTAATTACTGTTAAAACTGTTAATCCTTTGGGCTACCTAGAAAATACAAATTTCTTTTTATTGGAACATGGCCCCTCCTTTTTTTCCCCTGCCCCCCAAAAAATCTCTTTTTATTTGTCAGCATTTGCTGGGATTATATGGGTGGATCCAGGATAACTGTGTTATGTTCCGTTTCCAGTGAAATCAATGGGATCTGAGTTAGTCATGGCTAAATTTTTGCAGATTTTAGTGTACTTGAGGTGCAGTTCTATGCATATTAATGTATACATTTCCCCTCTCCGGTAAGTTTATAGAACTGCAGGCGACACTAATCTTGATCCAATCCTGTAGCTGCATCAGTGCTAACTATAGCTGTTGAGTTAACTCAGGCTTTTGTTTTTCAAAAAGGCAAGGGACAGGTAGTGAAGGTATCGGGGGTATCTTATTGAACAAATAAGGCAAACAGAGACACAATGCTTAGTGCTAATAAAGTTGAAGTGATACATAGATACAGTTAGAGAGAACTTCAAGAGCAGTGTAGTCAGTTTCATAAAGCAGCAATGTATGGTAATGTATGGACATTATTAAATTAATTCTACAGAAATAAATCATGCCCGTGTAGCCATAAAATCATGCAGTTTTTGTCATCTGTCTTTAAATATCAACTTGGCCATTATCTTAAATCCCATGTCTCATACACTGGGAATTTATATTTCTGCATATACCAGCCTAGCAGTTACTGCCATGGCCTAAATCCAAACGCTAGTTCCATCTATAATATATCTGTTAAATGAATGAGATTTATGTAAGTGTTGACTTAAATAACACATAAATGGTTGTTTCTGTGTATCCTCTGTATTCAGGGCTATCAGTTTAGACAATATAATTACCGTAGTATGCCATTTCTCTATAAGATAAAAGAAAAAGTGGTGAATCATCTATGATAGTATAGGCTCCTTATATTCATCTAGGCATGTATGTCCACCCCATAAAGTAGAGCATCAGTATGACCTTTAAAAAGTTAAAATCTTTAGTAATGAGGTTACCATCAAGGTTACAACAGCCTCAACTTGGCTTCCAAGGAGAGTTCTGGCTTGATCTGTTCTAGGGTCCATTTGTTTGCCTCTTTAGCTGTCCATGGTATGTTCAGCACTCTTCTCTCAAATTAATTAATTTTCTTCCTATCTGCTTTTTCACTGTCCAGCTCTCACAGCCATACATGGTAATAGGGAATACAATGGCTTGAACAATTCTAACTTTAGTGTTCAGCTGTATATCTTTACACTTTAGGATTTTGTCTAGTTCTTTCATAGCTGCCCTCCCATTCTAAAGTTTTTTTCTGATTTCTTGACTGCAGTCTTTGTCTGATCAATGTTTGAGCCAAGGTATGAGAAATCTTTAACTATTTCAATTTCTTCATTATCTAGGTTGAACTTATGTAAATTCTCTGTGGTCATTATTTTGGTTTTCTTTAAGTTTAACATTAGGCCTGCCTTTACACTTTCTTCTTTGACTTTTTTTAGTGATTGTTCCAAGTCTGATGTTTTCTGCAAGTACTAAGGTGTTGTCTAGATATTTTAGGTTGTTGATATTCCTTATCTTCTCTCCTTCTGTGTCCAAGCCTGCTCTTCGTATGATATTTTCTGTGTACAAATTGAACAGATAGGGTGAAAGGATGCAGCTTTGCCTGAACCTTTGCCAATTAGAAACCATTCTTTTTCTCCATATTCTGTTCTTACAGTACCTCTTGCCCTAAGTACAGACACCTCATCAGGACTATTAGTTGTAGTGGCACTCCCATTTCTTTAAGAGCATTCCATAGCTTTTCATGATCTATGCAATCAAAGGCCTTGTTATAGTCTATAAAGCACATACTGATTTTTTCTGGAATTCTTTGGTTCGCCTCATTATCCATTGTATGTTTGCAATGTGGTCCCTAGTGCCTCTTTCTTTCCTGAACCCTGCATGGACATCTGGCAATTCTCTCTCCATATATGATTGAAGTCTATGCTGCAGAATTTTGAGCATAATTTTGCTTGCATGAGAAATTAATGCTGTGGTCCTATAATTGCTTCAGTCTTTTGTATCTCCTTTGTTGTGGTTGGAGATGTATATTGATCTTTTCCAATCTGTTGACCACTGTTTTGTTTTTCATATTTGTTGGCATATTTTGGTTAGCACAGGAATTGATTCTATTTGTGTGATTTGTAGCAGTTCAATTGGGATATTATCTGTTCCTGGTGATTTATTCTTTTCAATTTCTCTGCTGGTTCCACCTTGCTTTCCAAAATTTGGGGTTCATCTTCATATTGTTCTTCATTCTGTGTGCCATTCTTTTTTTTTCTTTTTCTTTTTTATATAGCTCTTCTGTGTATTGCTTCCATTGTCTTTTTATTTCATCTTGATCATTTAGTATCTTCCTCTTCTGATCGTAGAGCATTCCCACCCTTGGTTTGAATTTCCCTTTGAGTTCATAGATCTTGTGAAAGTGGTCTCTTGTTCTTCCTTTTTTGTTATTGTCTGCTATTTTTCTGCATTGCTTATTGTAGTGATTTTCTTTATTCTTGTGTACTAGTTGTGTTCATGGTTCTGGTTCTGTTCCTGTCTGCCTTTTCTTTTGGTTCTTGTCTCTCCTTTACTGCTTGAAGTATTTCTTCAGTTATCCATTGTTTCTTCTCTTTCTTTTTGGTCACACATAGTGTCTTTCTGCATTCATCCTTAATTATGTCCCTGGCCTCTGTCCATAACTCTTCTGGTTCCCAGTCGATTATGCTTAATAAAGCAAATCTGTTTCTCACGTTGTCTATACATTCTGTTGAGATATTCTTCAGGTCATATTTTGGTACAATTACCGTTTTTTCTTTCTTCTTCAGCTTTACTCTAGTCTTTGATATAAATAGCTCATGATATGTGCTGCAGTCTAGTTTTGGCCACGAGAATGGAACTCCTCCATCTTCTGCTTCTAATTATTAGTTCCTGCCAGGAAGGAGAAGGAAAGCAGTTTCTGGGCAGCCATTTTGAGTGGAGGACAGAGACTTGCCTCCAGAATAAGGTGGCATCCAGGAGCTCTCTTTAGAGTTAGAAACCCAATTGATTGAGCTCACTAACAGAGCCTGGTGAAAAGACCAAGAAAACAGGGGCCCTTTACATGGGTCTTTACCAGAGGACTTTTTGAGGGAGAAGCCCACAGTCCTGTTTCAATGCTTACTTCAGATTTCTCAGTATGGACACTGAAGGAGTTGCTGCAGTCACCTGCAACACTTGTGGGATGTTTGTCTTCTTGCCAAGAGATGTGAGGAACTTCACCTGCACCAAGTGCAAGTTCGTAGCCCTCCTGAAAGAGAAAGTACAGCAGTGGAGGCCAGGGTAGCAACACTTCAGCATATTAGGGAGCAAGAGGTTTTCCTGGACAGAGTGGAATGAATGGTCTTGGACGGGGACCACACAGAGGAAATTGTTGAGGAGGAGGTCACTTCATGCACACAGGAGGTAGATACCTGGCGGAATGTCACACACAGAAGTAGGGAAACCAGGGATCATTCTGGTTGCTTGCAGCTACATCAATTTGAAGCTCTCTCCCTTATCAAGGATGAAGAGGAAGCGCAGCAGGGACAGTCCTCAGGGACAGTGCAGGGGACCCTGAGAGTGCCACTGCAGGGAACAGCCACTGCTAAGCCTCAGAGGAGGCATGTGGTGGTGGTGGGGGACTCCTTGTTGAGGGGTACAGAAGCAGCGGTTTGTGGGCCTGACAAGATGTCCCAAGAGGTGTGTTGTCTCCCTGGGGCAAAAATCCGTGATGTGACAGCAAAGCTGACAAGACTTGTCAAGCCTACTGACCATTACCCCTTCCTCTTGGTCCATGTGGGAACCAATGATACTGCAAGGCATAGTCTTCAGAATTTCAGAAGGGACTATGAGGCATTGAGTAGGAAGCTGGAAGAGCTGCGGTTCCTTGAGGGCGGACTTCTAGCAAGAGATGGGCTGCATATCACACCAGTTGGCAGAAGCATTTTTACCAATAGTCTCAAACATTTGATCAGGAGGGCTTTAAACTGAGTCATGTTGGGGAGGGAGACAGTATCTTGGAAGGCAGGAGTACATCATGGTCTGGAGATAATAGTCAAAGTGTTATAGAGGGAACAAGGCAAATGATGCAAGGACCCAACAGTGGGAGGCAAAAAACCTCACTCAGGCAGCAAGTGGGGAGGACTCATGCTCTTAGATGTCTCTACACTAATGCACCTCCAAGTCAGACTGAGGAATTGGATGATGCCTTTCTGGAACAGATGGCCATACACTCAGAAAGGAGTGATGTAGTAATGGTGGGTGACTTCAACTATCCTGATATTTGCTGGAAGTCAAACTCAGCCAATACTTCAAGGTCTAGTAAATTCCTCACTTGCCTCGAAGACAATTTCTTTGTCCAAAAGGTGGAAGAGGCAACAAGGGGATCAGCTATTTTAGATCTGATCCTAACCAACAGGGACAGCCTGGTAAATGGGATGTAAGTGATGGGATCCTTAGGTGGGAGTGATCATGTTCTCCTGGAGTTTCTTATACAGTGGAAAAGAGAAGCTAGGCATAGTCAAACACTCATTCTAGACTTTAGGAGAGCTGATTTTAACAAACTTAGGGAAACACTAGGGAGTTTATCACACGGGGAGCCACGTGCAGAAATGGTACTTTAAAGAGAAGAAAAACCCGCAAAAGCGGAAGCAATTTAGGATTTCTCCGTGTGATAAACTCCAGCGCTGTTAAAAGGAAGTTAATCCGAACGGAAATTAGACAAAAACTGCTTCTTTTTACTTTCGGGATCTTCCGAAAGTAAAAAGAAGCAGTTTTTGTCTAATTTCTGTTCGGATTAACCTCCTTTTAACAGCGATGTCGTCTGAAAAAAAAACCGCTTTTGCGGGTTTTGTTTAATTTAAAGCCCCGTTTCCGCACAGGATTTCCCCCGTGTGAAAAACTCCTTTGAGTGATCCCATGGTCAGGAATACTAAAGGAGAAGGGAGTTCAGGATGGATGGGAGTTTCTCAAAAGGTAGATACTGAAGGCACAGTACAGATACTGACTATTTTAGCTCGTTATGTTTATTTGGAGATATATATATTTCTTCATCCAAAAGGTGGAAGAGGCAACAAGGGAATCGGCTATTTTAGATCTGATCCAAACCACTCCTGGAGTTTCTTATACAGTGGAAAGGAGAAGCTAGGCATAGTCAAACACTCATTCTAGACTTTAGGAGAGCTGATTTCAACAACCTTAGGGAAACACTGGGAGTGATCCCATGGTCAGGAATACTAAGGAGAAGGAAGTTCAGGATGGATGGGAGTTTCTCAAAAAGAAGATGCTAAAGGCACAATCTCAAACTCTTCCAATGAGAAGGAAAAATGGGAGACGTCTCAGGAAACTGGTTGGATAACAAAAGAACTTTCAACTGAACTAAGTTTTAAACAGGAGATGTATAAGAAATGGAAAAGGGGCGAAATCACTAAAGAGGAATTCAAACAAATAGCTAGCACATGTATGAGTAAAGTCAGGAAAGCCAAAGCGCAGAATGAGCTCAGGCTTGCTAGAGGGGTTAAGAACAATAAAAAAGGGATTTTGTGGATATGTCCGTAACAAAAGAAAGAAGGAAATGGTAGGGCCACTGCGCAGAGAAGATGGAGAAATTCTAACAGGGGACAGAGAAAAGGCAGAATTACTCAACACCTTCTTTGCCTCAGTCTTTTCACAAAAGGAAAAGGGTGTTCAACCTGAGGAAAATGGAACAGAGGACATAATAAAAAAGCTATCAAGATGGATCTCTTTCGGCAGGCTTATCCAGAATAAAATCACTTTCAAACTAGGTTTCTCCTCATTAGTCAACCTCCTTTTCTTTATTTTGCTCGCCCCAGAGTGTTTTAATTGTCTATTGTTTTAAACTGTTTTAATTGAGATTTATATTTAATGTATTTTTAATGAGGGGTATTATGTTCATTGTTGTGGTTTGTATCTGTTTTAGCTGTAAGCTGCCTTGATTGCTATGGCAAAAGGCGGGGTACAAATATATTATTATTATTATTATTATTATTATTATTATTATTATTATTATTATTATTGGAAATGCAGCACAGAATAAGTAAAGAGGTAGTACAGGAATACCTTTAAGCCTCCAGGGCCAGATGAACTACATCCAAGGATATTAAAAGAACTGGGAAATGTAATCTCAGGGCCATTGGAATTATCTTTGAGAACTCCTGGAGAATAGGAGAAGTCCCAGCAGACTTGTTGTCCCCATCTTCAAAAAGGGGAAAAAAGAGGATCCCAACAATCACCCAGTTAGGCTGACATCACTACTTGGAAAGATTCTAGAACAGTTCATTAAATGGAGAGTCTGTGAACATTTAGAAAGGAATGCCATAATCACTAAAAGTCAACATGGGTTTCTCAAAAACAAGTCATGCCAGACTAATCTGATCTCTTTTTTGATAAAATTACCAACTTGCTAAATGAAGGGAATGCGGTAGACATAGCATATCTTGATTTCAATAAGGCTTTTGACAAGGTCCCCCATGATATTCTTACAAACAAGATAGTAAAATGTGGGCTAGACAATACAACTGTTAGTTGGATTAGTAACTGGTTGACTGACCAAACCCAAAGGGTGCTCAGGAATGGATTCTCTTCATCCTGGGGAGAAGTGATCAGTGGGTGCCACAGGGTTCTGTCCTGGGCCCAGTGTTATTCAACATCTTTATCAATGACTTGGATGAAGGAATAGGGGGCATGCTTCTCAAATTTGCAGATGAAACCAAATTAGGAGAAATAGCTAATACCCCAGAGAACAGGATAAAAATTCAAACTGCCTTTAAAAGATTAGAAAGCTGGGCCAAAGCTAACAAAATGAATTTCAACACAGAGAAATGTAATGTACTGCACTTAGGGCAAAAAAAAAATTAAAAAAAATGAAATGCATAGCTATAAGATGGGGGCCACCTGGCTTAACGAGACTATGTGTGAAAGGGATCTAGGAGTCCTAGTAGACCACAAGTTGAACATGAGTCAACAGTGTGATGATGCTGCAGCTAAAAAGGCCAATGCAATTTTAAGCTGCATTAATAGAAGTATAGTATCTAAATCAAGGGAAGTGATAGTGCCACTGTATTCTGCTTTGGTCAAGCCCCACTTGGAATACTGTGTCCAGTTCTGGGCACCACAATTCAAAAAGGATGTTGAAAAACTGGAGCGTGTCCAGAGGAGCGTGTCCAAAATGGTGAAGGGTCTGGAAACCAAGACGTATGAGAAATGACTTAGGGAACTGGGTATGTTTAGCCTGGAGAAGAGATGGTTAAGGTCGGATATGATAGCCCTCTTTAAATATTTGAAGGGATGTAATATTGAAGAGGGCGCTAGCTTGTTTTCTGCTGCTCCAGAGTATAGGCCCCGGAACAACCGATGCAAGCTACAGGAAAAGAGATTCCACCTCAACATTAAGAGGAACTTCCTGATAGTGAGAGCTGTTCAACAGTGGAACATGCTCCCTTGGAGTGTGGTGGAGTTTCCTTCTTTGGAGGTCTTTAAACAGAGGCTGGATGGCCATCTGTCTGGGATGCTTTGATTTTGAGTTCCTGCATGGCAGGGAGTTGAACTGGATGCCCTTGTGGTCTCTTCCAGCTCTATGATTCTATGTAGCCTATTTGATTTTTGTGTTGGCCATCTGGTGATGTCCATGTGTATAGTCTCCTCTCTGGTTGTATGAAGAATGTATTTGCGATGAATAAATTGTTGGCCTCACAAAATTCTATCGGTCACTCTCCTGCTTAATTTCTTGTTCTTAGTCCAAATCGTCCTAGGAGTTTAACGTACGGGAGGAAATTAGGAATTTAAACAGTAATTAACCCATGAAAATCATGCAGTTGACATTAAAACACAATTAAAATGAGATGAACACAAGAGCCATTATCCTGTGGATAACCAGGGAATAACCAGTCAATAAACAGCAAAAAGTCATTCACGGGAAAATCCCGTGAATGATTTGCTGCTGTTTCTTGCCTGTTTATTCATGGGATAATGGCACTTTAGTCACATTTTGTCTCAACATTGTGTGCAAACCATTAGCGCAATTGTGGGATTATCACAGGTTATTCACGGGATACTAGCACTTTGAACATGACGTTGTGTGAAAACCATTAGCGCAGTTGCAGGATTATCACAGGGTAATCACCGTTTATACTTCCAATTGTCCCCCGTGTGATAAACTCCCTACAGTTTTTGAGTCCTCTTTGTTTTCTCCTTTAGCATTCCAGTAATCTGTTATTGCCAAGCAAACTTGTTTCAGTATGTTGTCAATTTCTTCTTGGACTGCATCATAGAATCTCTCATTTTTTTCTTCTGCCTCTGTGGTTGGTGCACATACTTGAATTATTGTAGTATTTAATGGTTTTCCCTGAATTCTTATTCACATGATTCAGTCTGATTTTGCATTGTATCCTTTGACAGCTTTTGCTACATCTCTCATGATTATGAAAGCCACCCCATTTCTTTGTTTCCTTTCATTTCCTAAGTAGAACACAGTAGTTATCTGAGTCAAAATGACCCATTCCTGTCCATTTCAGTTCACTAATCCCTAGTATTCTATGTTTATGCATTACATTTCCTTTTTTACTATGTCTAGTTTCCCTTGGTTCACATTCCACGTTCCTACAATATGTGTAATGCTGCTTCACATTTTCCTTACGTTGTTGGGTGTGTCTGCTCTTTGTATTCCTGCCTTTTTTTTTAGTTCTGTGCTTTTGTTTACTTCTCTCTTTGTGATTATCCCCAGTGCTACCTATTTTTCCTCTCTGTTTGTGTGCTGGTCTTGCCATTTGTTCCATCCTCAGTTGTCTCTTCATAGACCTACAACATGTAGCCAACAACAATATACTTTGATATTTATTTATATCAGGGGTAGGCAACCTTTCCCCTTTAAGGGCCGAGGGACTTCAGCTCCCAGAATCCCAGGAGCTATTGGCCAACATGGGACTATTGGCCAACATGGCTGAGGCTTCTGGGAGCTGAAGTCCTTCGGCCCTTAAAGGGGAAAGGTTGCCTACCCCTGATTTATATTATATACCACCTTTCTCCTGGCATAGGACCCAAGATAGTTTACCAGGGCTAAAAACAAAATTAGCTAAAACCCTAGCAGTAAAAAGTAAAACAATTAAAGAAATCATCACATTAAAACTTTTAAAAAATAAAAATCATGTAAATACATAACAGAGGGGCAAAACAAACGGGCAATAAGAGCTGGCTTCCCAGTGGCCTGGTGGCATGGCATTCAGACAGCAGCACGCCCCCAGGCTGCTGGGAAGCTGCACGGCTGATCACACATGCAACGGCTTCATGGTATTTCGGTGGCACTGCGTTTACACGCACTGTGCTGCTGAAACACTGAAAAACCTCCGCTGTGGCAAAGGCACCTTTTTACTGGCACAGTAAGGGAGCAGCTTTCTGCTGTTTATTTTTGCTCCAGGAAAATGCCGGGTTGGAGCATGGCATGCGGTTGCCGCGGCCCCAACCTGGCGATCAAAGGGGCAGCAACAAGCCGCTTCTTTGGGGCTGTTTTGCCCCTGAGTTAAAAAGAGTGCATGCTCACCCCATATGGTTGCTTCAACTGCCTCTCACTCCACACTTTTTATTTTCCGTTATTAATTTCTTTACCTTAGATTTCCTGTGTCCCAATTCCCTCGATATATGTAGATGATCAGCATTTGCTATTTCATTAATTGTACATTCAGTATTCTCTTTAAAATAAATTGAAGTTTCAAAAAAATATTTCAGGCAATAGGCTTATCTTCCTAGCTGAAATTTTGACTAGTTCAATACTATTGATCTGTCAGAAGTTAGGAATTATTTCTACAATAAGTCATTATGTCTATAGAACATACATATATAGAAAGATATTAGGGTACGAACTAAAACATGCAGTATATGTATATGTTAGGATAAAGGGGGGGGGGAGTGATTACTAGTACCGGTAGATGCTCATTTTAGTTACCTAGCTAAGGGTGCTTGGAGACTTATCTTGATGACTTAACTAAGACAGCTGCAGAATAGTTGGCTTTCTATAATGACCTTTCTGAGCCAACGTTGGCCTGTTCTCAACTGCCTACTCAAGTCTGTGGGCTTGCTGAGTTACAAAAGAATAGTTCAGAAGCTGAAGTCTAAATCCTGACAGCTGCTTACAACTATGATGTAGAAATATCAATGCAGGGAGTAACCTATCAATGAAAGGCCCCTTGCTTATTGCTTTACTTCACTGGGGGATAAATGAGAAAGAATGATCTTATGTATGAGGTAGGCTGGAGTTAGCATAAATATTTGAATGGTTTTAAACTTAGCTGAAGGCTAAAGTGGTAAATTTGTTTTTGTAATCTGCTCATAAATATTCAACAGCCGTGGAATCAGTGTGCAGCAGTCAAAGCATGCTAAATTTTACATAATGTGAAAAAAATTGAGTTTGCTCTTGAAGGCTAGAGTAGAATGTGCCAGGATATAGAATGCTGGCACCTCAGTTCAGAGGCATGTTTAATTTGTACATAGGCTTTTTTTCTCTGTTGCAGACCAGGACTACTGTAGATAGCATTTTTACATAGCATTTTAGACAGATTTATTTAAAATTGAGATGGAGGAAGTGCAGATACCATAAAGGTGAAAAGGCATCCCAAAAAATTCCCTATGCCATCAGGAGTGGAATTAAAAAATGACCCAACACACTCTGATACCCTGCATCATTCTCATTTTTCAGTGAAAAATTGGGTGAAGAATCCAGGAAATAGGAGCCAAAAGTGACTACCTTTGGAAATACCTAACAACAGCTTGACATATTGAATGGTTAGATCACTGTGAATGAATATATGGGAATCATATTTCAGCTCTCTATATGCAATGGAGCAAAATCCACCAGCAAATAGTAAATGCTAACATAAAAACTTGCCAGAGTAGTCCCCAGTATCCTGACAAGAAATTTTACATTTTACTCCCATACTAAAATCTGTCAACTTCAGAGTTCCTGAAATTACATGTAGAATTTACACACACACACACACACATACACACACCAGCTTAGCAGCACTTTTTACATGTATTGATGATACGGCATGTATCTCTTGGAGACTGGGGATTAGCCATTGTTGTTATCATTTTATAAAAAGGGAATTTATTTGATCTGTCCTATTACAGACCAGTCTGCTCAGGTCACAGGTTAATCATGCCCAAAGGCATTCAGAACATCTCTGATAGAGATTCTCCACCATTGACTCACTGGATGGTGTTTGTAGCTAGCCATTTATTGCTGTACTTATACTGGATCAGTGCCTTCTGACTAAATTAAACACATAATTCCTTATAAACCTTTAACATCACTCCTTCTTACCCTTTAATAAACATAATATTTGAAGGGTAAGTGAAGATGGTACATGATAGTGGAGATGATAAAAGGTAGAAGGAGAGATACAAATTAGTGACAAAATTTAAACTGAACAAAACCTAAATTAAACAGGTTACAAGATGAAATCCCTTCTTTCAGTCCCACCACCTTCACAAGTACACTTGGTGCAAACACAAGATAGTATTTTCTGTGGCTGCCCCTAAGCCTTAAAGCTCTGGAAGTCCCTTCCTAGGAAGGCTAAAGTGCCCTTGCTGTCTTTTCACAGGCAGGCAAGGACTTTTTTTTTTGTTTTTAAAAGAATCAGGCAGGCTTTTTGAATTGAAGAGTTTAAGGAAAGGGCTTGTAAGAGGGTGCTGTACTGTTTTAAACTATACTGTTTTAGTTGCTCATTATCCTTTTTAAGTGTATGTTTTAAATTGTTTTAATATTATTAATAGTTAATTCTGTTTTAATGTTGACATTTTGTATGTTTTAACTGTTGTAATCATTTTAATTTGCAAGCTGCCTGGAGTCCCAATCTTGAGGAAAAGGCAGATTTGTAGACCTCCTCTTCCATCATCCTTTGCAACGGTCTTTCCCAACTGTCTTCAGTTTGCAGACTTGTTGAAGTCTCATCATCTTCAGGCAACAATGTCCCATGTGACCACATGCACAAAGCTGTGCTTAATAATGTTATTTACTCTTAGGACTAAATAACTTCACTGAAAAATAACAATATAGATTGGACCAAAGTGATTTCACCTACTTCTGAAATGTAATTGTGTTTGTTGTCACTTTTGTAAGTTTTTAATTCTACTGTGTTTTTAGACTGTAAGTTGCTTTGGGTTGAAAAGCAGGATACAAATAATAATAATAATAATAATAATAAAAATATAAGCAGTTTTGGGGAAATTTTAAGCTGCTTAGTCTGAAGTAAAGTGACAATATATCATTTGCGAACAATAAAATACTAAAAAAAGCAAAAACATAGCTTAGTTTTTAAGGACGTAAAGTGAATATGGTATGTAGTGTTTGCCTATACTTGATGTCACTGCCATATCAGATCTCTAGCATCCTTACCCACTTCAAAGAACATGTTTCTTTCCTAGCACCTTGCCTTGCTACCCAGTTTGTTCCCCCCCCCCAAAAGAATATATACTCATTTGCACTAAAATGACAACTCACAAGAGGAGAAATTTTAAAAACTTAAATGGGATATCTTGACAGTGTTTCTGATAGACCTCTTTGGTACTGAAAGCACAGCAAGAGTGTCAGAAGCCCAACATCATAAATTTTAAAACTGCATATGTCCAATAAAAGAGTCTTGAAATGTTTTCATTTGCAAAGGAAGGATAAGACATTCCTCAGCTAAATAAGTCATTGTATCCAGAGATTTTTGCAGCTGAGAGATAGTTAACTAGTAACCCCACCAGTTTAGTCAAATTGTGCATCAGCTATAAGAGGCCAACAAGCAAGCATCTTAGCAGTTGAGTCAAGACTAAAGCAATTATTAGGCAGTTCAGCCTGCACTGGATTACATTTCCTCAGGCTGTGCAACTCCAAGTTAGCAATAAAGGAGTTTCATAAGAATTAGTGGCTTTTAGATTACTCTGTCCTCATGGTTTTTAAGCTGCAGTTTTCCAATCAGCTATCTGTGATGTAGTAGTGAACTGTTTTCCTGTCCTACAGACTACTCTGGTGTGCTTGGAGTATGTGCCTTCGTAAGAATTTCTGCTATTTGGGGGTACTGGAAAGCACGACTAAGAAGGTAATGATCTAAAGCAATGTTTCCCAGCCTTTGGTCCTCCATTTGTTTTGGGTTTCACTCCCAGCGCCAGCTTGGCCAACAGTCAGAAATTATGGGAACTGGAGTCTACATGTGGGGGACCAGAGATTAAAAATCTAAAGCCATGCTATTCCATATACATTCAGACCCCTTATCCATTTGAAATTTTCCTTCCTTTCAAACTCTTTTTAAGGTTTGGAAACTGGAAATAGTCAGATGAAACAAAATCTGATGAGAAGCGTGGATGGTCTATGCCAGGGGTGGGCAACCTACGACCCACGGACCCCTGCATACCAGCCCCCGCCGACCCCTGCCACTGCTGCCGAATGTTTTGGTCACTGCACAGATGCGCGCATTGTGACCGTCATTTTGTTTTCCAAAATGGCAGCCGCGATGCGTTTGCGCATGTGCAGTACTCCTGTACATGTGCAAATGTGTCACGGCTGCCATTTTGGAGAACAAAATGGCGGCCGCGACATGCGCGGAGGCGCGGGTTGCGTGCATGCACGCTGCCATTCCCCCCCCCGGCCCGCCAGAAGGGACGACTTCGAGGGACCAGCCCCTGGCTCAAGAAGGTTGCCTACCCCTGGTCTATGCATTCAAACCCCATTTCCCCCCCCCCAAAAAAAACATCCATCGTCTTGCTAGCCCTGTGAGCAAGTGCATTGTCAAGTGAACAGTGCAAGAGCAAGTGCAAGAGCAAGTGAACAGCCCTGGTGGCGCAGTGGTTAAATGCCTGTACTGCAGCCACTCACTCATAGACCACAAGGTTGCGAGTTCAATACCAGCTAGCGCTGAGGCTCGACTCAGGCCTGCATCCTTCCGAGGTCGCTAAAATGAGTACCCAGATTGTTGGGGGGCAATCAGCTCACAGTTGTAAACTGCTTAGACATCCCATGCGCGATATGAAGTGGTATATAAATGAAGCTGCTTTGCTTTGCTTTGTCTTGGAGAAATAGAGAACCTTTCCAGTTTTCTTATCATTTTTCTTTCAATGCTTCTTTCAATCAGTATAGCAGTTTACAGCAATATTCTGCATTGTTTGCACCTTCTAAAGACAGTCATCAAAATACCTTCCTTATCCTGAACAACTGTGGCCATAACCTTTCCTGCTGACCTGTGAGTCTTTAATTTCTTTGGTTGTGGCAAACTTGAGTATTGCCACTGCAAGAACTGTTGTTTGGTCTTAGGATCTTATGCTTCAAACAGATGGACCAAATAGAGCAGCTTCTGGCCACTTTGGGGGCATGGTGTTTATACGATGCATGCCCTTGGAGCATCTGGAAGACACTCTGAGACTGACTAAGGCGACCTGAGGCCATTGGCAAAAGGACTGAATTAAAATTTTGAGGATATCTATTAGTGCAGGGGTAGGCAACTTTTTCCGACCTGGGGCCGGTCCGCTGGTCCTGAGGTATTCCACGGGCCGGGGGGGGGGATGGCACTGCGCATGCACACTTGCGTGCGCATGCACAATACTTCCAGCGTACTGAGCATGTGCGAGCGAGTCGTGGCCGCTATTTTGTTTTCCAAAATGGTGCCACGACTCGTTTGCACATGCGCCGGAGTACTGTGCATGCGCGGGCGAGTCGCGTCCGCCATTTTGTTTTCCAAAATGGCAGCCACAACTTGCGCGGTGGCGGTGGCGGCAGGACCGGCGGCAGGACCGGGCTGGGGCCGGTCCAAAGGCCTCGGGGGGGGGATCCGGCCCCCAGGCTGTAGGTTGCCGACCTGTGTATTAGTGTTTATGAGTTTGGCAATTCTGGCACAGTATTAATTGAGGCAGTTAATCAATCCATTCATAGAAATATCTTCTTGATACAACCAGAAAGGGGACTATACATATGGACATTACCAAATGGTCAATACAAAAATCCAGTAGATTATATAATCAGAAGCAGAAGAAGGAACTGCTCTGTTTTGCAACCAAAACTAGACCAGGCGTTGATGATTATAAGCTACTTATATCAAAAATTAAAATAAAGCTAAAGAAGAAAACAGAAACAGCCATCATACCAAAATATGATCTGAACAATATGTCAACAGAATTTACAAACAATGGAAGAAATAGTTTTGCTTTATTAAGCATAATTGATCAGAAACTATGGTCAGAAGCCAAGAACATAGTCAAGGAAGAATGTGGAAAGACACTAACAGTGGCCAGAAAGAAAGAGAAGAAACAATGGATAACAGAGGAAATGCTTCAAGCAGTAAAGGAGACAAGAGAAGCAAAGAAAAGGGAGATAGGAACAAAACTAGAACCATGAATGCAACTGTATCACAACTAGTGCACAGTGCTAAAGAAAACTTTTATACTAACCAATACAAAGAAATAGACAGCAACAAACAAAGATCTCTTCCTCAAGATCTGAGAATACAAAGGAAAGTTCAAGTCAATGGCAGGGATGCTATATGATCAGGAACATACTACAAGATCAAGAAGAAATAAAAACACAATGGAAGCAATACACAGAAGCACTGTAATAAAAGAGAAGAAAAAATGAACAGCACATGCAATGAAGAACCATACAAAGATGAACCCTAAATCCTAGAGCGCTAAAAGTGGAAGCTACAATAAGAGATATTGGGGGAAATAGATCACCAGGAATAGATAATATTCCAGTAGAATTGCTACAGTCCCCACAGACAGAATCAAATATTAACGAAAATATGCCAACAGATATGGAAAACAAGGCAGTGGTCAACAAACTGGAAACAATCAATACATTTCCATTCACAAAAAAGGAGACCCCAAATACTGCAGCAACTCTAGGACCATAGCATTAATTTCCCATGCAAGCAAAATTATGCTCAAAATTCTGTAGCATAGATTCTAATCATATATGGAGAGAGAAGTTCCAGAGGTGCAAGCAGGCATCAGAAAAAGAAGAATCACTAGGGACTACAAACATACAATGGAAATGAAATGAAATGAAATTTATTATGGTCAATGACCAGCAAAGGAAGGAGAAAAAAAATACATTATAAAACAAAACGATGTTATACATAGTAGAAAGGAATTGTACAAGATAGTACAGAATTATACAAAATAATACAAAATAAAATACAATGGATAACGGAACAAACCAAATAATTCCAGAAACAAATCAGTATGTACTTCGTAGACTTTAGCACAGCCTTTGATTGCACATATCATGAAAACCTATGGAATGCTCTTAAAGACATGGGAGTGCCACTACATTTGATAGTCCTGATGAGAAATCTGTACTTAGGACAAAAGGACAAAAGGCTACAGTTAGAACAGAAACAGAATGGTTCCCAATTGGCAAAGGGGTGAAGCCTGCATTCTATCACCCTACTTGTTCAGCTTGTATGCAGAAAATATATGAAGAGCAGATTTGGACTCAGAAGAAGGAGGAGTGAAGAAAGGAGAAAGGATCATCAACAATCTGAGATATGTAGATGATGCCATACTACTAGCAGAATACATCATAGACTTGGAACAATTACTAACGAAAGTCATTTAAGAAACTGCAAAGGTAGGCTTAAAGAAAACCAAAATTATGACCACAGTCCACACAAATTTAATCTAGATAATAAGGAAGTAGATATAGTTAAAATTTCCCATACCTTGGATCAAACATTGATCAGAATGGAGACTGGAGTCAAGAAATAAGAAGACTAGGACTGGGAAGGGAAGCTAAAGAAAGAAATCCATTATATTCTCCCATCACCATGTACAGAAGTGAGAGCTGGTCAGTGAAGAAAACAGACAAGAAGAAAATTCATTTGAGATGTGGTGCTGGAGAAGAGTGCTGAAGATAGTGTGGACAGCCAAAAAGACAAACAAATGGGTCTTTGAACAGATCAAACCTGAACTCTCTCTGGAAGGCAAGATGACAAAATAGACTGAATAGACTCAGTCAGGGAGGCCATGGGCCTGAATCTACAGGACCTAAGCAGGATAGTGGTTTTAGAGACATCTCATCCACAGGGTCACCATAAGTTGTGGCTGACTCAGGGGTGGTTAACAACAACTAAGAAGATAAGGATGGCATGTTTGCTTCAAAGAACAGACTTAGTTATTTCACATTGGTGTTACACTAAATCAGGGATAGGCAACCTAAGGCCTGGGGGCCGGATGCGGGCCCCCCCAAGGCCATTGGACCGGCCCCAGGCCGGTCCTGCCACCACCGGCGCCTGCCATGATGATATTGATTATTGTTGTTATTACTTGTTCTTGGGGTTTTCTTGGCAAAATCTCCACAAGGGTTTTGCCATGGCTTTTCTGAGGCTGGGAGAGTGTGCATGCATATTTTTAAAAAAATTTAAATTTTGTAAAATTTATTTATCTATCTATTTATTTATTTATTTATGGTGCTTCAGACCCCTAATTGTCTGAGGGACAGCAACCCAGCCCCCGGCTCAAAAAGGTTGCCTACCCATGCTTTACACCTACAGAGCAAGAAACCAATGTATATTCTCTTCTTTCTATTCCTGGATATAATACTTGAAAAATACTCCATATTTGAACATACTATTTTTTCTAACCTATTTAAGTAGCCTGTGAACACTATACTTGAACTGATATTTCATTCTCCAAGAACTAAACGGTAACACTTTTCCATACTTAGGAAGGTTAGCATTAACTGTCAGTGGTGGGGGTGGGGATGGGGGTCCCTTGCAATATATCTACAAGGGAGAAGGCAACGTATCTGCAAGGTAGAAGGACTGAGACAAGTCCCAATACTAAGTCAGGTGGGAAACACTAGCCAGAGAAGGCTGAGTGAATCCTCTGAGTGCTTGAGTTGCTCTTCAGAATGGAACTAGAGAAGTCTCTCCTACACAGTTACTTCCACCAAGTACATGATGGGGTGCTTTCTTTCAACTCAAGAGACAGCAACAGTGTTTTCTTTTGCAGAAGGGTGCAGGAGCAAGCAAACTCTGGGTTGCATAGGTGACAGTGTGGGTCAATCCATGACTCATAGCTGGCTACATACTACATTGTCTCATGTTGAGCACAGCTGTACTTGGAAGCAACAAAGGCCCCCCTCCCACAATTGTCCCTACAGACAGGGAAGGACTGAAGAACTGTTCCAGTGTGTCAGTGTCAAACTCTGCTACACCTCTTTGCAAGCAGGGGAGGAGCAGTGTAGACTTGTTATCTATCAATTGCCAATGTAGACCTGGGGTAGGCAACCTTTTTGAGCTGGGGGCCGAGCTGCTGTCCCTCAGACAATTGGTGGTCCGAAGCACCATAAATAAATAAACAAACAAATAAATAAATAAATATTACAATTTAAAAAAATTAAAAAAAATTGAAAATTAAAAAAATATGCATGCACACTCTCTCAGCCCCAGAAAAGCCATGGCAAAACCCCTGTGGAGATTTTGCCAAGAAAACTCCAAGAACAAGTAATAACAACAATAATCAATATCATCATGGCGGCGGGGGGGGGGCGGCGGCGGTGGCAGTGCCGGCCCGGGGCCAGTCCAAAGGCCTCGGGGGCCGCATCTGGGCCCCCCCCCCCCCCCCGGGCCTTAGGTTGCCTACCCCTGATATAGACTCTGTCAGTTGTCAACTGGCAGGTAAGAGTGAACTTAGGAACCAATAACGGGAGATAATTCCAATTTCTCCAGCCACAGTGACAGTGACATAGGGGCTGTACAGACCACCCGAAAGCGGACGGTGGCAAGCCACCCTTGCTGCCATGGCGGCAGCTTTTCAGTGCTCCTTTGGCACAGCGTGTGTGGATGCTGCACCAAGGGAGTGTCCTGATGCCTCCCATCATGCAGTGGGGCATGTGGCATGAAGACGACATTGGGGCAGAGTTGGGGCAGCCAGCATGCGGTCACCACACCCCCACTCTGCCTGCCCCCAGGCCAGCTCATTATGCCCATCTGTTCAGCCCCATAGTTTCTAGCATGTTAAGAGCTAGCTGCTGTGAACTTGACACACTGGGAGTCCCCCCCCCCCCAAAAAAAGGCATGGGTTGAAGCAAGAGGTTCAGTCCTTCCTAGTTGTTGTTGTTGTTTTGAAGAATAGGAACAGTTGTGTGAATGGGCCCATAACATTTTAAACAGGCATCTCTGTCAGTTTCTCTTATAAGCAAATACTGATTTTATATGTTCCCCCTTTCCTCACAACTGCCAACATGAAGACCCCGCTATTTAGAACCAACAAAGAAGTTGCTGCAAATTTCTCCACCCGTTTTGATTAAGAACAACTTTTTTGGCCCACAATACTAGGTCCCAGGATATAGTATGAGAGGCATGTGATACAGTACCTTTACTGAACCTAATCATATCTGGATATGATCAGTGTCTCAATGGAAGAGGCCATAACTCAGTGGTCGACTTTATAATGTAAAAAATTACGTGTTCAATATCTAGAATCTGCAGTCAAAAGGATCAGAGAGTCAACATTGGGAATGATATGTTTACCTGAAACTCTGGAGAGCTACTGCCAGTCAAAGTTAGTAATACAGCAGTTAGATAAGGGACTGGAATTATGTGGCCCTCCCACATGATACCTTATAATTTTCAGCAGCCTTGGCCAGTGCTGTTAGTGGTGAGGAATATTGGAATTACTGTCCAGCAACATCTGAAATACCACATGATTCCCACTAGTGATTTAGATAGGTCAATGGCCTGACTTCCTACAAAGGTCATAAATGAGTATACTGGGGAAGGTTAAACATATTACACTGAATTCTGTACTGAAAAATAAATATGAAAAATACATAAAGAAATCCTAGAGTCACCACACGCAACTACCTGTTCCAGCTCTTGCTGTTACTTGCATGTTGGAATTCAGAATGCTTGGATTTGTTCCTGCATTCACCCTGGAGTCTGGATGCTCTGATTTCAGGAGTGTGTCAGTTGCACCCATTCCTAGAGATGTAAAATCTGGCTACAGTCACAGATACCTTGATTACATCCTATTTGGATTACTACAATATACTGTATGTATGACTCCCTTTGGGAACTATTCACAAACTTAGCAGGTCCAAAATGCTTTAGCCAGAGCACTGACTAGTAATGATTATCGGGAACACATAATCTTGCTACAACAGCTTTCTTTACCTGTTCATTTCTGGCAGTAATTCAAAGTATTGGCTTGGGTCCAGACTATCTGAAACACCATGTTGCCATACATGAGCATGCATGTTTTACAATCCTTGGGGAAAGGCTTTCTCTCAGTCCAATAACTGTCACATGCATGTTAGTTGAGGACATGTGTCATAGTCTTGGTGGCTGCTCCCACACTGTGGAATTGTCCCACAGTGTGCTCCGTCGTTGTAAAATTATCTCCCCTAGGAGGCTAGACTGTCCACTCTTCTGTTCTCCTTCTGCTGGCAAGCAAAAAGTTTCCTATTTAGACTGGGTTTTGGCCATAAAAAGTTCTTTAAAGGGCTGTGTGTACCATACAATACTATACTATACTACACTATACTTTTCTTTGTCTTATGTGTTTCTTTTACATATCCCTATGATGGCAATTACAGTAATTTCAGGTACAGCAAAATTTTAGTCTGCTTCAACCATGGTTTACAAAGAGAACCATGTATTGTAATATTTGAAAAAACAAAACAAAAACAGTTGTACTAGTTTGAGTAGCCTACCAGAAAGTATTGAACCATTTCCCCCAGAATGGGCTATTACTTACAGATTAACATTTTACACAATTATATGATATAGAAATGTAGTAAATCAGAGTGACCGTTTTGCAGTCCTCCAGATACTGAATTGCCACTCCCAGCATTCCTCACCAGCAGCTTTGCTGGCTAGGGTTAAAAAGAGCTGCAGTCCAACAAACACTGGAAGTTCCCCCAGTTTCCATTCCTGCAATAAACTTTCGCAATCCAAAACTCCAAAAACCAATTTTCCTTATTGGAATGAATAAACATTATGAGATATATAGAGAGCTAATGTAAATTAAATGGATGTTAAATTCTGTTGATGATTAGAAACTGAACGGAGTAATGTTAGGATATTCTCTCAACACTGCGAGTTTAGGGGATCAGTGTTTACTTACAATTTTATGAAACATAATTAAATCTATCATGCTCCCATGTGAAGTTAGATGTTGCAACTTCTAGAATGACCAAAAGGAACATACAGTCCTAATATATACTGAATGGACTGTGCCTGAATCTGAAGTAAAGAAAAGCAAACAATTTGAAATGTTATTTAACAGAAAAGGCAGAATTGAACAATTAAATATGACAGAGACTGCCCCCATCTTACAATTCAGAGACGTTCAATTTAGTTTATGAATTACTTCATTATTATATGAATTATTTGTTAATAGCCTGGAAATCACTACATTTAGTGCAGGGGTAGGCAACCTGGTGTAAAGGGTGATTCCTCCTCCTGTTCCTGTGTAGAGAGGGTATTCCTTGAGATGGTGTAGCTGCCACCACCCACTGATTTTAATCCCCCTGTGAGCAGACCTCCTTTATACACTTTGAGGTTACCTTTTAACTCCTCCTTACAGAAGGCACCTGGTCATTGACAACATCCTGCTTTCACCCTTTTCACACATTCTCTAAGTGTACAAGGGCTAGGGTCCCAAATGTCTTTCTCTTATTAAATCAGTATTTTAGATAGCATATTTGTCTTTGCCTATGATATCTAGAATTCACTCAGACAGAGACTTCCGTTATAACAAATATATAGTAACTTTATTGAATAACATTTAGCAAGGAAGTAGCTTAGGTAAAATAGTTCAGTTTAGTGTGGTTATTGTAAAGTAACAGTTGCAGACGTCTTGCAGTTTCCTCTTTACTGACTCAAGTACACTTCCTCACCTAGTCAGAATCCTTATCTGACCATACTGAGACCCTTTCTCTCTCTCTCTCCAGTTTCCCTACTGGCTTGTCAGAATACCTCTCTGACTTTCTTTAAGGTCCAGTCAGATTCCCTATCTGACCCACTTTAAGGCCCAGTCAGATCTTTAAAGAAAAGCTTTATTCTAAGCAAGTAATCTTAATAACAAAAGGGTATCTCAACATGAAGGCAACTTCAGTCGGGTGGTTACTGAAAAGTTAGAAAGCTACAGCAGCCTATGTCATGTTCAGCACAGCTTAAAACGAGACATATTTTCCCTAATGTGTCTTTCTACACATTTCCAATTTTTTTTATGATACCGGTGGAGTCCTGGATGTTCATGGGGGAGTCTGGGAGTCTAGATCTGTATAGTCCAGGACTTCCCCTAGGTGTGGCAGGTGTATCATTCTGCAGCCTCTTTGTTCAACTCTGTGTCTCATGGAAATTTGAGGTTTTATACCCCTTCCTGGGAAAGCATCCTGAAGCTTCATACTTCTGCCCAACTGACCATTCTCATTGGACAGTTGTTTCGCATTATCTCTGTAACTCCTCTGTGATGCTGTCCCCCAATAAATGTAACTTACCCAACACATCACTAACCCTTTGTTTACATGAAGGAGAGACCATACTCCTTAGCTATGTTGCCCAGATAATGGGAAAGCCTATTATCACACACACACACACAAAATCCCAGTCTGGGAACAGCTGGAGGCACACCAGCTGTGATTACATGCTGTAATCTAGGAAAGAGCAGAGTTAAAATTTATATTAAAACATACAATACTACAGGTTATCATTAAGTAGACATGAAGGAAACATTTTCCCTTAACCTCCCATCAGTTCACTGTATGACGGTCAAATAATTGCCATATCCAGCATCTCCTGCACCTTTTTTTCTGTTGCCTGTTTCCCTGCAGGAGATGCCCATTGTGGTTGCTCTGCAGAAGGCCTGCTAGCTGAGGCTAAAACATGTTGGGGATCTGTTGCAAGGCCTGGGATAGGCAAAAACAGGGCAGTGAAGTTGGTTGTCAGTTGGAGAACTGTTTGCATTGCTTAGGAGTAAGCCTGGGAGGTGGTTTAACATTTTCCAGGCTACCACCTTCTGTCCGATCATGAATGTGTACCTTCAGGTCACTCTTCCTCTTCAACTTCTGGAATTGCAAGAGTGAGAATGTGCCTGGGTCTTTCATAGAAGGGCTTCAGTGAATTCATGTGATACATCTTTGATTTGGTACTAAACTCCAGAAATTGTATGAGGTAGTTCAGTGTCCTGGCATGCTCAAACACTGTGCCTGATTCTTCCCAGGAAATTTCCACCTTGCCAAACTGGATTGCCTTCATGAGCATCATTTGATCTCCCTCTGACACTCTGGTCATAACAGACTTTCTGATCTTGTGCCTGTTGGGGGCTCTCAGGAGCGACTGTCCATGTCTCCCTGAGAGTATTCTGCAGGTTGTTTACAAAATCAACTATACTAGTCTCTGAAACAGGCAGAGTCCCCTCCCATTATCTTGTCAAGCTTTGTCCCTTTCACATTATGGCCATAGGCCCACTCAAAGGGTGAATGACTGAGGCTTAAGTGTGGCACAGAGACCTATAGACTAAGCACAAAAGGTGCTGTAGAATCAAGTCCCAGTCATTGAAGTGTTCATTCTCAAACTTGCATATCATAGTTCCCAGGGTTGCATTAAATAACTCTACCAGTTCGCTAGTTTGGTGACAGTAGGGGACCAAAGTAAGATGGTGCATTTCATATGCTTGTTGCATGTGTTGCATGACTTTTGACTTGAAATTTGTCCCTGCTTCCATCAGGAGTGCTAAAGGCTGTTAAGACTGTTGGATTGTTAAGGCAGAGTAATGTATTTCCCTTTCTAAAAGGAAAAGAGAGAACGATAAAGGCCAGGAAAGAGTAGAGAGAGAGAAATCCTTCCTCCTCACAGCTCCCTAACACAAGCCCCATCAGCTGCTCTCAGTTGACCATGCAGCCTCAGACTGGACTCCCTTTCCTTCCTTGTAGTGAGAGTGTGCCCCTGTGAAGAGCGTTTCCCTCCTCTCAGAACAACACTTTTCCCTCACCAGCAAGGAAAGAACCTGAAGAAAGAGAAAAAAAACATGCTTTGGGCTGCCAAAGCCAGGCCACTACTTCAGAGGGTCTGAATTCCTCTCTTCTCCCCACCGCCAAAAAGCAGGCTCAGAATGAGCAGATCCAACCAACTCCTTTTTTTGGATTCTTAAATTCTTTTGAAGCAGCTGATTTTTCTTGGTAATTCAGCTGCAAGATATGTTTAACCTGACTGAGGGAACAAATCAGCTTCTACTGTAAAAAAAGAGCAGGCTAATCTTAAATGCAGGTGTCCAGCATGGTGTAGTGGTTTCAGTCTTGGATCAGGACTCAGGATTAAATTTCTTGCTTCGTCATGAAACCCACTAGGTGGCCTTGGGCAAGTCACATACTCTCAGCCACAGGCAAAAGCAATGGCAAACCTCCTTTGAACAAATTTTGCAAGAAAACTCCTTGGTAGGTTCATATTAGGGTTGCCATAAGTTAGAAGAGACTTGAAGGCACAGAACAACAGCAGCAACAACAACATAAATTACAGTGCATCATTTTTTCCCCCATTGTGGACAAAGGTGTCAAGCAAGGGTCTACTCTAAAAAATAGAACAAAATGTAAAGGAAGGGACATGCTTAGAGGATAGTTGTTAATTTTTTGTTCCATCTGGATAACATATGTGAGGTAGCATGCTTAGACAATAAGTTATAGTAGTTGATACCAGAAACCACTTCATTTGTGTCTAGGGTCTGCCCACTGTAGGTTCTGTCCACAAACTGTTTCTCTTTATCAGTTGTAACCATTACATAGGGCATATTTATGATAAAAACATTTTGATAAACCTTTTTAGGTTATTATTACAACCTATTCCTTTATATGTCAATATGTAGCTGAAATCATTGATTACAAATCAAATATACAGCATCTAGAGATTCTCATCATTGTTATAAAGAGAAGCCCAGAACTCATTTAAAAAGGGAAAATACAGACTCCCTGAGGGGTTTTACATGAATCAATAGTCAGAAATGTCTAGCAGGATAACTCTTTTGTTGGTATGCATTTTAAGTACTTGTATGTTATCAAACAAATCTAAAGCATCTGCAAACACTGGTCAAATAAATTTCAAACTCTATTAGTAAATACTGCCATCCAATGTTTAAAGTTGAAATTACACTGTCCTTTAAGAAATAATTGATTTTTGTTAGCATTCTCAATTCAAATAACAGTCAAAGCAAAAAAACTGAAGGATAAGCTCTCTCAATTGCTTTTTCTCTACTCTTTCTTGCAGTTGGTTCAAATTCCTTTGCTTTGATTCTTACCATATAAAGTATTTTCAAACTCCTAGAGCAGTTTTTAAAAGTGTTTTTTGTCCTTTCTGTTATTACTCCTTTCCCCAAATGTCAAGGTCATTTGTAAGGGCACACATGTGTATTTATCCATAAAGCAATGTATTTGTTGCCATCAATGGAGGCTTTTTTGTAGCTTCTATTCTTATATAACAAAATCTTTTCACAATAAAAATCAGTGTCGAGAGGAAAGCTAAGCTAAGGATCTTTCTTCCTGGCTTGCTGGTTTTCTGTACATCAGAACAACCTCTCCTCTTTGTGATATTGCTCATTCCCATCTAAGAAGAGAGCAGATGATGTAGGTATGTTTAGTCTGCAAATTTATTAGATTATGGCTGTATCATTTTGAACTCTGAATATTTAAATAAATGCTATAGATGTGAGAATGTCTAAGCTGAAACTAGCCAAAGCATATGCAGAATGGCATGAAGATTCTCTCAAATTATATCCTTTATTAACAATTGCATCTAATGTCTTAAGTCAAACATATCCTAAAATTAAGCTTGTGCCTTTCTGAAGGATGATCTAGTGGAGGGGGGCTGGGAAGAGGTCCAGCTCTCAAATATGACATATTTCTGTGTTCCCTGGCTGCACAAAATCTAGCAACTAGCTGATGCTAACCCTTTTCTGTTGTGTCCTATTCAACATGAAATAGAACCGTCTGCTCTATTTGAAAAGAAATAGAGGGAAGAAGCTTTTGTGCACTAAAAGTGTGGCTTTGGTCTTTTTCTAGAGGAAAAAATATTTGGTAAAAAAAAGGCATAATCTTAGACAATGCATTTACATAGGTAATTTTACAAGAGTTGAAGCTTCATTTTATAACTTCTAATACAGATTAATAAGACCAACATTAAATTTTAAAGCCTTCAATATTAGTGTTGCCAAGCATGTAATTGTCTAAGCTACTGTATTATGTATATGAGAAATGAAACAGTGACTTATGCACCAATAATTCTGTGGTGTGATACTGCTGACAAAACTAGCAGAACATCATAAACTGCACTAGCCATCATCTATGTTTATGTAGCTATTACTGTTTTGTAGAGTCCTGGTTTTGGTTTATTGGGAAGATAGTGGCAAGCAATATTTTATCTAAATTATGCATTGATTTTACATTTTGTGAAGGCTTGTGGTCCATTGCACACATTGCATTTTAAACCAATTTTGGTTTTTGATTATTCAAAAGAATGAACCTACATCTTTTGTTTTTACTGTGCTTTGAGGCCCTCCTTAATTGGAAAAATTTGCACATGCTGGGTCACACTTGCATCTTTTATTTTCTAAGACAATAAGAGCCTCCACTCAAGAATACTGACATAGCATCTGTGTTGTTGTTGTTAACTGCCCTCAAGTCCACTTCAATCTCTGGTGACCCTGTGAATGATTCATCTTCAAGACACCCTATCCTCCATGGCTCTGCTGAATTCCTACAGACCTAGGACCTTCCTACTGCCCTCTATCTTTCTGAGCATTATCGTCTTTTCTAATGAGTCAAGTCTTATGTGTACATAGCCATCATTATTTCTGCATAAGGTTGAAAGTGTTGTGCATATTCTCGATAGTAGCTACGCCCATGCTACTCAGAATGGTGTTTGCTAGATCAGTGCCATTCTCCAAACTGCCAGTCCGTGGTGAAATTTCAGGAAATAGGGAACAGTTGCAGTCAATATAAGGTACCAGTCTCTTGCACATTGTGGAGATGCATCAGATGCACTGATCTAGTGTGTTTTGAGGATAATAATATGAATAATTTTGGAAGTGAGTTCTTTCATGTGATGGTAATACAGAGATTTGCTACCCTGTACAATACCTCCTTCTCTACCTTTTAACAAGGACAGCACCCTCTCCCATATTCCATATAACATGGAACAGATGAAACATGAAACAGATAGCAATAGATATTGCCTTAGACTTAGGCGCCACCCTGTGTATGGCGATCTTGTATTCCCCCCCCCCCCCCCATGAACCAATGTGAGTTAAATGACCAGTCATGATGTTCATTGTACCTTTGTGTTTTAGGAAGACATACCAATATATAAGTTATGATATTTAAGAAGATATGTAAACCAGAAAGATAGGTTTGGATTGATGGGAAATAATCTGATTTCCAGAGGGAGCGTTTTCTTTTTGAGCTGTAGTTTCAGGGTTTAGTTGACCCTCCTGGTTTCTAACCTGGGTGTCTATCCTGCTCTTCAATTTATGTTTCACTGGTTTCAGAACATATATAGCATTATATAGAGAGTTATGCTATGTGCCAAGAGTTTTAATAAAGCCAGTTTTATCATGTATGGATCCCCCCCCATTACATTTACCTGTGGAAAGCTTTTCTCCGTAAGCATACATTTTTTATGGATGATGATGATTTCTTACTCATTTCTCCCTATAGAGCAAGGTGGGGAATAACAACAAATCACATAACATTACACATAACAGCAGTTAAAAGAGCATATGAAACCAATACAAATTAAAATCTGTCAATACTTTAAAATCCACAATTTAAAAATACAGAAAACATAGCATTAAAATAAATTTTCTGTATAAGCTAGATTTATGTAGTGGTTATATTCCTGTCATGTTTATTTCACTGTTTACTTGTGTTCAGCCACAGAAAGAACAAAGATGTTCCTAAACTGAGGTTTTTGTGTGTCCCATAACTCTACTAAAGCAAGAAGAAAAATGTTGTTAAAATTTACAAGACACTGTGAGCCTCTTCACACTTACATAGCAGTCTGTGCACACCAGTAAATTATAATTAGTTTACTTCCTTTGGGTTCTTAAATGAAGCTGCTTAAGCATAGCTAAGTAAATAAATTTATGATGGTGGGGCCATACTTGCAAATAATTTTAACAGGCATGGTTTTCTTCCTTTCAAGCTTTAATGAGATGCATTGAAATGGCTCTGCACAGTATTACATTCCACATCTGCAAAGCCTGAGTTTTATGATCCAGTATACCATTTGTCTGTCAGCTAAACACTCATGTCTTAATGGTGGAAATCTGTTCAGCTTCCAATTCCTGTCTGTCCTTTTTTCTTGGTACCTCCTGAATCATTAGTTTCACTACTAATTGACTCAGATTTCTTCTCAGTCATGCAGTTCTTAAAAATATGACTGAAAACAAGCATTGACATAACTTTGACAATTCTTTTTGTCTTTTGGGAGATTTATAAAATACAGACCTGAACTTTTTAGTGTCTGCATTTCCAAAATTGGCTCAGAGTAAGTATTACAATTACCACTTCTTAATTTTAGCCCGTAATAAATATGCATAGTTCTTCTACAGTCTGAACCTGCAATTGTGTTACTTGCTTTTTGCTTTATAGCTGTTACAAATACTTGATATAAATAAAGATGACTCCTTGCTCATCATTAAGCCCCATCTCTCTGATGGAATACATCTGAGTCTCCTTGGTTTAGCAAGAGATAATAGCTTAAGTACCAGTAATTATGCAGTAGTCAAGCAGCTCTGGTTGTTGAAGCAACTCAACAGGTTACTTTCAGAGCTTCAGATTTTATGGAGTAGTTCCCATGTGACTGGAAGAAACATGCCCCATGGAAACAAGAGTGCAGCAACTACCATCAAGACTTCAGAGATGGCTTTTTCCAGCTGCAGTCCTGTAGCAAAAAGCTCTCTGAAATTTAAGACTATTTCAGAAATAGTTTCTTGTAATGCAGTGCAGCAAGTTATTACAATGGGGAAATAACATGCTGTTCTTTGAACCTATGGTACTTTAACTGTAGTAATATGGTACATTTTATGCCATACTGAAATATAGAGGGGCAACTACTATGCACTGAGAAAGCATTGAACTAATGCTTGTTTGCCTCATACAAAGTTAACTCATGTACTGTGCTAGCTCTGTTCACAGCCAGAGTATCTGCTAATATGGTTACCCCTCTGTTCTCACGGACTTGAGATCCGCAGACTCCAAATATTCATGGAGGGGCGACCTCCTTTAATTTCAATGGGGCATACGCCAGCAGGGGCGAGCCCCATTCAAGCCTATGGGGCTTGAATATTGGCAAGTATCCGTTTTTGCGGTCAGGGTCCAGAACGGATCCCCTTCGAAAACGGAGGGCCAACTGTAAATAATAATCATATAATATAGTTCATCTCCAGGTGGCATTGCTACAGTCTGATAGCTGGTATGAAGGATGTAAAGTTGAACTGTTTCAAGAGTGGCTGTGGAATCTTGAGTGGTACTGTTATTTCAAGTCTAATTGTTCAGTGCATAGTTGTTTAGAAAGGCTGGAGGTTGCTCATGTTCTGTTTA
This sequence comes from Phrynosoma blainvillii, assembly GCA_026167975.1. Lineage (NCBI taxonomy): Eukaryota > Metazoa > Chordata > Lepidosauria > Squamata > Phrynosomatidae > Phrynosoma > Phrynosoma blainvillii. Next base: position 244,680,550 of record JANUYF010000004.1, read on the forward strand.
TTTCTTACTTTCTCCATCACCTAATTATAGTAGTGGATAGCTGAACATGGCATATTCTTCTTAGGCTCCAGCAGAGGCTTCCAACATTTTTGAGTCTGTGGGCATATCTTGACTACACAAAATCAGTACCACAAAACATGGCTGTTGGGTGCCCAGCCATTAAATGTATGATCTTTACATAGATTCTCGCTTCACCCCACAGTTTACCATTAAATTAAACCTCACATTTGTATCTATAAACTGCACAGTAAAAACTGAAGATCAAGGCTTATATATATATATATATATATATGGATCCAAGATTCATAGTCGTATGGATCTTCATGATTTGTACATAGGATGCAAGCAAAGCACCATCAAATTACAGATCACATTTCTGGATAAAGGTTGTGAAGAGAGGAGCATTCATTTGTAAAAATTATGAGGATCCATAAATGTCCATGGCCCAGACATATGCTTTTGTGCTACAGTGACAATGCCAGAGGATGCTTTCCTTATATGTATGTATGTGTGTATGTATGTTAGGTTATGCATGCTCTGTGTAAGCCAAGCGTGAGTTGGGATAGACCCCCAATAGAGCCTAGATGGTGTTTTAGTATGGGAGCCACTTTGTCCTTGTTAGCTAGCAGCCATTTAAAGTTCCTATACAGAAGGCTGCTGCTTGCTTTGGTTATGGACAGGTTGGATATGAAGAGCCTGTGGCCCCCTGGCTGCAGCAGTGGGACTCAGCCTCCAGGACTGTAGCCGCATTGACACTGAAGATGCAGCAGTACCGTTCTGCTTGGGGTGCTACCCACATTAACCTTCTGGGCAGATAGATGTTTCACAAAGGGGTGAAACAGATGGGTAGGAAAAAGCAGCTTGAACCAGCTTTTTCCCAAAGCAGGTTGACCTGCCTGTGACTGCACCAGCCGCTTTCAAAGCAGCCCAACTGCGCATGGCCCAACCACATGGCACACTGTGAAGCCGAGCTGCTGGGTAATATTTTTTGTCACCTCCCAGCCATGAATGCACACTGTTGCACAAACACATATCTGGTGACTGCCTGGTGCCTAGATGCCATCCCATTGGATGGCTGCCCCCTTTGAATGACCACACAGTCACTCCTGTGATCCTCCCCTGGGCATCACAGCATTGGTGTTCCCAGTAAAACAATGACAATGCACAATCATGCCCCCCTACATGCCCCCTTCACCCCACCTCACTCCCTGGACTGTCTGGTTTGTGTATGTTCTAATTACATCCATTGGAGGTGTCACACTCCCATTTTTTTTTTTTGCATTGCTGTGATGATTGGGTATGCCAGGTCTGTCCTTTTTTTAATGCACAGCTGCACCAGTGTGTATATATGTAGCTTTAGGTTTAGGGTTAGGATGGATCACTGCTTTAGAACCGCTCTTGCATCAGGGCATTTATATGCAGCTGTGAAGGTGCACTTTTTCCAAGCTAAGTTGGAATATCCCAGGTTCTTTTTGCTCCTGTTTTTAGCCCTGGAACGTAGTTTCAGTGTGGGTTTTGTGCGGTTTAGAGGCATGCATCATCTAAATGCCCTGCCTCTAAGTCAGGGTAGGCAACCTTTCCCCTTTAAGGGCCGAAGAACTTCAGCTCCCAGAATCCCAGGAGCTATTGGCCAACATGGGACTATTGGCCAACATGGCTGAGGCTTCTGGGAGCTGAAGTCCCTCGGCCCTTAAAGGGGAAAGGTTGCCTACCCCTTCTCTAAGTGGTTGGAGACCGCTTTATTTGGCCCATGTGTTTCACCTTCAGACAGTTTTAAAAATACACAGCAATTTAAGTTACAGGTTTGATCACCATTTTTATATATCTGTCCTGGTTGTGATTAGATAAATGCTTGTTCATTTCTCCTTACATAATTGGATCAGCTGAAACTGTCAGGTGTTGTTCCTTCTGTTTCCTGAGTTCGGATGCAAGGGTCACAGGTCTTATATAACCAAAATGGCAGCATAGATAAACAAGAGGAAGGTGTCAGCAGAGTTGATAGGAGCTGCACGGGTTACAGAACTATACAGGAAGTCCCTACTTATCTGACAGATTAGGGACTGAAGGACTGTCAAAAGTAGAATCGGTTGAAGAATCCTGTCTTTTTTTAGCTTGCAAATGAACACTAAATAGCACCAAGTCAACCGAGAGAGAGGAAAAATACCCATGTGCTGAATCAACTGAGAAGAGGGGAAAGTAGCAGCAATGGTCAAAAGAGCAGCCCTGAGATCTCAATTATAGCCATGTACTGCATTTTCAACTCCCGGAGAGCTCTTTTGACCACTGCTGCTCCCCTTCTAGTCTACTTGGTGTGCTGTTGTTCCCCCCCCCCCCCCCCCCATTGATTTGGCTCTATCTAGTGTTCAGTTTTGCATTTGCAAGTTAAAAGACTGGGTTCACCTTTTTGATTGATTCCACTTTTTGACAGTTCCCTGGTCCCTACTCTGTCAGATAAATGGGGCTTCCTCAGGAAAGCATCACACTGCAATGCTTTGTACCCTTCTTCATTTGTTCATCTTTAATTTCAAAATGGGATAAAGGAGAGATGCAGTAGTATCAAATGCTTCAAAAATGACTTCATTTGTTGAAGAAAGATTTTAAAATGAGTAAGAAGGAAGAAGCCTGTAGGTGTTTCCAAAAGAACAAGATGTAACATAGCAATAGCCTTTGTGTGGATTCATACTACAGTAGTTTCTAGCTTTAAACAAAAAGCTCTGTCTCCCCTCCAAACCTGCTTAGTCATGCAGTATAACCCACAGATCCAAGCTGTTTTTCAGCACTGCATTTATGCTGTTTTTTTCAGGAACAAAAATGATAGCACATAGATGTTGCTTTTAGTCTAATCAGGCTGGTTCACGTGAATCTGTGTTGAAGTTTTGAGGGAATTAGACAGCTGCTAAAAAGGAATTGGGTATTTTTTTCCAAAGACTAAGGGTCTCTAATTATGTGAAAAATGAACATATGACAGGTATTGCAATCATTCTGTGATGCTTGCTTGGATGAATGTCCCATACAGTTCAGTGGCACTTGTTTCAGAATAAATCTTCACAAAACTGTGTGGCTACATTCACCTTGATATTTAGAGAATTGAAATAAGAAAAGTAGAAGATGGTTAATATGACCTTGTGGTAACATATGCGTATTTTCACTAAAGGAGTAGCTCTCCCCTGCAGAGGATGAGTGACATATTGGAAACACAAAGTTTGAGAAAGTTATATTTTTGGCCTATAGCTTTCAAAATCCTCCAGCCATCATGTCTGGTGAGCATGTGGGCTGCTGGTTTGGGCAGGAGTGTGGGCCAAAATAAGCAACTTTTCCAGGTGCTGCTGTGTTCTGTACAGGGTTTAATGTAGAGATGATAAACGTGATGAATGCTTCACACTACATTCCTGCAATCATGAACTAGAAATTTTGCTCTTTAAAAAGATAGAATTCCACTAGATTCTATAAACAGTAGTAATTCCTAAACCATAGGTTGCTTTGTCTTAAACACCCCCATGGCAGTTCACCTCCCAGCATTTTTGCTATTTTCTGACTCACTGATGGCTGTTAGACAGATTGATTTTTACTGGCATAAACATTGCCTTTTTATACTACCTTGGGTTTGTAATGTTAGCAGAACTAGATTTCTGTTCTAGTGTGTTGGGAGGGATTTGTCTTCTTTGTGAGCAGATATGGCAGCAGACCTTATGTTGCTCTTTTTCTTTGCTGTTCATGAACTCTTTTTTAAATAAATCACCGATAAACTTTTTATTTCATACTGTTTTTCCCTATGTCTTTAGATAGCTATTCTACATCCAGTATGTAAATCAGAATAGTTGTTGGGCCCTACTATATCTTTACTTATATGAGCAACTGCATGTATTCGGTGAACTTAGAGAAGTTAATTTTTTGGTCTCAAGTTCCTCATATCCCCCACTAGCATGGCCAATAGCACTGCTGCCTGGGGATTATAGTACAAAAAGCAACTTTACCATGCTCTTGCATCTTTCAAAAGCATGGAACCTTTATGTTTGGCTCAGCTTGCATTCTGAAAGTGTTTGTGTTAATTTAAAAGAGAAAGCTAATGTCACAAGTTGCTTATAGCATGAAGGTAAACTGAGTGAAAAGAATAGGTTGATAAGCTTCAAATATTCAGAAAGAGACAATTTACAGCATTGCTAGTGATCAGGGGCCAGGGCTTCAGGTCATACATATTTCTCAGTGCCTCTACAAAGTTCAGAAAAGCAATTCAGGGGATAGCATGAGAGCTGCTTAAAGCAAAAGATGGACAAAAATAGCATACATGCACCAGGGAGCAGCTTTTCCTTAAGTAGTTTTTATGCCAAGTGCCCAATTGCTGTTTAAACTTGGAAGTCAAAGACAGGGGGGATACTAGACCCATGAAAGACTTGGAACCTAAGCTCATATACATATGCACAGCATTTGTAAACGTTCAAATGTAAACTCTGTATGAAAATTTGGAAATATTATTTATTTAAATTTTACAGAAGGCAATTAGTTTCTCATCTAAATCATATCAAATGAAATAAATTCTTCAGTTATTTTCCACTTTCTGGGCAGTGGCCCAGATTGTCTCAAATGAGTAAGTAATTCCTTTTTGTTTACAAAGAATTTGCTATAGTGTGGAATTAAAAAAATACAGAGAACGGTGTCTTGTAGTTTATTTTTTCATGAGCCTCTTTTCTCTCCTCTTCTATGCCTGGAAATTCTCTCTCTCCTCTCCCCCCTGAAAATTTCCAGGGGGTTTCTGTGTTAGTCTAATGCAGCAAAAACTACAATGAATTTTATAGCACAGTAAAGATTAACACATCTATTGTGACTTATATAATGTTAGTCCTTACCAACCCTTTGTTTTTATGCCTAAAAGTTGCACCAAAATAGTTACACAAAAAGTTACTATTAGAAGTTGCACAAAAAAAAGTTACTATTAGAAGTAAGCCAAGAGCAAAACAGGGAATCATTCCCAGTTTCCCAAAATTAAAGCATTTCCATTTCAATTAAGTACTACTTTCATCAAACATCATTATCTCCATGAATTAAATTCAAAATAAAATACACTGGCACATTATTTGACTAGACAACATAAAAGAAACAAAGAGAGCCTGAAAAGAAAAGCAAAAGTGATAGCAGGGCAGGGGTGGAAGGAGTGACTGATCTGTAGATTTTGGTGTTGTCTCTCTTTGTAATAGGGATTTGTGATATTTTCCCAAGCCCCACTATGTATACATAGACATATACAAAGAAAGCACAAAACAAGCAAGAAGCCCTGGTTTAAGCATCACCTTTGTATGAGTAGATGGATTTTCTTTCATGCACCCATATTTGCATACAATCAGGATCATGCAAGTGGTACCTGGAGAAGGATCTCCTGCCATGATTGCCCAAACTTTTAGTAGAGCAATAAACACATTTTTTTCTTAATCCTCCATGCAGCTGTATTTCTTGGCCTTCTTTCAACCCCTGATCTTTCTCTCCTAGTGGAAAATTCCCCCTACTCCATACCATTAAGTTTAGGACAAAGTCTTCTATAGATACCAATGGAAGATATTTTCCTAACTTATCTTGGGGATAAGGGTTGGTTTTATTGTGCCACATTGCATAGAGAGGAAATTGTTAATCTTCCCTTCCAAATGGCTAGAAAAGTCCTCCTGTATGCCAGTTAAGCTTGAGGAAAATGTCCAGTTTTCACCAGCAGCAGAACTTTAGTTAGATAAAGGTAAAGGTATTCCCCATTGACAAGGTTGTCAAGTCATGTCCGACCATAGGGGGCAGAGTGCTCATCTCCGTCACTAAGCTGAAGAGCCAGCATTGTCAGAGACTACTCTGTGATCCTGTGGCCAGCATGATTGCACAGAATGCTGTTTACCTTCCCACTGAATTGGTACCTGTTTATCTACTTTCATTTGCATGCTTTTGAACTGCTAGGTTGGCAGAAGCTGGGACTAGTGACAGGAGCTCACCCCATCATACAACACCCAGACCTTGAACTGCCGATCTTGCAGTCAACAGAACGTCTTAACCACTTGAGCCACTGCATCCTCAGAGCTTTATTCTGTGTTTAATTATCATGTGGAGAGGTGGGGCAATTTCAGAATGTGAAAAGGGAAAGGTTAATCTTCCCCTTCCCACCTGCAGTCCCCATTGTAGGTCATTTCCTGAATGCAATCAAGTCAAAGGGGGAGAGGGATCAGTTGCCAGCTGGGGGATATTTTGGGTCTCTGAGCAATACATGTAGGGCTAAGAGCCCATGGACTTAGACCTAGCAACAGGAAACAGTTTCAGTGCTGTTTCATGAGAACTCAGATAAGTTGGAGGTGCACATGTATTTCTGTGTCACTTATTTCTGTTTGTCTTGGATAGTGAAGGCACTGATGCTGGTGACCAGTGTACTGTGTGCTAAGTAACTTGCCATAAAAAAGGATTGTTGTGCTTTTCCTTCACTGAAGCTTACTGAGTCCATTTTTAGCTTTAAAACATTCTTGAAATAAATTGGCAGAGACTGGGGAAAGCAAGGTGGGCTGCCTCAAAGCATCCCTGGGGGCATTTACCTTTTTATAGAAGAATTTTTTGTGTAAGTGTTTTATGCATGAGGTGGGATTGAAGAGGCAAAAGATATTAACAGATATGGCAGCTCCGTTTATTTTCTAGCAAAGATTATGTCAAGCTGCTTTTGTTGGTGCATGCTGAATGAAGCTTTTTGGCAAGTGTCCATATTTCCACTAAGGGAGGAGCACAGCTGTTCTAGATGGATGGACTTTGTTTGGCTTAAATGCTGCAGAGCCTGTGTGTTGGGTATGCATAATAGGATTTGTCGGTGAAGTGGTAGAAAAGCAGAGCTATTTTACTGTTACCGAAATGGACTTTTTATTTAGACACTTCTACTTAAAAAGGAAAAATCTACCACAAATAATTTTGGAAAGCAAAGCTATAAGCATCTGCAGAGTTCAAAGCATCTGTATATCTACAGCTTTCCAAACTGCAGCTGTTTCTCATTGAGGTACCTATTGGAAATAATGAATGTTGTAAACACAATAACCCATCAGGCGTAGGGAATTGTTGCCATGTTTACCATGGACAATAGATACTAGTACAAATAATGGTTGTCTCACATGACTACAGGCTTGTGGGTTTCACAGCACTCTTCAGCTGAGTACATGCTCTTTCATCTATGTAAGAAATATGAGGGCATTTTCTTTTTAAACTGGAATCTGAAAGAGCCCACTTGAGCTCAGTCTAAAGATGCATCTTCCAAATAAGAAATTACAGTGGGCCCTTGGTATCTGCTACTGTTTGGTCCAGGATCATACCTGGATAACAAAATCCATGGATGCTAAAATCCCATTATATACAATGACATAGTAAAATGGTGCCCCTTATCATTTTGTCAATCTTTGCCTCTGCTGGGAAGCACTCTGACTACTTGGGTTGCTTAGTTGTACAGTTATTTGTGCTTTCTTGGTGTTTGTGGTTTTCTTTTGCTAGTTATGGGTGAAGGTTGAATTGATCCATGTGAGTACAGTATACACATCGCAAAATTCATGTGCTAAGTAAACTAGTTTGTAGCACAAATGATAAGTGGACCAAAAAAAGCAATAAAAGTTTAATGTTGCCAACTATAAAATGAAGTTTAGCCAGATATTTGTGTTATTTATTTAGTTTCATTAGTATGTATGCTTCTTTGCAAAGTCCAAGAGGACAGCTCTTTCACCCAAGGAGCTTAAAATCTGAAATATGACAGAGGAGGAGAGTAAACACGAAAATATATTTGCTATATGTGCATTAGCATGTGATCATAAGAACCAATTTTACATAAATCTGATAAAGTTTTCAGGGATAAACATAGTCAGATTCAGGCTTCATTTTTAAAATAAGCTTCTACATCTTTCATTCCGGTAGCATAAGACTGCAGATCTAAAGAAGAAAAAACTTTTTTCACTGCTGCTAAGCTTCATCAGAACTTGGGACCTTTTCAGACTGCCAGAAATAGTGCAAATTGAGTCCACTTTAAGGGTTAGTGTTAGTGCTAGGGAATCATGGGAATTGTTTTTTGTGTTTTTTTTCTGAGACATTGAGCCTTCTCTGTCAGAGAGCTCTGGTGCCACAATAAACTACAGTTCCCATGATTCCCTAACCCTTACCCAAACCCTAACCCATAAAGTGGACTCAATTTGCACTATTTCTAGCAGTCTGCAAAGGCTATTTAATAACTTAAATGTGATGAATGTGTCAAACCTCTGTCTAAATCACCCACTACATCAGGGGTCCTCCAACTTTTTGAGCCGGGGGCCGGTTTGCTGTCCCCCAGCTCATTGGAGGGCCAAAGTAAAAAAAAAATGGCAGCTGGAGGCGTGCGCGTGTACGCACCCCTCCCTTTCTCTTCCTGTCCTGCCCCGCAACTGGGGGTGGGGCTTTGCGGGCGACGAAGAGAAAGGACGCTTGCGTGCGACCCTGGCCGCCATTTTTTGTTCCAAAATGGTGCCTGGAGTTGCGCATGCATGTGCACAACTCCGGTCACCATTTTGGAACAAAAAATGGCACCTGGGGTCGTGCGCGCGCTAGAAAGGCGGCGGCAGCAGCAGCAGTAGCCACTGCCGCAGGACCAGCCATGGGCCAGATACAGGGCCTTGACGGGCCGGGTTTGGCCCGTGGGCCATAGTTTGGGGACCCCTGCACTACATAAACATTGTTGCTAAGTATTGTGGGGGGGGGGGAGGAACCATTGCACCTGTTTCCTTTGCATTGTAAATGCTAGGTATACTGTAGATGACCCTGCAGTTTAGTTCAGCCTGGATTGAGTGGTGTTTCTCTTTTTTTCTGTGGGAAGCATTAAGAGATCTGCTGGACATGTTCCCTTTCCCCGCCACCATTCCCTTTTCCTTTTGTGTCTTGTCTTTTTAGATTGTAAACCTGAGGGGAGGGAAATGTCTAATTAACCACTTGTAAGCCGCTCTGAGAGCCTTTTGGCTGAAAAGCGGGGTATAAATACATAATACTACTACTATTACTTATTATTATTATTATTATTATTATTTTCCTTTTTGCTCCCATTTTACAGCTTATATTAATGCTTTTGCAGGTTTCCAGTAGAATCGACCTGGTATTAGGAAATGTACCTTGGCAGGAGTAGTGCATTCTTTGCTGTCAAAATGGGGAGGGTTGTATATTTTATTCAAGGGTATGAAAGTGTTCTGTTCATGCAGGGAAACCTTAAAGAAGATTTTTTCTCTGTTTCTTTACAGTGTGAACAAACATTATCACTTCCTTGCTAATTGTCATCTTGGCAAGGTGATTCTATAGACTAATTTAATAGATTCTTTTCATATAGTAAAAATTCAGGCTTTCTTTAACACATACCTTTCAATAGTATGGTTGATCACGCTCTGATCAGGCTCTTCTCATTTATGAATACAGTCTTACTATTATTTCTTATATTTTTCAGATTGAGAAAATCATGAGCTCCATTGGTGAAGGCATTGACTTCTCTCAGGAGCAGCAGAGGATGTCAGGTACCATACTGAACTACTGAGGGGTGTGAGTGAGTTTTTGCTTGTGCTACTGTCTTAACCTGCATTTGCAGTCAAGCCAATGAAAGATCAGTACAAATTGATCCACATTGGGACTTGACATTGGGGCCTTGGGTTTCTCAAACCATGGTGTAAGTCTTTTCTGCCTCTAGAGATGTGTTAATTCTAGAAATCCAGATGTGAAACAGCAATTGGCTCTTATGCAATTCCTGATTGGCATATACATTGTGCTTAATTTAATGGATTTCTTTTGGCCCAAGCAGCTACTAGGCTTGTTTTTGGCTGCTGCTCAACCATATATAATTTTTCATTGCTTTACATTATTATTTTACTTACTCATGTTAGGCCCATTACAGAAATGTGCTAAGCCCAGTTCAGAGGGCTCACAATCTAAAATGGAGCCAGATGAACACAAGACAAAAGGAAACAACAGAGCTCAGGAAAGATACAGTGAGTGTTGAATAGGAGGAGATTTTTTACTTGCTTATAGATTGGCCTGCTACCATTTTCCCGTTTAGATGGACTGAATTATTGATCCTTGTATATATATCTGTGTCCCACTAACCATTGAAAGAGATATTTTTTAGACTTTTTCCCAATTTCCTGTCTTAGATTTTGCTCAATAATGATGAGACTCTTGTTTCTCATAAACAAGAGAAACATTATTTCATACTGGACTATGACAAAAGTTGCAGACTAAAGAAGTAGTCTCTTTCCCACATCCTTTACCTTCAGCAGTAACTTTTAGCAGGAGGAAGAGGAAGTCCTAAACATGATAACCTCAGTTGCTGAAAAAGTCTTCAGTAATGAACTGCATGTTGAGTTAGACTGCAGGGGGGGGAAAACTGAATTTTAACATGAAATCCACTGTTCTGGATGTTGCTCTGTGGAAGATTGTAATAAATGGGGCAATTATAATAACTGTAGCAATTGGCTATCAAACTGCTTTTCTGGCCATTACATACCTCTTTCAAAGGAACAATAATAGAAGAATACACATTTTTATATACTTGCTTTCATTTCTTTCGTTTCATTTATTCAAGACATGAGAAGAGAACATGGCTTGAAAATGGCTACAGTCTGTACACCGTCATATATTTCTAGGATAAGCTCATAAGCTGGTATAGTCTGTCACCCCAGTGCTGCCTTTCTGTTCCAAGAGACTGTAAGGGAGGAGGGAAATATCCAGTATCCCAAATCAGACATGGTCATCAAGTTTAAAAAGGTTATGCCCAACTAATCAAAGCTGTTTCTTTGTTGGTTATAAAGCACTGAAAATGTGTCTAGAATAGTTGGGATATACCTAGGCATCATTTGCGCGTTCTCTCTCTCTCTCTCTTACACACACACACACACACACACACACAGACTTCCCTGAAGATTAAAAAAAGTAAGGTTACTTTATTTCAGTGTTGAAAATGAAGGAAGCAGAGTATTGATATTTATTAGTCTTTCTCATCTGGCAAAACAGTTTTTTCAAATTTAGTTGATGCAGAAAAATATACTTCCTGACAAATCAATTAAACGAAATTAAATCAGAGATGCATTTGCCTGCCAAGTGTAGTTTGCTTTCTGTGAGTTTCTCCTGTGCTCCATTCATATGGTTCTCCTTATTTGTTTATTTAAAAATCTGGATTTATCACCAGCCTTTCTTCCTTTTGGTGTTTAGATTTATTTATTTTTAGCAGGAAGATTATTGGGCACTCATAACCTTAGTAGTTTTTTGTATAAAATAACCTGATTTAACTGCTTGTCTGCACACTTAGATAGTGTAAGAAATGTGCAAGAGCTAGAGGGCTGGATCTAGAAAGTCATAGTATTTAAAAAGAGCCACTCTTGGGCTGAATACTGTTCAACATCATGGGGACATCTGCCTCTTACTTAGATGTGTCATACATTAGAGGTGTTCAGCATGGTCTCTTTTCCTTGCACACATTGGACATGTGTGCAGCCTCATGCTCAGGATTTATCTCTGTTTGGGAACAGGATCACTAAGGCAATGAGAACTGTAATATGTTCTCTGTAACCTCACAGGACACATTTGCCTTGAATTTCTGATAGTTCAGAAGTATCAAATGATTCATCAAATGGTTGTATGTAACTTTTGAGGAATAGTTTTTCTAAGATCTTTAAATAAACAAAAATAAATTTTGAATAAACAAAGAAAACTTTTGGCACTGAAGACTTTTTATCCCTCACTTGAGTTCCTTGGCAGTTCCAGAAAATAAGTTTATTTCTGTCTTCTCTTTCTTTTTTATGGCCTTTCAAAGTATCCTTCCTTATCTAGGACCTGGCTAGGCCCATATAAATTTACCCAAAAATACTCAGCGGTCACACAGGTTGAAATTAAACTATGTTTCTTATCATGCTTATTAGTTATACTTTGTATTTTTATAGTTTTTGTTTGAGTCCTATTTACTAGTATGTTAATCTGGCTGCACTCATATTTGCTGAATTAACTGAGGATAGGCTCCTACATATTATTTTATATTATCTGTCAATATTTCTAAAGAGGACAGAAACTTAAGAATGGGGATCCCTTTTCATGTTGTTCAGCTGACAGTCCTGTTCTCCAAGGGGAAGTCAATAAAAATGCATTGATGCTCAAACTTATGTGATCCCTTTAGATTAGCATGAACTAAAATTAGCAGCTGTGAACTGTGACATGAAATAAATTTTATCCATGGGCAGTTTCCAGATGGAAACTAAAAATATTTTCTCTTTGACTGTAGTCTAAGTAATCCTGTTTTAAGAATAGGAAAGGAAATGGATTTCTGGTTAGGGAATTTTATGGGCTAGCCCAACTTTTGGCTTGTTTATTAATAAATTCCAACCTATTTTGGTCATTTTTCTCATTTCATTGATGGCAAGTTGTGGGATATGTTTTTCATACTGCAAGTAAAGTAGAAGTATATATAACATAGTCTGGTTGGCTCACATTCAAAAGTTCATTATCTGGTAATTTTAAAGGTGCAATTACATTAAAGGAGTATATACAGTGGTTAGTAGATTGGTTACTCTTGAGTAATTGTTAGACAGTTAAACTATACTGCCCTTTTGCAGTATCTGCTGGTCTAATTCTATGGAAACCATTGTCTACACTGGGGGTAAGGAACTTGTAAACACTGCTGGACTCCAGCACTCCACAGTTGAGAAGTACCTTTATTAGGATCAGACAACATGCCACAACTGTGTGCAAGCTTTTAACTTCTTCAGAAATTTTGAGCAGATTGAGCGGTACAAATATATAGACCAGTGATTCCCAAAATGAGTGGTGTACCTCCTTTGGAGTGTGTGGAAAGATCCAAGGGAACAGTGAGGGGAAAGGGAGCAGCAGGTGGAGGCCTTCAGTCAAAGTATGTATGGAGTGATTCTGCACTGCAGATTACTTTTGATCCCTTCCAACTTTTACCATCTCCATCGCTTACATAGCCAGCTTTCGTAGCTGGCATTTTGCTTTGTTGTCAGTTCCCCTTTGCAGGACATCCTGATTGATTGACATCATTAGAAACGTAGTGCTGAGGGAAGCAAGTAACTGATTAGTTCTCATTCTCCAACTATGGCTACTGTGAAGCTACATAAGATCAATAAAATGGACTTTCTTATACTTGCAATGGATTGCTGACAGGCAGATGGCCTCACTGCATAAAACAGAATAAAATGTTTATTTTCTTCTGGTATTCATCCACTCTACCCTTAGAGCTCCTATTCCAGACAGAAATCCATCCACCCCTTTCCATTCTATTCATGGCTTCGAGGCTTTTCGGAATCCACTGGATGTTTTGCATAGATGGGCTTTTGCTTTCTTTAAGAAGATAAACCAGTGTGTTTTTGTAGTGTGCACATGCTCTTTCGTCGCAGCTCTCTGTTTTTCTGGTCAACTTAGACCACTGGCCTGTAGTACTGCCAAAGGTTTGACACTGCTGTGAAAAGGGTGGTGTATAAATGATGTATAAATAATTTAAGAATTACTTAATTATCAAGTAGCTAGGTTGTCTTAAAACGGAGAGACTGATGGCTTACTAGAAAAGTGCCAATGCTAACTATAAAGGTTTTAACATATGAGGGCAAGATCCTACATGTGCACTTAGCGCCACACATACTGTTCTGCATCCTCTATCCTAGAGGGGCCCCTTCTGCTGTCACTTATTGGTGGTGAAGCAAGGGAAAGGGAGGCAATTTAGACCACAGAGCAAGGAAGAGGAATGAAGGTATGCTCTCAAATCAAGTGCGCCTCCTTCTTTTCCTTCCCTCAGGAGCTCAGAGAAACTGGGTTTTCATGATGTAAATCACCTCGCACACTCCTTTCCCCTTCCGTCTGGTAAGAAAGGGCAGCAGCACCCCTTCCCAAGGCTTGACAGCTGCTGACCATGGGAAGTTTTTGGAGGGAGTTCAAGAAACTAGCCCCCCACATGCCATCCAAAAGAGACTTACATGTATATAATCACCAAGAGGATGCCAGCCATTAGATGCTAGCTCTTCAGTCTTGTCTTTCTTTATCCTTTCTTTATTTTCCCCAAAGCATAGCTCTTTATGAGAATGGGAAGAATTAAATCTAAAGTTGCTTGGAATCTGAAGTAAAGCCTTCTGCAGAGATTGTAGATATTACTTTCCTTTGAATTATATAGATGGTGTTCTGTTGCTGCTACGTAGCTGGATTCAAAAGCTTTAGAGAATTAATATTCTGTCCTGACAGAAATATAGTTATTCATCTTTGGCCATAACCACTTTCCCTAGTATCACCGAAGAAGAAATCTGTTAAAAAGCAAGGTGTCCTCCACAACATCCTCTTCAAAGGCCACAGCTTGCTAGCAAAAGCCTTTGGCTAGTTGCTTCTGAGTGCAAATAAATAAATAAAATGATTTCTATACTTTCACATGACTTCAGCACAGTGTTTGTGGTTTTTCTTCTTCTTGCCTGTTCACACTTACTATTTGAAATATTAAAATGTTGAAGTTTGGATCGAAATGGGTTCATGATCAAAATGGACCTTCAGTGTGCTGCATTTATCTGGCCATTGGTGATTCACCTGACATGGAGCAGTTGCATGGTATATGTGATAGTTTTACTATGATTTCACTTGTCAGTTTGTTATCTATCCCAGCCACACAAAGGAACATCAGTTAATTTAGTGTTGTTGCATTACAGAAAATTCATGTGAGATACTACAAATTAATTCAGCTTTCAGTAAGACACTAAAGCTTTAAAAATGTTGGATTCTACTACACAAAGGATTGTAGCAATCTGTGTTCACTTTATCATTTGTCACCTCTAATGCTGATTTTATTAACTGTTGAGAGTTAATAACTAGCTGCCTTTTTTGTGGACTGGGAAACTGTAGCATTGTTCTTGGTACAAATGGAGACTAAATTCATTTCCATGTTTCATAGTCTAGCCTCCTCTTGTTTGCTGTGCTTTCAATTTAATGCTTCTCTTTTGCATGAGCTGCATGTTCTATCCTATGAGTAAAATGTAACTATCATGATGCTTGCTCTTCATTATAGCTTGTCATACATGCCAGAGAGGACTGAATTATCTCTGCAATAGCTGTAGTCTTCTAGTGGTGTACAGCCCCAAAGGCACAGAGTTGCTCCTGGTAGTACAGATATAGTAATATCCTATGCTTGTCAAGGTCATTTTGGTATGTGACTAGTCAGTTGCAATCCCATCACAATAAACTGTTACTAAAACAGTTTTAGGCTTGGACTGAGTCAGTTGGCTTCATGCTCTAAGAGTAAGTTATTCCTAGTCATTCCTTCTGTATAGCAGCATTGTACTCTCTGAGAACAGTTAATTATGGATATTAACAGTGTAGCAGAAATGAAACAATTTTGTTATGGCATGACATTGTATGGATGTGACAGCAGTACAGTGGTACATATTGGTGAAAGCTGGAGTGCAAGAGATCATGCACTTGATTAACATTTTGCTGGATCCAAGTGTCCTGTGAACCACAATGGATCTGTAGATTATAATTTCATTCAGAAACTGGTTGTGGTTTATCTCTGTAGATCATTAAACAACACTACTGCTAAAGGGCTTTGGAAGCAATAGGGCTTGTACTCCCCTGCCCTCTTTTCTAATATCCACACAAAAGATGTGCATTTATCTTGTACACTGCAGCTTTCAAATAATTTTAGGAGGTTTCAGTAACTTAGGGCCTTTGCAAACTGCCAGAAATAGTGCACATTAAATTGAGGCACTGTCCTGGCTCAGTGCTAGGGAGTCATGGGAATTGTATTTTTTTTTTCTGGGACATTGAGCCTTCTCTGTCAGAGAGCTCTGGTGCCACAATAAATTACAGTTCCCATGATTCCCTAGCACTGAGCCAGGGCAGTGCCTCAATTTAATGTGCACTATTTCTGGCAGTCTGCAAAGGCCCAGAGTCTTTTAATTACCTACAGTGATAAATCTTATTTTCTCTTAACTTCCCAAAGGTTCCCTTTAGTTTCATCATAGCTCTGTTTTGCCAGATTTATAGGAAGCAACTTAAAAAAATCCTGCAACTTAAAAAAAATCCCAAGGAATATTGTCTGCAAGTATATAGGCAGTATGATATGTTTCGTCCCAGTTAATGTGTCTGCCTTCAGCCACACTCGCCTTTTAACATCTAACAATTTCCTCAGTGCACTTCTGGCAGGGGGGATCCTAGTATACTGCATAAAACAAACTATGAGGTGAATGGTCAAGGAAATTATAATTTTAACTGGAATATTATAAAGCTCTGCTTGTATTTCTCTTCCCCTTGCCAGCTTTTATTCTGAAATTTGATCACTGCTTCTACTGGGAGGGATGTGAGCATGAGGGGAGGGGAGGGAACAGCCAGTGAGTGAGCAAGAGCTTGCTGCCTTTAGACAAAGCAGTCTGCTGCATCTTTCTGAAAGGGACACATGCCTGCTTGAGAAAAAGACAACATTGTGTTTCCCTGCTTATGGAGTAGAAAGAAAATTGTCCTGGACAAGGAAAGACTTTCTGGTCAAGCAAGAGCTGCCTTCTTGAATTCTGGGGACAGATGCTGTCCTTTTGGCCAGGCTTTGTCAGAGAAGGGAGGAGGAAACCTTTTGTGAGCGCTGCATCCCTAGTGCTGCAGTATGCATTAAGAA
Organism: Phrynosoma blainvillii; assembly: GCA_026167975.1. Taxonomy (NCBI): domain Eukaryota; kingdom Metazoa; phylum Chordata; class Lepidosauria; order Squamata; family Phrynosomatidae; genus Phrynosoma; species Phrynosoma blainvillii. The sequence continues at coordinate 244,697,180 of JANUYF010000004.1, forward strand.
GGCTCGCCAGCTCCCAAGCACTCATTAACACTGACTTGCTTAACAGAGGATCTTTTCTGCAAGACAGTGCAGCTGGATTTCTAACCTCTGAATTGTTCAGATAATAGCTAGCACTGCATTGTGCAGGCATTACAGAAAGGAGGAGGCGGGGGCTAGTTTAGAATGGGCAGAACTTCTGGTAACCACAGGGTTCAAAGGCTGCAACCCTGCTGTCTTCATCAATATTTTGCAAATGCCCTTCAAAGACGGACATGCTAGAAAGGCTGAGAAAATACTGCGTGACTTGGATAACAATTCCTCTGAGAACAGCAAGGACGTGGGGATCTGAACTTTCCTTGCTACGGCGAGTATCTCCAGTTCTACACAAGGAAAGTAACAAGTTCCTAGACTCTCCTTTTAGGTGTAAAGGAAAGAAGAGCTGTTCCGTATAGCTTCTGTGGGGCCCTTGAAGAATATATTTCTGATAAACCAGCTGAAAAGAGGTGCCAGGATATATCTAACCCTACCTGCAGCAGAGAAAGGGGGAGGGGGTGTGTTCGTCTTATTTTGCTTCTCCCCCTTAAATCAAGGAGCTAAAATGCTTTGTTTTGAGAGCTGCTGATAATCATAGTGAGAAATGTAAAGGTATTGCTTACCTTTAGTGGAAGAAAATGAAGGACTGGCAAAAACAAGTCAACAGAGAACTGGCAGAAACAGCTTTGTTGGGTGGAAAATGAGCTGACCACTGACCATTTTGCTTTGACTGGATGCTCCGGTGTAATTATTTGTTTCAGTCTAAATGTTGATGCTGGCTCCCATCTTAGTTCAGTCAATACAAGCTGTCAGAATGTCATCCATCTGGATAGGTGGTGAAATGACAGTGGCAGGACTTTTAAGCCCAGGCTTCTTGTCACTCATGCCTCTGTTCCTTGTAATAAAATAACAAAGAAAAGCCCTTACCATGGTTTGCCTGTTTCGGGACTGTTGGGGGAAAAAAAGTATAAATCTTTATTCTTCTACTGCAGTTTGTGTGTCTTTTTTTTTATTTGTCTTGCATGTCTTCCTTTGGACAGCTGTTCACTAATCTGGCTGCTGCTGCTTTTCTGAACACCCATCGTGTCTGTTTGTCTCTCTCAGCTGCATGAAGATGTTTTTTCTCTCTAACTGCTTTGCACCTCCAGTGCTAACAGCCTTCCTTACTGGCCTGTTGTACAAGGTAATGCATCAGAAGTTGCATGGATGCAAGCATCTGCTGGGCTGTGTGTATTTGTGAGCTGGCCCTCTCTTGTCTCTCATGCCTGTAGCTCTGGTTTGGAATGATGCCTTGGAAAGTTTGCACCCCCCTCTGATGAAACAAGGAGCTGACTGAGATTCTTGTGAGGTTTGGGCTCTTATGCCTGGCGCAGAACACACTTGAGCCAAAAGATCAGTGCATGCCATACCTTGGTCCCAGGAATGGTTCTAAACGGCTTGGAATCAGAGTTTGCTTGAGTATATTCAAGAGACTGATTAACACTGTAGTTTGAACAGGACAGAAGCTATATTGTTCATGGTTTATGTCCAGAAGAGCAGCTGCCAGTCAGTAATCTGGCCCTGCTTTGGCTTCTTAATGGTAATGACTATGATGTGGCAATGCCACCTGTCTTCCTCAGAGTGCCGCTGCTACCGTCTTAATGGGTTTTCCTTTTTCAAGCGTCTGCCGATTCCTCTCTCGTCAGGTTCACGGATGCTGGAGCAGAGTGTTGGGGAGTGGCTGGAATCTATCGGTTTACAGCAGTATGAAAGTAAACTGCTTCTCAATGGCTTCGATGATGTACGCTTCCTGGTAAGTAGCCATGTGGAAATCTGTTAAAGATTTATTTGGGGCTTTTAACTTTCTAGAGTTCTGTTTTGTTTTTGGGAAAGAAGTTAACAAATTCAGACTCATAAAATAAAGCACAGCACAAATTGTCCTGGAGATTGGTTTCTGTAGTATCTTGTTCGCAGATAAAATTGTTAGTACAATACTGTCAGTTCCAGTTAAACAAATGAAAGACAAGGATAAATTCTTCTGACTATCTTAGTGATTAAAAACATTGTAAACAAATGCTGTGTTCTTTACAAAGTTTTGGTTCTCCTGTGACATCATAAAAATTCAAAACTATTGTAAGAGATGACACGTAAGCTCTTCTAGATGAGAGAGTTAGAGTTGTGTTAACACCTGGGTAGGATTGGATTAGATTGGTTTGGAGGGTTAAACTCCTAACTGAAAATGGAAAGGATTGACAACCTAATATTTGAATTAATTCTACAACTTTGTTTCCACATCTTTGAGCATTTTTCCACATCTTCAGGCATTTTGAGCAATCTGCAGACTAAGGTTCATGTTGTTGGAATGATCATATTTGAAGTTATTATTTGTTGCCTGTTAGGGAATACTTTGAAATTCTTCAGCTACTATAGGAGTATTCTCTGCTGACTATTGCAGAAGCAAATCCCAGTAGCTTGTATCCTAAATTATTCATATATTTTATCATTACATTTCCTTGTTTAATGGTAATTTCTCCACTTTGCTCTGTTGCTATTTCAAATATCTAAGAGCAAGATGGTTCAGCTGGCTCTCCTGGCTGAGATAACAGTTTCCTTTAATTGATATGCTTGTCACTTACCCTCTTAAAGCGTAACATTGTACAATCAACGTTGCTGAACACTGGTTGCCCTGGTCAGTACTTTACTAAATAATCTTCATTCATTCACTGGCACTGGGCAGGAATGGATATTTATGAGGGAATCCTTGCTGTGTATGGACAATGTTCTGTAAATTTTCTTTGGTAGGTGAGTTCAGAGACAAAGCAAGGGTCCAACATCTTCTCTGGTGCGTAAAATGCACATTTGCAAAATCTTTCATATGGTAAACTTTTAATCAACCAATACAAAGACTTTTGAACTGCTTATGAAAGAACGAGCTTCAGATTGTGTTTTTCTTCACTTGGCAAACTGCATAAAGATGGCCAAAACCCAGATTACAGGCAGTTCCAACTTTGAAAACATGTCAGATTCCCCCCCCCCAAAAAAAAATGTCTTAAAAAATTCCAGGTCTACAAAAAAAGTAAAATGTGTTCCAAAATGGAAACACTGAAAGTCTACAAAAGAAGAATAAACTTTGCTCTTTCACAGGAGAATATTGTTTTGGTGCTTATCACTTAAAAAGGTAGTTCTCTTCTTAAACTATCATTTAAGAGTATTAGTGACATTGTAATGGGCAAGTCAGGCTCTCTCAGCCTCAGAGGAAGGCAATAGCAAACCTCCTCTGAAGGAACCATACCATCAAAACTCTGTGAGAGGGCTCACTATAAGTCAGAGTTGACTTGAAGGCATGTAACCACCAAAATGTCTTTTTGCTAGAATTTTGGATAGCCAGTTAGAGATATATCTGTATATGAGTTATATTTGGTTTTTGAAAATACTATAGTGTCATTTTCTTAATGACTATTTTATGTGTGTGGTGAATGGCTGGAGTTGGCCTACTCAAAAAAATCATGAGCCAAAATGTTGTTTTGCAAATGCAATGATTTAAAAAAAAATGATGTGGAAGACAACGTTATTTTACCTATAGCTATTTAAACCTTCTGTGTGAATTAAAATCTAAGTGAACTATACTAGATATCAGTTTTCAGGCTACATGTGACTTCACTGGCACTCCAGTTGTCAGCAGTTTTAAGCTGCCTTTAATCTTTGGAAAAGATGGATGCACTTTCAGTGTGTGTCTGTTCATACAACTGAGCACTAAAGTCAGAATCATCCACGCCATTGTATTCCCAATTACCATATACAGATGCGAGAGCTGGACAGTGAAGGAAGAAGACAGAAAGAAAATCAACTCATTTGAAATGTGGTGCTGAAGAAGAGTACTTAGGATACTATGGACAGCCAAGAAGACAAACAAATGGGTCCTTAAACAGATCAGACCAGAGCCCTCCTTGGAAGCTAAGATGATCAAATGGAGACTATCGTACTTTGGCCACATAACGAGAAGGCACGGCTCACTAGAAAAAACAATAATGCTAGGAAAGGTAGAGGGTAGAAGAAAGAGAAGAAGACCACAAACCAGATAGACAGACTTGATCAGGGGGGTTATGGGCAAGCGCTTGCAGGATCTGGGCAAGGCAGTGGAGGATAGGGATTCTTGGAGATGTCTCATCCACAGGGTCGCCATGAGTCGGAACTGACTCAAAGGCAGCTAACAACAACAACAATGTACCTTCAGGTCACCTGTTAACTTACAGTAACTCCATGGATTTCATAGGGTTTTCTTAGGCAAGGAATACTCAGAGATGGTTTTGCTAGTTACTTCCTTTGAAATATAGCATACAGCACCTGATATTTGTTAGCGGCCTCCCTTCCAACTTCTAGCCAGTGCTGACCCTGCTTAGCTTCTGAGATCAGACACGATCTGGTGCCTTCAGAATATGTAGGCCTTTACATTTTTAGTCTTGGATATGGATACTATTACTTATAGCAAAAATACATAGGAAATGTACATGTACAGCCATCCCTCCTGATTTGCAGAGGATCTGTTCCGAAACACCACCCCCACCCTCTGAGAATCGGGAAAATTGTAAATATCCAAACTCCATTGATCATAATGGTGGCGCACGCCCATCAATTTTAACCTTTCCCACTTTCCATCCACAAAGGACCAAGACCGCAGATTCCAAGTCCGCAAACAGGGAGGGACAAGTGTATTCATTTTATTTCACTTTCCTCCTTTTTCTAAATAAAGGTATGCATTTTAATAGTGTATTTTTATTTAGAAAAAGAAGAAAGTGAAATAAAATGAATATATGTACATTTCCTGTGCATTTTTAAAACAGTTGAGTCTCCCTTATCCACAGTGCTTGGGACCAGAAGTGTTTTGTATTTTTATTTTTATTATATTATTATTATTATTATTATTATTATTATTATTGATTTTAGAATACCTGTATTTTCATATTCATACATAATGAGATATCTTGGAATGGGACTCAAGTCTATTCTCATTTTAGATACATTAAGCCTTTAGGTTACTTGAGTCTGAACAGTATCTTCTGCCATTGGCAAGATATCTTTTTTTCTCTTCTTTGTTACTCTTCTCATCTCCAGAGCTGTGATCCAATGCCTTTTCTTCTTGTTTTCCTCCACCTGATCCCTCTTCTAAATCCTTCTTATACTTCCTTAGAAAATCTTCAGCCTTCTTGATTGTATTTATATTAAATCTCCTCTATTTAAAATGAAAAGTAACTCCTTCCAATTTCTCCCATCTAAATGGAATCTCATAATGCTTTAGCTTGTCAACCAGAAAGGCATATTTTTTTTTCTTTTCTTCGGAATCCTTGTTAGAATATTCTTTAAAATCTGCATTCTCATCCATCTTCAGTTTTTTCAAATAGCATTGTTGTAGAACTTGATCTCTTATTTGCTATCTCATAAAATAATAACATCTGTGGGCAAATTTTTCTGTCTGTCCATCCATGAGTCAAGCCTGTAAACTTTATTTAGTTGATTTGAGATCTTCTTTTTGTTTTTTGCAAGAGGTCAGCCAAAGCATCCACTATCATCTCTCTATACACTCATTTTGTTGTTCCACTATCTCTACAAATCTAAGAACTCTTTTTCTTTCTTCAAGCTTCTAAATTGCCATAGCATCCAGGTCATGTTCTCTATCAAAAGCCAGTTTATCAGTAACTTCTTCCAATTTCTGTGTGTGTTTGTTTTGGTTAATTTTTCATTCATTTGCTTCATGTCTTGTAGTCATCTGAGCTAGATACTTCCTTATATCTTTCAATTCAGACTTCAGTCTCTCCTTCAAATCCATCTTAAATTCAGAACTCATCAGTCACCCTCTGAGTCATTTCAACTCTAATCTGCTTTATTTCTTCCAGAATCACCTGATTTGTGTCACTCATCTTATTTGGTTGGTCTACAGAGGTCCTCTTTGCTCTCTGGCCATGTGATCCCTGTCTACATTTGTTCAGTTTAACCGCTGAAGCCATTTCTGACAGCTATCAAGTGAAAGAAAATACAGGCATTCCTCGTTTTCATGGACATGGAGTCCATGGTCTCACCTGTTCAAAGGTGGGAAAGGACATAATGGACAAAATTATATAAATAAAAACTATTATTATTATTATTATTATTAAAATGGGGCATGCACTGCCATTCAAGCTCATGGGGCTTAAATATTGGTAATTTTCCATTTTCGCAGTGGGGGGATCCCCGCAAAAACAGAGGGGCAACTGTAATAATTTCTTTCTATTGTAATTAGTCCACTTCACCAATAGATGTCTGTATTCTCTCAGCTTTCATCAGTCTGTCTTAGATTCTGTCCACTATGATCTGGAAGATCAATCTCCATTCACTTCCTCACAGTCACAATCTTGCCTTTCTTTCTCCTGACTCTTGTAAGGTTAACCCTTTACATATTTCAGTCTTTTCCTTTAAGTTTAATTAACTTGGAGCTTTAATTGTACCTGAATTCACAGTATTTTAGTAGTTCTGTTTACAGTCCAAGTTTAATTATTTAAGCGGCTTTTAAAGCAGTTTGTGTTTAGGGTTGATTTACTCAATATTTTAGATGGTAAAAGCAATAATGATAGAAGTAAAATGTTCCCATGAGTTAGTAAGTTTCTTTAATTGTTCACAATGTAGTTTAGAGAAATTAAGAAAGTTGAATGTGCAATGTTAAGTTCTTTTGGTGGCTAGAGTGCAGTGGGTGGAATGGCCCATTCTCATCCTCCTCCTTTCTACCCACATCTCAGTGACAGTGACACTTACTGTCTAGACCAGGGGTAGGCAACCTTTCCCCTTTAAGGGCCGAGGGACTTCAGCTCCCAGAATCCCAGGAGCTATTGGCCAACATGGGACTATTGGCCAACATGGCTGAGGCTTCTGGGAGTTGAAGTCCCTCGGCCCTTAAAGGGGAAAGGTTGCCTACCCCTGGTCTAGACACTAGGAACATAAATCTGACACACAGGAACAATCCTCTGAGCCTCCCATGGAGGTGGGGGGAAATTCTAACCAATTGGTGTTACTCTAGACTGGCAACTACTATGTCTAGTGCAGGTCCCGCAGCAGAACACTGTGCCATTTTCAACCCAGAAGCCAATAATACAGCTACGTTTTAAGTGCAGGAAGAATAGGAAGTTTAAATTCCACACTTTTGTTTGAAATGATGTATTCCTTCAGGATTATAAGATGCATTTTTTAATAGTAAGATTCCCTATGCAAGTATTTATTTTTATTAGACTGTGTTAGATTGCACTAGAAGTCCAGCATTACCATTCCACCTGTTTTATGGTAGTTGGTGCAACCCATTTTTCTATCTTTAATAGTAAAACCATTAAGAGCTATTTTCCCCTGAACTATTTCAGAAACCATGCAGTTCTTCTTTCTTCCATTTTCTATGTAGAGTATCTGTATACTTCAGATATTTAAAATGAAGCCAAATAGAGTAATGAATCATAAATCTTTACCACCATGTTTTCCCTGTGAACTTCAGTAGTTTCCAAGAGACTGCTTTTTTGTGCTTTTATTTGAATTAAGCTGCAGTAAATGCAGCTGAGTCCTTTTTAGAAAATCTGTATTTTCCTTACACAGAATCTGAACATATATCTAAGCTGCCAGTTATTTACAGACTACAGCTATACCTACCGTCACAGTTGATCAAACTGTGATAGTTCAAAGCCTTTTTGTTGATAGATTTCCCAAAGGGTTCAGATAAGTTGTCATCTTCAGCTGGTTTGGGAGGAATAGTCTAGAAAGAGCTGTTCCTCCATCTCACACTGTTCCAGTAAAAAAGTTTTTCTGTTGTTGTTGAACTAAATAACGGATTTTATAAAATGGTGTGATTCTGAACCCCTGGCACAAATTGAGAGTTACAGTAAATTTCACTGATATACAGATATATGGAATAATGGTCTGCACTTCACCAAATAGACTAGTTGTTTTAGCAAAAATCAAAATTAACCTCATCCGTTCTATGTTAAATTCTATGGTACTGTTTCCAAAATATGCCAAAATGTTGTTCTTAAGGTACAGAACTCCCTAATTGCATCAGCAGCTCAGCAACAGAACAAGACACATAGAAAGGTTATATAATTATTTTATTTATTTATTTTTGATAAGGAAAAGCAGGACAAATGCCTGAGACATAGGATATGCTGCCATATGGCAGAAGATAGAGCACACTTTGCCTCCCCAATACTGTCCATTTATGAGTTTATAAATTTGGAGTAATATTATTAATACCTTAAACTCTGACAAAATCAAATAATTCAAGCCTGAATTTTTGTTTTTGTGCAAGAAGGACCATAAACATGCATTTTTCATAGAGCTGTGCAAACATTAACAGTGCACAGTGACACTTCCTCTTTATCAGCTTCCAGATGAATACCTGTATATACAAATGAGTGTGATTCTTCTGTGGTCATGAATATTTCCCAACAGAATCATAGAAGTGATGGTTAGAAAAAATGGCAGGCAAAACAGTACCTTTTAAATCCAGTCACTGAAAAATATGGGTATCCTAGGTCATCCATAGTCCAATTTTAATTGGGCTGTTTGGTGTATGACAGATAAATGAGGATGGGGGATAATTTAATTCCCTTCATTAAATACAGCTCCCTTTTGCCAGGGCTACAGCATACTGCTTTGTTCTACCCAAGTTCTTTGTTAGGTGAAGAAATTTCTTGTTGGTTGGTCCCTCTGTCTTACATTATAACATTTTATAGTTTATAGTTGTTATAGTTAATTGGTTATTATTTGTGTTATGTTTGTAAGCTTTCTTTAGAGCTTATTGTTTTGTAAGGCAGCCTGGAAAACTTGTTCCCTCCCCTCCTTCTCATTATTATTATGAAATAAGCATGGTAGTGAAAGCTTTTGGTTTCTGAAGTCTTGCAAGGAGGGATTGTTTTGAACTCTAATATTTTTGGATGCATACTTATATTATCTGACCTGCCATTTTATCAGTTTTCATGACCATATAGAACCAAATATCTGGGAAATAGGTAAGAAAGTGATTGTATGTAAAGCAAAGCAGCTTCATTTATATACCGCTTCATATCACGCTATGGGATGTCTAAGCGGTTTACAACTGTGAGCTGATTGCCCCCCAACAATCTGGGTACTCATTTTAGCAACCTCGGAAGGATGCAGGCCTGAGTTGAGCCTCAGCCCTGGCTGGTATTGAACTCGCAACCTTGTGGTTTATGAGTAAGTGGCTGCAGTACAGGCATTTAACCACTGCGCCACCAGTAACAAAATAACCTATAGAATTGCTGTCTTATCGAGAAATGACTTACAGCCTCCATTTCTATACATAGTATACATAAAAGCGGTAATTTAAGTAAATTCACAGCCCAGATGTTCTTGCTTTGGTAATCTTTGCATTGGAATACTGTAACATGTCTGTGGGATCCTGGGAAAGGATTCAGAAACTTCAACTACTAGGAAATGTCATCACCAAGTTAATGCCTACAACCAATCAAATAGAGAATATTATTCCTACATGACTTGATAGTCACTGGTTGTGTGTTCACTTTTAGATTTGGTTCTAGTTATGCTGGTATTAACCATTGAAACCCATGCATAGTTTAGAACCTAGATGGCTTGACAGATTTCTGCCAGACATTTTCTCTATTCAGTATCTGAGGACCTGTTCTGAGTCTGTAAACCAAAAGAGGCTTGATAGCATTCATTTGAAATGGAACGAGTTTGTTGTGTGCCTTCAAGTCATTTCCAACTTATGGCAACCCTAAAGCAAAGTGGCTTTTCTTGGCAAGATTTGTTCAGAGGAGGTTTGTCATTGCCTTCCTCTGAGGTTGAGAGCATGTGACTTGCCCAAGGTCACCCAGTGGGTTTCATGGCTGAGCTGGGAATTGAACCCTGGTCCCTAGAGTCATAGTCCAAGACTCAAACCACTATGCTTGCCCTCGCAGTTTAGAACAGTAACACTGTTTTTGTTTTTGATCTGTTGTGTTTCGTAATGCATTTCCTGTTCTTCCTTTTTTATTTTCTAGGTAGTATTTGTAAATTTGTATTTATGACATTGGTTAAGAAAATAACACAATGAATGAACTTGATGACAAGGGATCTACTCATTTAACCAATAATCGTTTGCATACAGGTGCTCTCCAGAAAAGTGAAATTAACTTGTCTACATATGTGCAATATATAATAAGGAAAATAACTTATGATGTGATAGTTTCTCTTTTGTTGAGTGAGTGGTGGTTGTCGTCTTTCAGAAGTCTTTTCAAAAGAGTCAGTACAGGTAGTTCCAAGTTTTCTTGCTTTTTTAATTTGACCTATATCCCACTTTCATGTATACTGAAAAGCTGTTGTTAGCAATGTGTTTTGTTTTCACCACCAAATTCTCCTACCTAGTGTGAACTAATGATATTTGTAAAATGTTCTTTTCTTCCATTTGTTCACTTCCACAGAAACAGAAGGTGTTTCTCTAGCCATATGCTAATCAGTAGTAACTACTTCTTAAATATCTGTATTAGGTCTAAAGTACTGTTTTACTGATTTGAGCTTGATGCTCATTAAAAAATATGCAGTTGGTTTCTGAATACAGGTTATCCAGAATTCCAAAATATTTCAAAAACCAAAATTGTCCACATAAGTGATATTTTTGTTTTCTTGTGGTTCATTGTATACCAACTTTGTTTCATGCACAAACTGATTACAAATATTTTATAAAATTACCTTTAGGCTATATGTTTAATGTATATGTGAAACATAAATGAATTTTGCATTTAGACTTGGGTCCCATCTCCAAGATATCTCATTATGTATGTATTTGAAAATACTGTACATGTATTCCAAAATAAAAATTAAAAATCCAAAGTACTTCTGATTCCAAGCATTTCAGATAAGGGAGATTTAGTCTGTATACAAATTGTAGTTGCAGATGGAGAAAGGCCTTAGTTTTTTGTTTTGTTTTAAACTTTAAAAAATAATGTTTTATTTTAAAATGAGCTACACTATATTGTGTTATCTGTTGTCCCTTTTGTTTAGTCATACTTTTGTCTGACAGGATTGTTTATCATTTCTAGCCCTAAAAGTAACTCATTGTCACATGGGCATAAATGTAGCATGAATATCATATGTAAGAACTTTTTGTAGTCTTTTATCATCACCTTGAGCCAATGTGGTGTAGTGGTTTTAACACTGGACTCTGGCCCTGGAGACTAGGATTTGAATCCTTGATCAGCCATGGAAACCCACTGGTGACCCTGGGCAAGTCACACTTTGTCAGACTTAAAGGAAGGCAAAAGCAAACCCCCTCTGAACAAATTTTGCCCCCCAAAAACTTGGTGATAGGTTCAAGTCAGAAAGAACTTGAACATGAACAACAACAATCACCACCTCTCATTTATGCGGAACTTGGGAGCAAATGCATTATAGACAGGGATCAGATTTCTCTCTAATTTATTATTTACTTTTACTTCATAATCCTTCATCTCCAGGGCACTTTAAAATAATAAACTATGAGGATGAGAGAGGGCTTTATTTCATGGCCCTGAAAGACTGGATTGGAGACTGCATTTTTGTAGATAAGTTAAGCATATTGTTCGCAATCATAAAGATATTATTGATTATACTCTATTGATCTGTGCCGGTCTGACTATCCAGTTTTCCTCCATCAGATGCATTCTGCTGAGTAACACTTTGAGGCTAGGCTCTCAAGCTTTCAATTTGTATTAAAGTTCTTTAGATCTATATCTAAATAATGAAATTTCATATTCAAAATTCTGCACCATAGATTCCAATCATACATGGAGAGAGAAATCTCAGAGGCACAAGCGGAGTTCAGGAAAGGAAGAGGCACTATGGACCACATTGCAGACATATAATGGCTAATGGAGCATACCAAGGAATTCCAGAAAACAGCATTTGCTATAGCAAAGCATTTGACTGCATAGATTATGAAAAGCTATGGATGGGGATGCCACTTCATCTCATAATCCTGATGAGAAATCTGTACTTATAACAAGATGCTACTGTTAGAACAGAATATGGAGAAACAGAATGGTTCTCACTTGGCAAAGGGATAAGGCAGGATTGCATTCTATCACCCTATTTGTTCAACTTGTATGCAGAAAATACCAGACAAAGAGCACGTTTAGACTCAGAAGGAGAAGTGAAAATAGGAGGATTGTAAATCAACAATCTAAGACCATGATGGTGAACCTATGTCACACGTGCCATAGATGGCTCGTAAAGCCATTTTCCCTAGCACACGGAGGAGGAGAAAGAGGCACACATATGTTCCTCCTCCTTCCTGACCCTCCCCAGCCTTCAGCTGCCTCTACAGAGGCAGCTGAAGGCCAGGGATGATGTGGGAGAAGAACGAGGAAGAGGCATACAAAGAAAGAGCAAACTGCTGAACATAAAGAAAACAAAAATAATGACTATGGAGGATCTACATAAATTCAACCTAGACAGTGAGGAAATCAAAATAATTAAAGATTTCCCATACCTTGGATCAAACATTAATCAGAATGGAGACTGCAAGTAAAAAGTCAGATGAAGACTAGAAATGAGTAAGACAACTATGAAATTACTAGACAGAACTAGAGTAAAGAGATAGAAGCATAGTGTCTAGATCAGTGGAAGTAACAGTGCCACTCTATTCTGCTTTGGTCAGGTCTCACCTGGAATACTGTGTCCAGTTCTGGGCTTCACAGTTTGAAAAGGATGTTAACAAGCTGGAGTGTGTCTAGAGGAGGGCAAACAAAATAGTGAAGGGACAGGAAATCATGCCTTTTGAGGAGAGACTTAGGGCCTTTGCAGACTGCTAGAAATAGTGCAAATTGAGTCCACTTTAACTGCCCTGGCTCAGTGCTAGAGAATCATGGGAATTGTATTTTTTTCTGAGACATTGAGCCTTCTCTGTCAGAGAGCTCTGGTGCCACAATAAACTACAGTTCCCATGATTCCCTAGCACTGAGTCAGGCAAGTAAAAGTGGATTCAATTTGCACTATTTCTGGCAGTCTGCAAAGGTCCTTAGAGAGCTGGGTATGTTTAGCCTGGAGAAGAGATAGTTAAGAGGTGACATGATAGCCCTGTATATGTAGTATTTGAAAGGGTGACATATTGAGGATGTGAGTGAGTTTGTTTTCTGCTGCTCCAGAGACTAGGACACGGAACAATGAATGCAAGCTACAGGAAAAAAGATTCCACTTAAACATTAAGAGAAACCTCCTGACAGAGCTCTTTGACAGTGGAACGCACTCCCTTGGAGTGTGGTGGAGTCTCCTTCTTTGGAGATCTATTATTATTATTATTATTATTGAGTTATTTTTTTTTTAAAAAAGTGTCTATACAAAATTTCAATACAAAGATTTCAATTCATGATATAACAATATAGCAGAAGAGAAAAAATAGTGGGAGTAAATTAAAGAGAAAAAAAAGGAAGAGAGAAGAGAAGAAAAACAGAGGAGAAAGAGAAAAAAAGAAGAAAGAAAGAGAAGAAAGAGAAAAAAAAACCAGGAAAAGGAGAGATAACAGTTATTACATATATCCTAAGCAGCCATAGATAATCATAGTTTCTTTATGTCAATTTTCATCTCATTCTTTGCAGTCCACATAGTCTTCTATATATTATTTTGCTTATTACATTGTAGTTTCAACTTCCATAAATCAAATTAAAGATTGTTTATTCTTTGGCACTGATTTCATTGTTTCTTTTCTTATTCTTTCTAAGTTCTAAGTCCATGTAAGAGAGAGGAGAAATTAAATAAAAAAACAACAAATATAAACATTGTAATTCATGTACCAATTATCTCTATATGTATTAATATATACTAATATGCTATTTTTATTATCCCCATATTTTATTACAATATATATATAAACATTTCCATTTCTCTGTTCTGTCTTTTTTCGATTCTCCCTCAATAATGTTGTTAGCAATATCCAAATTTGATATTTCAATCATTTTTATTAGCCAATCATCAAGGCTTGGGATTTTTCCAGTTTTCCACAAGCTAGCTATCATTATTCTTGCCACTGTTACCATATATAGCAGTATTTTCCATACTTTATTTCGGTCTTTACTATCTATACATTGAATCATATTTAATAAATATAATTCTGGGGAGCGTTCAAATGTTATATTCAAAATTTCGCCAATCATCTCATGTAAATTTTTCCAGAATTTTTCTATTATTGGACATGTCCACCACATGTGGTACCATGAGCCACATTCTTTGTGGCACCTCCAACAGTTATATTTATCATTCTTATAGATTTTAGCTAGTTTAAATGGGGTTAAGTGCCATCTCACCTCCATTTTAAAAAAGTTTTCCCTCATGAGTTGATTTTTAGTAAATTTATATGTATTTTGTCTTGCTTTGTTCCATTTTTCCAATGTTATTACATTACCAATATTCCTATCCCATTTATTCATGTGTTCTTTTACTATTTCCTCCTCTAACTTCCTTGATGTTATAATTCTGTACAGGTTTGCTATTTGTTTAGGTTTTTCTATTAATAAACATTTGTCTAGTTCATTTTTTGTCAAAGATATCCCACACTGTTTAATATCTTTTTTAAGTATTTCTTTCAATTGGTAAAAGTGAAACCAGGTGACATTGGGTTCTATAGTCCTAATCATATCCAAGCTTTTAAGTTCTAATTTTCCAGTTCTTTGTTCAAGGCTTATGATTTCTTCATATTTTAAGCACTTGTTGACGCTTTTGAACCTGTTTAGTAAGGCTTCCTGGGGTGACATCCATCCCGGAATATTTCTATAAAACAAAGGTTTTATTTTTTTCCCATACTGTTATGAGGGCTCTTCTAATTATATGGTGACTAAAGATTTTATGAATTTGTTTTTTTTCGTACCAAAGGTACGCGTGCCACCCATATCGGAGATCAAAGCCCTCAAATTCCAATAGTTTCTTATCATTTAATGTTATCCAATCCTTGATCCACATCAAAACACATGCTTGATAATATGATTCTAAGTCAGGCATGTTACATCCTCCATTCTCTTTTTTATCAATTAGTATTTTCCATCTGACCCGAGGCTTTTTACCTTCCCACACAAATCTTTTAATCTCTTTGTTCCATTCTGTAAATGGCTTAGTGTTATGTATTATTGGAAGGTTAATGAAGAGATACATTAGCTTTGGTAGTATAACCATTTTTACTAGCGAAATTCTTCCATAGAGAGATAACTTTAATCGTGACCAGTTCACTGAGTCCTTTTTAATTTCTTTCCATGTTTTAGTATAGTTAATTTCATATAATTCCATGTTTCTTTTAGCTATAGTGATACCCAAATATTTAGCTTTTTTAACAATTCTGTACTGTCTTCTTTTTATCAACATTTCTTCCTCTTTAAAAGACATGTTTTTTGTGATAATTGTAGATTTATCTTTGTTAACTTTGAGCCCTGTACAACAACCAAAATCTTCAATTGTTTTTATCACATGGTCTATGCTTTCTAAGGGATCGTTTAATAGTATTATTATATCGTCCGCATAGGCTCTGATCTTATATTCTGATCCTTTTGTTCTTGGGCCTTGTATGTTTGGGTTTTTTCTAATGCTGTTTATAAGCAGTTCTACTACAATGAGGAATAATAATGGCGACATTGGACATCCTTGTCGTACACCCCGCTCTATATTGATTTCTTGAGATTTTCCCCCATTTATCACTAACCTTGCTTTCTGTTCCATATAGATATTTTGAGTCCATTTAACAAATTTATTCCCAAAATTTAATCTATCAAATATATATATCATACTCTTCCAATTTACAGAGTCGAATGCCTTTTCTAAATCTAAGAGAAGTAGGCCTAATTTCTTGTCATTATTTTTTTCATAGTATTCTATTTTGTCCAGAACTATTCTTATATTATGTCTAATTTGTCTTTGTGGCAAGAAACCAACCTGATCTTCCTTTATTCTGTTTTTTAAGATATTTTTAAATCTGCTAGCAAGGATACTAGCAAAGATTTTATAATCTACATTAGTGAGAGATATTGGCCTATAATTTTCAACCTTTGTAATATCCCGCCCTTCTTTTGGGATCAATATAATATCTGCACATTTCCATGTTTCAGGAATTCCATGTGTTGTGATCTCTGGAGATTTTTTTAACCAAGGCTGGATGGCCATCTGTCAGGGGTGCTTTGATTGTGAGTTGTGTATGGCAGGGGGTTGGACTGGATGGCCCTTGTGGTCTCTTCCAATTTTATGATTCTATATACAAAAGAGCACTAAAGTTAGAATCATTCATGCCATTGTTTCTCATGTACAGATGAGATAGCTGGTCAGTTAAAAAAGTGGACAAAAAGAAAAGCAATTCATTTGAGATGTGGTGCTGGAGAACAGTACTGAGGATACTGTGGACAGCCAAAAAGGCAAACAAATTAGTCCTTGAACAGATCAAGCCTGAAATCTCTTTAGAAGCTAAAATGATCACATTGAGGCTACTTTGGCCGCAGCATGATAAGGCATGACTTATTAGAAAATACAGTAATGCTGAGAAAGGTAGTAGAAAGTGAGAAAGACCACATGCCAGATTGATGGACTCTATCAAGGAGGTTACAGGCCTGAATTTACAGGACCTATGCAGAGCAGTGGAGGACAGGGGGTCTTGGAGATATCTCATCTACAGAGTCGTCGTGTGTCAACAAAAATTTAGTCTTTATTAGTCTTTATTTATTTAAGCAGATATATCACTTTAGATGTGCTGGTTGACTTTAATTTTGACCTTCTTCTTACTTCCATGCAGTAGGGTTCAAGTGAATACAGATTAATTTTTCATATCATCAGCTGAGATTCAGAGAGATGTGCATATTCCTGATTGACCTTTTGACTTTATTTAAAGTTAAGTGTACTTGTAGTCAGTGTAGTCAGGAATATTCAGGGGACTTTCTTATTTTTGTTAGGTTTATACTGCTTATCTTCTTCTGCCATGAAATCAACCATACTACTGCAGTTGAGAAATGAGTCTGGAAATTCAGCCTTTAAGCAGCCAGTGAAAATTGAATGGAAACAGTAGTTTCAAGCACCATCTTATGATTTCTGATCATTTCCACAAATGGCAAAAGCCCACTTAGATTACTTGGAAGGGCTTAATATAGAGCTATATGTGTAAAGTGTTTCTGAACCGCAGTTGGTATAAAATGCTGTGAACAGACTGTGTCTCATAGACTACTGTTGTTATTATTTGCCTACAGATCAACTCCGATGTATGGCAACTCCATTAAGCATTTTCTTAGCAAGTTTTATTCACAGATTTACTGTGAATTTATTCACAGATCTTATGCTGAGAGAGTAACTTGCCCAAAGACACCCAGTGGGAGGCTGTGACTGAGCAGATTACCTCCCTACTCTCCCAGAGCCCAAAGCTGTATCTACACTGCAGAATTAATGCAGTTCCACACTGCTTTAACTGCTGTGGCTCAATGCTATTGGAATTCTAGGATTTGTAGTTTTGTGAGATATTTTGCCTTTTCTGTCAAAGAGCTTTGATGCCATAACAGACTGCAAACACCAGGATTCCCTAGGACGGAGCCATCACAAATAAAGCAGTGTCAAACTGCATTAATTCTGCAGTGTGGTAGCATCCTTGAGTTCAGTACTCAAATTAGTACACCACACTGGCTCTATTTATAGAACATATCATACAGTATATTATTATTTGTACTGGCTTCCATTTTGTTTTAAAACCAACATACCTGATACCTCCTTCTCCTCCTTTATATAGTTTGAGATCTACCATAACAAGAATGGGTGGCTTAATGTGATGGACTCATCTTAATTTTTGTATTGGTGGCTTAAATTACTTGTTATCCATGTGAAACTTTCAGAATTAGTTGAGCTAAATTAAATGTATACAGGAACCATGTGTTGACTGATGGTCACAACCAAATAACAGTGATGGTTTTACTCAACTATTTTGTATGTAATATCTCACTGATATTGAATATACTATTAATATGTTAATTTAATTCAAATAAAGAATTACAAAAGCTGAATAAATCAACTGAAGCAGTTAGGACCTTTTTTTCTCCTGTCTACTTTCCCTTGAAACTATTTTAACAAGAATTCTCTAAGGAAATATAGATGCGCATGGCTTCTCTTTAATCCATTTAATTAGAAAAATTGTCTCTTGGTATGAAATGAAGAGGCTTGAGCTTGGCATTTCCCCTCTCCACCTCCCTAAATGAGGTGTGGTTTCTCCCTGAAACGGATTTTGTACAAGAAAACTGGAGTACTCTTTATTTATTTAGAAGCGGACCTAGCTTTGTTTCCCAGAGGGTCATGTTTTCATTATTTCTGCCTTACTAGCTCACTATCAGCATTGCACAAGAGGATCACTAGTTTGCCCTTTTCCTTTTCAGGGTGAATCACAGTCCAAAGTGAGAGCTTCCACCTTCCACAAAAACGGGTGACCTACATGAAACACAGTGCATTACTGGCTAGGGGCAAATATACAGCATCGAACTTTTTCTCTTCCATGAGCAATTTGCTGGACAAAAAAAGATTGATACACAATGTCCAGTATGCCTTTAATCAAATTCTAGTTAGTGATTCATTTTGTGGAGAAGGGGGAAGTATTGTTGTTTGCACTTTGAGACAGTAACATGTCACCAGGATCATTGTGTGTTCTGGAGAACTGTAGGGTAAACATCATCATCATCATCATCATCATTATTATTATTATTATTATTATTAAGTGCCATCAGCCTGTTCTAAATCTGTTGTCTAATGAGCCTTACCAGACAAATTAGTGGAAACTGTGGGGGGGGGGGATCTTAATATATATAGGTAAACTTGTTTATTGAAGAAGAATCAATATGATTTTCTAAAAAGTAAATTACTAAATTTACAAAACTCACTAATTAATGTATCTGAACCAGATATATGGCCCGTCTGATGGGATGTAACTGGATTTTCAAAATGCTTTCAACAAATGTTGTTGAAGTCTCATTTAAAAATGATTAAAAGACACAAAAGAAGTGATGTTGATAACCATCCCAGGCTTGCTTGGTGAGGACATGAGAGAGAGCCTTTTCAGTGGCTGCTCCCATCCTCTGGAACTCCTTTCCACCATAGACTAGGCTGGCCCCTTCCCTACTTGCCTTTCACCAGTGAGTAAAAATCATGACAGGGTGGCTTTTATACGGGGTGGGTGTTTCAGTTTTTGTTTTATCTATCTTTTTAGCTTTTGTATGTTTTAATGTTAGTTTTATATAGTTTTAACTGGATTATTTTAATTTTTTTTAATGTAAAGTTTTTAAAAGTTTTTTTTTAATCTTGTGAGCTGCCTTGGGTCCTTTTTTGGGAGAAAGACGACATAAAAATGAAATTAATAAATGAATAAATAAAATATTTTTTTAAAAAAAATTATGAGCAACTTGAGAAAAGGTTAAAACATGGGAGATGGCAACATTTTGCAAAGCCAAGAAATTAATTTAGTTGGAATCAAAAATGAAGTGTATAATATGAAATATAATATAGCTATTAGCTTTCAGCCAAGAGTATCCATGCTTAAGTAGATAAAACAGGACCATCCATATACACAGCAGATTTCAGCATAGTCAGGGGAACCCCAGGCTGTACAGAGTGTACTTAAGTTTCCTTGAAAAAAATTGAGAAAACTTACAACCTAAGTACTCTCCTCCATTATCCTGAAGAGTGCATGTCTTGAGTGGCCTGGGAAGGCATCGTGGCTGAGAAAGATGAAGACTGAGAGGAGTGGTTGGAAACCTGAACAGAAATGCTCCATACTGCAGCATTCTGTTGCTGGTCTCACTTCTGTGTAAAAACAACATACAAAACAGTGGAAAGGAGTATCCAAATGTGTAAACGAATGCACACTGCATGTTTGAATGGACTATTCCAAAGGCAAACATAGAATTAGTCATTACCATTAAGGCTTTGTAGTAAACCAGATGTTTTACTGTTACTTTATCATTGCTTTATTGTCAGTATCATAACCTCTAGCTATAGAGTGGGGTATTAATTAAATTAATTAACAGTAAGCCAGAATATATAGAACAGATTTTAAAATAAATGAGATGTGGTTTTGTTTGTTGATAGCACCATGCCACTCGCACTGTTTTCACTAGTGTGCAGCTACCCAGAATCCCTCAAATTTTTATACATATGTTTCAGGGGGGGAAAAAGACCCCTAGAATTTCCGAAACTATATGAACAATGTTACTTGTCCTGAATGGTTTCCAAGTAAGAACATAATGTTTGCATATCTCTACTATTAATAATAAAAAACAGTTTTCTGCATTGACTTACACTGAACCTCTGCTTCTTCTGAGAAAATTAACTGTATTAAAACAGAGCCCTGTGGCCAGGAGTGAGATTTTAGTGTTCATATTAACTCCTTAGAAAACCTTTCACACTTGTGAATGAGGACAGAATAGGGGAGAAGCAATGACTTGACTTCAAA
This sequence comes from Phrynosoma blainvillii, assembly GCA_026167975.1. NCBI lineage: Eukaryota > Metazoa > Chordata > Lepidosauria > Squamata > Phrynosomatidae > Phrynosoma > Phrynosoma blainvillii. The sequence continues at coordinate 244,717,611 of JANUYF010000004.1, forward strand.
GCCTCTGGTTGTGTTGCCATCTTTGAAAAATCATTTGTAATTCTGCCTTATCCTACCAGATGTTATGGATAATGAGCTCACATAATCACATATTTACAGATGGTAAAAATGGACCAGCATTCAAGTGTGCACATCTGTCCTCCAAATGACCTGCTAACTGCACTTATGGGTTTTTATATAGTCTTGTTATTACCCTAGACTGCCAAATTCAGTTTATTTTATATGAAAGAACACAGATCGTCAAGTCATCAAACTAAGATGGCAGTGTGGTCTTTAGTTCATTCTGTATTGCAGAGCCTCCGTGTTAGCTTTGTTTGTTTAGTGATAACACTTTTACTGTGGAAACTAGTCTTGAATCTTTATTGGACTTAGAAAGTGATTCTTAAAAATGGGGAATGTGTCTGAGATTATGTGTTTAAGGCTAGGATAGGGAAAGTGTGGTCCACAGGCTTCTTGCAGCCCTCTCTCATTTGGGGGTGGGGATAGGGCTGTTTTAGGCCTTATGAGGGCTTTTTAAAAATCATGTTGCTAACCAGAAGTTGCCATTCAAATGGCTTCTGTTTTTAAAAAGTCTCTCCCAGATCTTAATTGGCCACGGGGGGAATTATGCCAAAATTGCTACCTGACCCCACATGGTGGGCCATTTTGAATTAAGAAGATTGTTGATAAAGAAGGAGAATAAGTGGCTGGATGGATGTTGTAGCTTTCCATGTTTTTGTGGAAGATCAGCATAAGTCCCCAACCTCCAGCAGTTGGCCACTGCAGAATTAATGATTTGTACTGTTTCTGTATGATAAAACCATCTTCAAGCATGCATTACATCTTTTGCAAAATAAATAAATAAATAAATGGCTGTTAGAAACAGTTCATTGTTTTTAAGAAAATATCAGAATTAATCTGTCTACAGTTCTGAGTCATTGGCTAGAGAGATTGTGTATGTCACATCCCTAAGTCAGTGATCCCTTTTTCTATAGTTAAGCATATTCCTGTAGTCACACTAGTCTCTGGATTGGTGGATAATGGGATGGGAACCGGTTTGGTTTTTTTAAAAAAAAATTCTAAATTTCTCATGAAAAGTGTGTAGTGCCCTGGGCTCCTCTATCGTCATTTTTTAATTGGATGAATGAGCTAAACATTGGAGGGTATTAAAGAACAGGATGTTCACCAAAAAAAAAAATTGAAATCCTGACATTAATTTGACTAAATAGTGTCAAGTCAGATTTGCCTCTAGTGATCTTCATTAGGCTTGTGTTCTTTTTTTCTCTTCCTTACATACAGGGGTTGGAGTCATAATAACCTTGGATGCATTAGTAACGTGTGCTGAATGGACACTTTAATTAATGTTTGTCGTATCTTGTTTCAATTAAATGTTTAGATTCTTTGGTGACAGTAATAATTTGAGACTACTTGCCTTCTACCGAAAGAAAGCAAGTGACCAAGCAAGCAATTATTTCTCTTATATAAAGAACTCTAGATTAATTTATGTTTGCATTCCTCATCCTTCTCTACAATGGGTGTGTCATTTCTGGCACACAACCACATCCTTTACATTTAAAATAGGGCCAAATTTGATATTTAAGCCTCCCCCTTGCCATTTTCTATAATGAAGATCACATATCCCCTGAAGCTGCTCTTTCCTTGTTATAAAAAGTGTGTGTGCCTGTGTGTTATTCCTAATGGAGCAAACAGTAACTGTGGAAGTTTTAATCAGGAGAGGTAAGGAAGAACTCTGATCAGCTCACGTACTCTCATCTGTATTGCTCCCACCATCCTGGTCACCATTTGCAAATATGTAGAGTTTCCAAAAGTTCATAAAGCCTCCTTTCTTTTTAAGGAAAGGATTTTTCCTCTTCAGTTTTACAGGTCCACAATGTATATCCCAAGCTACTGGCTAAGCTTAGCCATACAATATAGTGTATGTCAGCAAGGTAATCTGCAGCTTGACTTTTTCAGGTAATGATACTGACTTTTTGTGTGTATGTTCCATACCTCTCCTGTTATCTCAAATAGCACCCTACCAATCCCACTCTATGAGCTAGTGTGCTCTTGAGACTCAGCTGTATTTCAGAAATCATTTGAAATGAGGGTATGATAATTCAAAATAGACATACTGATCACACTCAGTACTTGGTTATGCCTACGGTATATAATCTAGGATCACAGCCCATATAAGTGTCTTTATTTGAATTGTTTGAGTGAATGAAAGATCCTACAAAGGCAGTTTAAAATGGTAGAGTTTAGTAATAGCCTAAGTTGAATGTTGCTGTAGACATGTCTCTGCATGCAGCTTTTATGTATTCCTTATCATTCCTTTCTTAGTTTTTCAGTGTTCTTGTTACAAGAATAGAAAGATGCTCCTTTTCAAACAGAATGCAGCCTGCTGAAACCCACAGCCACATGTGGACTTGAACAGAGCAAATTGTGCATTGTCTACAGATTTCAGAGTTTTTCACAAAGGCAGTTCTTAATATGTAATATTTATTTTTGCCCTCACGGTAAATCATGATGTACATCATGAAAATCTAGGCAACTGTTTCTGGCAGATACTTTCATAAAAAGCGGTTCTTCATTGTCTGTGAATATAAAAAGCATGTTCTCTATTGCAAGGTCAATAACATTTCCCCATCTACTGTTCTTCCCACAAATAGGTAACTCACGTTGGGGTAGAAATAAAAGATTATATATATATATATATATATATATATATATATATATATGAACATTAGGTATTAAAAATAAGAACAAAAACTTTGGAGATAGTCAAACAGTCCCACAGTAAATCCTAAATCTGTACTGCAGTTACTCCATTTTTGCTCAGAGTTCTTCATCTCTACATTGGCTCTGGTACAAGGGTTGTGAAATGAGTGTGATGACTGTCAAACATCAGTCTTCTAAATGAAAAGTTAAAAAAAAACTTGTCACATTTCTTGCTTTCTTAATTCTTGTTAGCCCTGAAGTTGCTAATAAGGTTTCATGTATCACTGTTGTTGCACTTACTGCTATTCATCAATACAACTCATCTAGTTGCTGGTAACTGGCATTTATGCTGGTCAAGTGAGGGGGCTGGAAAGCATGTAAGCAGTACAAACAATTAAAGAATTACATCAGGTCTATGCAAGAAATGCCTTGTAGTCTAATCCTGGTTTTTAATTTGTTTAATACGCTGCTATGTTCATTTTAGGAAGAGAGCAATTGTGGCACCCATGATTAAGATGCCCTATTGATAGTTTGGATTGGTGCAAGTCAGAAGTAATATAGTAGGATATTTAGTAGAGATATCACTAGAATAAATCTTCATTAGTATTTAAAGTACAAAGTAAGTCAGTTCACCCCAGCCAGTTGCAGAGACCAGAAAGATATTGTCTCATCTGTTGCAGCAAAAAGACCAGCTGGACCTCACATAGTAGTAGTCTCCTTTGTGGCTGTAAAAGAGAAGGGACTATAGGAAAGTCATTATGAGGGTCTAGAGATCATAATAGAGTCATTTTGTCAGGCCTGGAGAATATAGAAGAGGGTGTCAACCCCCCCCCCCCCCATGATTGGAGTGGCTTGTAATTAATTTTCTTGAGGAAGCATAGAAATTGGAATTTAAGGTAAGGAACACCAAGTACTAAAATCTTTATAAATGCTCATTGTACTTGGTGGACTGTAATGAGGAGGCTTAGCATTAGCAGTGTCTGCTCTGCTTATGTTGTAAAAGGAAAAAGAAAAATACCATGTTTGTTGTATTTCCACAATCATTAAGGAATGCGTCAGCTTCTGGGGCAACAGTTAAGGCAGTCGTAATACAAAGCAGTAGTTTTTAAACTATTCCCAAAAGAATCTTGGATTGCTCCTGTGGCTTTCATGATCAGAAGTCTTGTATCAAAGTCATTTTGTTCACCACTATTGACTATTGTTAATTAGATATTAGGTTACATTTTCAGGTCCCAACAAACATGACAAGTTTCACATGTCAAATGGCTTTTCACTCCTGAATCTGCTTTCAAATTCTACAACTTCTACCTTTTAAAGAATACAACATGGAACAGATTTCTGGATGTAGTATCATATACTTCATGGAGAGGCAACTACAAATTGAGTATCCCTTATCTGAAAACTGAAATCCAAAATGCTCCAAAATTCAAAACTTTTTTCATGGGTGTTTGAGATGGTGACACTTTTACTTTCTGATGGCTCAGTGTACACAAACTTTGTTTCATGCACAAAATTATTTTAAAATACTGTATAAAATTACTTTCAAACTATGTGTATAAGGTATATATGAAACATGAATGAATAAGACTTAGGTCCCGTCTCTAATATAGCTTGTTATGTATATGCAAATATTCCAAAATCCAAATAAAAAAAATATTATTATTTTAATCAAAATCCAAACACTTCTCATCCCAAGTATTTGGATAAGGGATACTGAACCTGTACTATAGAGATCAGCTGACACATGTGTTAGTTGATAGAGCACAAATCCCATAATTAGAACTGTAACTTTTTCAAATATAAATACCCTTACTGTAGCAGAAATATGTTCCGCATCGAATTCATCCTAATCCTCTACTAGCCACTTACTGCACTACAGCAAGGAAGAAGAGTTGCTGCTATTGCAATGAATATATAATCTTAAAATAGTTGCCTTCATTCTGGTGGTGGCCTCTGTGTAATTTGCATGGTGCTGTTTTATAGCCATCTTTCTTGAAAGCAACGTGTAATTTTCTACATGCAGCATTAAGTATTTAAACTCAATTGAGCAGCTAGAAACAAAAACATTCTAGATAAAAGCTATGGTATAAGATTTTTCTCTCTCTAAAGATATGTCGCTAAGATGACTTGAGTGCCAGGTATTCGGACAGATTTTTGCATTTGTAATCTTGGTGTTTCAGTTTGGAATTATTTAGCAGGGTAGAGTTATTAGCTCAGCAGTGCATATGACTTCAGGGAAAATTAAGAAGCTAAACTACTGAATAACAATGAAGCATGTTCCTTCCTCATTCAGAAGTTTTGTTTTTATAGTATGTTCACTCTGATGGACCTTACCCCTCAACTGATTGTGCATTAAGGAAATGTTCAGTGACCTGGTTTGCAAAGTTAAAGATCTAAACTCTTTGAGGCAAGATGACTTTTCTTTTATGCAGTACTGCTGGGTCTAGGACTAGTCAGGGGCCACACAGCCTGGAATAAAGCAAGGAAACACCAGACAGAGGTGGCATGTGGCAATAAGACTACACTATGCCCATCCTTACTCTATGTATTGCAAGCTTGTGCACTCTGCTTTGGTTCACCTCCACCAGGGACAAGCAAGTGCAAGTACAAGTGCATTCCCCCCAATGGGTTGCACTCACATTTGGGCCAAAATTACTTCCATTTTCATTTTTCCAGATGCAACAGTTTACAACAAGGCTTCTTGATAAATTCATTGTTCTCTGCCCAAGAAAGGGGTGGGTAGCCTCAGGACAGGACAGAAACAACCTGGATCTCAGGGGAAATTAATTTTTCTGTTGCTAATAGAATTTAAATTTTATTGCCTGGATTTTATGGCTCTTTGTCTCTCAGAGCCCACATGGCGAAAGAGAGGAGTGGCCTCTGCCTGCATGGTAACCCTCCAGACGATCTTAACTGACAACTACAAAAATAACATCTTGACAAAAACGTGGCCTATAACTCTAACCTCATCATGATTTTTCTTTTCCTGTATGATTTTTTAACACCTTTGCCTGATTAAGAGGCAGTGGAGATTCAAAAATGTGCATAAATTCTGGGAATTGTAGTTTAGGAGACATTTAGTCTTCTCTGTCAGAGATCACTGGTGCCAGAATAAATACAGTTCCCAGAATTCCATAGCATTGAGCCATGGCATTTAAAGTAGTGTCAAACTGGATTATTTCTGCAATGTGGATTATATTTTGGCCTGAATCTCTAGTCTTTTATGTGTGGGTGCTTGTTATGAACCATGGCTCTAGGTACCAAGTATGTATAACTAAGGCAATCAGCTCTTAATTTTAAAAAATACGGGGAAAATCTCTCTTGTCCTGAATACACTATGCTGCTGTTAGTATTGTGTAGTTTTATAAAATCATTTCTATCAAAATTATATTTATAGAGATGTAACCAAATATTACATTACATATTGTAGCCAAATATTACAATATTATTTGGTTACATCTTGCATAACCAAATCAGGCATCATACATAATTAAATATTACTGTTCCCCCAGACTATACAAAGAATTCTGAAGTAGTCCCTTTGCCTTAGCCTTCAAAGCAAAGCAGCTTATTTATATACCGCTTCATATCACGCTATGGGATGTCTAAGCGGTTTACAACTGTGAGCTGATTGCCCCCCAACAAGCTGGGTACTCATTTTAGCAACCTCGGAAGGATGCAGGCCTGAGTCGAGCCTCAGCCCTGGCTGGTATTGAACTCGCAACCTTGTGGTCTATGAGTGAGTGGCTGCAGTACAGGCATTTAACCACTGCGCCACCAGGGCTGATCTTCAAGGAGAAGTAGGGTTAGAAATCGAAATAGCTCTCAGGTGATGTTTTAAGTATTCTTTAGTAGTCATTCTGTATCTAGTACAGTCTCAGAAATGACCTTGTATTTGCATTAATGGAGATAAGGGCTTTTTATCTACTAAACTGGAGGTGAAGGTTTCTTTCTTAATTCAGAAAAAGAATGGGCCTGGGAGAAAATTGGATTGCCATGTGCCCATTATCTTCTGGCTGGAGATCAGAGATGTACAAGGCAATTCATGGCTGAGGTTCTAGTCAAGGAACCATATTCCTTACCAGCTCTCCAAATATATATTTACCAAATATACTGTATTATAACCTGACCTTATGTATAAGTCAAAGGCAGGGTTGGGGGCCAAAATTATGGATTTTGATATGCTCTATGGATAAGTCAAGGGCAAAACTTAGGGGCCCATAACAAAAGTTGCAAAAGGAAATGATGGTAAGGAACTTAGAAAATTCCAGCAGGCATAACTACTTGTGCTCACTTAAAAGACTGGATGGGTGAGCAGGGAGCTACAGTAAATGGGGGCTGTGCGATGTGGGAGGACTGCTACCAGATGCAGGCAGGGCTAAGAAAATGTGCACATGTCATGAAGGATGTAAAGGCAAGAGTTAAGATGCAATATTAACTCTTATAAAAAAACAAACCCTCTTATCCCCTTCTCTGAGTAGAGTGGGGAAAGGCAAGAACCTTTCCCAGGAGAACCTAATACAATCACTAACCTCCTCTACTTTCTTGGCATTCCTTTGAGAGAGAGTGCTAAAGAGCCGCTGCTGTTGCCGCTATTTTCCTGTCCAGGCATCGAAAAAGTCCAGAAGTAGTGCTACGGCAGAGAGAGTAGAGGGGGCTTTGTACTTGTTCTAGGACAAGTAAGCTCTCATCTTTCTTCACTCTACTTAGAGAAGGGGATGGTTCCTTTTTTGATAAGAATTAAGGTACAATACTTACGTTCACCCATGGATAAGTTGACCCAGGTTTTTGGGGTCAGTTTTTTTACTAAAATCTCTGGACTTACACATGAAGTATATACAGCAATGTAGAGGTGCCTGCAGTAAGTCAAATTTTGTTGCATTTGTGGATTTGAACTGTGAGATACTAATAGCCAGGCAATTTCTGAAGAATTTTACTGAATTATAGTGCGTTCCAATGTTACAGTGATATGTAGGAGTACAGCTCTTCCTTGGGTTGTTTCACAGTGGTATCTCTTCAAACTTTTTTTTTTTAAATAATGGACATTTAGACAGAAAAGCTCCTTAACACTTTCCATTGCTTTGGTTCACATGATTACATTAAGCGATTTCCTGCCAAGTTTTGTCTTGTCTCCAATCCATCTTGTTTTCTAAAGCTTGTAAAGAAGGACCACCTGATGAAGACTTCCCTCTGTTTTAAAATGTACATCTCCTCTCAGAAGCAATTAAGCAAGCACCTCTTTTCTCCCCCCTATGGATTTTCTATCTATGTGCTCAGTTCTGCCTGGTCATCAGAGAACCTAAAATAGTCCTTGCCATTTAATCACACACAACCAATTGGATTCTAGAATTTTCATAGGAAGCCTTAGGGAGGTACAAATCCTAGGCTTAAAAGAGGAAGCAGGGGGTCCATTTTAGTACATGGTGAAGATTTATCTTTTCAGGCACAGTTTAGCAGGTTCAAATGTATAAACCTGTAATGATGTACTGAATATTATGTGGTGCATGTTAAGATCTTTTAGAAGGGTGATATTAACAAAATGAATGAATGGATGGATGGAGGAAATATACTGAGGACAGTGAAGCAAATGATTGTTCAAGTGAAGGTCTTGAAGCTCCTGTTGCTAGGGAAATCACTTTCTTTTTATATAAAGGTTTGCACAACACAGGTCTGGGCTAATTATTATGCTTCTTCCCTGAACCCAACCCTGTGATGAGAAAGTAAGGCTTGCTGGATTTAGTGGACCTTCTTGTTGTTGTTAATTGCCTTGATTATAATGGGTGCGTGCTCCCATGCACCATTTTAATCCCTCCCCACCTTGCCGCCGCAAAAAGCAAGACCGCGGACTCTTAAGTCTGCAAATTAGAAGGGACAACTGTATATCTTTGTTCTTTAGGATTTTGTCTGTTTCTTCCATAGCTGCCCATCCTCCATTTTGGTCAATGATTGATCCAAGGCATGGAAAATCTTTATTTCATTTCCTCATCGTTTGCATTGAATTTATGTAAATCCTTCGTGGTCATTTTGTTTTCTTAATGTTCAACAATAAGCCTGCCTAGGACTTTCTTCTTTGACTTTCTTTAATAATTGTTCCAAGTCCTTGCTATTTTCTGCTAGTAGTATGGTGTCATCTACATATCTTAGATTATTGATATTCCTTCCCCTATTTTTCACTCTTCCTTCCACCATCTGTTCCTGCTCCGCATATGATATTTTCTGCATACAAGTTGAACAGATAGTGCCAGATAATGGAGTGCACCAAAGAATTCTAGAAGAAAATCAGCATGTGCTTTATAGTCTATAGCAAAGCCTTTGACTGCATAGATCATGAAAAGCTATGAACTGCCCTTAAAGAAATGGGAGTGCCAGTACATCTTGGTTGTCCTGATGGCATAACCTGTACTCAGGACAAGAGCTACCATTAGAACAGCATATGGAGAAATGGAATGGTTCCCAACCAGAAAGGAGAATGTAGCCTTGAGTGATCTCCTTGAGTGTGAAATAGCTATTGCCAAAGCATTCCCTTTCCTGAAGTCACTCCCCTTATTATGATTAATAGGTATTACACCAGCACATTCCCCAGAATGCCCCCTCCAATTGTTCTTGCTGCTTTGGTCCCGTTCCCCCCCCCCCCCCATTGTCCTTGCTTCTTCAGTTCTCCAGAGGTCTATCCAGTCTTCCTCATCCTCATCACCTCTCTGGTGGTCCTTACTACTGGCACTAGCTCTGCCTCCCTCTTCACCTCACCTGTCTCTGGTCCTCACCATCACTGGACCACCTCTGCCTCTTTCATCACCCTCATTGTTGGTGCCCTTTGCCTTTGTCACCCTGGCCACTTCCGCTATGACTCTTTGGGCAGTCTCTGCTTCCTGTTACCTCTAGGAATGATGATACATATATGTGCTCCAGCTTGCTTTATGCTAAGAAATTTTGGAGAACCATTGATGATTAGAAGCAGTAATGTTCCTTTGTCCATATTTTTCAGAAAGGCAAAGGTGCTTCAGCAATGACTGCAAGTATAAAAGCTCAAATTTGATAAAGATTATAGATGTTTCTTTCTACTGGTGTGTTTTAATCAAGATTTAAACATTTTATGTTTAGTTTTTATTTGCATTTACATGTTGCTAGCTGCCTTTTGTGCCCCCTTTTTTGACAAAAAGGTGAGATATAAATGTAGCGAGCAAAAAATACTTGCCAAAAGAACAGTTTATTTTTTTAAAGACCTACATTACAACAATGCAACATTTATTCCTTTAAAATAGTATTTTGAAAAAGATGGCTGAAACCTCATACGGTATGACCCAAATAATCTGACCTTCTGTTCTGAATATTGCGTTATCTTATATATTGATGTACATTATGCCTGGAAGTAGTTCATATGTTAACATCAAATAGAACTGGTACAGAATAAGCATAAGGCTATAGAGAATTAATTGAGAAGTTTTACCGCTACCTCTGCTACATTGTAAACTTGAACAAGTTACTTTGCACAGACAAATAGAGAGGAGCCAATGCCAACAAGGTCTAAAAGGTTAAATATATTATTTGCATATGAGATGAGTGAGTGATATGTATCTTTGGTTTACCATTGATGATATTTGATATTAAAACATATAGATAGGTTTGTATTTTACAAAATGGCTGTGGCCGCTGTTCTTAAGTAGAGGAGCCCTAGTGGCGCAGTGGTTAAATACCTGTACTGCACCATTCACTCACAAACCACAAGGTTGCGAGTTCAGTACTAGCCAGGACTCAGGCTTGACTCAGGCTTGCATCCTTCCAAGGTGGCTAAAATGAGTACCCAGCTTGTTGGGGGCAATTAACTTACAATTGTATACCGCTTAGTGTGGTATGAAGCGGTATATAAATGAAGCTGCTACTGTTATTGCTAAGTAACATTTAATAAACAAAAGGTTTAGTTATTTTCACAGTTTTTTAATTCCCTTCATTTAGTGGGGGGAAATCCTTTATTTGGCAGAATAAGTAATCAACACAAAATGCCAGTTGTTTTCTGTTGTCATTTCACCAGTATCTGTTACCTTTATACTTTTAATAGCTAATACAGTGCAATGTTGATAAACACACAGAAACAACACTTTGTGTGTGCATTGTAGTTCCTGCCATATAGGATCCATACCCACAATGAAGAGTGGGATCTTGTGCTATTTGTACTGCATACTACATTATGTGTATTCTCATATCAAGATGTAACAGTGTGCAATTACTGCTGTCATTTCAAGTGTAAAGAGGAATGATCTGGCCTCACATCTTCAGCAGATGAGAAATTCACTCTCAAATAGTCTTTCATTACTATCTTTATTGCAAGCAGCTTTCACAAAGGTTGATTTATCCCATGTAGTCTCCCCTAACAGGTAGAGCTAAAACCAGTAGGAGAATAATTGGGAATGTATTCAAGGAAATATTCACTAGAGAAATTCCTTTTTCTGCCTCCACAATTGTGATTGCTTAAATGTGTTGACACAACATGAGAGTTTCATTAGGTAAAGCAAGTGTATGATGTATTTATAAAGTAATTTTTTATACCACTCATGGCTCCTAGTAGGCCCCGAAGGCAGTTCACAATAATAAAAAAATCTTGATTTCGTAAACTTTAAGTATAAGAGTCTAGAAGAGAAACATCATAGAGAAATAATAGCAAGTAGATTTAAAATAAATTGAAAGCCCAGTAGAATAACTGACTGATTAGAAATAACCAACAGAGAGGGCCAATCTAACTTATCAATATTTCCAGAAGTAGAGCATTGTCGCCAGAAGGGCCTTTCCCTCCCACTGGTTTCTCCGCTTGTTGTCACAAAATATGGGATAAGGCCTCCAAAGATGATCATAATTGATAGGCAAGTTCATGTGGAATAAGGTGCACCTTCATATATACTGGTTCCAAGCCAGTATCTTATAGCTTTTACATTCTATCAGTACATTTGTAGAAATTATTTTAGTACACAACCTAGGACTTTGTTTGGAATTTGCTCGTCATGCTATAAAATTTGGAGGATTGTACAGGATCTGATACCTCCCACCAGTAGAAATAAAGAAGAAAGAGTTGGTTGTTATTGATCTTGCATTCTCCTCTTCTCTTCTCTGCTATAGGTCTGTACCTTTGTCTGAAAAATCTAGTTAATCTATTCACTTGTCTGTCCGTGATAAAAATTTAGTTCTCAATTATGACGAATGTGTGGGGGAAAAGCAGAAGTTGCTACTATGATGTGGGAAATGTAGTTGAACTTGGGGTCTTCCCTTTTTATCTCTGCATGAGCACTGGTGTGAAACATAGCTGATAGACTAAAGGCCTTTCTAGTGTAATGTGGCATTCAAGCGGCAGTCACCCTCAAAGCAAACAATGTATTACAAAGGTAGTGTTTGTTCTCTAGCTGTTTCAAGAATAGAGCAACTGTTCTGTAGGTGGATTTGTACTTCCTTTAATAAAAGAACATATATAGCAAAGTGGCTATTGAACATTGGCTTCATTAAGCACTGGCTTCATTCTTCCACACTTCATATATGGCGATAATGAGCTTTATAAAGAGTGTGTAATGATGAAAGTCGCAGCTCTGGAGAGGGATGGGTTGCTCCCATCTCCATGGAGATGCATGATAGATTACAGTGATATTGACCTTCCCCAGATTGTTGGCGTGCTCCAAAATAAATTCGATTTTCTCTCTCTGGCCCTCAAGGGAGTTCAAGCAAAGATGAGCTTTCCCTGCATGCAATGCAATGCACTAGCAAGGTTGACTAGGAGAAATTGGCAGGCAGTTGAAGCTGCATTTGGGGGTATACTGGATTGTTAAATCGTGGTCAAAGAGATGACTGATGAAACCAAGCATGTATTAAATGAAAAGGTCATGTAATCAATCTGCTAAAGTTTACTGGATGGAATGAGATGCAATGGAGCTAACAGGGAAAGTAGGCTATGGATTTTTGTTATTAACTGCCCTTGAGTCATTCTCGACTTATGGCGACCCTGTGGATGAGACATCTCCAAGACTCCATATTCTCCACTGCTTTGCAAAATTATCTCCATGACCTCCTTAATAACAGTCCATCCATCTAGCTTGTGGCCTTCCTCTCTTTCTGCTTCCATCCACCTTTCCTAGTATTATCATTTTTTCCAATGAGTCGTGTCTTATGATGTGTCTGAAGTACGATAGCCTTAGTTTTGTCATCTTGGCTTCCACAGAGATTTCTAGCTTCATCTGCTCTAGAACCCATTTGTTTGTCTTTTTAGCTGTCCATGGAATCCTCAGTGCTCTTCTCTGGCACATCTTGAATGAATTGATTTTCTTCCTATTTTGTTTCTTAATTGTACAGCTCTCATATGTTCTGCATACAAGTTGAACAGGTAAAGTCAGGGGTAGGCAACCTTTCCCCTTTAAGGGCCAAGGAACTTCAGCTCCCAGAATCCCAGGAGCTATTGGCCAACATGGGACTATTGGCCAACATGGCTGAGGCTTCTGGGAGCTGAAGTCCCTCGGCCCTTAAAGGGGAAAGGTTGCCTACCCCTGGGTAAAGTGATAAGATTCAACCTTGTCTGACCCCTTTGCCAATTGGGAACCATTCTGTTTCTCCATTTTCTGTTCTGACAGTAGCCTCTTGTCCTGAATACAGATTCCTTGTCAGGACTATCAGATGTGTTGACATTCCCATGTCTTTAGGGGTGTTCCATAGCCTTTCACAATCTATGCCAGAGGTCCTCAAACTTTTTGAGCCGGGGGCCGGTTCGCCGTCCCTCAGACCATTGGGGGGCTGGAGTAAAAAAAGAAAGGCCTTGAGCCTCAGATGATAACCATGGCAACTCTCCTCTAAAGAAATTTGCCAAGAAAACCCCCATGATAGGGGTCGCCATAAGTTAGAAATGACTCCAAGGCATTGGATTACCCTGGGCAGGTCACACTCTCTCAGCCTCAGAGGGTAACCAACTCTCCTCTGAAGAAACTTGCCAAGAAAACCCCCATGATAGGGGTCGCCATAAGTTAGAAATTACTCCAAGGCACTGGATTACCCTGGGTAGGTCACACTCTCTCAGCCCCAGATGGTAATGGAAACCCTCCTCTGGAGAAACTTGCCAAGCAAACCCCCATGATAGGGGGGGAGAGAAATATAAAACACAGGAAGCAAGGGAGCAAGGGGGAGGAAACAATGTAATAAAGGACGATATCTGGCCTCCCTCTTTGTCCCTCTGCCCGCCCAAAAGTGCACATACTTTTCTCAGAGGTGCAGCCATGCTCTTCAGCAACCTTCAGTTAACATCCAACAGCGAGGGAACCGAAAAAATGCGAGTGTGGCACTCATGTATGTCCCCCAGCTTCTCACTGTCTGTCACCAAAATGCTTCCCCCTTGCTACCTGCTTCATGCACAAAGAGTTCCTTGCCATTTTTCCATTTGCTCCAATAGCAGCTTTCCAATGGAACGGCTAAAGGCTGAGGAAAAAGAGCCGCCTGCCAATCAACAACGACCTTCTCCCAGAGGCTGCTCCAATTGGTTGAGACCTCAAGAAGGGGCATGGCTTCCTCATAAGAGCGGCTCTTACGAGGAAGGCATGCCCCTTCTCGAGGTCTCAACCAATTGGACCAGCCTTTGGGAGGAAGTCGTTGTTGATTGGCAGGCAGCTCTTTTTTCACTGACACTCTACAGCAAAAAAAACACCTGGCAGGCCATGGGCCGGATAAATGGCCTTAGCAGGCTGGGGGCGGCCCGCGGGCCGTAGTTTGAGGACCCCTGATCTATGCAGTTGAACGTTTTGCTATAGTCTATAAAGCACATGCTGATTTATTTTTGGAATTCCCTGGTGCATTCCATTATCTATCGTATGTTTGCAATGTGATCCCTAGTGCCTCTTCCTTTTCTGTCTCCATGTATGGTTGGAGTCTGTGTTGCAGAATTTTGAGCATAATTTTGCTTGCGTGGGAGATTATGATCCTATAGTTGCTGCAGTTTTTTGTGGATGGGGATGTATACTGATTACTTACAATCGTTGGCCATTGTTTTGTTTTCCATATAGTCTGACTCAATTGCTGGAGAGTGTTGCAGACCCTCTCACTGTAGTAGCTTCTTCAGTGCTGTCAACTGAAGTGTGGTGGTGAAAGTGGAAGACTTAGGGAGTTCGAGACTTAGAGAAAAGAAGCACAGCTATATCAACTACACTTGCAAAACCACAAGCAAAATCTATTTTCATTCTTGTAGCTTTAGAGAAAACTCAACACTGGTATATTGAAGATGTAGCTGTATGTCATCTCAACATTAGAAGGAATTTCCTGACAGTAAGAGCTGTTTTGACAGTAGAACACACTCCCTTGGAGTGTGGTGGAGTCTCCTTCTTTGGAGGTCTTTAAACAGGCTGGATGGCCATCTGTCGGGGGTGCTTTGATTGTAAGTTCCTGCATGGCATGGAGGGTTGGACTGGATGGCCCTTGTGGTCTCTTCCAACTATATGATTCTATTATTCTAGGTGGGATTTAGACTTGCTGGAACTCATTAGTTCTGCAAGGGTGGGGGACCCTTTAAGAGAATCTGCCCCAGGAAGCTTATGGATCTGGATAGATTCTTGATAGCTATTGGGGAGTTTGCTGCTGCCTTGACAGGCACTCCTGTTGAAGTTCTGGCTGATCTCTGGAATGGAGAAATGATCAAGGCAGTGGACACAATCACTCCACTTTCACAGAGTGGAGCCAAATGAGCCCCCTAGTTGTCTGGGTTGCTTGTGGCAGTGAAACAAGTGAGAAGGCAACTAGAGCAGCATGGACAGAAAACTCAGAGTGTATCTGATTGAACACAGGCTCAGTTTTATCTTAGGACCAGTTCTGTTGTAAGAGGCAGCAAAGGCAAATTCCTTCTCTGCCTCCATTACGTCTGTAGGGAGCTGACCAGCAGAGCTGTTTCAAGCACAAGGGTTTTTCACAAACAGGTCCAAGAGAGGAAAACCCAGATCACTGAACAGCCCATTGTGAACAACTTGGGCATGATATTTTGCAGATAAAATCACTTGCATCCTCTCTGACTTGGATGCTAAAATTGATACAGATCCAGTGGATGCAACTTTGTCCATCACTTGTCCAGTGGCAATGGATATTTTTCAATTTGTGCAACCCAAGGATGTGGACAGGATTCTTGGAGAGCCACAACATGTGTTCTAGATCCTTGCTCTTTCTGGCTTATTAAAAAAAAAAAACTAGAGGAGGACTGGCTGAGTGGGTTCAGGGAGTGATTAATGCCTTGTAAAAACAAGACAGTTTCATCTTGCCTGAAAGAGGCTATCTTAAAACCATTACTAAAAAAAGCCCTCCCTGGATTCCACAGTTCTGAAGAATTATTGGCCACTCTCAAACATCCCATTTTTAGGCAAGGTTCTAGAGGTGATGGCTTCCTAGCTCCAGGAGTTTCTGAATGAAATGGATTATCTAGGCCTGTTTCAATCTAGTGTCGGACCTGGTTATGGGACAGAGACAGTTTTGGTAACCTTGGTGGATGACCTACGAGGAGTTCCTCAGGTTTTGGTTCTTTCCTCCGTGCTATTTAACATATACATCAAAGTGCTGGGAAAAGTTGTCCGGAGATTTGAGGTTCTGTGCCATCAGTATGTGAATGACAACCAACTCTATTACTCATTTCCATCACACACCAAGGAAACTGGCTTGATCCTAAACTGGCACCTGTCATCAATAATGGACTGGCTGAGGGCAAGCAAATTGAAATTTAATCCAAATAAGATAAAGGTGCTCCTGCTCAGTCAGAAGTCAGATTAGGGATTCAGCCTGTGTTGGATAGAGTTACACTCTCCTTGAAGACACAGGTTCATAGCTTGGGTGCCCTCCTGGATTCAACTCTGAGCCTAGAAGTGCAGGTTTCAGCAGTGGGCAGGAGTGCATTTGCACATTTAAAACTTGTGCGCCATCTCTGCCTGTTCCTTGAGATGTCAGATCTGGCCATGGTGACACATGCCTTAATTGCATCCCAGCTGGATTACTATAATGCATTTGTATGTGGGGTTCTCTTTGAAGAGTGTTTAGAAACTTCAATTAATCCAATGAGCCAAAGCCAGATTACGAATGGGTGCTGGCTACGGGGAGTACATAACCCCCTTGTTGCAACAGCTTCACTGGCTGCTGGTCTGTTTCTGGACACAATTCAAATTCTTGGTCATGGTCTTTAAAGCCCTACATGGCTCAGGTCCAGGTTATTTGAAGGACTGTATTTTTCCTTATGAACTAGCCTGTGCTGAGATCTGCTGGGGAGGTCCTTCTCTCCATCCCACCATCCTCACAGGTACATCTGGTGGGAATATGGGAACGGCCTTTCTTTTTGGAGACAAGCAAAAGCTTTTCTATTCCAACAGGCATTTGCTGAATAATGATATAAAGCCCATTAATGGATGTTGAAAGGTGCTGTGTTGATGTGTACGTGTTTTAATATATGTTTTAATTTATTTTGATTGTTTGTTTTTAACTTTGTGGATTTTTAACATTTTTTTAAAATTGTTGTAAGCCACTTTGAATCCCAATCTGGGGAAAAGTTAGGATATAAATAAATGTTGTTGCTGTTGTTATTGTTTCTCCCAAGTATGACATCTGAAGAGTTTTGGTTGGGTGAAGTCAGCAGTAGTCTTCCTATATAGGAGCAGCTGTAATGCATTTCACAGTTCCCCCTCCTGTTAAGAAAAGGAAATGAAAACTCTTAAGGCCAACTTCCTGTTGTCCCAAGAATGCATCTCAGGGGTCATAGAAGGAAGCAGATGTCCTCCTCTGTAGAGTGATGAATTTTTAATTTCAGAGAGGTAGATACAATATCAGATCCCTCCAACTGTTCCCAGAGGTTTCTAAGGTGGCTCCACTCTACTCCACCATGTTGAAATGTCTAGCCTTGGTGGAGGGGCAAAGGAGGGTGGTATGTATGGGGAGGGGTCTAGATCCACAGGATCAAAGCCCTGATAGAAGAACCTGGACAAGGAGGGAAAGGTCCTTTTTTCTTTCCACTGTTTACAGGAGAGTAGTTTTTATTCTTGAGAAAGTGCTAAAGCAAGCCTGGCAGGGGGAAAAGATATGAAAAACAACTCCCCTGGCACTTCAAATCTGTCAGCTACAGTATGGCAGGGCTTTGGATATGTAGGAGGCTCCAGTGCTGGAGCACATTGTCTTTTGACCAACTCTTCCTCTGTTTGATTGTATTTCAAGTGCTTTGTGCTCCAGCAGAGAGTAAAGGGGATGTTTAAACATTACTAAAAGCCATCCACCAGTGTAGGGAAAGGAAGGCTATATTGCTGGCTATCACATCGCATCTGCCTGGCTGTATCAGTGGAAGAGGTGATACAACAAAGCCTGCAACAGTATGAAAAAGCTGATATCTGGACATCCTTATCTTTCTCTATCTCCATTTCTTTCTCCCTGAGTTTTATTTCTTTTGTATTGTAAACAGTTGTTTAAATCTGTAAGCAAACAGGAGTAATTTTAAATAAAACCAGAACAAAAATGTGTATTCAGGTGCCTGAGACATTTGATTTTTAAAAAACTGTTAATACTGAGTATACAAACTTCATATCAAAGAATTCAGAGCCATGTACATTAGATTAAAATAAATAAATACAAAATCTTACTGTAAAAATCAATCAATCAATAAAGCATTGGCTGGATTTTATTAGGTAGGGAATTGTTGTGTGCCTTCAAATTGTTTCCGACTTATTGTGACCCAAAGGAGTGGCCTATCACTGGGTTTTCTTGGCAAGATTTGTTCAGAGGGGGTTTGTCTTTGTCTTCCTCTGAGGCTAGGAGAGTGTGACTTGCCCATGGTCACCCAGTGGGTCTACATAGCCGAGCAAGGATTTGAACTCTGGTCTCCATAGTCACAATCCAAAGCTGAAATCATTATACCATACTGGCTTAGTGATGGAACGCTTGTCTGGAAATAAAGATCTTCCAAGCTGACCAAAAACAGAGAAGGGCAGGCACATTCCTACCCTCAAATGAAAATGATGGGAACTAATATGGTAAATGCCCTATTCCATAGCTTCCCAATCAGATCCACATGGCAGCAACAAAAGTGTCTTAGAAGATCTCAATGATCACATAGAATGGTAGGGGAAAAGACATGTCTTCAGATGTCCTGGTCTTAAATTGTTTAGGGCAGTAGTTCTTAACCTTTTCTTCACCACAGGCCCCCTTTAAATATCTTTTCGTGCCATGGACTGCAAAGATTGAACTCTCAAGCTGTAAACCCTAAAAGTGTATCAAACATGTCCCATCTGCAGAGAAAAGGGGTGCAAGCTGCACCTCGCAAGACCCTTGGTATAGTATATCATTTATACGACCTCAGCCAGAAGGAGCGGTGAGAAGAGTATGCAGAGAGAATCATGTTTTATTTGCACCACTTAAGGCTCTGACAAACTGGTGTGGTGCTGGTGGAGTGACCATACAAGATTGAAAGGAAGGCAGAGTTCTGCCAGTGAGCAAAAGCCTCAGCTGGGCTATATGACTGGTTTTTCCATTCTCTTTCCCCAAAGGCTCATGGCCAATCTGACCAAAAGTGCGGGAGTATTCTGCACATCAAGTGTCTCCCCCATTCTGCATTTCCACAGCCAATTGCAGACTTGCAGCTGACCATTGCAAGGAAAGGCCTGTAAGAGAGCTCATGGCACCCACATGAGGAGAGAGAAATGGCCAATCACAGGATGGGGGGAAAGGAGAGGCAAGTGATTCCTCTCACTTTCCCTCCTTTTATCTTAGACTCTAAAAATGTTATGAACTTTTACAGTTAAAAGTTCAAATACTTAGAGCATTTAACTGTAAAAGCTCATAATTCTTCAAGTCTTCACGGACTCCCTGTGAAGACATTATTACAGCCTCCCAGTGATCCGTGGACCACAGATTAAGAATCACTGGTTTAAGGCTTTGCAGACTAATAGCAAAATCTTGAATCTGGCCCAGTGACAAACAGGCACTCAGTGCAGAACCTTCAGTAAAGGTGTTACATAGTGATATGAGATAACACCTGATACCAGCAAGGCTACCTTCTGCACTATTTGCAATTTCTGGACCAAAGCAAATCCCACATAGACTTTAATCCAGTAGTCAGACACCACTGTGGTAACATTCACATCAGCTGACCACCAACCAGAAGGTTTTTTTTTCTCTAAGGGCTTCTTGCAGTTCCCCATTTTCAAATCTGGGGAGAGTATGAAGCTGTGATCAAAATAATGATTCTTTACCAACATAAGCCATATTTTATGCCAAGAAATATATATTTCTATTTTTATGCATTTTATGTAAATGCCAGTATTTGCCTAATTTCTTTACCACTAGAAAGTTGGAAGTCCCTCTGGCTTCTGTGGTTTTGCTGGATGTTTTGCACACATCTTCAAGAATATCTTTTACGGCCTTAGGAACTAGAAAGTAGAAATTGCTTAAAAGTTTAAAGGTGAGATTCTCAGAGTGCTAAATTCTGCATTCATATTCTACATTTGCACAATATTTATGCAGAAGTGTGGGACATGCACAGGTTGTATTAAAATGCAAAGATGCTGTGACTTATTTCTTTGCTACTGCTGAGCTGCCTTTCCATGTCTGTCTCATCTTCCCGCAGGGCTGTAATGTCATGGAAGATCAGGACCTTCGGGAGATTGGGATTAGTGACCCACAGCATCGCAGAAAACTTCTACAGGCTGCACGTTCCCTTCCTAAGGTTAAAATAATGCATAGATTTACATGCAAACTCATTTAAAGCACTGTTAGAATATGCTGGACTTGATAATTATGAATTGATAGACCATTTTATAGAAGCAGATTCCATTTTGGAAGAGAAATAAGAGGATATTCTATTTTTCATTGAACATTTGAACCAGACAAACCTTGAACAGTGAGCAGTTAAGCAGAGCAACATAAGCTCTTGTTGCTTCACAGAAAATAACATATTTTAAACTAGAAGATACCACCAGAACAAACACAAAAAACATTGTGAAGAGCTGTGCACTGGCTAGCTTGCCACATGATGAAATCATTATTGCCACATTAATTAGATTAATAGCAGAAGTACTAAGGAGGTAATAAGTCACAAAATAGGCTTTTTGCCTATTTGTGTTCAGAGTGGAGGGCCTCAGTCCTGCAGGGTTGCCAGTACAAATATAAAATGCACCAATAAAGCCTTTCCATATATGATTCTATTACTGGAAGTATAGGGTTTTTCCAAATGTTATGACTGTACGTTCTACTGAATGGAGCATTAAGGTTTTATTTGAGCAAAATCAGTCCTCCTAGAATAGAAATTTTAGTATTCCATTCCACAACTGTTTCAAATAGATCCAAGCAGTTAGCCAAGAAAACTGGTTTGCTTACTTACTATTGTTTGCTTTTTGAAAAGCAAAGTACCAGAAACGAATGGGCTTTTCACTTTAAGTTCCTGACTCTTGGCCATTTCAGAGAGCCGGTACATTCCTACATAATCAGGTTCGACTTGGCAAAGGTTATTGTTCCAATAATATACAGAACTGGGATCTGTTGGTATCTTGACAAATTTATCTTTTCTCTCTTGGGTGGGAACTTTTTCTCTTGAAGACTTTATTCCTGTAGAGATAATCTGTTGGGCTAATGTGAATGATGGACTGGGCTGAAGCTTGGCAATGAGCAGGTCAAAAGTAGGTGGTATCTCCTTCCCTCCATCTCTGACAACCCCTTATCTCTTTTCCCCAACACCTCCCCATTTATGGGGCCTGGAAGGAGACAAGTTGTTCTTACCAGAATTCAAATACAATAGCTAGGGAAAAGCCATATGAAATTAGGCTGAAAGCTAGGATCACCATTTGTCCCATTTTTTTATATGGTCTCAACTCACTTTGACCTCATTAAAGGAACTGTGAAGCAAAGAAAACATTGCATGTAATTGAAATGTAACAGGCCTTTTTTCATTAAGAAAAAAATTATTTGGAACAGAATCTGGGGGATACTTTGGAACCGAGATGAAATGGTTGGGAAGCTATTAACCACCCAATCTACTTTTCTGTTCCAAATTTCCACACACACATACCTTTTTTGCCTGGGAGAGGACAGAAGTACTGGGATTCTGTTTCATAAGCTCCAGTAACTCAGTTACACTCAATGGACATAATATTCCTATCTCATAGGAAATTATGTAGTGTTTTAGAATGTCTTGCATAGTAGGTGTAGCCAAATTCCGTTTTCAGTTATTTGATAACATTAAAATCTTCCTCTGTTAAAATCCAAAATCTCTGAGTGTTAATAGTTTTCTCTCTTGCACTATCTGCAGGTGAAATCCTTGGGCTGTGATGGAACTCAGCCTTCTGTTCCTGCCTGGTTGGACTCCTTGGGGCTACAGGACTATATTCAGTCATTTCTGTCAAGTGGCTACAGCTCTATAGACTCGGTGAAAAACCTCTGGGAATTAGAACTAGTAAATGTAAGTTACCGGCATCCAGATAGGATCAACATTCTGATACTTGCAGGACTCTTCATATTGAGAAGTCATAACATAGGACTATTTTGTGAGGATTTTTTTAAAACAACTTTCTCCTTCTCATCAGGTGCTTAAGGTAAATCTTCTGGGGCATCGCAAACGTATAATAGCCTCTCTGGCAGACAGACCATATGAGGAACCACCACAGAAACCACCACGGTTCTCTCAGCTAAGAGTGAGTCACTTTTTATATTTCAGACTTCCAGCTCAATTTTTTAAAAGAACACTAGGTGTCAGAGCATGTCTAACATTCATGGTTTTTATTGTCCTTTCAAACCCCCATTCACTAACTAGGGAAACTTAACCTCTGTTGGGGGAGATTAAGTACACACCTCTGAACTTTAGCAATGGTTGGAACATGTTAACTGAGAGCTCAGGTGCTTCAGAACAGCTCCAAATGGGGCTCCAATCATAGACTGGAAATAAAGTATAAATACTTATATCTCAAATAAACTGTCTTTTCCTTTACAATTCTCTCAGAGGAAATCCTAATTTGTAAGGCTTGCTATATATTGATGAAGGATGAGTGGAAAGGGCCAAATAAAAGAAAAACTGCACCAGCATATTCCCCAAAACATTTTTCCTCTTCTGTTCTCATGCTGAGACGAAAAGGTATAAATGTCAGAAAGAGCAGCCTTTTTAAAGGCATTAGAAATATTTAAATTGTGTCTAAAATGTTTTCCTGAGTGAGAACCTTGATCCCAAAAGGTGTTGGGAATAAGAAATAAATGTGTTTGTCTTCCTTTGTCTTGGTTCAAATTTTGTAGCTGTTATATTGATCCTTTTTGGTGGAATGGGTAAATCCCTGTACGTTTAATCTGTGGCTGATGTGAGTGGCTCCATTTTCTACTGTGTAAGTCATGGGCTAATGTTTAGTCGACTATTGACTATCAACATTCCACTATGGTCTATCAACTATTTTTCTATTGATAGTCCAGTGCTGCAGCTAAGATGAATCCTTGGAATGGAATACACTGAACAAGGATATTTCCCCCAGGGTGTTCTGAAGCACCAGAATAATTAGAAGTGTTTTAGCTAAACTTTATTCGATTCTCGTTTACCACTTTGCATCCCACCTCCACCCCCACCCCCCAAAATCAACCCCAAACCAACCTTTCTTCCCTAGAAAGCAAGAGACTGAAGTTCAGAAACTCAGGATTTTCTATAGTTTGAATAATAGATGCCTTGTATTTTTTAAAGATGTGCTTGCCTATACTATAAACTCTTGTATTTAGAATATGATAGCTGGCACTTTGAGAAAGCTTGCTGTTTTTGAATGAGTACCAGGATAGATGAACAAACCAAAGCTCAACCTACACAATTACTGGCCAGAAATCCTGTATATACAGTGGAACATTGGTACTGTGTGTACTTCCATTTTGTAACATAGTTCATGACATTGCACATGTATACTCAGCTGTCATGATTTTTCCTGTTCCAAGGGGATGCCATAAGGATAAAACTGGAGTGCCTTCAGATGTGTATAAAAATATCTTGTGTAATCCATGATTATATAGACAGTGGTGGTATGCACAGGTCCATTGCTGCACAGTGGCACAAATGCAATAGCACAAATGATAGGCAGCAGTGTCTGAGGCCTTGTTCACGCAAGCACCAGATGAGGTGATAAAACCTGTTTCAGTTTTTCAGTCTCCATCTGCGGGCTTATGATAGAATGGTCACCTAATCCAAGATATACTAACCTAGACATCAGGGATATTTGTAAACGAACCCTCACCTGTTTTCATGGGGGGGAAAATTGACAGCAGAAGAGTACAGTAGAAGAGGCCAAAACTGACTTTCCTGGACTCCCTGGCAAAGCTACCCAAAGGAATCACACGCCTTGAAGCTTGTCCCTTGTAACCATCAAGGGAAATATGGTTGTCTGGAACTCTTGAATCTGAGGCTAGTGATGCCACTGCTCATTATCATCCCTGTCCATTGTCATGATGTCCAAGTGGCCAGCCATTTCCTGTTAATGGATAATCAGAATGATTCTTGCAAGAAACAG
This sequence comes from Phrynosoma blainvillii, assembly GCA_026167975.1. NCBI lineage: Eukaryota > Metazoa > Chordata > Lepidosauria > Squamata > Phrynosomatidae > Phrynosoma > Phrynosoma blainvillii. The sequence continues at coordinate 244,741,787 of JANUYF010000004.1, forward strand.
CCATCAAACAGCCCCGCCATCATGCATCTTCCTGCGTCAAGGTATTGGGTTAGATACATGTGCAAACTCCCCTGGCTCCTAGTTGGCCTTGTAATTAGCCTTTGCCTTGAAAAGGAAATTATTTATTTGAATAAACATGTAAGAAACCAAAATACTTCTTTGTTTGCTTAATAGTGTTGATCAAATATCCCTTTGATAATGGAATACACCTTCCTTCCAAGTGTGTAATATGACATGTCAGCCATATCTGACTGTTAAGTTTAAGTGACTATTAAATTTAAGTGATAATCTTCTGACAATCTCAGAGAACTCCAGCACAATACTGCAAATATTCAGAGTTAGAACTCATTATCATCCCTATCTCTTGTCATGACTGTCCCAAGTGGCCAGCCATTTCCTGTTAATGGATATAAAAATGATTTTTGTATAGCACCAAATATCCCTTCCTCTAGTATGGCAAAAGCACCTGAGCACCCACTACAGATAAGATCATAACTATAGAGCAAGTGAGTTCAGTTTCTCCTTGACCAATTCACTCTGGCATATTAGCAGATATTAGAGGAAGGAGAGCCCCATCCTTATTATTTGTTATGATTCCTTTTTTTAAAGAGGTTATTATTTAGGACTACATTGCACACTGTTGATAAAAAGTACTCAATAAAAATGTAAATTTGAGGTTAAGGTCTTGCTGACCAGCATAATTCCACTTGTGTATGTGGTGGCACCAAAGGAAGAAGCAGGATTAATATGCTCACAGGGACAGTGGCAAAGGCTTGCAGGAATACAAAAAAAGTTTTAGCTTTCAGAAGAAAAAAGGGTACGGGGCACCTTGCCCTCCCCTGCCACCACTTGTACCCCTGCAAAATGGACTACACTAGCCAGTATAAAGCACTACATAGCCTGTATGTGACACGTCTGCAAACGTGCGTGTCATACAGTACATTCAAGGATTGGCTGCAGTTGCTTGTGTATGCTCTGCAGTTAAAGAGGCTTTGCATCTCCATAATGAGTGAACTGACCCTTATTTATCATTGTATTTTTAATGGATACAGTAGGCTGTAGCTGAAAATAACACAGGTCAGTTAGCGCTGGCTTGAGACTTAGGGCGTTTTCACACACAGACGTCCAAAGCCGCCTGGAGCCATTCCGGAACGGATCCTTCAGCTCATTCCGGAATGGCTCCGGCGGCGGCAACTTAATTCCTTTTTAAAAAAGGAATTACAACTCCGGCGCTGATGCCAGAGTTAGCGCTAGATGGGGCGCGGCTTGCTGCGACGTCGTGTGAACACACGGAGCAAGACCCCGGACTGACGCCGGCTAGCGCCGGGGATGGCACTGGATGGGGCGGGGCTTGCTGCGACGTCGTCTGAAAAATTTACAAAGGAGCCGGACTGGGGCTGGACGGAGGTAGGCTAGCGTCCGCCTAAAGCCCCGTGTGAAAATGTCCTTAGCATTTTTTGTATGCTAGGCCGAAGAGCATTGTTTCCTTTCAGAAAGAATTCTATCTTTACTTGTCAGTGGAGTTGTAGTTCTTTCCTTCATGACCTTAAAATGTAATAGGTAGTTAGCTGGCTGTGCTTTGATTCAGACTCTCAGCGAATAATGTGTCATAGTGAGCTGTCACTCTTAATAGGACAGAGCCAAAGAGTGATTCATATTCTGTAGTAGACTTGCATTAATATCTCAAATGCATTGTTAGATCAGTGTATACTGTGCCACTGATGCAAATGCTAGACCTTTGCTTCAGAGAACATCCCCCCCCCCCCAATATTCTTCGCTTCTGTCTGAAAGCAGTATTTTCAGGATGCAGGTTAATTAACAGTGCTGAATGTCTTTTTTTCTGGCTGTGTTGGTCTAAATAATCATATTATTAAAAACTTTTAAAGAATCTTCACCTGTCTGAAGACACACAGATCATAATGCATATTCTTCTGATTGCAGTGCCAGGATTTGATATCTCAAACATCCTCACCCCTGAGCCAAAGTGACTCTTACACAGGGAGGTCAGCAGATCTCCTGCTACCTTTGGGGGATACTGGAAAGAAGAGACATGAGAGCAGTCATGATACTTGTTCGTACCCCAGAACAGAAAGACTCAAGGCACAGGTTAGAAAAGTCTACCTCTTTGAAATGTGTTATATTTTTCTTCTTGTTAAGGTCTCGTGGGGTCACAATCCACTGTCAACAGCCATCAGGACCCCAGCTAGTGTTGTGAAAGCCATTGCTGCTGGAAAAAAACCATGATGGTCCAGCCACCATCAAGAAATACATTCATGCTGCTGAGAGCAATGTGACATTGCAGGCTGTTTTGCAGTGGCAAAGCTGAATGAATCCCCCCAGTTTGCTTCTAGTTCCCATGCTCTCTGACCCTCTTGCACTTATAACTGTTTCTCTTTCTCACACACATACATGGACTTCTCATAACCTCTCAGTGCTCCTCTGAGAAGTGATTTTCTGCTTCTAGGGGAATACTCTAGGACAGTGGTCCCCAACCCCCGGTCCGCGGCCCGGTACCGGTCCGCAGAACAAATGGTACTGGGTCGCCCTGCTACTACGTCTTCTGTGCAGCGGGTCCCTGACGCTGTTCAGAGGAGCCAGCAGGGGCCCCCAGTGGGCCGTGGAAAAATTATCAAACGTTGACCGGTCCACGGCAATAAAAAGGTTGGGGACCACTGCTCTAGGAGCTGCACCCAGAGGGCAGGAACTATAGAGCAGGGGTAGGCAACCTTTCCTCTTTAAGGGCCGAGGGACTTCAGCTCCCAGAATCCCAGGAGCTTTTGGCCAACATGGGACTATTGGCCAACATGGCTGAGGCTTCTGGGAGCTGAAGTCCCTCAGCCCTTAAAGGGGAAAGGTTGCCTACCCCTGCTATAGAGCCTCCTCTGAGTGGCTGCCAAATCATTTCCTAAAATGATTTGTCAGTGACTGTCAGCCGGACACTAGGGCTGGTTGCTCTCTGGTGGCTTCTGACTGTTGCTGAAGCCAAGAGGGAGAGAGAAGTGCACTTTTAAAGGTAAGAGAAGAACTTTTTGCATTCATGGTAGTGAAGTGGAGGGGAGGGTGCTGAGGGAATTAATTTTGAAAGTTAATGTAATTAATTCATATTGGGTGAATAGAAATGAATATTAATTAACATTGTAAACATAGATTACCTACTTGAGGAAAGTGTGGAGGGACAAAAATTTGCAAGTACAGCTGGAATAAGTACATTTAATAGGATTTTCTTGCAATAATTTGTTTAAAATGAATGACATAAATTAATACTAGTGAAATTAAAATGGACATTTGTGGGCTTGTAGTCAAATTACACTTGAATTAATTATACTAATGTGTATGTGCTTGTGCAATCCCTCAGCTGCTATCGCATGCTGCTCTTGGGGCCACAACATTTTGTGCACATTAAGAGCTTCATCTGTTACTCTTTAAGATGCTACACAAGTGAAATGCTTTATTATGGTGGTAGGGAAGGAATCCTTATTGAAAAGGAGACAAATTTTATAAAAGCTGTAGCAGTTTCCCTAACTGGGAAAAGACAGCAATGAGTTATGGCTGCTGGCTCTGTGGCTTCTACTGTAGAAGTAGCGGCTGCAGTTCACTGTTTTTATACTAGGGAAAAGCTCTAGTATGTCTAGCTCTGGATGTTTCTGGTCTCTGATACCATAAGACAGGGGTAGGCAACCTTTTTGAGCTGGGGGCCGATTCCCCGAAGTCTCTTCCGGCGGGCCGAGGGGGGGGGAATGGCGGCATGTGCGCTCACGTGTGCGCGCGTGACCCCACCACTGCGCGCAACCCCCACGTGCGCTGCCGCCGCGCGCACAGCCACCTCCGTGCATGGCGCAGCCGCCATTTTGGAGAACAAGATGGCAGCCACAACGCATTTGCGCATGCGCAGGAGTACTTGTCAAGGATAGGAACAGCACTGGTCCAGGGAGCCCCACTTTGAGTAGCACAGCACTATACCACATAAAAAATATGAGGATACACACGACCTGAGAAAAAAGTGATAAAAGATGGCTGTTGCCTCGTAGCCTAACCACCTGCCCCCCAAATAACCTCTTATGGCAGGGGCCGGCAACCTACGGCCTGTGGGAAAAAAAAGAAAAAAATGGGCACATCCTATGGGTACAAGTTTAGTGCCAGTCTATGGCACACTGAAAAAAATAAATAAATGAAGGTCTGTCACATTGATTGTCGGTGTAGTGGAACTAGGTTTGCATGATTGGAGACAATTTTTGTGCAACAGTGCTGGGGAATGTGAGTTGGAGGGTGTAGTTGCACCAGTGTGCTGCTGATCCGCTTCCCTGAAACATCTGGTTGACCAGTTTATGGACTGAACAGAATGTTGTGAGCCACCGTAATGTTGGAATAGGTCTCTGGAAATCAGGATCCAAGTCCCACCAGGCCATGGAACCCCCTGGGTAACCTTGGGCAAGTCACACCCTCTCAGCCCCATAGGAAGGCAAAGGTAAACCTCTGAACAAATCTTACCAAGAAACCCTCATGATAGGTTCCCTAGGGTTGATCCTTAGGGTCAGAAATGACTTGAAGGCACAAAGCAACAAAAGAAATAATGTTGAACTGCGTAGGCCTTTGGTTTGATTACGATAGCTCTTCTTACTAGACAATGCATAAACACCAAGATAGTGTTATTCACTGCAATTAAAGAAGTCTAAATAAGATTTTATTATTTATTTAGAAATATTTATATACTGCTTGGGTCCAAAGCATTCAAACCAATAAAACATAAAATATATTCAGTACATAATACACAGTGAAGTACATAGTCCATGAAATAGATGTTAGCTTGTACTAAATAGGGATGTTTGGCATAAAGGTGTTTTTAACATGTGTCTAGAATTAAGAATAGTTTGAGCATACTCAATATCTAATGGGAGCAATATCTAATGCTCTGCTCCAAACAATTGCAGAGCAGACCTTAGTTACTGCCAGGAGGAGCTCTCCATATGACCCCACAGAGTGAATGAAATATATAAGGGAGAAGACAGCCTGTCCGTTAACCATTTCCCAAAATATTCAGAATTTTGTAAACTACCATAACAACAAAACCTTAAATCTGGCCTGGTAGCAAACAGGCAGGCAGTCCTGTTCTTTCAGCAGGGGGTCATGTTGCGACCGAGGTCTGGTCAACTGATCTGAATGTCCAGTCTTTCTGTGTTACCAGTCTGGACAGCAGTGACTAGAAGTTAGGCTTTTTTAGTAATAGTTTCAAAACTTAGGCAACTTCCTTCCCATGGTTGTTTTTGAAAAACCTGTAAAGTTTACATTTTCCCCTAGTCTTTCAAGTGACTGCATTGTCTTATGTGCACATTTCTTGTTAATATGTGAAACCAAGAATTTATGTTTAAGAAGGAGAAAGTTTGGATGCATGTAAACCACTTTTAACTTTGTGAAACATTGTTTTTAAATATATAAAGAAATGTCCTGATAATGACACCATGTAACATTAATCCTCAGCATACTCTTTAAACAAAACTAAGTGGCCTGATTCTGATTTAAACCGGCACTTGTTTTTTCAGGAGGAACGCCGTGAATCTAAACTTACACTCAGACCCCCAAGTCTGGCTGCTCCTTATGCTCCTGTCCAACATTGGCAGCACCAACCAGAGAAACTTATATTTGAGTCTTGTGGGTATGAAGCCAATGTAAGTATATTCTAAATCCTTTTACAAATTAATTACTCTGGTGAATAATTTTCATTGTCCCTATAAAACAGGAGGGGAACGTGTGGCCCCCAGCCCCCAGCCCCATTTTGTGTTCTCCAGGACCTCCCCCTATTTTTACCTCCAAATGCTCTCTGGTGGGGTATGGGGCATTTTTTGCCACATCCTCACCCCAGGGGGCACTTTAGGTTCAAGAGAAGCCTTTTTAACAGGAAGTGAAGTCAACTTCTGGTCACTTCCCGTTGTTAAGAAAAGTCATCTCTCAGGCCTAAAATGGGCAGGGAGGTCTTAAAAAGAGCAGAAATTATGCCCCATGCCAAGGTGTTTGGGGCCACCAAAATTGGGTTTTGGGGGGATGGAAGATACAGTGGGGTCAGCTATCCGAGACCTCCTTGGGGACTAATGTGGCCCCCTAGTCTTCTACAGATGTCAACTTCTACTGTGAAATATCCATTGCCATTTGGATAACAGCTGCTTTGGTTATTGCTGTTTGCTTAGGGCAGACCTTGAAAAGTTATTTACAAAAATTGCCTGAGGATGAGGGGCCTGGCCAACTGTCCAAGATGGCAGATGTGTTTTAGAGCAGCTCAGTACAGCCCTGGTGACTTTCATCATTTATAGAGCATAAAATAAAGAATTAATGGTATGGTTAGGAGGTATTTTGGACTTCTGCATCCCTACAAAAGAAGCAGAAAGATGATCAGCTTCTGGAAGAGGCAGATATGGCACCAGGCCCTGGAAAAGCCATTAAAGGAGGAAAACAAAGGCAGCAACAATGGCAGACTGTTTGATCACTTTGTTGGTGTTGATTGTGGAACTGAAACAAATGAAAGTTAAAAAGATTTTTCCTCCTGAAGATGTGGATAGGATCCTTGGAATGGTGAGAGCCACTGCACATGTACTGGAGCAGGGGTAGGCAACCTTTCCCCTTTAAGGGCCGAGGGACTTCAACTCCCAGAATCCCAGGAGCTATTGGCCAACATGGGACTATTGGCCAACATGGCTGAGGCTTCTGGGATCTGAAGTCCCTCGGCCCTTAAAGGGGAAAGGTTGCCTACCCCTGTACTGGAGCCTTGCCCCTTCTGGCTGCTTAACCGGGGACAGGCTGAGTGGTTAAGGGGAGTGCTGAATGCCTCAATGCACCTAGGGAAGTTTCCATCCCATCCAAAATATGTTGTGGTGAGGATATTACTAAAAAAAAATCATTTCTGAATTCTACCATGCTCAAGAATTATAGGTCAGTCTCAAATGTTCCTTTTCTGTGCATTATCTTAGAACATGTGGTGGCTTCTAAGCTCCAGGAATTCCTGGATGAAACAGATTATCTAGATCAGGGGTCCCCGGACTTTTTGATCCGGGGGCCGGTTCGCTGGCCCCCAGATCTTCCAGGGGGCAGAAGGCATGCGCATGCGTGCATGCGCACAACGCCGGACGCCATTTTGTGTTCCAAAATGGCATCCGGAGTCATGTGCATGCACGTGCAATGCTGGGCACATGCGCACGACTCTGGACGCCATTTTGGAAAACAAAATGGCGTCCGGTGGCGGGCGCGAGCGGCGGCGGGCATGAGTAGTGGCAGCGATGACAGGACCGGCCACAGGCCGGTAGGAAGGGCTCGGCGGGCCGGGTCCAGCCCACGGGCCGTAGTTTGGGGACCCCTGATCTAGATCAATTTTCCTCTGGCTTCACGCCTGGTTATGGAACCATGGCAGCTTTGGTCACCTTAGTGGATGATGTACACAGGGGACTGGGCAGGGGTAGTGTGTCTCTGTTGGTTCTGCTGCACCTTTCAGTGGCTTATGATCTCTCTCTGTTGTGTCTGATTTCCAAGAAAGTTGTCTCACTACTGAAGCCATGTCTGTTGTCAGTAATGGACTAGATGAAGGCAAACAAATTGAAATTAAATCCAGACTTGATAGAGGTGGTCCTGGTCATTTGAAAGGCAGATGGGGAATTGTGTTTACATTTTTATTGTTCAGGTTTTAGCTGATTCTTTTTCTGAGTCGCCTTGGGTCACACTCCAGGAGAAAGGTGGCATATAAATGAAAGAAAAAAATATAATTGGTTGCTTCCATGTAGAGAAGTCAGGGAATTTTTGAGGCAGATACAGTGATTCTTTCTTTGGAATAATGTATACAGATAGCTGCGTTAACAGTTATTGTTGATTCTCTGTTCCTATCAGTATTTAGGATCCATGTTAATCAAAGATCTTCGAGGGACAGAATCAACACAGGATGCATGTGCAAAAATGAGGGTAAGTGTACATTTCATAGAACACAACACCCTATGTCCATCTTAAAAGGAAAACTTCATGTTCTGGAACTCGTTTTGACTCTTCGCCCAGGCCATATTAACTAGAGCTAAACTGGAAAAGCTTTTAAGTTTCTTAGTTTCACGATCTGCCACCTTGAACTGGTCAAGATCTTTAGCAGATTTCTTTAAAACTGATAGGCAGAATAGTTGATGAGTTATTGCCAACATACATCTTGTAAATTAACTCATTGTGAAATTATGAAGATGAAAATGTGTGGTTGGAGGCTTCTGAAATGTTGTTCATCCCCACCCACCCATGAGAAGGAGAATTGATTTATCTGTTTCTTTTAATGACTTTTTTTCCCTTTTGTGAAGAAATCCACAGAACATATGAAGAAGATCCCAACAATAATATTATCTATCACTTACAAAGGAGTGAAGTTCATAGATGCATCTAACAAGGTAAGAAAAATCAAGAACCCTACCAGGAGAGCTGCTGCTAGTGAGTGTTAGGAATGGGGAACCTCTGGCTCCTGGGCTAGATTGGGACTGAAGGGTGGAAGTCTCAAACCTATCACACACATCTTTGTTATGTCTGGGAATAACATATAAGTGGCCTATGCAAATTCCCAAAAGCTGTTGTATAGAACTGAGCTCTGATTTGCAGCTCAGGAAGGTGATGCATAGAACTGAATTGTTCTTTGTATGTGTTAAAAGTTGTTGCAGTGGAGATTACTCTGTGTAAATAGACATAGAACTGAGCTGTGCTTTATAGGCTTGGTGGGGAAATGTCGAAATAGTTAAAAATTACATCTGGCCCCACCATTTTACTTTGCCTGTGTTCCACACCATTAGCCTTGCCTGCCACTGGAATGCAATTCCTGACACTTTTCCCATATTAGAATTTGGCCCCTGACCTGAAAAAGGTAACTGGATCTATTTCAAAGCATAGTGAGTTAGGTGAACCAGTGTCTGAGGCTAGAGTTGCTAATTTCTAAGGCAGGGGTAGGCAACCTTTTTGAGCTAGGGGCCGGGTTGCTGTCCCTCAGACAATTGGGGGGCCGAAGCACCAAAAATAAATAAATAAATAAATAAAAACAATTTCTTTTAAAAAAATTTGAAAATTAAAAAAATATGCATGCACACTCTCTCAGCCCCAGAAAAGCCATGGCAAAACCCTTGTTGAGATTTTGCCAAGAAAACACCAAGAACAAGTAATAACAACAACAATATCATCATGGCAGGCGGGGGCGGCGGCGGCGGCAGGACTGGCCTGGGGCCGGTCCAAAGGCCTCGGGGGGGGGGCGCATCCGGCCCCTGGGCCTTAGGTTGCCTACCCCTGTTCTAAGGCTTGCTTTTTGAAATTCTATTACGCTTTATCATGATGGCTTCAGAAAAGATTGCTTTGTGTCATATTATTCTACAGCCTGCTTAAGACAGGCTGTCATCCAACAGCTTGTGATGTTGGACTGCAATTCCGATTAATCGAAATGAGCAATGATGAGTTGCAGACCAGCAATATCTCCAGGGTCACAGCTCGCCCACTTAGGCTTAAGAGAGTAATTAAGATTATGACAGCTGCCAAAAATGGGCAAACATAGTAGTAGAAGCATCTGAACTTACTTGATGGCAACCAGTGGTTTGTGTCAATTTATACATTAATAAAATTAAAATTTTATTGTGAATATAATTTCCTTAAGGCAGCTTCATGGTGTAATATCGAGCAAAACCATTGTTTGCTTATGTTTGGCAGAATGTTATTGCTGAACATGAAATCCGGAACATTTCCTGTGCTGCCCAGGACCCAGAGGATCTTTGTACATTTGCCTATATCACCAAGGACTTGCAGACAAGCCACCATTACTGTCATGTGTTCAGTACCATTGATGTGGTAAGATATGTAATAATAGAAGAGAATATGTTTTTCAGAGCTTCAAGATAGGCATGTGAAACACAGCTTGCTTATTACAGGGACTCCAGGGGGTGTGTACCTGTAATTTATTTAGTTTGTAAATATAGCCACCTCCTGCCTAAATACCCTAAAAGCACCAGATCCTGTCTGATCTTGGCAGCCCTGGTTAGTACTTGGATGGGAAACCACAAATGAATACAGGGTGCTGCAGGCTATATTTCAGAAGAAGGAACTAGCAAAAACCACTGTGAGTATTCTTGCCTAAGAAAACCCTATAAAATTAATAGTTGAAATGGTAATAGCTTTTCTTTCATGGCCAAAAAAGGGAGAGTGGTGATTCCATAGTCACATTCTGAATGTCAACCAGATGAGTACCACAAAGGTGTTGCAAATACTTGAAGCCCATGAGCGTCCACTTCTCATCAATGCAGTTGTGGTTGGTGTTTTTGTTCCTGTCATTTGGGCAGTGGCACCCCCATCCCTGGTGTCACTTGCTGCTGCAGGGGGTACTGTAGGGGGGTGGCAGCCAAAAAGGGCATGCTAGGACCTCTCCTTCCCCAAGGCAGCAGGGTCACCACCACCACCACAGCAAAGGCAGAAAAGGCGCACATGGGCTTCTCCATCTCACCTCGCAGCAGGAGGGCCTGAGCAGGTGTCACCCCTTTTCTGGGGTGTCACCCAGTGCAGGACATACCCCCTAATGACATCACTGCATGTGGGAAATACAGGTTTGCTTTTAAAGATGTGACTCTTAAGAAATAATATTCACCATATGAAGTAAGCTCTTGTCTGTAAGCTACAGTAATGTGATCTTTACGATACTATATGGTGCTCCTTTTGTAGAAACAGAGAATACTGATGTGTGACTTTCTTTTCTCAAGAATCTAACATATGAAATCATTTTGACGTTGGGGCAAGCATTTGAAGTAGCCTACCAGCTGGCTCTCCAAGCTCAAAAATCAAAACCTCCAGGTACTTTGACAGCTGAAACAATAGAAACAAAATCTTCAAAACCAGTGCCTAAGCCTCGAGCCAGCATGAGGAAATCAGCAGTATGTATGATTTTTAAAATGTATTTATATTAGTATTTAACATGATGCATGAGTAAAGATGACAAGAAAATATAATCTGTGCAAATAACAGTAGCCCCATGTGCTCCTCCTTTCTGAGCAATCCACGCTCATTTTTTTCACTGATTCTGTAGTTACTTCTGGTGAGTACAATATTTATGAGTATACCCTTTCACAAGGTCCTCCATGATATTCTTGCAAACAAGCTAGTAAAATGCAGGATAGAATGCTGTTAGGTGGATTTGTAATGGGTTGACCTACTCAACCCAAAGGGTGCTCACCAATGGCTTTTCTTTATCCCTGAGAGAAGTGACTAGTGAAGTGCAGGGTTGTGTCCTGAGCAGATGACACTAAATTTGGAGGGTAACTAATATCCCAGAGCACAGGCTCAACATTCAAAATGACCTTAACAGATTAGAGAGCTGGGCCAAAACTAATAAAATGAATTTCAATAGGAAGAAATGTTAGGTACCACACTTAGGGAGAAAAAATGTACTGTAGGCAAATCAGGAGGGTGACATCTATGAGTCTTAGTAGACTTAGAAGCTGAACATCATGAGTCAACAGTCTGAAGCAGCAGTTAACAGCCAGTATATATGATCCTAGGCTGCATCAATGGAAAGTAATAGTACTGCTCTATTCTGCTTTGGTCAGACCTCATGTAGAATACTGTGTCTAGTTCTGAGCACCACACTCAAGAAGGATTAACAAGCCGGAAAACGTCCAGAGGACAGTGAGCAAAATGGTAACCATACTATTGCTATGGTTGGTCAATGAGGGTCAGCTTAGGGAACTGGGTTATGTTAAGCCTGGAGAAGAAAAGGTTAAGAGGTAACATGATAACCATATTTAAATATTTGAAAGGATGTAATATTGAAGATGGAGCAAGCATGTTTTCTGCTGCTCCAGAGACTAGGACATGAAGGAATGGATTCAAACTGCAGAGAAAAAGATTCTGCCTAAACATTAGGAAGAATTTCCTGATGGTAATAGCTGTTCAGTAGTGCATTATGCTGCCTTGGAGTGTGGTGAAGTCTCCTTTGGAGATTTTTAAACAGAAGCTGGATTACCATCTGTAAGGAGTTCTTTGGTTGTGTATTCCTGCATGGTGGAGAGTTGGACTGGATGGCCCTCTTTCCAACTCTGTGATTCTATGAAATAGTCCACCAAGCAACTGAGAGACAACAGAAACAAATTCAAATTACTGTATACTTTGAATTGTATTATTATAAAGTTTTATTTTTTTAAAGATAATGACCAGAAGTGGCTATCCATGAGAAAGCTAGCATGGTGTAGTGGTTATGACTCTGGAGAACAGGGCTTAGCTATGGAAAGCCACTGGGTGATCTTTGCATAAGACACATTTTCAGCTTCAGAAAAAGACAGAGGCAAACCCACTCTGAAGAAATCTTTCCAAGAAAACACCATGGTTGGGTCACTTAGGGTTGCCATAATTTGGAAATGACTTGAAGGCACACAACAACAACAACAGTTATCCATAAAGTTATGGAGCATTTGCTCATAATTTTTCTGAGTCAACATGTCATCTTGCTGACAGTGCAGATAGTTGCTCTGGATCCAAAATCCTTTTTTGTTCTACATATTGATCATGCTTGCAGTTTAAAAGCCCAGAAAGAGGTGACTGGGAAATACTTTCCCCAGAAAACAATCATGGACAAGAACCACTCATTCACAATTGCTAAACAGTCCTTCTCATTGTGATCTAATGTATTAGGTGCATGTGTCCACTTTAAGTGATAATCAAGGACTAAGGACCTTTGCAGACTGCCAGAAATAGTGCAGATTAAATTGAGGCACTGCCCTGGCTCAGTGCTAGGGAATCCTGGGAACTGTAATTTATTGTGGCACCAGAGCTCTCTGACAGAGAAGGCTCAATGTCTCAGAAAAAAATACAATTCCCATGACTCCCTAGCACTGAGCCAGGGCAGTGCCTCAATTTAATGTGCACTATTTCTAGCAGTCTGCAAAGGCCCTAAGTGTGTAATGTCTCAACTTATTTCCAGGGATCAGATCAAAAGTAAAATATGTCATGTTAAACCTGTTACAATTTCTCAACTTAAATTTGTGTATAAAATTCCTGAGTTGCAATAAAATGGGAACCTATGTAGACATTGGACGGTATTTTTACAATCATTAGGCTTCTTGTACTATAAAGTTCTTTCCATCCAAGTTACTGTTTTTCAAGCAGCTTATAGGTTTTTCCTTTCCCCCTCTAAAACAAATATACTAGTCAAAAGTAATTTCTGTGTTGGCATTGGTGATGAGATAACCACTAGTGATAATCTGTTGGTGTCTAATGACTTTTCCAGTATTGTTGAGCTGGGAATGCAGTGGGCCCTTGGTATCCGCTGGGATTTGGTTCCAGGACCCTCTGTGCATATCAAAATCCATGGATGCTCAAGTCCCATTCAATACTATGGCATAATAAAATGTCAAAATCAAGGTTTGCTTTTTGGAATTTACTTTTGGAATTTGGAATATTATATATTGGAATTTATATATAACCATGGATGGTTAAATCTGTGGATAAAGAATCTGTGGATATGGAGGGCCAACTGCATTGCCTACCACTGCCTTTTGTGTGCATGTATTCACACTCATTCTTTCAAGCTTCCTTTGTAGAACTGGCAGGAATACATCCTCACTGTCACATTAAGAGTTCTTGTTAGTCTTAACAAGGAACTAAACCTACTGGAGTGCTGGCCCACATGCTTTCTATACTTGTTGTTCTCCTTTAATGTTACCTTTGTCTGTGTTGTGCTTGCTCCCATTCCTCAGGTGCCGCTCCCTCCTGATCCTCGCTGTTGTTACTGTCACACCTGTACTACACACCGTCCCTCCTATCTGCCGCTGCAATCTGTTAGTCAAGGAGCTAAGGTCTTTACCCTTCTTGCAGTCACGTCTCTAGTTATGAATGCTTTCTGTTAATCAAACTTTCCTTTAGACTATCTCATTCTTTCCCCATAGTTTTGCTGCTCTCTGTTTCCTTCTGTTTTGACCATTTTTAATAGGTTATCCCAATTTAGTTTTCTCTTACATAACAGAGGAGTTACAAATATTGTTTCAGTGCTAAATTTGTTGGGTTTTGCTTTTATTCCATTAAATTAAATTTAGCAGGAAAAGTGTTCTGCAACCTGAAGTAATAATATCACACCAGAAAAACCAGCTATATTGCTCTGCTAGATAAATGTGCCTCATTTATCTCCCTTTACTGAATTTCCACAGACTGCTACAAGATTGTATCTTTGGTTCATATTGGGTTTTGCTTAAATAAATATTTATTTGTTCATCTTCTGAAATGAAATTTCTGCTGGTGTTAGCTGAAAAAAATTGGTTCATGTCTTTATGGTGACATTTTAAATGCTTTATTTCTCCATCTGCACATCCTCTACTTAAGCATTTAAAAACAACCCTAGACATAATGTACCCAGATCTGCCTTCACACGTTCAAAGGGAACAACTTGCCTGATGTGTCCTTTCCTTCCATTATTTTTCTAGCTGGAGCCATCTGAAGCGGACCAAGACTCCCAGTCTCATGCTAGTGTGTCCTGGGTAGTAGAGCCCAAGCAGGATTCCAAGAGGACCCTCAGCACTAAGTATGAGACTACTATCTTCTGAAAACAAATCCTGCATCCATCCAGTCTAACTGTGCCTTTGCAGTCTGATCTGTCTCCTGTTCTAAACCCCTCCTTGCTCCCATTGCTGGCACTAGGTGTGGCTCCATCAGAGGCAACAACAATAGGATACCATAGACTAAACATCTTTTTGTATCTGATTTTTACTGAACACTGTGAATTCTCCTAATGGAAACAAGGGTAACTCACTGAGAGAGCCACCTGTTTTAGATGTCCAAGAGGTGGGAGAAACAAAGTCTATGAGAGTCGAGTATTTGGATTTGGAAACCACCTGGTGTTTCTTGACTTTCTCTTCATTTTGACACTGTGAATTTGTGGAGTGAACCCACACTCCATGGGCCTTTTCTATTTAGCATTCTTATTCTTGGACTGTTCTACCATTTTGGTCTCATGTACGTTCTGTCACAATCTAGATTATACCTCCACAATGAGCCATGGCCACAAACTGTTCCAACAAGTAGCACTCTTTTACCTGTAATCTCAGAAGACGCTAACCACTGTGATAATACTTGCAAACCTCTTGCTCACCATACCCTAGCATGGATCCTGCTCACAATCTTTGCTGTCCCTGGATATTTGAATGCATGGTGTAATGTAAAAGTCTTCTAAGCAATATGACCACTTCTATTCACACTGTCTTTTTCTTAGGAGTCAGACTTGGTTTATGTTTTCAGCTATCCATTATGTATTTCTTGTTATCTGTTCTAATTTACTACTTGGCTTTTCTATTCAAGATAACCAATCTGCTTGAAAAGAATTTTGAATCTTATTTTCTGGACTCTGATTAGATTGAACCTTTTAAAGACACATGTTGCTAATTCTAAATTATGGGCCAAGACTGACAATCAGGGCCTCATGTGGAATCAGCAGTACAGAAAGAAATGTGGTGGGGAATTTTGTTGTATTCAAATAAAGTTCCTCTGTAGAGCCTCCTCATACTGAATTATCAAAATATTGCTATTCATCTACCTTCAAGCAGGCCAGTAGCCTTTTCTCTTTGGTCCCTCGCAGATCTCAAATACAAACTTTACTCAACTCCTTAACGATTATAAAGACAAATTAAATTTTGGATTATGATCAGCATTAGATGCCGGGATTAAGCCCAAGGTCTTATTCTCCAAACAGTTAGCTTGGATATTACTACAGTGTTAAAACAAATAATTTACTGGACAAATTTCATGCCTGTCTGTTCTGAGAAAGAAATTATAAGCTCAGCTGTGAGACAGTTGTGGATGGTGAGTGAGGTAAAGCCAGATGTTCGTCCACTGTCTCTGTAATCATTTTCAAGAGTGGCTTTCTATACAATTCTACTCCTAAGCATAGTTGTTTCAGGGATATTTCAGTCCTTATTTCATTTTGTACAAGTACATTAGACTCAATTACTAACAGCTAAATGTCTCAGCTTGTTTTGACTACTGCACAATTCTTCTCACATTTGGAATTACAACAGAAAACTGATCATGAATAAAAAGTACTTTGGTCAGTTTCCCTCCAGTGATAGTCCCTGAAGCTTATTACAGTTTGAACACAAAGTTGTGCATTCAATATATATTTATCCAGTAATTGCTCTTCTACAAGAACGTTTTCATGGAGCTATTGCAGTAAGCCAGAACTTGAAGGTTCTTAGCACAGAAACCAAGACTATAGAAACATAGACCATGTTAGGAAGCAAGCATCTACACACATGGTTTCTGATAATGCTCCTTAAGAACTAGGCTGCTGGTCTTCACTATTTGGATAATCAGGATTAATAAGAGAACTTGAGAGATACTGCCATAATCATTTGAGAGGTAGTTTCAAATATCTTTATGCTTTACCTTGATTCTAAAGTTTGATGCCCAGACTTTTAAGAAAACGTAAAACCAAATAGTTACTCTCCTCACCTGAGTATTTAAATGTCAGCATATGGGTGTCTGCTAACCAGGAACCATACAACTCTTAATAACATCGGTAGGCAATGTCAGTGCTCAAGTCTTCTGAAAATCAGTAATACATGTGCCTTTTAATGGTGTAATCCAGCAAACATCACAGCAGTTGGTTATGAATAGCCATATGGCTATAGCATACGCAAAGCTATAGCCCCATCAACATTTCCACCACTGTATTCATAAAGTTTCCTCAGTTGTTTTGTCTGAATGAAATCACTCCATTCCTATTTTTCTTTTAATTAATATTGTCCCCCATTCTGTTTGCCTTCTGCCAAGCTGAACTGCAGACATCCGCGTTGCACCATGGAAATATAGTAAAGGGGCAGATCACTAAGAAGCAGTGGAACCCTGATGGTACGAAGATCAACACCCAGCTCTGGGATGTGTCCTTGGCTGCTCATTAAGGACTTCCAGAGTTGAGTGAAAAGGGATTCCAGCCACAAGCTGACCAATTTTTTTAAAAAATATATGTATTTCTAGCAAGAGAAGTGAAAGATCGAAAGTTAAGAGACTTGATGCCATGTGCTGTAGATTAAAGGGTATTTTCTTACAGTGATATTGTAGGAATGTATCCACAGTTTGAGCATAGCATTGAAAGTGGAGAATACATTACAGGGTGAGAGGATGCCCTAATGTTAAACCATTCATTTCAACAAGTTCCAAAAATTGCTGCAATATAAATTTATTTTGGAGGTACTGGTACCTAGATGGAGAGCTGCAGTAAGCATTAAGTGGGGGGAAGGGATCTTAATTAAAATAATCAATATTTAACCCTGTGTGATAGTTGCTGAACAGAAACCTGATACAAACCTGTTTTCAGTGCAGATAATTGTATCACTGCAATATTTCTGTTCTGGTGAAAGTATTTTCTCCCCAGGCTGTATATATTGATGACTGTAGTTTTCATTTCATTCATACACCATATTTTTTAAAAAATGTGTTTGTGCCCTGATGGTTTGGCATTTTTAAAGAAATTTATTCACAATAAGCACTTTTTATACTAGTTCATAATGTAAGTATGCTTAGCATAGCAATTTCAAAATATAGAAAATGTGGAGATATTTTGGGCATTATGCTATATCATTTGGTTTCTTCTCCTATCCATTCATGAATGACTGCTTCAAGTGGAAGCTGTGCTTATAATTATGCTTCATGTAAAGTATCACAGTCTGAAACACTGGTTATGCTTATGGCTGTGAGGAATGCATCTTTCTGAACCCTATCTGAGGGAAAGATGAGGAAGTGCAAATAAGTCTGTGGCAGATGTGATAGTTTGTGGTACCCTGCTACTGTGTTAATGGCTTCTTTCAACTTTTCTTACTGCTGTATCTTTAAGATGTAATTTAGTCTTATTCCAGTTAGTTAAAATGTAGGGGCAAAAACCAAATTGGTTCCAAAAGGCTTGGATTTGAAATAATTATTGGATGGATTTTAAAAAACATGACATTCCTTTACATGCATATGTGACTGATATGCAGTGTTCATATACATTTTGCTGCACTGGTAAATCTTTTCTGAGAGAATGTAAAATGAATCATTTTGTTATAGAGGAATTTTGGAACATGGTGACAGACATAGATGGAAAAATCTTCCAACATGTTTCTTGTAATCAGGTGCTTCCTCTTTGTGTTTAGGATCAGGGGTAGGCAAACTGTCCCCTTTAAGGGCCGAGGGACTTCAGCTCCCAGAATCCCAGACTATTGGCCAACATGGCTGAGGCTTCTGGGAACTGAAGTCCCTCGGCCCTTAAAGGGGACAGTTTGCCTACCCTTGGAGGTGAACTTAGTAATATCTAATGACATCTTCTCCTTATGGCATGCACTCTTTTACAGAAGGCAAAGTCTTTCTGAACCCGACCTTTCTTAGGAATTAGTTATTCCCAGCCTCTAAACAGTTTGGAAACATCTACAGAGTTCAGTGTCTTGCCTCTTTATGGGATTTTGTAGCACACTCAAAAAAGTGCGCTTTATTCCTGACACTAAATGTGTTTTAAGGGCTCCTTTGAGAACACTATTCCTGCTCTAGCACCAGCCTTTGCTAAAGTGGTATCATCAATCTGCTGTTTTTGACAGTGCTCCATCTTTTTGCCTTCTGAAAAAGAAACTGTATTTTCTGTAGGCTTGTATTTACTTTGTATGGTTGCAGAATGAGAACATACTGTAGATATTAAATTGGATGAACGGTTACTTATTTCTTGAATGAGAAACCACATTACTAAAATCAAAGTCATATAATATTTTCTCTGTATGTGTTACATACTACTGCTGGCTCATAGACATTGATCTTTAGACTTTCTTAGATTAAGAGGAAAGTTTTGTTTGAATTTAAGATACATCACAATTCTGCCCTGCCCCTTTCCTGAAAAGAAATTCTAGAGCAGCTTAGGTGGTGAGCTGTGCTGCTCTTGCAGACCAGATACTGAAAGGTACCTCATCTTTTACAATAATTTCACTTGTGAAACTAAAATAGTTTGGGTGATACTTCACTCCTACATTGTCTCCTTTTGCATGATCAATATGAATGTCTATTAACAGGATTTTCTTCTATGCTTGCTCCTGAATTGGGCAGGTAGATTCTTGGTAACAGGCAGTTTGGTTTACAGTGTAGACACTTTTTTGCTAATTGTGATGTATGGCAATGGGACTGATTTGTAATAAAAATGTTATCTGATCTGTCTTTGTATTTTGATACTTGAACTATTTCCTTGTTATATCCTGTATATAAAATTGTTATCTGTTCTTTTTTTTTTTGTGGTACCAAACATAACCAATCTGTGCAACAACATAGACTGACCTCACTACAACAAGGCGAGACTGTAAATATTCCTGGGCTTCCAGCAGTCGTTTTGTTGTTTGTTTTTCATAATTGTATGACTTAGAACAGACTAAATTAATAAAATTAGACATCTCTATATGGGTTGCTGTGGTTATGAGTATCAGTCTGTACTGTGTATTATAACAAGGCTACAAGTCTATGCATGCTTGTAAGTTTCACTGAAAGCAGTTAAGAATGCCTTATAAGGTAATGGCTGTAGCTTTAGGATAGTAGCCTTACCATTCCCAGGTGGCAAAATACATGTCAGTTGGTCTAAAAACACAG
Organism: Phrynosoma blainvillii; assembly: GCA_026167975.1. NCBI lineage: Eukaryota > Metazoa > Chordata > Lepidosauria > Squamata > Phrynosomatidae > Phrynosoma > Phrynosoma blainvillii. The sequence continues at coordinate 244,761,386 of JANUYF010000004.1, forward strand.
GACAACATTTTGAGCTGTTTAAAGGTTTACTGCAGCAAACTTGGCATTGCCAGTTGGTATTTATGTAACTGTACCCTTCAGCTTCAATAGTCCAGCTGTACATGTGCTTCGGATACCACAGCACTGAACAAGACAGCTGCTCTGTTGATTACACTGGACTTTGAGCCAAAGCACAGTCTGAGCAATTGCCAGTCTTCTCCCCTCTCCTGCCATCATGTGCTCTCCCTCATTTGAGATGATTGTTGGAAGATGTCCCTGTGTCAGAGTTTTCCTCCGGAAGCAGTAGTTTCCTCAAGATTCCTGAATAGTACGGACCAAAAACTTGCCTGTTGTAATTAATCAAACTGCTAAACCTTTGACCAACTTCCAGTAGTTCTTCTTGAATTGGAGCAAGGCCTTGGGGTAGACTTGTACAGTTCTTGCCACCATGAGATAAACAGTGCCTAAGAAAAGTTTCAATCCGCTGCTCTGTAGGAATTAAGGTAGTTTTGAAAACAGGCCTGAATCCTTTAACTGTCCTCTCATCTGCCCACCCCCAAGTTTGATTAACAGTGCAAAGCGAGATAGGATCATCAGCAGTGACATGACAGAACTGACACGTTTTAAAATCAGGAGCTGAATGAAGGCATGTCTCAAAATGTCTAATTTTTCCCCAGTGAATTCTATTGTGTGTTCCCCAGGGTTTTTTGTCTCCCTGGCTGACATTATCACATAGATGTTCATAAAATTAAGACTATGCATGCTAACTAGTGTATTAATCTAACCACCATGACTTTTAAAACTTGAAACCGGGATGTTGAGTTTTACAATGTCCCACAGGCAATTGACCTTTTCTAGAAAATATTCAATACCAGGGATGGTTCTCATTCAGCCCTGCAAAGGGACTGTAATTTCCAACAGTGAGAAACACTGTGAGTTACAATCACATGATATGTGGAGAGCTGTATGATTCCCATCCTTGCTCTATAACCTGAATGGCAATTTTCTTACCACCAGTGATAATGAACATGTGAGGACTTAGCTGGAGGCTGAAAGTAAATTTATGCTCTTACTTACAGATAGATCACTGCATATGCTAAGCTGTGTCTGCTGGATACATATTCTGTCTTTTAATACAATTTTTAAAATTAGTCATGTTACTCAAAATGCCACTTCAATTCAGATGAACATAATCATTCCTCTGCATATTTACTGGATCAATCATAAAATGGCTAATTTTTTATGGTTCCATTCCTCTAAGGAAGAACCCTTTAACATCAGCCCCCTTCCTCCAAATCAATCTACTCCTGTATGATGCTTACTTATATTCAGTCAGTATTAAAGTTGGCCCTCCACGTTCACAGGGGTTAGGGATGCAGAATCCCAGAGAGAGTGGCAAAACCCTGAATATCTCTACACAAACCTTAACTCAGTCTGTATTCCTTTTTCTATGGGCTGAGAAACCCAAGCAAAGCACTACTTCTGTTCTGCTGTCATGGGGCATGCTGGAGCTTAGTTGTGTATGTGGCCAGCAGAGTAATCAGTGCTTGGGCAAGGTTCAAGGGGAAACAGGGATATTCTGTGTTGTTTTATGCTCCCTACTTTAGTGAGTAAACTTTTAAAAGTTTAGTGAATAAGACTTTTAACTTTTACAATCAGGGACCTTGGTATCCATTCCAAACACACCCATCCCATGGATGCCAAAAACCATGGGACCTCAAATCATGTTGTTCCTTTGATCCGTAGGAGAGGCGGGAAATATAAATAAAAATTATTATTATTATTATTATTATTATTCACCATTGGGGATGATGGGGCTTGCTGTCCACCGATGCTTAAATATGCAGATGGCACAAATGTATTTACATTTTTTAGTCTACATGCACTGTGCTATTTTCTGCAGAAGGCCACAAAAATAAAAATAAAAATCCTATTTAATTATGGATGGCAAACTTGCAAATAATTAAATCCAAAAAAGTTAAACCTGCAAAAGTTAAGAGCCAGTTGTACATTCTTCACGCATGGATATTTAAGGAGACAAAATGGTATCTTTTACCATATAAATGGGCATCAGTTGTGTAAGGAACACCAGTGTTGATGAACATTCCCAAATAATTTATGCAGATTGAGCTTGAAAAAATTGTACATTTGGGAAGATTTTCCTAGGAACATTTTAAACATTTCATTTACATTCAAAATTGCTCTCCCACAAATATTCTGTGCAGACAAAAGTGCATGTGTATCAAAGCAAGAAAAAAACATAACCTTTGTAAATATTGTCTATGACTTGCAGCTTGGAAATTCAATTCATGCTTGAATAGTCTGCACTGTCTTGTCATACTCAAGAAAGAAATCACATTAAAGATATGTAAACATGACTCACCAATCAAAATCCGTACTGCGTTATCCTTATCTGCAAGGCTTCTGAGCTGGCCTTTAAGCAAAGTAGCCTTATCAGCAGTAAGAATAGGGTACCCCAACTGGAGAAGTGTTCTATTCACTTCCTGATGTATTTGGTTGCTGATATCCAATAAAGAGTCTTCTAACCTAAACCATGTATAAATGGGAGTACAGTCACTATGACAGCACACTGAAACTCAACTGTGACAATATTCTGGTACCATAACAGCAAAAAGGAACCAATTTGCTGTGCTTATAAGACTTGGAGTAAGAGAACTGGCAACCATTTCTCCTCCACCTGATAGAGAAGCTGTATGTGCAGCTTTAACTCTTATTTCATTTTATACTATATTCCTATTCATCCTACTCATCTCTCTGTACACTACGAAATTAAAACATAAAATTTGTGGTTGTCTCAACACGGACTCAAGGTGGCTTACAATTAAAACCAGTAAAAATTAAAATAATTAGACGTGTGTGTGTGTGTTTAAATAGATTAAAAACAGGCTATAAAGTGCATATGACCTCTCAGATCCTAAAAGGTGAATGTTAACTGCATTATGGTATCTCACTACCTGCTCATAAGCAGCATGGGGTAGTTATTCTAACCAGGGAAGACAAATCACAATAGCATTTGAGTTGACCTGTTAGGAGGCCAAGCCTTCAGCTCAATACAGCAAGCTGCATCAGACTAACTTGTCTGGCTTCAGAAAACTTTCTTTATACCACCCTTAAGAGAAAAAGAAACATTGAAGGCAGTTTCCAAAACATATTACTATAATCATAAAACAATCATACTTTAAAAAGAGCTAAAACACAAATTGCAAACAAATGTGAAAATAATTGGTTAAAACTAGCTCATTTCAATGGTCCTTCATTAGAAGCCTTGATTAAAAGTCCAGAGAAAACCAATGTCTCAAAACTGTTTCTAAAGATCTTGTTCAGGGGTAGGCAACCTTTTTGAGGCGGGGGCTGGGTTGCTGTCCCTCAGACAATTGGGGGGCCGAAGCACCAAAAATAAATAAATAAATAAATAAAAATTTGAAAAAATATATATGCGTGCACTCTCTCAGCCCCAGAAAAGCCATGGCAAAACCCATGTGGAGATTTTGCCAAGAAAACCCCAAGAACAAGTAATAACAACAATAATCAATATCATCATGGCGGGCAGCGGCGGCAGGACCGGCCTGGGGCCGGTCCAAAGGCCTCAGGGGGCCGCATCCTGCCCCCAGGCCTTAGGTTGCCTACCCCTGATCTTGTTGATTGCTCTGTGATCTGCAAACTGACATGGTGATAAGCCAGAAGAAAATGTCTTCATGATGGACTCTGCCTTTTGGAACGTCGCCACCCCACCTCCAAAGGTAACTGGTGTGACATATTTTAGCCACAAATTAAAGACCTCAGTTTTTACCCAGGACTTTAAACTGCCTATGCTGCACTGTGAATCATGGCGTGAGGCTGATTTTAAATAATTCACAATTATTTTAACTGATTTAGTGTTTTGTATTGTAATGTGCTTTAATGCTTATGTTTTTTAAACACTTTTTCAGTATGGTTAGATGTGGTATGCAGTTTAGAAATTGATTAAAATAAATAAATCAAGAGTGCACTTTATTTGCAGTGCATTCCACAACCATGGGACTATAACCAGAAAACATCACCTTTTGAAGAATGCAGCCTTCTTCATGGTCTCTGTGAATCACACAAATGGGTTACATCTGCGCCTGCGCAGCTAGCTCGGAAAGTTCTGGTATCACTGGGCAAATTTCCAATTGCAACTTTTTGGCAATAGCTCCGCCCTCCTGGTGTTCCCACTCTTTCCTCAGTTCCTTTCGTCCGTGCATTTGCAGCTAGCGAGGAACTTCACTCGTCAGAGTCGCTCGTTTCTTAGTGAAATAGTATTGATCTACAGTTTTTTGACAACATTTTCTGGCTTGACTATTCTTCTGGACTTCATCACTGGTATTGTTTGCTGATCGATTGTCTTCGGAACGTTTTTGACTTTGAATTTGCCTTGCGGTTTCAACTTGTCGCTGGAAATGGCTTCCTTCAAGCGCTGCAGTCAGTGCAATTCTAAAATTCCTACAACTGACCAGCATGACCGCTGCGTTCTTTGCCTTGGTGAGGCTCACAATCCCAAGGCTTGCCAGCTTTGCAAAGGGATGACGGCCCAGGCCTTAAAGAGCCACAGCCTTAAACTGAAGGCCACCCTTTGGGAACAGGCTCTTAGGCCAGCCTCGGCTCCAATTTAGGCTGCTCCATCAGATTTACCCTCCACCTCCAGCAAGGAGAGGGAAAAAGAATGAGGAAGATCCAAGGAAAGATCTTCAGGCAAGTCCTCCAAGGACAAGAAGGCCTCTTGTTCTGACAAGGACCGAGGTGAATCTTCAGGCAAGAAATCCTCCAAAAGGAAGCATCTGGAGCCGGGAGTGGGAGATTCTTCCCACAAAAGGGCCCGATTGGCCTCTCCAAAGAGGTCTGTACGAGAAAAGCCCATGGAAGTCATCAAAACCCCTCCTCCTACTTTTCCCGCTGCTCAGGTACCAATCGACCAGGTCGTAGAACCGCTCACTCTGATTGTTCAGGTCGATTTGGAGTCTGAGGGTGAAATCGAGGACCCCATTCCATCCTTGACTCCTTCGGTCTGAGGGTCAACGCGGAGAAGTCCAGTTTGACTCTGTCCAGACGGACGAAGTTCATAACGGTGATACTTGACTCCGAGGAGTTCAAGGCCTTTCTCCCACGGGACAGATTCCAAGCCCTGTCTGCAGCCATCAGGGACTGCCTTCAACACAGCTCCACATCAACGCCCTCGAAATGCTGGCTGTGGAGAAGGCCCTTTGGGCCTTTCAGAATGTCTTGTCGGGCAGGGTAGTGCTCATTCTCACAGACAACACAACCGTGTTGTTCTACCTGAACAAACAGGGAGGCACATGGTCCCAGACACTCTTGCAGATTACAATCCGCATCTGCAATTGGTGTATTGACAACAACATACTCCTACAGTCGGTCACCTACCTGGAGAGGACAACGACCTTGCGGACAAGCTGAGCAGATCATCCAACCCGTGTCATGAGTGGCGCCTCCACCCACAAACAGCCTCTGATCTCTTCTCCACCTGGGGCCGCCCGGAGACTGACCTCTTCGCAACTAAAGAGAACACTAATTGTACAGAGTTCTGCTCTCGGATTCCAGCTCCGGGGTCACGAGGAGATGCCTTCCAGTACAGGTGGTCCAGGAGGATGTTCTACGGTTTCCCCCCGTTTCCACTGATAATGAAGGTCATCGCCAAGATGAGAACAGAAAGGACAGATGCCATTCTCATCACGCCTTGGTGGCCGAGGCAACCAAGGTTCTCCCCATTACTACAGCTTGCTCAAGGGCGTTACCAGCGCCTCTAGTTCCATCCCGATCTACTCTCAATGCACAGTGTTGGGATTCGACACCCAGACCTGGACTCTCTCCCACTGGTAGCCTGGAGAATTCACCCTGCTTCCGTACAGACTGTGATTCGGGCTGCACAGAAGCCCTCTACCAGAAAATCCTATGCACTAAAGCAGAGCAAACACACTCCCTTGAAGAGTATTGGAGTCTCCTTCCTTGGATGTCTTTAAGCAGAGGCTAAATGGCCATCTATCGGGGATGCTTTGATTGGGAGTTCCTGCGTGGCAGGGGGTTGGCCTGGATGGCCCTTTTCGTCTCTTCCAACTCTATGATTCTATGAAATTTCTGTAGTTTTTGTCTGCTAAGAACCTGCCTCCATCCCAAGTCTCGGTACTGATAGTCCTGGAATTCTTAATGTCCTTGGCTGATTCTGGCCTATGCCTTAACTCTGTGAAGTGTTATCTTTCTGCTATCTGTTCACACTACCAGCTTCAAGGCAGGCCGTCTTTCTTTGTGGATCCCTTGGTAAAGAGATTCCTCAAGGGTCTGAACAACCTACATCTTGCGTCCTCAGTACCGACCTCAGCTTGGAGTCTAGACTTGGTGCTTTCCTATCTCTCCACCAAACCGTTTGAACCCTTGGCCACCGCAGACTTAAGATTGATGAACTGGAAGACAACATTCTTAGTGGCCACTACCTCAGACCGGCGTGTGGGCGAACTGTGTGCCTTGCGGGTGGACCAACCATTTCTCTGCTTCCACAGGGACAAGTCAGTCCTCCGTACTGACATCACTTTTCTGCCCAAGGTGGTGTTGGCTTTTCACATCAACCAGGACATTGTGTTGCCCACCCTAGCCCCCAACCCGACTACTGATACTGAACGTAAACTGTGCTCCTTACATGTTTGGAGAGCCTTGGCATTCTACTTGAAAAGGACATCAGGTTCAAGGCGCTCTGAGAGACTTTTTGTATGCTACTTAGAGGCTAAGAAGGGGCTGCCTGTTACATCCCAGAGACTGTTTCATCAACCATTTATCTTTGTTATGAACTGATAGACAAAACCCCACCGGGCTGGGTGCATGCACATTCAACCAGGGTGGTAGCTGCATCCTCCACATTTTTGACTAGGGTGCCTCTAGAGGGTGTTTGCAAGGCTGCTGTCTGGTCACAGCCAATGACTTTTATTAAGCACTATAGGCTGGATCAGGGGTAGGCAACCTAAGGCCCGGGGGCCGGATGTGGCCCCCCGAGGCCTTTGGACCACCCCCAGGCCTGTCCTGCTGCCCCCTGCTGCTGTCGCCGCCCGCCATGATGATATTATTGTTATTATTACTTGTTCTTGGGGTTTTCTTGGCAAAATCTCCACAGGGGTTTTGCCATGGCTTTTCTGGGACTGAGAGTGTGTGCATGCATATTTTTTAATTTTTTAAAAAATATATATTTATTTATTTTATTTATTTATTTTTGGTGCTTCGGCTCCCCAATTGTCTGAGGAACAGCTACCCGGCCCCTGGCTCAAAAAGGTTGCCTGCCCCTGGGCTGGACACAAGGGCTAGACAAGAAGCCTCTTTTGGGAGGGCAGTGTTATCTGGACTGCACTGATTATTTGCACTGCTTTATTGCATACTTAAATTCAATGAAGTGACACTTGAATGTACTTGCAGTTTGAAGTTTACAGTTTATTGTTGTTAATAAAAGTTTCTTCTTGTTAAAACTTGCTAGACTGGTGTCAGGACACTCCCTCCTCCACTGACCGAAGCTTGTCAGTCTAGATAACCCATTTGTGTGATTTGCAGAGACCACGAAGAAGGAGGACAGGTTGCTTACCTGTAACAGTATTTCTTCAAGTGGTCATCTGCAAATTCACACAAATCCCGCCCATCCTCCTCTCAGTCGTGTCCTGCTCATTACTTAAAATTCTCGCTGTCACTGCTTGGCGTACGTTTTGGAACTGAGGAAAGAGCGGGAACGCCAGGGGCTATATAGAGGAGGGCGGAGCTACTGCCAAAAAGTTGCAATTGGAAACTTGCCTAGTGATACCAGAACTTTCCAAGCTAGCTACGCAGGTGCAGATGTAACCCATTTGTGTGAATTCGCAGATGACCACTCGAAGAAATACTGTTATAGGTAAGCAACCTGTCCTTCCATGTATTGCTGAGGACATATTCATACCATGTGACACATTACATCAGTTGTATAAACAACATTGGTTGCCCCCATTTTCTCCCAAGTGGAGCAGATTAAACACTGGGTGATGGTTATCCAAACTTGTCTTTTACTAGTTCATAAAATGTCTCAGCCCTGCCTCCTTCATGCAATAGGGGTCACAAGATTAATTTCAATGAGGCATTGATCCTCTCCAAGGTTCAAACTCAACCTAGCTGATCAATTTTAGAAGCCTGGGGAAGAATCCAAAGACTACCTAGTAGATCTCTATTCTCTAGCCTTCAAGCAGTTTGGGCAAGTCTTCATGTTGCAAAGACACATCCATCATAACATAACATAACATAACATAGGTATGTCATACCTATGTACCTATGCACAAAATGCATGAAAAACTATCTAAAATTTTCTGCAAATTGGTCACTGGGCCTTTAAAAGTTTGAGCGGTTACATCTCTTTTTTAAAAAATCTTATTAAATTTTATAACAAGAAAACAAAAAAAACATGCAACAACAAAAACCAACAATTACACACAGCATCTCTCTACATATAAAAATAAAATTTAAAAATTCTTAACACTACATTTATCTACCACCATAACTCTAAACTATACTTAATTACCCATCAACCCCCCACCCTCAACTCTTGTTCCCTATATAAAACTATAAAATTGTAACAATACATTGAATAATCAACACAAACCAAATTAACACAGCTATCATAAACTACAGTTGTCCCTCCTCCACATTTGCAGATTTGACTTGCGGATTTGATTATTCACAGATTGTATTAGTATGTTCTCTCTAGGAATATCTATGTCCTCCAGTGCCACTCTATGGCCAACTTTAACCAAAAATCGCACTGAAGGACCTAGAGATTCCTAGAGAGAACACTCCACTGGACATTTGTAGCTCCTCCAGTGCAATTCTATGGTCAGTCTGGCAGATGTTGACCACAGAGTTGTACTGGAGGACCTAGAGGTATTCTCTCAAGTAAAAACATAGTGCTTTTGTTTTCTGTGGTTTTTCCACTTTCACGGGGGTCCTCTGCCCCTAACCCTAGCAAATGTGGAGAGACCATTGTATATGGGAACATTAATGCTTGTTATATGTATTTTCTCAGTAACGCTAACTTGTTTTTATCTTACTTCTGACCTGAAAAATAAAACTGTTTCAAGCCTCCAATTCCACAACAATAATCTTCCCTTTTTTCATCTTCAAACAGAAGATGAGAAGTTACATCTTAGCAAGTGGCATCTCACGAGGCCTTTAACCAGTTTAAAAAAGTTCCTCTGGGTAAGATTAAGCAGGCATAATGGTGAGACAAAAGTAAAAATATCCTCACCACTGTTGCTGCCAGAGTAAGATCACAACCAGACCCTTACTTGTGTTCAACTATACTTATTAGGAGCCTTACAACAAGTATGCTCTAATCATTGACTGTTTTATGGCCTTCGGCTCCTCAGAATACCATCAATTGACATGGTTCTGTGCCTGAGCCAAGGATACTTTCAAGTGATTATATCAATGACCTGATTCATGCCATCCTAAAGTGTAAACCAAAATGTTTGCAGAATCAGATTAAAGCAATTTACCTTGCACCAGGATCTCCTTCTAGTAAAGCTTTTGTTACTCGTTTCAACCTGTCTCCACAACCTGCTGAGCCAAACACCCCACTGTCACATGTGCTATTGCTCACTAGTAGAACTGCAGCAATAATGGCTAGCCGATTCACTTCCATCTGAAGAGCATGCAAACGAGCTTGGTCCATCATCATAGTCTGCAAAGAAAGAACTGTGTAAGAATATTGTGCAGAAATTTCTAACACTTGAAAGATATGTCCTTAATTGCCAAGAAAGAAGAAATAAGCCAAAGCTATGGTAAATTCCTCTTGCCCAAAGCTGTGGTTATTGTGAAGCAGATGGCAGGATGGGTGGGTGGGTGGATCATTGTATTTATTTATTTATTTTTAGATGTGCTGCTTAGATCAAGAACAAGGTTCCTTCAATGTGCCCTCTTCACTGTTTTCTCCCTTTTGTTTCTGGGGCACCAAGAAAATGTCTCCTACCTCAGGATATTCTTTTCCAGAGTCCCAACGCAGCAAATCCATGTACGCTTGGTTTAGCACAGCTGTAGGACTATGAATAAACAAGACTTCTCCAGCAGCCTGAGGGGAAGTAGGGACCGTTGATCCATTGGTCTTAGAGGTGGATAAGGAGAGTTGCACATCAGAAGATACTTCAGCTGCTGCCTTGCGCAGCCACTCAGTTGTAAAAACCATGCCAGCTGGAATGTGACAACCAGAGAAACAGTTTTTGGAGGGGGGATCAACTTGTGGACTTGTATACATGCAAGTCTTATTCCATGTTTTTACTTGCAATATTACTGGCAACAAATGCTAGCTCTACATAAGAGCTTGAGTGAGTGGTTTTGTTTCTGACCATGTGCTCTCGAGCACATGGCCTGAAGGGGGGCAGAGCTAGCAGCCTAGGTCTATATAACTGCTGTCATGTTTAAATATTTGAAGGGATGTCATATCGAAAGGGAATAGGCTTGATTTCCACAACTCCAAAGACTAGGTAGGAAAAAGAGCAATAGATGCAAACTACAGGAAAAGAGATTCCACCTCAACATTAGGAAGAACTTCCTGACAGTAAGAGCTGTTTGACAGTGGAACACACTCCCTCAGAGTCTCCTTCTCTGGAGATTTTTAAACAAGAGACTGGATGGCCATCTGTTTGGGGGTGCTTTGATTGGTTTTCCTGCTTGGCAGAACCAAGCGACCTTCCAACTCTATGATTCTAAATTGCGCCCTCCTGTCCTTTTTCTTAGGTAACAGAAGCTTTTTTATAAACCAGATCCAAGCAGAACAGGAATATTGAAGCACAAATAGTGAAAAAATTGGAGTCAGGCAACTTTTGATTGTCACACTTTTACAGCAAGAAAAACAAAAGAGAGGAAATTATTAATTTTGTATCTTGGAATTCTTTTTAGCTATCTCTAGATATACATAGGCTTAGCACAGGTGTAAGCAAGGAAAGCTCGATTTAGTACTTGGATGGAAGACCACCAACAAATACGAGGTGCTGTAGGCTACATTTCAGAAGAAGGAACTGGCAAAACCACCTCAGAGTATTACTTGTCTGAGGGTGCGTTTACACTGTTGAAACAATGCAGTTGGTTTCACAAGTTTTACAAGCTCTTTAGCCTTTTTTGACAGATTCTGGTGCTTCACCAAACTACAAATCCCAGGGTTCTGTAGGATGAAGCCATGGCAGCTAAATTGGTGTCAAACAGCATTATTTCTACACTGTAGATTCACCCTAAGAAAAGTGCATGAAATTCATGGGATCACCATAAGTCAACAGGCAACTTGAAGGTCTGTGAGTGAGCACATACACACACACACAAAATAATAATTTCATCAGTAATCTCTTCATCTCTTAGTTTTGGAGAGAAGTACTGTTAGCATTACATCTTCCACATTTTTTCACTAACAATTATGACAAAACCAGTTTATCAATCTATTTCTGAATATAGTGTGAAACTCTGGCTTTGCCTTTATTGCTGTTGTTCTTCTTGTCTGCCTTCAGGTGTCATTTACTGACTTATGGCAAGCCTAAGGCAAACCTACCACTCGGTTTTCTTGGCAAGTTTCTTCAGTGGGGGACTGCCATTGCCCTCCTCTGAGGCTGAGAGAGTGTGACTTGCTCAACATCACCCAGTGAATTTACATGCCTTTACTATACTTAGTGAAAATTTCCCCAAAACTGATGGAAGCATACTGATGTAACTGGGAAGTTCACCCTAGAGGAGACCTGCCCAACTTAAAATAGGCTAAACTTTTTGGGACCGCAGATACATATTTAGTGGCTCGCTTTCCAAGTAAAGATATAATGAATGAATAAAGCATTTTAATCGTTAATTATTAAGTAATAATTAAGTAAAAGTTTAATAATTTAAAATAAGTAAACATTAATCATTAATTATTAAACAATAAGTAATGGTTAATAATAATAATAATAATAATTATTATTATTATTATTATTATTATTCTCTTCTCCTCTTCCTCTGACCAGCCCTCCTCCTCACCCTTCCTCCTATACTGCCCAACCTTCTTCTCAGGAGAAAGCTGGGCTGTGGAGGAGGCTTCAGGGCACACGTTAGCCCTTCCTCTTCCTCCACCACCTATCTCTTTCCTGGGAGAAAGCCAGGTGTTAGAGGAGCTTTGAAGTCCTTGCAGGCTGCATGAAATCCTTTTGTGGGCCACAAGCAACCCATGGGCCATTTGTTGTACAGGCTTGCCCTAGAGCATCCTCTCAACTTCAGTACCATATCAAGCAGATGTAGTATGTGATAACAGTATTAGAAGATGGACACCTAACATCTAGTAACTATTCAGCTACAAACTCTTAACTTCAATATTTCCTCTCTTGTGTATGTGTTTTTGAGAAGTACTCCAGATGGCTTCATTGTAGCATTTGTTAATTCTCTCTACAAAAGAGGTCAGGCAAACTTGTTTCATTAACAGCTTTGGTTCCCACCTGGTAGCTTGCTCAAGAGCTCTTGGAATTTTTTCCTCTCATACTGGACAGAGTGCTCCTGGAGATGGGGTCGAAGGGTTCGTATGGTAAAATTTACCATATCCATTTTCATTAAGTCCAGAACTCGGAAGATCTCCCTGTCAGAGGCAGCAGAAATAAAGTCAACTGTCACGGCATCTACACCACCATTTCCAGCAACAGGGATTTCTAAAAATGGGAAATTAGCATATTTTAGTGAAATTAGCATATTAATTTGATTTAAATTCTAATATGCCCTTACTATAGCAAACCTAACCTTCGGACAACCCAACATAACCCACTTTCCATACTGGTGAAATGCACTGTTTAAGAAATATAGCAAGAAAAATAACTCAAATCAATTCAAGGGGTATGTTACAGTACCTAAGGTGTAAGAAAAGTGTGACTTGTGAACGACATACAGTTCTCTCCAAGGGACTTTGTGGGCCCCAAGGCTCACTTCAACTCTCCTACATGGAGGATCACCCACAACTCAAACAGGAACAAGTTACAACCACCCAAAAATGTTCAGCTGACACACCTGGCGCCTTCCAAGAAGAACAGTTTGTATTCTAACGCCCCACTTCCCATCCTAGTCTTCTAAACTAATTAAATTCAAGCCACAAGTGATTTCCTGTCACTTCCAGGTCAGATTTTTTTTTGTCCATTTTGCTATAGCTGCACAGAACAAGAATTTACCCTGAACCTACCACAGTTGCCTGCTCAAACTACGTATACCAAACCAATGCTAAATCGGATCTATATTCAGATATTAGCTAATTAAGTTTACTCAATAATGAAAGAGACATGCCTTTCTTATTGTAGTAAAAGATTGTTTTTAAAACATTTATTCTTAATACATAATAGATATTCCAACAGCATGTCTGGCTACTGCTACCCCACACAGATAAAAAGGGTGAGCAAAATATGGCACTCAAGATATTTATGGACTGTAACACCCAGCGATCCCAGCCAGATTAGCCAATTATAAGAAATGTTATAAACTGAAGTACAGTAACATCTGGAAACCTGCACTTTGACCAGCCATGCCCTATAGTCATGCATCAGTTCTCTAAGGCATGATACAGTGTGAAGAAGAGGATAGTATCTTTTCCATTTGATGGTCACATAACTGAGATCCTAACATATGTAGTACCTGGAACTCTGTAATGTTGGAACCGCCTTTGATGTAGAGAGAAATATAAAGATGTAAAGGTACCTCCCCTATTCTTCACTTTATTTATTCTACTGGTTTATTCCTCTTACAATATGATAATGTCTCATTTCTATTGTTGGTGTAGCTACCTTTTGTCCATTAAACTTATCAAATAAAGCCCAAACCTAAATACTGACATCAAGATAATTATTCAAATTTTCAGTTACAACATGCTAAGCACATGCACACACAGGGGGAGAGAGACAATAAATTCCAACGTATAAAAGAAGTAACCCACCTATTATGATCATTCCAACACTTAAAGTAAAAGAATAAAGTTTAATTGATTTGTATTTAATTGATTTCTTCCAAAACAGGGGCATTTCTTCCAAAACAGAGGCATTGGCTCACAAAAACATTAAAAACAGATACAAATATTCATCCTATTTTATAGTAGAAAAATGGAACAGTTTGGTCTCTCATTCTTGCTAGTGTTGATTCTATTTTGTTGTGATGGTGTGCCTTCAAGCCACTTCTAACTTACGGCAACCCTATTGTGGCATCTTCTTGGCAGGTCCTTTCAAATATAAATGCCCTTTTCAAATGTCATGTAATGCCCTGGTTGAATACTATATGCACAAGCAGCAGTGAGTCTCAGCTCTACCTACTTCCCTCTCCTTCAGCAATGATGTCAAAAGGAGGCCATAGATTTTCATGTCCTTTCCTCAAAATCATCAACTGATAAGGGTCATACATAACTAGGACATAAAATGGTTCCTCTTGAATTAGAATAACTTTAGCAAATACTGTACTGCTTCTATAGAATTACCTTTGTCCAAGCCAATGGTGCCCACCTGAGCAGATGGACTGGGTCTGTCATGACTCGCAGTCTCTGTATTTCCTCATCTCGAACGGGTGCACAGAGCATTGCCATTGTACCTAAGATGTATGTGGTGAGGTTAGCAATGTCCAAAGCCCCATGTTCAGCCTCTTGTTTTATCAATTCCATATCCAGAGCTTCTTCAATTTGACTCTGCAAACGGGTCTGCCGTGGCAGTAGTAAGGACAGCAGAATCTACACAATGAGAAAGTGTATTTCTTTGTACATGCAAATGTTGGAATTTATAATTTTGAATTTTCAAACATACACAGCTGTTTCAGGTACCACAGCAGTTCTTGTGGGGGTGCAATATTTAATTTCACTCTTTTCCCGGCTAGTTTGATTTCACACATAGCTAATCAAAGAAAATAACTCCATAGGGCTAACTATATCTGTATCCTTATTACAGACATTTTTTAAAAAATAAAGTGGAAGACAAGTGTGGGGGGGGGGATCCCACAAACGTTTGGCTGCTGGGTTGAATATAACTGCAGCAAGTGCTAATTCAAGTGGCAGATGTGACAGCTACTTACCTAGAATATTTGCTACTAGCAAATAATCACTTCTCATCACCTCAGTGCTCCCTAACCCCCAAAGCCACTCCTTTTCTTTCATGAAAAGAACTCTGATCCATAGGGCTGTTCATTCAACTTGTACCAGCACCAGCAAAGATGACTCTGTCCCTCTACCTTCCTTCACCCTTTTTCTTTTTGCTTAACTTCCTCTCACTTCACCCCCAATCTCTTTACATTTACTAAACTGCCCTACCAGGCACCAGTAGCAAGTCAAGCAGTCTGTCTCATGGCTACTATATGCTAGTTCCCAAATGCAGCTAGACACATTTCTACATTATACAAATAATTTGCTCACTGTGCAAACTATTTTGTGAGTTGTGAAAGGTAGGCACACACACAATTCTATTTTGCACTGAGAAGCATTTCTTTCAATATTGGTTTATGGATAAAATAAGACTGTTTTTTCTTCATGTAATGCTAGGATGCACAATCTGCAGCCCAAGGTATTCTATGCACCTTCCATGACTTCCCTTTCTTCTCAGAGCTCCTGAGCCTTCAACAATTTTAGGAGGCATGCCTTGAACAGGTATACCCCTCTCCCAAGAACAGAGGTATCACAATGTTTGGGATTCTTCTTGAGGTATCTAAAATTACCCTACCATGCCTATGCTCAGTATCACTGTATGCCAGATGTCTATATCTGTATCCACGGTAAAATGGAATTCAAACCAGCTTATAGGAACATCAGAAAAAAGTTACATACAAAACAGAACATTTCCTAAGCATACATAAACATCTCACAGTAATAAAAGTGTAGTAAAATTAAATAATCCATTAATAATTATCACTGACATCTATCTTTTTAAAATACCAAAATACAACTAAAACGTATTTTATTTAGAAGTATTGTCTCAGTCACAACCCTTGTGGCTTCTATAAGCAGCAGCAACAGTGGCCACCTGTAGATAGAATAAGGTCCCAACTTTTCCAGGCCATTCAGAAATGGGCCAGACAGATTACCAGCTTTTAGTTCTTGCAGGATTCACAGCTAGTTGTTCTCCAGGTACCTTCTGCAGCAACAGCAGCTATTATAACGCAAATAAGTCAAGGCCTTGCTATCCCAAGTAAGGCAGGAAAGGGCTAGACAGAAAACTAGGTCTAGAGATCTCTCCTCCGCATCATTACCAGGCACCAGATGATTAATTCATTCTCTCTCTTCCGTGTTTTGTCATATTCTAGGTAGCCAGACCAGAACTTGGAAAAGTTGGATCTATCTTCCAGAACCACCCAGCCAATAGGATATTCTAGGAATTATACTCTAAGATGTAACCATTTCTCGTCTGTCTGTCTGTCTGTCTGTCTGTCTCTCTCTCTCACACACACACACACACACACACATTCTTGGGGGTCAGAACAGGCAAGGTTCATTCAGCAACTAGGTTACACAACAGTAGGACCTGTGCTTTTCCATTAATAAAGCTAGAAATGGACAAGCAAGGTTTAAGTAGCACAGTTCTAGTCCCAGCTCAAACCAACCGCAAGTATTTGGATCTAACTTCAAGATTTCCTGCTCTTGGGAAGCTCTCCTCGCTTTCTTTTAAAAAAATTTTTTTAAAGATTTAATACATACAACATACATCTACATACAGATATGCTAACTTCTTACGCATTCGTTCATTCAAGCTTATTCTAACTTTACTACTTCAACCTAAATCTTATCTACTATATTCCCCCTACACCTCCCATCACCTACCCTCGTGTACAACCTTTCTTATTCTCTCTCTTTCTTTCTCTCTTATCCTTATTTCAGACATACAATCACTCAGTGACTTAACCCTCCACTCTATATTATGACTGTTAACTTTCTTATACTTTCTTATATGGTATTCTATATTCTACATTCTTATTTCTACTTTGCTTCTATCCATTACTTACTGCCTCTGCTACTTGCTACCCTATCATCCATTACTACTTGTCTTACTTCCTTAATATTTACAATTTATAGATCACTATTCCAGCATTCTATTCTAGCATTTTGTATAACTCCTTTTTCTTAGCTGAATCTCTCCTCACTTTCTGAAGAGCCTCAGTGAAGTACCACAGGCTACAGGCAGTTTAACTGACATCCATAAATATGGATGTGCAGGCCTGGTTTCATTTATCTAGGCTTTATGTTCTTGATGCTGTAATGGAGACAGATTAGCACATGTACAAGTGTTAGTATTCTAGATGGACAAACAGACATCTTCAAATCTTAACTGCCTATTTTGTCATTTTATAGAAGGAATTGCGAGAGTTGGAAGGTATGCTTAAAGTGGTCTGTAGAAAGTTCAAAATGTATTTGTACAGTTAACCTATAATAGTTGCTTCATTTCACTAATGAGCATTGTTAGTTTTCAATAAAAATTTTCCTTAAATATGTTGAATTGCTCTTCATTTTTGTGGTATAGGAATCTCTCTCTGTTCTTTCTATATTATATCATCTCTGGTACCAAATTTTCTGTTGAAGAAGTAATGCCCGGGATCCCATCTACTTTGTGAACTGAGGCATACCTGTAATGAAATCTTCTCTCCCTCCTCCCCCGCCCCCTGCCAGTATCCACCCTCATTTATAACTCACCTCTTTGATTTCTTGAAGTAGTTTAACAGCATGGGAATAATCTGGTGGCATTTTGGAAAGCTGTTCTCTCAGATTGTCCCAAAAGGCTTTGTGCAATGTCTCTTTCACTCTCCTTTCCAAACTATAATAAATAAAAGCAGCTGCTGTTAACATTTTTCCACCCACAGTTGGAATATATAGATACAGAATAACCCAAATTAGGCCCTTAGGTATTTCCTCTCTGAAGCTATTAACATCTTCCTTGAATCTGAAATGCAGGTGTTGTACAACCATTGCAATAATACCCTGGGACAATTACACGTATGACTCAGTGGTTTCTTTCCCCATATTTTACATTTGTCCTTCAAAATAAAAGAGTGGAAACAAAGCCATCCGTGGCACTTCTGCTGCAGTGGTAAGACTTATCACATGTGTCAGGGCCTTCTCAGGGAACTCCTTTCCATCATAGATTCAGGTTGTTTGTTTGCACTGTTCTTATTGTATTTTATCATATATTTGTAATTTAATGGTTTAAAATAAATATTATTTATTTTAATCTTTTCATTATTATTATTTTTTGCACTTATATCCCACCTTTTTCCCAAAATGGGATCCGAGGCAGCTTACAATAGTTTAAAAACCAATTAACAGCTAAAACTTTGATTACAAAAGTTAAAAGATAATTCAATAACAGTATTATCAGAAATATGGTTAAAGCAATTAAAACACTTAAAATGTATTTATAATATAATTTCATTTAAGGATTCAAGATTATAAAAACACAACACATCATATTACACACACTACAATTCCATAATTAAACTTCAAAAGACCTGACTAAATGAGAACATCTTCACGTTCTGACAGTAAGTGGGAGGTGGCAACCAACCCTCCGGTGGAAGGGAGTTCCACAGCCTAGGAGCAACCACAGAGAAAGCTCTCTCATGAGCCTTCATCAGCCGAGCTTGTGAAGGTGGTGTGACTTTAAGAAAGGCTTTCCTTGCAGATCTTGACACACTTGCTAGTGTGTAAGGATACAGTCTTTCAAGGTAGTCAGGGCCCAAGCTGCATAGTGTTAAAGATTAAAACCAGCACTGAATTCTATCTGGAAACGAACAAGTAGCCAATGTAGCTGTTTCAATTGTGTGTGGGGTGTGTGTATGTGTTGCGGTTTCCACAAGTTCCCTATACCCAGCACTGGTCAAGAGAAATAAATCTAGATTGTTAGCTACTCTGGATTCCTATGAGGAAGAGTATGATATAAATAATGACCACTGAGGACCTTCACAAGTTCATTACAATGAAGATATAGAAATAGTAAAAGAATTCCCATACCTGGGATCAAACATTGATAGAAATGGGGACTGCAGTCAGGAAATCCAAAGAAGACTAAGAATGGGGAGGGTGGCTATGAAAGAACTAGAAAATATTCTCAAATGCAAAGATATACAACTCAGCACAAAAGTTAGAATCATACAAGCCATTATATTCCCTATTACCATGTATGGATGTGAGAGCTGGACAGTTAAAAAAGATGATAGGAAGAAAATCAATGCATTTGAGATGTGGTGCTGGAGAAGAGTGTTGAGGATCCCATGGACAGCCAAAAGGACAAACAAGTGGGTCCTAGAACAGATCAAGCCGGAAACCTCCTGGGAATCCAAGATGACCAAACTCAGGCTGTCGTACTTTGGACACATCATGAGAAGAGAAGACTCTTTGGAAAAAACAATAATGCTGGGGAAGGTGGAGGGAAGCAGGAAGAGAGGAAGGTGACATACTAGATCAGGGGTAGGCAACCTTTCCCCTTTAAGGGCCAAGGGACTTCAGCTCCTAGAAGCCTCAGCCATGTTGGCCAATAGTCCCATGTTGGCCAATAGCTCCTGGGATTCTGGGAGCTGAAGTCCCTCGGCCCTTAAAGGGGAAAGGTTGCCTACCCCTGTGCTAGATGGATGGACTCTATTAAGGAGGTCACGGGTGTGGGATTTCAGGATTTAAGCAGAGCAGTGGAGGACAGAGGAACTTGGAGATGTCTCATCCATAGGGTTGCCATGAGTTGAGATCGACTTGAGGGCAGTTAACAACAACAATAGAATGATAGAGAATAAATAAATAAAGCTAACCTTGTATTCAGCTATACTGGTCATAGTAGCCAATGGCTACTCTTTCAGTTAATGTGAAATGGAGGTTTCCTGTCTTTTAAGCACAAGCATATTTACTTTTTAGTAGATAATAGAAGATGACACTAACACACCCATGTAAAATGAGCATAGATATATTGATCTTTTTTTTCTATATAAGAACATGCCAAAGAGAGTTGGAGTAATCAAGCTTGTTAATTCTTTTCAATCTTGCTCCTTTATCAATTACACTCTTGCATCAAGTTAGCTGGAAACAGTTTGGAACATAAGGATTTTTTTAAAAAAATTCTTACCTGTTTGGTGGGAAATTCACCTCTTGAAGCTTGAAGTCCTGATTTATTACAATTTCATGCGCTATTGTCATTTTTGAGACTTCATTGGCTGTTTCCATGAGCTCTGCCATGGAAAAAAATTGAGGTGGGCTGGCTGCATAAAAATAAAATAGACTGGCACTTAGGGTACTCAACAAAGATGATATGAATATTTCTATAAAAGAAAAAAAATTCCACCCTGATTAATTTAAAGGGACATGCTCTCCTTGTTTTTGACATATACATATGACACTGCTTCTGCAATTCTAGGCAAGCTGTAAAAAAAAGTTTGTCAATCTGCACTTAAAGTTGTGTTTGACCTGGTAGGTTAAAAAGGTGGCAGGCTTGAATTTTAAAAATTCAGTTTGCAGCCCTGAGCTTTGTTGTTTTTTAAACAAAAGGAAGGTTGGAGAAAAAATGAAGATGAATATTCTTGACATCACAATTACAAAAATACAGAAAAAGGAATGTGCAAATAATCCCAGCCTGAGAACAGTCCTGTGAAAGTTGGATAGAACAATAGCTGGGGAGTAGGCCATTCAATTCTATCTACATTCACTAAAAAGAAAACCAGTGGCCATTCCTAGGATGTAGGATTCTACTGTGGGAGACTAGACTAACCCTTTCTCGATGTCCTTCCATCAACAGGCAAGGGCTTATTCAGACAAGCCTTTGGCAATTAAGCTGATCTGCATTAAAAGAGATTTTAATTCAGGCAGGTGCTAATTTCTCATCTCTTTTTTTTCCCTTTTAAAGTTGTCTTATCTTTTAATTAATCCAAGTTCTCGATTATACTTTTTATTATTTCATTATTAACTGCCCTGAGTCCCATTTCTGGAGAAAAAAACAGGATGAAGGTCTAATAAGTGAGTAAGTAATCTGAGTCATAGTATAAGTTTGAATAATTGTTTTTAAGACAAAATCTACTGATCTGCAAGCTCTTTTTATACCACAGGTATTATTTCTGCTGATGAAAAGATATGAGAAATAATAACAAAACAATAATTATGATTGTCCTAACACATGGTTTTAAGCTTTGCTGTTTGGAAATCTAAATTCAACTGCTTTACATGTAGCACTTTATGAAATGCTGTATGAAAAATAAAGTCTGCCTTATGGTCCTGACAGACCATCATACAGTAAACAAAACTCTTTACTGAATGTTTTCTGTTGGTTTTCTTTGAAGTTCTACAAAAGCTTTTCAATCCACTTCAGAACCCAGACTGATTTTAAATCTTTCCAACACAACTCTTTTATTCCTGAAATGTTCTATTTCCCCAAAGTACAAGTGACACCTGAGTTTTCCAAGCAGAAGTGCACATACAAGGTGGGATTTCAGGTGGACAGAGGTCAGGTATGTCTCCACCATGGATGTCTTCATGTTCTTTTGCTCTTCTGGGATTGCAGTCTGCACTCTGAGAATCATTCAAGTCACTTGAGGTGGTCTCCTTAGTATTAGGCATCTTGTTCCTAGTAAAACACACAACTTTAAGGATATGGAATAGACTGATACAGCTACTTTTAAAAACCAGAAAGTATCATTTTTTTCACTGTCAATTTAGGCAAATGTCCATTTTGTTGTTGTGTGCCTTCGAGTTGTTTCTGACCCTAAGGTGAACCTAACATGGGATTTTCTTGGCAAGATTTGTTCAGAGGGAGTTTGTCTTTACGTTCCTCTGGGGTTGAGAAAGTGTGACTTGCCCAAGGACCCACTGGGTTTCTATGGCTGAGCAGGGATTCAAACCCTAATCTCCAGAGTTGTAGTTCATCACACAAACCACTACGCTATGCTAGCTCCTAAATAAGAAGTTGTTTTTCTGGTATCCATAGGGCGGGGGGGGGGGGCAGGGTCTTGGAACCAAACCCCAGTGGATACCAAGGACCCACTGTACATTTAGGAAAACAAATTCCTAAAAGCTCAAATTATGCCTTCACCTCAATTCTCTTTTGTGTAAGGTGTAGTGACTTGAGCATTGGACTACGAGTTCAAATCCTGGCTTAGCCATGGAAACTGTGGCAAGTCACATGCTCTTAACCTCAGAGAATGGCAATTCTCATCTCTGAAGAAACTTGCCAAGAAAACCCCATGATAGGTTTGCCTTAGGGCAATGATATCACTAGGGTTCGCGTCACCCAGTGCAGTAACTCATGGTATCACCACCTCATTGACCTCCTCCCTTACTACATACTACAGAATCCTTAGTAATGTTTTTTGCGCTAATGTTACTTGTAAATCGTATTTACAAGTAAATACTGAATATATAATGTTCTAGATCACTGAACATTACTAATTGTAATAGTTGTGACATAAACAACTAGCAAAATTAAAATTATACCTTCAAATTACAGTATCATATGCATAACCTGAATGTATTTACACAGAGAATGAGAGAGTAAGAGGATTTGGCAAAATTTGTTGTT
Source organism: Phrynosoma blainvillii (assembly GCA_026167975.1). NCBI lineage: Eukaryota > Metazoa > Chordata > Lepidosauria > Squamata > Phrynosomatidae > Phrynosoma > Phrynosoma blainvillii. The sequence continues at coordinate 244,783,897 of JANUYF010000004.1, forward strand.
GTTGTTTTTAAAAATTAAAAAGTTTAAATTTTCTTTTTTTTAAATAAAATCCTAGGGCCCCTCCTTGCACTCCCACCATCTCTTAAAGTATTTTAAAGTGAAGCAGGTGAAGGCCGTTTCTACCAAAACACAGATGTCTGAGCAGTGGTGTCACACACACCCCCCACTTAAGGTGTCACTTAGTGCAATCCGCCCCCTGTGATGTCACTGCCTTGGGAAGGCCCCACCGCGCCTGCGCCATGTGAATTTCACAGCGCAGCCACCGTGGGGCCTTCCAAAATGGCGCCCCCCCACACGCGCGCATGTGCATGGCACCAGGCGTCGTGCGCATGTGCGCGGGGGGCAAGTGCGCACGCGCGTGCACGCCCAGCCCCCGCGCCATATCCCCCCCCACGGCCCCCCAGCAATAAAGGTTGCCGACCCCTGTTGTAGTACCTTTGAGACTAACTGGAAGAAAAAAGTTGGTAGTATGAGCTTTTGTAGATTTGAATCTACTTCCTCAGATGCATGGGGTGGAATGGAGAGTGGAGACAGACCATAGGTGCGTCTATCATAATTTTATACTGGTTTAAATTGTGATAAAGACCCCATATGTAATTTTACATAATTTTATACTGGTTTAATGAAGTGATTTTAAATTGTGTTAAAGACCCCATGCATCTGAGGAAGTAGGCTGAAATCTAGAAAAGCTCCTACTACCCACTTCTTTCTTTCAAAGAAATAGCCATGTTAGTTTGTAGAATCAGTATGTAGAGATTTTGTACCACATTTGAGACTCAAACAGTGCTTCCCAAACTTTGGTCCTCCTGATTATTGACCAAGCTGGCAGGGGCTTCTGGAAGATGAAGTCTGAAACACCTGAAGGACCAAAGTTTGGCGCTACAAGAAGCCTAACTTGGCCTAACTGTAGCAAAGGGCTGAGTAAGAGGATAAGTCTCTGGTAGCCTCACTTCCCAGCTGAGTTGCAAGCAGTCGTGCCCACATACAGGATGACCAGATGTCCTCATCACAAACAAGGGCAAGGCACTGCAAAATGGAGGGCATTCCAGAAAAATATGGAAGACATGACCAAAATAAAAGTTTAAAACATTCATATCAATGCCAATCCATGCTTAGGTTTTTGTGAGGTTTTTGGGCATCTTCAGAGATGCCTGCCACAGATTCAGGTGAAATGCCAGGAATACATTCTTCTAGAAGAAATGTCAAGAATACATTCTTCTAGAACACAGCCTCAGAGCCCTAAAATCTCACAAAAACCTATGGATGCTGGCCATGAAAGCCTTCGACTCCAATTCATGCTTCTTAGCCCTACTCAAAATGGAGGACATTTTGGACAGAAGGTTGAAATGGAAGATGTGTCCTGGAAAAGGAGGCTCTCTGGTCACCAAGCTCCATCAGGCCTAGGCCCAGAGAAAGAAGGACCCTTCCTCCACTCCATCTGCCATCATCCTGGCCTCAGAGGGAGGGAAGAATGGCTAGACTTGATCCCTTTCCCCATTACCATTTCCTTTTCTCCTTTTCCTTCCCTACAAATTAACAATTTATAAGCCACTCTGGGAGCCTTTATGGCTGAAGAGTTGGGTATAAATACTCCAAATAAATAAATAAACAAACATTAGCCATTCAAGAATTGGATTGACTCAGGGTGACCAGATGTCCTCAACACAAAGGAGGACAAGAACCATGGAATGGAGGGCATTCAAGAAATAATGGAGACCATGCCCAAAATAAAAGCTTAAAAAGTACTCATAGATGTCAGGAGAACCTCTGAGAAAAGGATTTATAACCAATTCAAGGAAAAGTAGCTGCCTCTTATAGAATATATAAACTCCAACTCTCATATTCATGTCCGACCAAAGCATCACAGAAGGTTTTGGTCTGGAATTTTGAGTGATACCTGTTTTATAAATTTGTACTTTAGTGTGTGTTTTTAAAGCAGAATGGTGATGTAATTTTGGTTTACTTCATGTAAACAATTTAAAGTACTCATAGAAATGTCAATTCATGTCAATTTGAGCCTTAGCCAGGCTCAAAATGGAGGACATACTGAAACTCCTCCTGGACAAAAGGTTGAAATGGAGGATGTGTCCTGGAAAAGGAGGACATCTGTTCACCCTGTGGTGACCAAAAACACCCACCGTTAAAAATTTGGGTTGACTCAAGAGTGACCAGATGTTCTCGCTGCAGGAGAACAAAGCACTACGGGAAAATGAGGACATTCAAGAAAAATATGGAGGACATGCTCAAAATAAAAGATTAAAACACTTCTATAAATGTCAATTCATGCTTCTTAGTCCTGCTCAAAATGGAGGGCATTTTAGAATTCCCCCTGGAAAGAAGCGTGAAAATGGACAGAAGGGTGAAAAAGGGTGAAAGCTCCTGCTGCCAACGTCTTTCTTTCAGTGAGTCTCAGAGGTGCTGCAAGATCGTTCTACATATTATTATTATAGTCTATGAAAGCTCATGCTACCAATTTCTTTCTTTCAGTGAGTCTCAAAGGTGCTACAACATCTCTCTACATATTATTATTAGTATTATTAAACTATAGGTATTAGTATTATTAGTATTATTAAACATATTATTATTAGCATTATTAAACTATAGGAAAGCTCCTGCTGCCAACTTCTTTCTTCCAGTGAGACTCAAAAGTGCCGCAAGGTCTTTCTACATATTATTATTAGTCTACGAAAGCTCATGCTGCCAACTTCTTTCTTTCAATTAGGGCTGCAGACTGCCAGAAATAGTGCAAATTGAGTCCACTTTTAGGGTTAGGATTAATACTAGGGAATCATGGGAACTGTATTTTATTGTGGCATCAGAGTTCTCTGACAGAGAAGGCTCAATGTCTCAGAAAAAAACAGTTCCCATGATTCCCTAGCACTAACCCTAACCCTAAAAGTGGACTCAATTTGCACTATTTCTGGCAGTCTGCAACCCCCCTGAGTCTCAAAGGTGCTACAAGATCTCTCTAAATACTGATTCTACAGACTAACGCGGCTACATCTTTGAATTCTACCGCGAAAATGGAGGACGTCCAAGAAAAATGGAAAAGTGTGAAATGGAGGACGCCCCCGGGAAAGGAGGACGCCTGGCCACCCTGCCCACAATAACTGAGGACCCAGAACAAGGGCGAAGGAGAAGGCGGGCAAAGCCAAGCAGCCGGCAGAGGAGGGAAACATCCTCTCACCTTCCCGAAGAGGAAAGGAGAGGAGGGAAGAGAAGAGAAGGGAAGGGCCGCCCTGCCGGTGTTCCGGGCCGCCTCCAAACAGCCGCCTCAGTTTCTGAGGGAAATCGTTGGTGTCGCCCAGCCCCTCCCTCACCGGTGGCCGATTCAAACTGGACCGAGCCAAGTGTCTGCATGGGGGGTGTTTCATAACACATAAAAACTAGGGAGGACACAGCTGAAAAACACCTTTGCCTTCTCGCGAAGACATTCTGAGAGCTTTTGATCCATCTTCACTGAGACGCTGTAGCCCTTTTTAAAATCCTGTATTTCCTTTCCTTACAAAAATTTAACAACGACACCCCCCTATTTTTATCGCGAATGGAACGTTTCAAGTCCGGCGGGGAAACTCTTCTCGTTATGGACTGAACCATAGCACCAAAGGGGGGGGGAAATAGACGCTATATTTGAATTAACATTGTCCAGAGTGATCTCTCTACGGTGATATTTCCAGATATTATTACTGTTATGTGATACTTTGTAACTGAACTTCCTCTCTTTGGCAAAATGCTACTCTATAAGAGTATTACCCATTTCTCCCCTCTTGTCATCAATGAGATGTCCCAAAAGGCGGTCTATTGGCACTCGTTAGAGGGGAAGGCAATGGCGCCACCTAGAGGCAAAGGTTTACAACTTCTCTTGCAAATATATCCCGGGATGACCAAAAATTGGCAAAGGTGTCAGACAAGGCTGCATCCTCTTACCTTGTGTGTTCAACTTGTATGCAGAACATATAAGAAAAACAGGCTTGGACACAGAAGAAGGAGGAGGGGAAAACATACACGCCAACCATGGATGGAGAGAGAAATCCCAGAGGTCCAAGCGGGGTTCAGGAAAGGAAGAGGCACCAGGGATCACATTGCAAATATATGATGGCTAATGGAGTGCACCAGGGAATTCCAAAAGAAAGTCAGCATGTGCTTTATAGACTATAGCAAAGCCTTTGACTGCATAGATCATGAAAAGCTATGTAATGCCCTTAAAGACATGAGAGTGCCAACACATCTGATAGTCCTGATGAGGGATCTGTACTCAGAACGAGAGTCTACTGTCAGAACAGAACACGGAGAAACAGAATGGTTCCCAATTGGCAAAGGATCAAACAAGGCTGTACCCTATCACCCTACCTATTCAAGTTATATGCAGAACATATTGTAAGGAAAGCAGGCTTGGACATAGAAGGAGGAGGAGTGAAAATAGGAGGAAGAAATATTAACAATCTAAGATATGCTGATGACATCATAATACTAGCAGAAAACCTCACAGACCTGGAACACCTACTAAGGAAGATCAAAGAAGAAAGTGTAAAGGCAGGCTTACTGTTGAACATAAAGAAAACAAAAATAATGACCACCAAGGACCTTCACAAGTTCAACCTAGACAATGAAGAAATAGAAATAGTAAAAGAATTCCCATACCTGGGATCAAACATTGATAGAAATGGGGACTGCAGTCAGGAAATCAGAAGAAAACTAAGGGGGGGTTGCAGACTGCCAGAAATAGTGTAAATTGAGTCCACTTTTAGGGTTAGGGTTAGGGTTAGGGAATCATGGGAACTGTAGTTTATTGTGGCACCAGAGCTCTCTGACAGAGAAGGCTCAATGTCTCAGAAAAAAACCAATTCCCATGATTCCCTAGCACTAACCCTAACCCTAAAAGTGGACTCAATTTGCACTATTTCTGGCAGTCTGCAACCCCCCTAAGAATGGGAAGGGTGGTTATGAAAGAACTAGAAAAGATTCTAAAATGCAAAGATATGCAACTCAAAACAAAAGTTAGAATCATACAAGCCATTGTATTCCCTATTACCATGTATGGATGTGAAAGCTGAACAGTTAAGAAAGATGATAGAAAGAAAATCAATTCATTTGAGATAATGTGGAGCTGGAGAAGAGTGCTGAGGATCCCATGGACAGCCAAAAGGACAAACACGTGGATCCTAGAGCAGATGAAGCTGGAAACTTCCCTGGAAGCCAAGATGACCAAACTGAGACTGTCGTACTTTGGACACATCATGAGAAGGGAGGACTCACTGGAAAAGACAATAATGCTGGGGAAGGTGGAGGGAAGCAGGAAGAGAGGAAGGCCACATGCTAGATTGATGGGCTCCATTAAGGAGGTCACGGGTATTAAGGGGTTGCGGGAATTAAGCAGAGCAGTGGAGGACAGAGGGTCTTGGAGATGTCTCATCCATAGGGTTGCCATGAGTCAAGATCAACTCGAGGGCAGTTAATAACAACAACATGGCCATAAAGCAAAGTACAATAACATCCGAAAGCCACAAAACAGGGATATCTTTATAGAGGGGTCAACCAAAATGCATAAAATACATACTGCAAGCTTTCAAAACTCTATTCTGCACAAAACCCTGACACAAAAGCTACCATTCTATCCAGTTCTTTCTAATGCCAAGGAAGAATGTTGCAGGCTTTGGAAGCTCCACTGGGTTCTTGATCAGGCAAAGGTATTAAAAATCATACGGGGGGGCGGGGTGATAATAGGCCTGCATTTTGTCAAGATCAGGGGTAGGCAACCTTTCCCCTTTAAGGGCCGAGGGACTTCAGCTCCCAGAAGTCTCAGCCATGTTGGCCAATAGTCCCATGTTGGCCAATAGCTCCTGGGATTCTGGGAGCTGAAGTCCCTCGGCCCTTAAAGGGGAAAGGTTGCCTACCCCGGTCAAGATGTTGTGATTGTTGTCTTCAATTCACCCCTCCACAGGGTGACCAGATGTTCTCACTGCAAAGGAGGACAAAGCCCGGTAAAATATAGGATATTCATGGAAGAATATATAACATTGCAAAATAAAAGCTAAAAATACTCATATAAATGTAAATCCATTCTTCTTAGTCATTGTCACAAGGGCTTCTTGGCGATGACTTGAGGTTACTCTTTTACCTCAGAGACATGAGAACACCCCTCATCAATAACACCTGCCCAACTCTTTATACACTTTCCCTAAAGGTGGTAGAATTCAAAGATATAGCTGTGTTAGTTTGTAGAATCAATATGTAGGCAACCTTTCCTCTTTAAGGGCTGAAGGACTTCAGCTCCCAGAATCCCAGGAGCTATTGGCCAACATGGGACTATTGGCCAATATGGCTGAGGCTTCTGGGAGATGAAGTCCCTCGGCCCTTAAAGGGGAAAGGATCTCTCCCCCATCCTTATCCCATCATGACCCAAGTGACCCAGTGGGAAAGCGCAAGTGAAAGTGATCACGCAAATCACTTTCACATGAAAGCCAGCTGAAAAGCTCTTTCAGCTGTCATGTATTAATGGGTTCTTCCATTAATACAAAAGACTGCAAATGACAGCTGAAAGTGCTTCCAGCTGGCTTTCATGTAAAAGTGATTTGTGCAATCACGTTCACTCGCACTTCCCTGCAGGATCAGTGCCAGGTCAGGTGTGCAAGTCTTTCCCACGATTGGGCGGGAAGGACAGGACAGGGACAGGCCAATTACTTCCCATCCCTAATATGATAATCTCCATTGAGCAGCATAGGTAAGGTCCTAATACTGTACTTCCCAGCCTCTTTTGCCTCCTATTCCTTCACCTCCCACCTTTGCCATGCCTTCATCCCTTGCCTCTGGTATTCTGCCCATTGGCATCACCAGGAATGGTGACACCCAGTACAAGGGGGCTGCCAAGGGGGGATGGCAGCAGTGGCCTACCCCATTTTCCCCTCCTACTGCTTGCCCCTTGCGGCTTTGTTGCCAGGCCAGCTCCCTCCCCAGGGGGAGAGCCAGGCCAGTGTTGAAGCCATGGTGGCCGTGATCGCCTCTCTACCCCCCTTGCCACTGCTTCAGTGGCCTCCCTATGGAGAGAACCAGGCAATGTTAAACCCATGAGGGGTGCACTTGCCCCTCTGCTACCCTTGCAACCACCTCAGCTCCCTCCCCGATGAGACAGCTGGGTCAGTGACAAAGCTAGGGGGGGTGTACTTGTCCCTCCACAGCCCTTGCCACTGCCTCAGCTCCCTCCTCAGACCGAGATCTGGGCCAGCAGCAAAGACATGAGAGGCGTATGTCCCTCCACTGCAGCAGGAGGGGGGCCCTAGTGGGTGTCACCGCTCCTCTGGGATGTCACCTGGTGCAATCTGCACCCCCTGCACTCGGTCAGTGATGCCACTGATTCTACCACTTGTATATCTCACCTTTTTTTTCCTCCTTGCTCTCTCATCTCTTCTTGCTTTCTTTCTTTGGACTTTGGGCTCATCTACTGCATCTCCTACCCTCTCTTTCCCTCCACCTCACTTGTTTTATCTTGTCCAGTGCCATTCTTTCTCCTCTTAAAGATGCAGCTGCACCATCACATCTCTCCTCTTTCTCCTCTTTCTTCACTTCAACCACTCACACCGGCAAAGAAGCAATAGTTGCACAAAAGCAGACAATCCTATGGTTGGGGTGGGCTGGCTGTAGGGGTCTGAATGTTGAACTATGATTCTGGAGATCGGGATTCAAATCTCTGCTCAGCCATGGAAACTCAGTGGCTGGCATTAAGCAAGTCACATTCTTTCAGCCTCAGAGGAAGGTGAAAGCAAACCCCCTCTAAACAAATTTTGCCAAGAAAACATTGTGATAGGGTCACTTTAGGGTCGCCAAAGAACTTGAAGGCACACAACAACAAAGGACTGGAGTGAGAGAAAGGAGTCTGAGTTGTGTGACTGGTAAGGGTCCAATTTAGCTTTAAAGGAAAGAGTGTTTTAGTGTTATATATAAACAATCTGCTGTTTTATGTTTAACTTCTGTAAATAGAGTTTGTTTTTGTTTTTAAACAATTTTGGCCTCAAGAATCACTATCAGCCTGAGAGTTTAGTTTCAGACAAGATGGAGTTTCTCACACGGTGACCATATGTACCTCCATCCTGTTAATGATTAAAGCGGACGCAACTCACAAATGCATGCAATGCGTGAATGCTTTTCACATGCAGAACACAATAACATGTTAGAAGCTCATTACTAAAGCAAGAAAGGAGATAGAACGTGGATTTGGTTTTCACACAGATGCATGTAAATCCCAATAATGGTTTAGGAATCACTTTTTTGTGTGTATGCATGGAAAAAGTACTTGCATTACCAGACATCATGCAGAGAAATAAACAATTTTATTCACACAATTTTCTTTATAAAAATATACTGTACTGTCCCTTACTTTCCAATAAATGGTATCCAACCTAAGTAAAAAGAACAAAACACTACCCAAAGAAGTAGGAAAGGTAGAAAAGCAGCATAAAAGTCTGCGTCCCTTTCAGCAACCAGTGTCCCTGCCTTCCCTGAGCAGCTGTTCCTTTCAAAATCCTGGCTAATGGAGAAGGATGAGGGAGAAGAGATATTTACACAGACAAGGGAGAAGCAAGCTTTTTCTCTGTGTCCCTGCCTTTGCCTCAGCAACTGTTCCTTTAAGAGCCCTGGCTACTCACCCCAAAGAACTATGGGAAACCTGGTAACAAGTACAGAAACGGTGAGAATCCCGCAAATGGCTTTCACACTAGAGCAATTGTACAAAAAAAAAAGTGAATTCGTGAATGAAACGGAAATGAATTTATGGTATTTTCCTGCAAATGCCTATTTGCTGGTTCATGTCACTTTCCTGTTGGATTCCAAGCGGTTTATGCACAACGTCGTGTGAAAACCATTCGCACAACCGTGCCTAACATGCTGGATAACCGCGGGTTCTGATCCAATAAACTTCTAATTTTCCCAGTGTGATAAACTCTGATGGCTGTGGTGGCAGCAGTGAAGGTGGAACTGTGGTAGCATAAATCCTCATAATATACTGTTTCATAATATACTGTTTCACAGCTATTGCCCTGCTTTGTTGAAACCTTGCTCCTTCATTCCAGTGCCTCCATTGTTTTGGGAGCAGTCTTTGCAAGAAGCTCTGCAAAACATACTTCAACTACTGTGTACTTTTCTGCAGATACGTAACACTGACCCAGACAACTGGAAATTTGTATGGAGAGACAATGGGTTATGTCATTTATGATTCTGTTGTAATCCTATTGTAAGATCATGTCAATCATAGGTGTAAGTCTTCACTTATTGACTAAACGCACTCAAATGCAGGTGAAGACTTGTTTGTTACAGAAAAAATAGATAGAATAGCAACTTCACATTTTGCTCCTTAACTCCATTCCAAAAAGCTTACAGATTTTTTTAAAAATGAAAGTTTGGAACCCAGGACATATGAAGGTCCAGACAGGCTCCAGGTAGTATGTCTAGAAACTTGGTAGAACAACACTAGTTCTATCTATTGTATGTGCATCTGTACATTAACTGCATTACACATGTCTATTCAGAAATAAATCAAATTAAGCACAAGGAAGCACACTTACCATCAAATAAAGTTGGATACCACTACACCCTTCTAGTAGCTGGGGGAACTAACATGATAGATGGTGATGGATGACAGGAATTGTAGTTTATTGCCATCTGGGGGGCACAGGATCCCCACCCTGCCTTAGAGAGTCAGTATAATTTCCTTAAGAATTGTTTTACGGAGTCAGGCCCAAGCATAGTGCATGTAGTATGTCTAGTAAGTCTGACCTGTCTCTTTAAGATCTAAATCTCAGTTGTGATAGCAGCTCCCTTTCTTCCTTGTGTGGTTTACTCCATGATGCAATTGGGGCCCATCTGTCTAGCAAGCCACTGCCACTGTTTTATATTAGCACTATCTGATGTTCATCAATAGCAAAGGTTTTGTAAGTGACCCATTCAGGTAAGCTAGTAAGTACTGTACTTCTAGCTGCTGGATTCTGCATGATTTCAGCATCAGTGGGAGCATCACAGGAGTCAAACCTGAAAGTTATCAGAGCATGGAGCACCACTGTTGCCATGATGGCCATGAAGATGGAACCATTGTTCCCTTTGATTGGCTTAACCAGCCTCCAGCATTAAATTTCTCTCTGCCCATGACCACTGAAAATCTATGCCTTAACTTCCTCACTCACTAATTTCCTTGCTCAGGCACATAACATATTCAGAGAAAAGTAACCAAGATGATAAAAGGTCTGGAATCCAAGCCCTGTGGGTAATGCTAAAGGACGCTGGGTATGTCTACCTTGGAGAAACTGAAAGGTTATATGATAGCCATCTTTAAGTATCTGAACGGATGTGATGCAAAATGTGGAGCAAGCTTGGGTTTTATTGCTGCTACAGAGACTAGGGCACAAACCAATGGGTTGAAATCAACAACACAAAAACAAGAAAAGAGACTCCACCTAAACATTAGGAAGAACTTCCTGATGGTATGAGCAGTTTGAAAGTGACTGCCCCTGAAGGCAGTGGACTCTCCTTCATCCGGAGTTTTTAAACAGAAGTTAGATGGCTATCTATTATATATATTTTGGCTGTGGATTCCTGCATAGCAGGGGATTGGATTAGATCAGGGGTAGGCAACCTAAGGCCCGGGGGTCGGATGCGGCCCCCTGAGGCCTTTGGACCGGCCCCAGGCCAGTCCTGCTGCTGCTGCTGCTACACGCCATGATGATATTGATTATTGTTGTTGTTCTTGGGGTTTTCTTGGCAAAATCTCCACAGGGGGTTTGCCATGGCTTTTCTGGGGCTGAGAGAGTGTGCATAAATATTTTTTTTATTTTTTTAAAATTTTCATTTTTATTTATTTATTTATTTATTTATTTTTGGTGCTTCGGCCCCCCAATTGTCAGAGGGACTGCAACCTGGCCCCCAGCTCAAAAAGGTTGCCTACCCCTGGATTAGATGGTTCTTAGGGCTTATTTTCTATGCTTCTATAACGAACAACAATGCTGGTTGAATGTAATTTAAAAAGGCCAAAGTTTTCAATTAAATGGTTGTTTATAAAATATTTGTAGTCATATTGGTCCATTAGAATTTTGTTAAACAATTAACAGGATATCAATCTATCAGTTCTAACAAAAAAAAACCCATAATAAGCCATATCCAGGTTAAAACCAACATGCAGGGAGAGTGACAGTCCAAAGAGGTTAACATTCTCTACACATGGCATTTGCCCACATGATTGGGATTTTAAAAAAAAAATCCCAATTAGACATAGGCACCCATATACCAGAGGCTCCCCTCTTCAGCCTGTGTACAGGCGAGCAGAACAATAATGGAAAGGACAGAACTAAAGCAGCACAGTCCCATCCTCACATGTTGATCTTAAGACTTATTGTGAACACTTGACTAGGATTATAGTCCTCATGGTTTGTAAAAATCTTCAGGTTGATTGTTACATTGAAATGGGAGTGAACGAGGGATAATTTGGGCATGGTAGAAAAGCCAGTGTGTGCTATTGATGTAACTGTAGAAATGCAACAAATGTAAAATGAAAAAAAAAATCTTTGATGCTTCATGCAAACATATGTATGGTACAGAACTGTGATGACCGGGGAAATATGTTTCATGTTTGCACCCTGCCTGTCAAAATGATATAAGATCGATCTACTGAGCCCCTGTCTAGAGAAAAATTCAGTTCTGTGGTGACTGACTGGTGCTTACATTTAGATGAGGAAACTTTAAAATGCTTTTTCTACACACCAGCAGATGGCAGCAACCTTTTCTATATACAATAACATATGTAATAACCTGTCTGAAACACAAAGATGTAACCACAGAAAAGACCCAAAGGCAAGCCAGAAATTGTTCTTTTTAAAGAGTACTTGGCTTACTTGGCATTGTGTGATGTGGTTTCTTTGCTTCAGCAGTCTTGAGTTTCTCTTACTAAAGTTACTTCTCGCCTTAAAGAGAACTCTGACACTGGCACACCGTAGTCTCTCCTGCTGTTTGCTCTTAGGGCATACTGTAATTTGCCTTGATCATAGACTGTGTTCTTCTATTCTATGGTTAATCTGCCAAGAATGCTGAGAGTGGGGCAAATTCTGTCTGCTTTGGATTAGGGGAGTAGCCTAGAACAGTCTCCCCCAAGCTGGCATGTATCACAACTTCCATCATCCCCAACCAGGTTTGATTAGCAGTGTGAATTACCCATTACGGCAAATGTGACACTGCCCACACAAGGTTGGAGTTACCCCCAACATTACTAATTACCACTCCATGGGAGTTGCAGCAGTCTCCTATGGAATCTACTGCCATTCCCAGCAGACACAATATTCCGGGAAGGCCTTCCCGGAATAACCCTCCTCAGAGGACGAACACTATCTCTCCTTCCCTCAAACCTCCCGCTGCTGTTTAGTTGTTTGGTTGTATTGCTGTATTTTATTGTTATATTATGTGTTTTAATATATTCTTAGTTTAATCTTGTTTTAAGGGGTGGGTGGGATATGGGAGGTGGGATTGGGATATTGGATTGTTTTAATTGTACTATTTTAACTGTTGTAAGCCGCCCCGATTGCGTTGCAGAGGGGCGGGTTAGAAATAAAACCTATTATTATTATTATTATTAATATCAAAAACATTTTTGATATTCTGTTTGATATTCTCTTGGGCTATCACACTATTTGATATTCTTTTGGGTTTTTACACCGACTCACGACTGTTGATCGGGCGTGCAGTAGTTATTATACACCAGGAGAGCCCCAGGTTGTTTATCCATGCTATCCTCTCTTTGATTTTATAACTGGGAAGTTTCCTTTATATACCAGCATGCCGAAAGCAAACCTAAAGGTTTATCTACATGTCTAGCTTTCCTTCTAATCTAATCATCTAGTTGGGTTTTGTGCAGGCCCCATTACAATTGTGCAGGGGCATCAAAAGAAATGCTAATCACACAGTTGAAAATCTGGTTCCACTCCTTTAATTTCTCCCTCATTCTCCTCCATGTGCTATATAATTTTCTTTTGGAGAAGGGGGGGGGAAAAGACATAACTCAGCGTTCTGCTGACACTCCCAAGTCTTTTTCTTCAGTTCTTTACAATGCATTTCATAGATGGAACTCACAAATCATTTGGAAGCTATTCCTTGGTTGAGCAGAGCTAGAGCTGAACAAAAGGAGGTCACCCCATCCGAGTCCCCTCACCCTCTGAGGAATGGCAGGAATTTCTCCACACTCTGTAGTCTGGGGGAGTAACAGCATCAGTGGATGGCTGATTGTTTTTACATCTAAAGCCTGTGCAAGGCCCCGGCTTAGTGCCTGTCAGCTGCAGGGGTATTAACCCTAGATCTCTCAGAATGAATAGAAATCTTGAATGCTAGGGAGATCATGGAGGAGGCAATGGCCCTGCCCTTTAATTTATGAACAATTTTCCTTTGAGGTGAAAAGAAACTGGGCATTAATCTTGCTTAATTTATAATCACATGGGCTGGTAAATTCTCAAGCATCTCCTTGCTTCCATCCAATATTCTTCCTTGGCTTATTTCCTGTGTGAGGCCACTGATTAATATACCATAGAGGTATATTAATATGAGAGGACCATAGATTTTTTTTAAAAAATATTATTCATTAAATACAGTCAGTTTATGGTTCTACAGCAGCAATGTGGCTAATACGTTTTATGGTTTATATGCGGAAGGGGCAAAAAGGAAAAGGGGAAATCATAGCTAAATTCATGACACCATTGTTTTTCAGATATTTTGTTCTGTAAACTTTTATTTTTACACTTGCAGCAATGCAGGCCTTGAACACTTAAAACCTTTCCATGTTCCCAGATTAAGTCATTAGCATTATGCCCAAAATGCAGAAGGGGGACGTACCATGTAATGTGAAGAAGCTGCATTTCTTCGTTCATTTGGACTCTACCAATAGTGGGCATGCTACAGATTTCTGCTTCAGCCATTTAGACGGCTGGTGCTTTCTGTGGGCTGGTCATAGATACTGTCTCTTGAAGCAGTAGAGTGTATTTCATAACTACACATGAGACCTGAATGTGATCTAATAGCCTAGTATGTCATACATTGTCTTTGCAGTTACAGGCATGTTCTTCTCTTGTGATATAGTGGTTGAAGTTTCAAATTAGGACTAAGAGGTTGTTGTGTCCCATCAAGTTGCATTCAATTTATGGTGTATGATTTATGAATGGGAAACCTCCAAGAGATCCTGTTAATAACCATCCTACTTATGTCTTGCAAATTCAGAACTGTGCTTTCCTTTCTTGAGAGAATCCATCTGTAATGCTGGCTCCCTCTTTTTCCATTGCTTTCAGATTTTATCAGCATTACTGTCTTTTCCAGTGAATTATGTTTTTTTTTTTATAATATGCCCAATGTACAATAGCCTCAGTTTAGTCATTTTGGATTCTAGTGGATTCTCAGACTTGATTACCTCTAGAATGCACTTATTTCTCTTTTTGGTTGCCAGTAGTGTGTGTGTGTGTGTGTGTGTGTATTTTCTCCAGCACCATATTTTGAATTAGTTGATTTTTTTTCCTATCAGTTTTTTTCATCATCCAGCTTTCACAACCATAACACAGAATTTGGAAATACCATGGTATGGATGATTCTGACTTTTGTGGTCAGTGATGTAGTTTTACACCTCAAGATATTATCTAGATCCTTCACAGTTGCCCTTGCAAGTCTTAGGTCCAAAACACACTGCAGAAATAATCCAGTTTGAGACCGATTTATTGTCCTGGCTCAGTGCTAGGAAATCATGGGAATTGTAGTTGATTGTGGCACCAGAGTTCTCTGAAGGTTAAATGTCTCACAAAAATACAGTTCCCAAAATTTAGCATTGAGCCAGGGCAGTTAAAACGGTTTCAAACTGGATTATTTCTGCAGTGTGTTTTGGACCTTAGTCTTCTGAATTGACCACACTCTCCTTTTTAATTGATGACTATGTCAAGGTATGGAAAATCTTTAACAATTTTGATATCTTCATTATCAGCTTTAAATCATGTAAATCTGTGGTCATTGTTTTCGTTTTCTTAATATTCACTAGCAATCCTGCTTTTGCACTTTTTCGTGTAACTTTTATCAGGACTGAGAAGATCTAGGTTAAAAGCTTGACTTGCCATGAAGCTTTAATCTTGGGAGCCAATCACTATATGTCAAATCACATACATTATTTTGACAAAGGGTGGGATAAAGATGTAATAAAAAAGAAAGAAAGAAAATACATCTGTCATTGGCTATATCATGTATTCTCTGTAGGATCTTTGAGGTGTTCTCAAGTGCTTCTGATCAATCTAGGCAGGGAAATCAGAAAGTCTTAATGGATAGTTAGGGGGGTTGCAGACTGCCAGAAATAGTGCAAATTGAGTCCACTTTTAGGGTTAGGGTTAGTGCTAGGGAATCATGGGAACTGTATTTTATTGTGGCACCAGAGCTCTCTGACAGAGAAGGCTCAATGTCTCAGGAAAAAAACAATTCCCATGATTCCCTAGCACTAACCCTAACCCTAAAAGTGGACTCAATTTGCACTATTTCTGACAGTCTGCAACCCCCCAAGTCACTACTTCCCCAGGACTTCCAAGATGGCACAGTGATACAGCATTATATGCTAGCCAGATGCTAATAATATTCAGCTTCTATCATTGTCTCATTTTCATCTAATCTAGTTTATGTGTTCCTAGCTTCCTAGCATCTGACCTCAGTAAGAGAGTGGATTTTTAGAGATGCTGTTGAGAGAAGCCTAAGAATTATAATTGCTAGCAACTTGTAACACAGGTTCAGGCAGGGATATCCATAACAGTGTTTCACTTTTTTTGGTTGTAGAGTTCCTGGATTCAACATTTCTGTAAACTCTTTTTGTAATACTAGATTTGAGGTCAATTCACGGCCAGCCAGTGTAGACAGAGCTAGCCATGGTAGTTATTAATCCTCAAAGCCAAATTATACAGTATGTTTAAAAGATGAGTGCCTTCAAGTGTGAAAAGATGTCTATTTTTCAAAGCACATAATTCTCCCCTCTTTCCATTTAGTGTGCATTGTTTTGTGACTTAATTCTGCTTGCAGAGGCATGTATGTTTCAGAAAATTCTGTTGTGAAAGGAGAAGACGTGTTAATTATAAGAAATTCCCTTTAACGTCTAATTTGACCCAAAGTGGCTGCCCAAAGTGGGATAGAACTGTGTAATTTTCAATCATTTGATGATGCATGAGCAGATAAGAACATTGTTGAACAGTTTAAAATATTTTATCTCAATGTGGTTTAATGGAGGTGATGGAGGGCCTTTGCAGACTGCCAGAAATAGTGCAAATTGAGTCCACTTTAACTGCCCTGACTCAGTGCTAGGGAATCATGGGAACTGTAGTTTATTGTGGCACCAGAGCTCTCTGACAGAGAAGGCTCAATGTCTCAGAAAAAAATTCAATTTCCATGATTCCCTAGCACTGAGCCAGGGCACTTAAAGTGGACTCAATTTGCACTATTTCTAGCAGTCTGCAAAGGCCCGAAGAAAGTTCAGAATCTAACATTTCTAGTGAACGTAGTTAAAAATATTTGCTAGATTTGAATAACTGTACATTTGCACATAGTCCTGTTTCAAGGACTAAAGCAAGAGTGGCCAACTATATATAAATAGTTTAAAAATACTATTTCCCCACTTATAATTTAAATTTTGTGTTTAAATTTCATTATCAATAAATAAAAGTCCCACCACTCACTATTAATAAAATCCCCATTCATACTTTATTGTTACTGCAATTTACATTTATATATAAATGAACCCTGAATGTACCTAAAGTGATTTTAATTAATATGATATTGAATACAAAATTGCCTACTGAATATGATGTTGATGGTCCCTTTGACTCTGATATGTCTAGTTCCTTTGTCCATTAACTGAAATTCATTAATCAGTTTAAGCAGCAAACAGCAATGTCATATTTTTTTAAAAAATCTGGGGAGATGTGCTGCAGTAAGGAGCCCACAGGACACACTTTGCCTAACTGAGAAGCTGAGAGTTTCACTCTTTCCTTCTCAGTGGCATTGGTATAGCCTAGTTTTTCTTAAGCTATCCAATGTCAGTGCCCTGCAGTTCCCCCCCCCCCTCAGTTTTCAGGTTCAGTACCATATTTGTGCCCATTGGTTAAAACTGTTTCTTTCCTGGAAACTCACCACAAGCCAGCAGCTGATGGACAGTAGACTGACATCAGTCCACAGACCACCACTTTGAGTAGTACTAGAATAGCTCACTATTCCAGAAAATATCAGTGAATTAATATCCAGTGACTTTGACTGTTTGGAATGGAAGGTCATACTAGGTATCTGTGGAAAGATGATTTCCTTGGGTTTCCAATAAAGCCTCGGAGCTGCCCTATAATCTCAGTTTTACAAGGTGCTAATCTCCACCCAAACCAAAAGAGGCCTACCCTAGGAATAGGCATTAACAATGACTTCCATACGCTTAATATTTAAGTAAACATATGGCTTTACTTAAAAGGACTAGTGATATTTTCTTACTTTTCTAAAGGTAAACATATTAGTTTGTAAAACTCCAGTTTTCAAAGTGCAGTGGAACTGAAATAAATGAATTCATTCCACAGGTGGAGATCTCCAGTAGCAACACATAATCTAATTATTATTCTGCTAAACTTTCCAAAAATATAGTGTGAAATACCTTAGGGATGGAAATGGAACAGTTCCCAATATTTCCAGACTAAGAACTTGATACCAACAGGATGTGAGGAGACTGGGAAAGCAGGAAGCTTTACCTTCAAAATATGTATGGCACATACATACTTAGAAAGGAATATGTACAATTTTCAGTGCTTACTATAGACAGATAGCTTGCCTAACACCCTGTCATGTTACTTTCTCAGTATGCATTTGCTTAACTGTTTTATTGTAAGTCTGCTCAATAGAGATACATAGTGTTGATGGCACGTTTTGGTTTATGTGGCTTTCTTATTGTGCAGAATATCATGGAAACATAGATGGAATCTAAATGCAAGTGACTGTCTTTTACCAAATATCAGCTCCCAACAATAGGGATCTTCAGGTGTTAGATTGGCCAGGGACTTTTAAAATTTGGATTTCTTTTAGTCATAGAATGGCAGCAAGTATAAAATTTGGATTTCTTTTAGTCACAGAACGGCAGCAAATATAAAATGAATCTCTTAATGTCTTCTTGAAATGGTTGAGAAAATTGTTTGTGAACAGGTTTCTTGCATTCTGTTCCTAGCAAAGTCCAAGAACCTCTATTTTCTAATTTACCTTAAAGATTTATAACTTGTGGGAGAAACTGTTTCAATCCACCTTCTTTTGTTAAAGAACAATAGTATGAGGGTTATATTAACTGTCTTCAGATAATAGACCTCTGGTTGATTAACAGGATTGGACTGAGGAGAACATCAACACATACATTTCCATAACTGCAAAGAAACTACAGCCATTATTTTACAGAAAAGTATGATTCTAAGAGGTTTTGCTACAGTCCATGAACTACTTTTATCTAAGCACATAAATTATCCTTGTCATCCTGGCTGAACAATATACCACCATAAATTTTGTATGTACTATGGTAGAGCCAGCATGGCACACTAGTAATGTTGGACTACTACTCTAGAGTCCAGCGTTTGATTCCCAGCTTGGCCATTAAACCCACTGGGTGACCTTGGGCAAGTCACATGCTCTCAGCCTCAGGGGAAGGCAAAGGCAAACCTCCTCTGAACAAATTTTGCCAAGAAAACCCCATGATAGGTTTGCCTTGTTGTTGTTGGGCTTTCAAATCATGTTTGACTTATGGTGACCCCGGCCTAAGGCAACCCTATCATGCAGCACCACACTGCTCTGACTATGGATTGTTGGTGATCAGTGACTAGTTAATGTAGTCCAGTGGCTAGATTAGAATAGGACTGGCAGTAGCTCTTTAAGATTTCTGGTGGAGACCTTTATTTCGTTATATTTATTTTCCAGCTTTCTTCCTAGTAGCATTACATAAAGTTCTTAGGTGATTTCACATCCAGGTACTTATCCAGAGTCAAAGTTGCTTAAATTTAGCAACTTGAAAGCTTGAAAGAATGTTCCTTTTGTATTGCAAACTGCCAATTTGCAGGATCATAGCACTAATTTCTGGGGTTTCCCCCCCCCCCCCGATCATTGATAGAACCATATCAACAAAAAACTGACATGTGGAATTTTCAAGTGCTGAACTCTGGGCAGTCAAGAGATTCCTGTTCCTGCAGAAGAAAACTCCAAAGGAAATCCATGAGTGTTTATGCAAACATTGAGTGACAAACAATTGTTGATAGACTAGAGATATCCTGGAAATCTATTGGGTCTATAATCATGAGCAGCTGGCTGTGCAGAAGTTGCCAGCCAAGTGGGTGCCAAAATATTTGAATGTTAACCAGAAACAAAATTGAATAGATACCTCCATGTTGATTTTGCAGCGTTTTAAGTGCTATAGTGATAATATTTGGGAACATGATTACATCACTATGATCTGGAGACAAAACAACAGCCTGATAAGTGGCACCACTCAGGTTCTCCATGGCTGAATAAATTCAAGACTCAAAGGTCATGGTGACAGTTTTTTGAGATGAGGAAGGTATTTTGATTACTGACTATCTTCAGAAGGGCCAAACAGTTAATGCAGAATACTGTGCCAATTAAAGGGTGCATTGAAGGAAAATCAGTGGGAGAAGATGTAGAAAGGTATTCTCTTTTTGCAAGATAATGCACTTGCTCACAGGGTGGCAAGATGATGGCTGTTTTGAAGAATTTGGGGTTTGAATACAGAGATCATCCACCTTACCAACTAGATCTTGTTCCATCAGACTATCACCTGTTTCCAGACCTTAAAAAGAATTTGAAAGGAAGGACATTTTTGAATGATTCAAAGGTGGTGGCAGAAACAGAGCAGTGTTTCAGTGATCAAACATCAGAATTTGTGAGAGAAGGACTATTAAAAGACTATTAAAAGAAAAATGCATAGAAAGATTGAAAAAGAATAGGAATTACTAGAAGTGTACTTAACAGAAAGTTGAAGTTCAAATGGTTAGCTAATAGGAAAGGTAATAAAGGGCCTAAGCAGACTGCCAGAAATAGTGCACATTAAATTGAGGCACTGCCCTGGCTCAGTGCTAGGGAATCATGGGAACTGTAATTTATTGTGGCACCAGAGCTCTCTCACAGAGAAGGCTCAATGTCCCAGAAAAAAATATAGTTCCCATGATTCCCTAGCGCTGAGCCAGGGCAGTGCCTCAATTTAATGTGCACTATTTCTGGCAGTCTGCTTAGGCCTAAAGATAGGGAAGGAAAGAAAAACATAAATCTAAACATTAAAAGTGAAAAATATTACAAGGAACATTGTTACATTCTAGATGGTAGAGTTTCAGAAATAATTTAGAAAAGAAAAAAAATTGAGTTTACAAATATTAAATAACAACCAACTTCAGCAAGGGAGGAGGGTTTTTTAAATTATGCATGTGATGATGTTGTGATTGTATGATGTTTGGTGTTTGATGTTTGTAAAGAGATGAAAGAAAGGATGTACAGATGTACGAACTATAAGAAATTTTTGTTATTATGGATAAATTTTGTGTTGGAATAAGAAATAAAGAATATTTATATTAAAAAAAGATTTTGGGGGGAAGGGTTAAAGAAACCTGAGAAACAGTGTGCCAAGTGTGCTGATCTTCAGAATGAATATGTGGAACAGCATGTACAACGGGGACATGGTGGCTTAGAAATTAAGACGTCAGCTCTGATGGCCACAAGGTTGCCAGATTGGCAGTTCAAGACCCAACCACTGCATGACGGAGTGAGCTCCCGTCACTAGTCCCAGATTCTACTAACCTAGCACTTTGAAAGTGTGTAAAAGTTTGAGTAAATAAATAGGTATCACTTTGGTAGGAAGGTAACAGCATTCTGTGAAGATGTGCTGGCCAGATGACCACGGAGTCTTCTTTGACAACGCTGGCTTCCTTAGCTTAGTAACAGAGATGAGCATCGTCCCTACAGTCTGACACAATTAGACAATCACATCAAAGGGGAAACCTTTATCTTTTACCTTGGCTGTAGGTTATTTCCTTCTCAGTCAGGCCAAGAACATTTCAGCACCCCCTCATATATCATCAGATCATGAACTAGTATAGATCCTTTTATGTGGCTATGCCAGGTGTTGAACCTTAGTTATTGTCTCTCCCTGGCAGATGTACTCATGCCCACTTTCCATGGATTTTTTTATTTCACCAGCCAAAGGTAGTAGTGGGGGAGAGTGTGTTGGCAAACTAGGGCTTGAATTGATGTTGACTCAACCAGTCCACAACATTGCAGTACCCATATTGGAACATTTGGCTGGCTGCACATTACTTATTAAGCGCTTTGTGTTCAACTAGACTTCAGGAGACAAACATTCTTTTGGATAGTTTTTGACAAGTGCCCACCTTATTTAATTCAGGCATGTACTGTTCAGTTCCAGAAGTCTTTTAGATCTGTAGCATTGGATAGGATTTTTTCTTTTAGCCCAATGTGAATGTGGGAGGTCAGGTTCATGTTAAAATAAACTGGAGACAAAGCTTTTAATAAATCTCTCTCTGACAACTTCTCTTTCAGTTCTTGTCTGAGCTGAGGTCCCCTCTGTTCCAAAGCAAGACTTCTCAGTCTATAAATCCACCAGGTTCACATCCCCAAATGCCCAGCTGCATATATAAATGTGTATGTATTTGCACCACATCCATTCCCTCCTGCTGTGGGTGACGACATTAGGAATCCCAACTGGCCAAATTTGTGAGTATGCATTTTTTAATGTGTTTCCTGCAGGTTGCTCCAAAGGAAATTCAATTCTGTTATAATCCCCAATGACTTTAAGGTGCAATAAAGGAAGACATCCCAGGAGAGCAGTGAGTAGGAAAGTTTATATACTGTTTTAATGAGCTCAGTTGGTCCTACCAATGAAGTTAATTTCATTCCTCCTGCCCACTCTCGTCTGCTTTACACAGTTGACTCAGCTATTTCATTTTAAATACATTTGGCTTTCAGTATTTATAATTTACATTATATACTTGTTTACTATTTTATAACCAGTCTTCCCACCTATGCCCCTACTTGTCTGTTTACTGAGGTGCTAAATACCCTAAGGCATTAGTAGAGCAAAATTATCTCCCACATTAGAAGAGATACTGTCTGCTACTTAATCCATATTTAAGAACTGTTATATTTTATTTATTGTTTTGTGCCTCCAAGTCATTTTTGACTTATGGAGACCCTAAAGCAAACCTATCATAGAGTTTTCTTGGCAGGTTTCTTCAGATGGGGGGTTGGCATTGCCATCCTCTGAGTCTGAGAGTGTGTGAATTGTCCAAGGTCACCCACTGGGTTTTTATGCTCAAGTGAGGAGTCGAACCCTGATCCCCGAGTCATTGTAATTCAATGTTCAAACCACTACATCACGCTCACTCTCGATTTTTACTTACATTTTATTACTACATTGTATTTATTACTTAATTCTTCCTCCAGGGAGCTTGTCTTTTATCCTTATGATTAATTTAAGAGAAGGTTGGCTAAGAGTTATCCAAAGAGTTTCACAGCTGAGCCTTGATCTCAGACTAATCCCGTAGTCTCTTTGCTGCCCCATAGTGACTATCTCATTGGTAAGATTTATGTTGTGGTGATTAGCATAAAAGTGAGGTCCTATGGCAGCATTTTCTGTTATTTGAATCCTTTAGTGATTGTTGAGAGCCAATTTGCAATGCATAACAGCTATTTATGCAGGCACCTGGGAAGAAGGAGAGGCTTACCATTGGATGCAATGGATTGTTCTGAGACACTTGACGCTTCCAGATGAACAGCATCTGTCACTACCTATAAAATGGGACTGTGCAGCTGTTCCGTCTTTTTTCCTTTAACATGTTTTTATGAAAAAGAAAATGGAATAAGCAATGGGGAAACATCAGGGATGAGAAATGTGGAAGGCGACTGAATGTCTGAATCCCAGTCAAATTCTACAAATGAAGCAAAGTATTAGAATAATAAAAGCCTTATCTGAAGGTCATATGAAAAAAAAGAAGCACAAATCAGCATAGTAGCTGATAATTGTCATCTGCCAATCTGTCAAGTGACAAAATGGAAAAATGGGTGCAGAAATCCAGTAAGAGTTGTCCTATGTTGGCTCTGTGTTTGCTTAAAATGTGACATTCTGCACTTGGTTGTAAGGTAAGTTAAATTTAAATGAATTTATAGCTTAATAAGCCAAGTAACTGCTGACAATGTTGTTTTAGTATAATCATTTAACCAATAATATTGTTTTCAGGAACGTTGATTTTTAAAAGACTTCTTCAATTAGTCTATCAACACAGTTTGCAATTTTGTTTGTAATGAGTGAGTATTAAGTGTATGCTGTAGCACAGTTTTCCCCAAGATATCTGATGGGGGAGACTGGTAATTTTTGTTCATTGTGTTAGGAACCAGTAGTATATTTATACCAATTGCCTTGTTTATGTATTTATTATTAGCATTCTAGACAACCTTTCTTACTAAAGGATTCCTGCCCACTTTACAATAGTCATAAGACAAAAGACAATCAAGACAAAAGATCATGATCCTTTATACAGCATAAAATTGCAAGGAAACAAAGTCATAACACTATAGAAACAGCAATACAACTTTTTAAAAAAGGCCTGGGCATCTGATACTCAATGGATTAGTATGCTGACGCTCTTCAAAACTCTCTAGGGAGGTTGCTATAAAGTCAGAATGCCACCACTGAAAAGACCCTTTCCTTTGTAATGCTCTTCACCAACTAATGGTGTCTGGAGAAGGGCTTCATCTGAATTTAAAATGAAGGTAAGATGGTCTAGGAGGAGTTTTGGATCTTGCCTTTCTTTCTAGTGAAAGAGACTTTCAGTACTATAAACAACAACATAAAGCAATTGCAATGATTAAAAAATGAAATTAAATTGCAATTAAACAGATTTTAAATATAACTAAAGCCTCACTTATCAACCAGTTAACTCTTGAGAAACATGATAGGCATGTGATGCCTTCTTTCCAAATGACTTCTAGACTAATGTATACTGATTATCAGAATGTAGGGCAAATTGTTTAATAATAAGGAATGATGGATTTTATTGGTACATATTATAACAGATCTTACCCACCCACCCCCAATATAGCAATTGCAACAAAATTCTTCTGAAGGCATAATTTGGAAATGGTACCTTACGAGAAAAACAAATGCTGTGAAGTTGCATTTTATTCAGAAACTGGGGTCTTTGACTTCCCATCTAGTCCAAAGCAAATAACAGATGAAGCCTAAATACCTTAAAGGTACCACATCCTTCTGATCTTGGAAGCTAAACAGAGTCATATCTGGTTAGTACTTGTAAGGGAGACCACCAATAAATATCAGGTGCTGTAAAAGTGCTGTAAAAAATATTTCAGAGGAAGGAACTGGCAAAACCATATTTGAGTATTCCCTGCCTAAGAAAACCCAATGAAATTCATTGGGTCACCATAGGTCAACTTGAAGGCCCTCTCCCTCTCCTTCCCTCTCTCACACAGACTAAATCTGATGTGTCTCTTGGCTTTCCCCTTGCATCCCTGATCACAAGGAATAAACAGTGCAGCATGTGTAATAATGTTCATTTCAGATGACTGTAAGTATACAAAGCAAACCTGTTGAGAGTAAACCATTTATTTCTGCCCTAGGCAGCCCTCATATATAAACAGCAAATCAGAGCTATTTGGAAAATCCCAACATAGCCTTCCTGACATCCTGAAGGAAAGATTACTTTCCTGCAAGTTAAAAGAGTAGTGATGATGATGGTAATAATAATGAACGTGCCATTGTTTTCTTAATTATGGCTTTTCAAGGCAAACCCAAGACATTTTGCTGCCTTCAACTCTCCCAGGTCAAGGGATCTTACACCCAAAGCAGCTAAAGCACAAAAGCCCACAAGATTATTTTACTATTCTTGCCAGGAAAAAAGGAGAATTAAAAAAAACAGCCAACAAATCCTGGCCCCCCCTTGCATTTCCTGATACCAGATTTGCTGTCAGGGATACCTTATGACTTTGCTTCCTTGCAATTTTGTGTTGTATAAAGAATTGTGATATTTTGTCTTGATTGTCTTTTGTTTTTAACTATTGTAAACTGTGCATGCAACTAAAGCACAAAATCCCAGAAGGAGCTTTTACTATTTTTGGCAAGAAAAAAAAGGAGATTTAATTTAATTTAATGTTACTTTTGTTATAACCAACCATTCCACACACACCCCTTTCATTATACAAATTTGCTATCTGAGGTGGCTTCTTCACCCTATCTAATCCTAACAGAAGTGTGGCAGGCCTAATACAACCCAAGCTGCTTTCGCATTGCTGCATCTAAGAATCTTACTTGTTGAAAATTTGTGTGACACACAAATGCTAAAGGCATGGGAATCCAGACAGAATATCAGTGAACAACATTCCTTTTAGTTGCTAGCAGCCCTCCAACAGAGTTTGAAAATGTTGCTTTTTAAGAGCATCTAGAATCTACGGAGCTTAATGCGTTCACAATTAAAACGTCTTACCTAAGGTGGCTTAAAATTTAAAATGGGCAGCATCCTGATCTTATCACAAGGATTTAGCCACTGAATTTGCTATCCTGATCCATCCTGGATCCATCCCCTGCTCGCAAGAGCACTCAGCGTGGCTCTTTTCGAAGCTGGGAGTTTTCTTAAGGAAATGGCCTTAAGGAAATGTCTGCTGGAGTAACCCTGTGAGCGGTGATGGACCCAGGCTGCACCCAGGTGGCAAATTCAGCAGCTAAATCCTTGTGATAAGATCAGTATGCCACCCATTTTAAATTTTAAGCTGGCTCAGGTAAGACATTTTAATTAATGTGATAAACTCCTACCACAAACCATGGCCCTCTTAAATTCTTTTATCACACCCCCAACAATAGCCATGAAGAAGGAAAAAGTTTAGGTGGAGACAGATGGTTTCTTACACCAACATGGCAACATTATCCATGCTTACTGAGGATTCTGGGAGCTGTTGACCAAAAAAGTTACTTTTTCGTGTTCTGGATTTATTAACCATTGTTGAGCTGAAGGTGGCTTTCTTTGCCACTATGAAATTACATGGAAGCTCTATGGGGAATAGTTTTCTGTTTGACCTAGAAATCAAGTGAACAAATGCAGTACACTATTAGAGCAGTACCTTCAGTTTTAGACTCTTTTAGTCCATACATGAACTTGTGGCCTACTTAATGTTTTTACCACATATTTGTACTGTGATACTGCTGCAGTTCTCATGACATGCTAAAACCAGGTACTTGGCTCCAACCTATTTGCTGAAGACCAGTGGATAGAATCATAGGTTTCCTGAACTTTGAATAGTTGTATAAACATAAGATGGCCATTTGCCCTGCTTTATAGAGGATGGTCCTTTATTAGAAGTTCTCCTCTATCTGAATGGCTAGGCAATTTAAATCTAGAAAGATAATAAGCCAGGAGGAATTAGGAGAGCAGCAGGTGTTGAAGTTGCTTATCAGCAGTCATTCTCAGAAACTCAGCAGAGGAATAGGTCACCTGGTCAGAATATTCCACACTGTGGTGAGATATAACATACTGTAATCAATTTCAATTCTTTTATTTCTCCATTTGAGAGCCTGCATGATGGGGTTGTGTGAGTGTTTGGCTAGGGCTCTGGGAGACCATGGTTCAAATCCCTGCTTGTCCATGGAAAACTGCTGGGTGATCTTGGGCGAGTCACACTTTCAGCCTCAGAGGAAGGTAAAAACAAACCCCTTCTAAACAGATCCTGCCAAGAAAACCCCATAGGTTTGCCTCAGGGTCACCATGTTAGAAATGATTTGAAATCACACAGCAACATTTCTCCATTTACAACTGCATACATAGATTAGCATATTCAAATTTATATAAATCTGCTAGTGCATTACTCCTATTTATATGTTACAGCAGGGGTAGGCAACCTTTTTGAGCCGGGGGCCGGGTTGCTGTCCCTCAGACAATTGGGGGGCCGAAGCACAAAAATAAATAAATAAATAAATAAATATTTTTTTAAAAAAATTAAAAAAATAAAAAATATGCATGCACACTTTCTTGGCCCCAGAAAAGCCATGGCAAAACCCCTGTGGAGATTTTGTCAAGAAAACCCCAAGAACAAGTAATAACAACAATAATCAATATCATCATGGCAGGTGGGGGGGCGGCGGCGGCGGCAGGACCAGCCTGGGGCCGGTCCAAAGGCCTCAGGGGGCCGCATCCGGCCCCCGGGCCTTAGGTTGCCTACCCCTGTGTTACAGTGTAAGTGGACACCCAGGTGGAATTTTTCACTCCCGTAGCACTATGACACAATAAGTTCCACCTGTTGAAATGCCTTCTTCTGTATGACACTGAAAGGAACAGAATGGGAGATCTGTTTTCCTTTGTATTGCTAGTGATGCAGGAAACCCAAATGCACAAATATCTCCCAGAGTTTGGGTAAACAACACAGTGTCTGGGACATTATGATGAGTCTTGTTTATAAAGTAAGCCTCAATTATACTAGTTCCCCTTGCTATTATGCAATTACTTTACAGCATTAAATTGTGGGAAATCAGCTTTTCTTGCTACATATGCTTCTTTAAACCCCCACCACCTTGAGTTCTGAAAATGGTGAGGGTTCTAGTTTCATGTGAGAAAAGAACAGTTAATGTGCTCCTTGGCTGGAAATAATACAATGTGCTTGTTATGAGAGCATGATAACACTGTTGTTGTTTTTAATGTGGCATATAAATCAGTGCTGATATTAGCAGGAAGACTTGGAGGAAAATGTGTGCTGATATCTGCAAATTTGTATAGCTGCTTCTATATTTTTATATTGAACCTTGGTGGAAGACAAGAGAATGCAGAGTTTCAGAATATGATTTTGGCTTCCATTATCTTTAGTCAAACTTATCTGGAGAGTAAGCTCCCAGGCCAAAGCAAGTCATTTTGCTGCCTGAGGTGAAGGACAGAACCACATCCCTATCCTCTTTCAGTGGCTCAGCAGTTGATTCCTATTTGAGTGCTACATAGAGGAAAGTATCTTCAATAGCAGTTGTGGTTTGCAGCCTAGCATAATAGATGCAAATATATTGCATATGTGGCCTATACAATTCTGTCCCACAAGTCCTCTCCAGCACTCATTCACTGCTCCACATGGCACCTGTTCAAACAAATCCTTAAATGCACTAGCATAAAGCAAGTTCAACTCTACCATTAGGCAAAGTGAGGTGGTGTTTCAGGTAGCAGATGCTTGGGGCAGGGGGGAGAGACAAATAGCAGCAAATTGTTGGAGGCTGCAACTTTGGGTACCATGTAGTCTGTTATCTCATAAGGAGGTTTGCTGCACATAGGTGTAGAAGATGTTGTCCCTTTGCCAATGCTGAATTAATTTTTAAAATGTCCATCTGGTTGGCTTCTCCATGTTGAACAATATGGGGAACACTATCTTCTCCTACATCTCATGCATCACAATGAGTTGGCCAACCCTAGAAGAAAGAACAGTAATTGCTTTAAAGCTACCCATCAACAGCAGCTGGACATCAGACTACATAGGAAATGCTATAGTTTTTAAAATTTAAATTAGTGATAATTTCCACATTTGTATCCATATATACAAATTAGCACACATGTACACAGTTTTTGCAGTTTTATCTTTGTCTGTATTTATTTTATCGGAGGGGAAAGAGCAGTGATCATGAATGACTAGCCTATGTAGCTCTCAACTGGAAGAGAAGGGAAAAGGATCTCCAGGAGCAAGTTATTTTCTGGTATGGAAGTAGTGGTGAAGTAGCTGTGATTGTAATGAGATCTCCTTAATTCTCTCTACAATGTAGATGTCAAACACACGGATTCAATATATATTCAGCACACTGAATCAGCAAACACACTGATTTAGCCCTCTTGGATCCCATTTTAGGAAAAAGGCAGGATATAAGTGCAATAAATAAACAAATGATACCCCCTCAAATCTTGGCATTTAGATCAGTTTTGGAGGATGTCTGGCTCAACAGTGATACTTCCTTTTCCACCAGAACCTCATGGTCCAACAACTAGAGCCAGATGCAAAACACTAATACAGGGGATCTTCTGTAAACTTATTTTCCAGACAAGAACTAACCTCATAGTTCTTTCACATACAGACTTTTTAGACACACATCCACTGCTGGTTTCCCCCCAAGCATTCTTCATTTCAGCAACCTAATTGGAGAGTGCGATGGGCTATCCACCAAACATTCTGAAGTCATTTCTGTTAAACCATTGGAGATCAGATTGTCTTACTGTCTACTGCAAAGCTACCTTCTGTCCAGATCTGATATATAGGTTAGAAAGAATCATAGAATCATAGAGTTGGAAGAGACCACAAGGGCCATCCAGTCCAACTAGTGGGATCCTTTGTAAAGCCTGACTGAGGTTGCTTCCAATTGAGACTCTTACAGGACAATCACCGGCTTCATTCATGGAAATTTCCATGGGTTTCATAATGCATCCTTTCCCATATGGAACCTTTCTGTGTTTTTAATGACTTTATTAGTACAAAAAATCTCTTACAGAAGGCAAGATGGAATAGCTGCACTTTGTCTTTTGTTTGGTAGTACTTAGCACTAGAAGCCTTCTGTCTGGAAGCATGCAGATTCTCAAATAAATTCACCTTTCTTTCTCTCATAATATCTCATGAATAAATACTTAGGGACAGGTCAATGCCCCCAGGTAGCATTTTCCCTGTTAAAGTGCTGTCTCAGTGGCTAGGTAAGTGTAGTTGAAAGGGTTTTATTGTGACTGTTTTTCTAAGGGCAGTATATACATCATCTCAGAGAAACCATGTTTGGAAATAAAACCCCAACCTCTAATAACTTCATTTTGAATGTTGAATCTAGTGGTGGCATTTGTGAAAGTGACAAAATATTTACGCAGTTGGCTTTAGTCCTGGCCAGGGCTTCTGGAAATAAACAGATGTCTTGTTAAACTGTATAGAGGTGGGGAAGGAAAATGGGAAGGGAAAATGTCTTGACATATTACACAACATGTGCAAATAAAACCACAGATTTTCTACAGGGTGAGAAAACTCAGGAATTAATAGATCTCCTTGGGATTTAGTCAGTCCTGAATGGAATCAGGCTGACCATGTCTTTCAGAATGTTTGTGGGCCGCTTCCCATGTTTCTTTTTCCTATATCATCTTAAATTGCATGTAGGGAATGGATGGAAAAAGGATAAAGATGTGTACGGTAGCTTTAAATATACACAAATGAAAACATCTTTCTAATGTTATGAACAGGCAGTAATTTGTATTTCCAGAGGCTTCATACAGGAGTGATTTTTGAAAAATGTGTTTGGGGCACTGAAGGGCCAGCAAAGATTTATTACCTTGGATTTAGGAATGAAAGGACAAATGACATACTAAAATATTTTAGAGGGGCCACTGGTTCCTACTTACAATTCTTTGGAGTACTGTTGTTAATGTGTGCCTTCAAGTTGTTTCTGACTTTTGGCAAATAGAAAATTAAAACTATTACTTTATAATCTTATATTAATAACATATTTATCCAAAACAATTGTTTGACAGTTCCATCTGTGAACAAGGAGGAAACATATGAAGATATGACTAACTGTTTGGGATGCAACTCTGTTGCTGCAAGTGTTGTCAACTGCATTCTACATGCTTTTGCTACTCTGGCTGCAAAGTTCACAGGGACCTATCCTAGACAGTCATGTTTCTCATCACCAGATTTTGTAATGATTTAAGCCATTATATTTTGTCAGTTCTAATTTAGTCCACAGTGTCATCACATTGTGGGGACAGTGCCAATATATTTTCAATGTCTTGGTGAGGGTGTCTCTGTCACTTTCTACAATGCACTGCTTAGTCGTGTGAAAAACTTGTGGTGCCAGACAGATTGGGGAAAAGCTTCTCCTTAGTAACAATCTTCTGGCTTCATATACAGTGGGGAATATATATATGTAAACAATACATATGTTTGAATCAGAGATTGCAAATTATGGGATGAGAGCATATTTAAATGCAAAAATCTTAACTGCATCTGTTTAACTTTTCAGCTTGTATGCAGAAAATATACAAAGAGCAGGGTTGGACACAGAAAATGGAGGAGTGACGATAGGAAGAAGGAATATCAACAATCTTAAGATATGCAGACGATAACATACTACTAGCAGAAAACATCACAGAGTAACTAGGAGGATCAAAGAAGAAAATGCAAAGGCAGGCTTATTGCTGAACATAACGAAAACAAAAATAATGACCATGGAGTATCTACACAAATTTAACCTAAACAATGAGGAAATTGAAATAGTAGAAGAGTTCATATACCTTGGATCAAACATTGATCAGAATAGGGACTGCAATCAAGAGATGAGAAGACTAGGAATGGGGAGGGCAGCAATGAAAGAACTAGAAAAGATCCCAAAGTGTAAAGATATACAAATGACCATGAAAGTTAAAATTGTACAAGTCATTGTATTCCTCATTATCATGTACAAATGTGAGAACTGGACAGTGAGAAAAGCAGACAAGAGGAAAATCCATTCTTTTGAAATGTGGTGCTGGAGAAAAGTGCTGAAGATACCATGGACAGCTAAAAAAACAAACAAATGGGTCCTAGAACAGCATTCACTGGATCATCATGAGTCAGGATTGACTCAAAGGCCATTAACAACAAAACAAAGAAACCATGATGGCAGTGTAGTGGAATCCACTGGAAGGACTAGTGCAGAAAAAAGCAGTACAAGTGAAATGCTTTTCAGCAAAACTAATTTATCATGTTATAAACTAGAAAAGGCCAACCCCCCCCCCCACAAATATGCACAAATATTGTCACATTTCCACAAAGCTCTGATTAAGGACATAAAGACAACAGCCTCCCAATTCCAATGGGAAGATGTATTTCGGGGGAATATGGATTTGACCACATGATTGCTCTTACAGATTTACCTTTCTAAGTATCAGTGATAGGTTTAAGTGGAATAGGGGTTTGTCAAGAGCAGGGGCAGGCAACCTTTTTGAGCCGGGGGCCGGTCCCCTGAAGTCCTCCCCTCCGCCGGGCCACGGGGGGGATGGTGGCGCGTGCGCTCATGCACACGCGCACCCCCTGCTGCCACACTCAACACCCCCCGCACACTGCCGCTGCCACCGCCACCACAGCGGTGTGCGTGGCCTCAGCCGCCTCTGCGCATGTCGCAGCCGCCATTTTGATTTCCAAAATGACGGCCACAATGCATTTGCGCATGCGCAGGAGTACTGCGCATGCGCAAACGTGTCACGGCCGCCATTTTGGAGAACAAAATGGCGGCTGCCACTCGTGGCTGCCATTTTGTTTTCCAAAATGGCAGCCGCGGCTCATTTGTGCATGCGCAGTACTCCTGCGCATGCGCAAATGAGTTGCAACCGCCATTTTGGAAATCAAAATGGCAGCGGCGGAGCACGCAGCCGCACAGCGGCCAAAACGCGTGGCGGCGGTGGCGCGTGGCAGCAACGGCGGTGGCAGGGGTCCACCTGGGCCGGTAAGTGCCGGGACCATAGGTTGCCAGCCCCTGGTCAAGAGCAACCAGGCTTTGGAGTTTGCCTATTCATGCTGCTGCCACTGGAGGCAAGTGGATCATTTCCCCGGTTCGGGCTGTTCTGTGTCAGTTCATAATCATCTCCCCAGGGCAAGGCCCTGTGCCTGGACAATTGGTCCCCAATATGCTTTACCTTGCCCTTGTCCTATGATTCCTCCATGTGTTTGAAAAGGTTAGTCAGTAGTGCAGTCTGCTGTTCAGTGTATGTGGTAAACTTGCCTCGATCTCTGTTCATCCCCCATCCTCACATAGTGACAGTATTGTTCAAAGGCTTTGCCTTCTCTCTCAAACAAAAAAGTAATCAGTTGTTTCATCTGAGTAGCTGAATATTCAATTAAATGGTCGACATTGTCCCTATGTTCTTTCTTTTTTCTATGTCCGGACAGGTGGACTGTCAGTGGAAGCATGGCTATGTGGTTGGAGATACCATTATCTGTCAGACTATTCCAAGTAAGATGCAGGGCTATGCATAGCAATTAACCAAAAGTGAGGAAGTTAATTGTTAGTGTATTGTAATGTGGTGGAATGGGACAGGCTCTGTGGAAAGGAGTATAGAGATTTGAAAGTGGTATTCATGCACAGGTGCATCCCAACATATCCATGAGAGTGTAACTTGGCCAGGGTCACCCAGTGGATTTCCATAGCTGAATGGGGATCCAACTCCAATCTCCTGCCATACTAGTCCAACACTCAAACCATTATACCATATTGGCTCTCATAAAACTATATACAGTGTGAAGAAAATAGATAGGTAGAAAACTATTCTGTCTATCTGCTTTCTCCACACCATGCATGATTTTATACACTTCTACCATTTATACATCTCAATTTCTAACACTTAATCCTTATTGAATGGCCCCAGATTCTCATAGAGAGTGGATGAAAATTCATCATCCTGTGATGATGAATGGTTGGAAACTGGCAATGTATAAAAAAGAGCATGGATTTCTTTATAAAATGACCACCAATTCAGGTAGCCTTAAAAGGAGATTGTACATAGAAAGATCTTATAGCACCTTTGAGACTAATGAAAGAAAGAAGTTGGCAGCATGAGCTTTCATAGACTTCAGTCTACTTCCTCAGATGCTTTTGGTGGAGTGGAAGCCAGGCACAGACATATATATATATATATATGCTCTTGGTATGTGAGAATATAAATTCAAATTCAAAATCCTTTGTGTATGCAAATGAAATAGCAAGTCCAGTTTTAATGATGATAGTTTGTGGACAAAGACATAGCCATTGGGTATGGAAATGAGGTGGTAAGACCAGTTTGGCCTTGGAAACTAGTCTGTAGTTGGGGAGAATGGATGAGTGTAGGATGCCTCCATGAGGATGGGGTCAGATAGTGTTGAAATGTGTGTAGTGAGCCAGGAAGCCATTGTCCCAGTTTAATCCATTGTTGAGGGACTGCAGTTTATGGATGAATTCAAATTCTGCTGTTTCTCTTTCCAATCTACCTTTGTAGTAGAGGAGATTGTTAGACAATTTAATGAAGGATACATCTGTCAGTGGCTAGTGACTACTAATCATGGTGGTTATGCATTACCTCCATTGTCAGTAGGGCCCTCTCACACAAGACAGTTACAGCACTATGATTCTACTTTAACTGCCATGGTTCTGTCCTGTGCAATTTTAGGATTTGCAGTTTAGGGAAAGGTATTTCGAATTCTCAGCCAGAATGCTCTAATACCTCATCAGACTACAACTCCCAGCATCCCACAGGGTGGAACTTTAGCAGTTAAAGTGGAACCATAGTGCTATAATTGTGTAGTGTGAAAGTGCCCCCACTTGCTGGGTAACAGAAGCAGGAGGGTGCTATTGAGCTTCTGTCCTACTTGTTGGTCTCCCATAGGTATTTGGATATCCACCATGGGAGCAAGTTTATCGGTGACAAAATTTGGGTTTAACACCCCAAATTATATAATGCAGTCCTATCCTAAT
The DNA here is from genome assembly GCA_026167975.1 of Phrynosoma blainvillii. Classification (NCBI taxonomy): domain Eukaryota; kingdom Metazoa; phylum Chordata; class Lepidosauria; order Squamata; family Phrynosomatidae; genus Phrynosoma; species Phrynosoma blainvillii. The sequence continues at coordinate 244,818,428 of JANUYF010000004.1, forward strand.
TTAGTTCCACTTATTTCATTGGATATTATCCAAGGCAATGTTATTTAAAAAACAACAACACAGGATTAGAGGCTAATCTGGGATGTCTTGAATGGCTGACATTAACAGTCTTTGGAACAAGACAATTGGCAAAGCATAAGGAATGGTATCTAACTTTATGTAGAAGTTAGTTTATGTACTGAATTCATATTTTAGAAAGTAAAGAGATGTTTTTACCAGGTACACTTCAATATTACAGAAAGGACTGAGTAAAATTGTAACAAATAATCACCAATGTTACATTAAAATATTTGCTCTATAAAGAAGGACTGATCTTTTACAGGTCAAATTAAGGTTAGAAAGAAATGTCAAATATGGATGAGTATAACTACAGTTGTCCCTCCGTTTTTGTGGATTTGAAGTCCGCGACCCTTGCTTATCCACGAGGGATGAACAGAGGGGCAGAAAATGGGTGCACGCCTGCTCGTCTCCACAGACATGTGCCTCCATGGGCTTGAATATTTGCGTTTTTCCTTTTTCATGGGGTGGTGGTGTCCAGAACGGATCCCCCACAAAAAAGGAGGAGCAACTGTATATACATTATTAGACCAGAACAGAGAGGCTTGCAATCAAAGGTAGCCTTATTGTGTCATTTGGTTTAAAAAAAAACTTTGTCCGTTCTAGCTGATTCTAGCTATTGTCTGTTCTAGCTGATTAAATATAATTTTTGGTTTTTGAAATTACAGGGTTACTAACGCCTATGATTTTGTCTTGCGAATTTTAGCTGTTTCTTAGAGACAGTCTCACAGAGATCTTGGCTTTCAATAAAAAAGAAAAGAAAGGTCCCCACTTTAAACATATCCTTGAGTAAACTACATGGTGTTTTATGATCCCATGTCTCTAACCTTTGTGACTGAGAAGAAAATATAGAAGTTATGACTGAGAAGGGATCCCAAAGTTTCAGAAACTACAAAGCAAATAAACCTTTTTTTTTAAAAAAAATCTCATATTGATAAACTTATCCCATGGGTTCCTACTCATGTTTCTTTGACATTTGGAGTCAGCAGTCCTAGTCTCAACACCTAATAATAGTTGTACTTCCTGTGTAAGCAAATAAGCATTCTGTTAGCTGTTTTCAGTCTCTGTTTATAATTTCTAACCACAAGTTGTTAAGAAGTGTTTGCATGAACTGCTTTTGAAAGGGATTATCATCTAGGCAGACCAAAAACTGAGGTCAGATTGTTGAATCCATGGATAAAGTCTGTGGATATGGAGGGCTGACTGTAATTGTATTAGAAATGTTAAGAATATTTTAAAAAATTATTTTTCTTAGTGAGAGGAGTTGCTGTCTTCCATAAGACCTCTTGCTTTTAGCGCACCAATGAAATGAAACAAGGCATGATTTGCTTATCATAATGGTTTCCATAAATGATGCAGAAATGACTATGTAAAACTGACTGTGCAAAACTTTTAACTCTAATTGGCTTGGTACTTTATTACCTGAAAGAACACATCTCCCTATATATGCCTGCCCAAGGACTGGAATCTTTTGAGAGATGGCTCTCCTCTGTGTCCGACCAGGGAGATCAATACACAGTGTGAGGATGTGGAAGAGGGCCTTCTCAGAGGCGGCACCCCGGTTGTACAAAGCCCTTTCCTTGAGGCCTGATTGACACCAATGATGTTTTACTATATATATTCAAGTATAAATTGGTTTCATGTATAAGTCAAAAGCAGATTTATGGGGCCAGAATTATGGATTTTGATATGACCTATGAATAAGTCGAGGATAATACTTAGGAGAATGTAACAAAGGATGTGAATGATGAAGCAAAGGGAAATGATGCCAAAGAACTTGCAAAATTCCACTAGGCATAACTGTTTGTGCTCACCCTAAAGACTGGTGTATCTTTTAGGCGCTCCAGGACAGACTACACTCTTGCCTTTTGCCACTCTACCCAGAGAAGGGGATGGTTCCTTTTTTAAAAATAAGAGTTAAAGTACACTACTTAAGTTGACCCATGGATAGGTTGACCCTGGTTTTTGGGGTCAATTTTTATACTAAAATTTCTAGATTTATACATGGGTATATACCAGGGGTCGGCAACCTACGGCCCGCGGGCCGCATCCAGCCTGCAGATCCCCGCTGCCCGGCCCCCGCCGCCACCGTGCGTTCCCGCAGCTGCGCTGCCATGGCAGCGGCAGAGGCTGCGTGCGCCGCCAATTCACCCCCCCCACCCGCTGGAAAACCTGGGGACCAGCAACTGGCCCCAGGTAAGGTAATGTTGCCGACCCCTGGTATATACACTAATTTAGGTACCAAGTACAAACTTGGCTAGTTATTAAAGTCTCTGGGCTTAACTGATTTATTTCAAGTGCTACGCACTTAAAAATAATCTCTTAAACCTGTTTTAATTTGCTAATGGGTTTATTATGTTTTAGTCTAGTTAAACTATTTTTGGTACATTGTTTTTTAATCTGTTAATAAAGATTTTGACAGAGAGCAGGCTAGAAAAATTTCAATAAATAAATAAACTCTAGCTTTTCTCTCTTTGTGAAGCAAAACATTCACACACTACACAACAGGCATAGTGAGGGCCGGCTGACTAACGAAAAAGTCTTAATTGATAAAAAGACCTGGAAAAGGCTGTTTGATGGAAAGGACTGGTGTAAAAGGTTAGAGTTTCAAGTAATTAACTATGCCAATTAGCATCATTTTGCACAACTATACCATTTGTGTCAAAATTGTTCTCACCAATGTGACCACTCTCATCAAAAAGCGGCAGGAAATACCTCACCATCTCACATGAGAGAATTCAATTTGTGTGGCTTGCACAATAACAAGACAAGCAAGGATTTTACTCTCTCCTTCCTATTGAACTCAAAGAAACTAATGAATACATATACAAAGGATTGTGTGAAAATGGAGGATAGTTATGTGTGCTGTTTTCCAGAGGACATTCCTTTATTTGAAAGACTGCCCAAGGAAGGACCTCTATTTGAAGCCCTCTTCTTTTAGAGGACTGTAAACTCCATGTCTGGTTGAAAAAGAAAATACCATATAGAGAGCAAAGAGTTCTAGAAGTTCTCCATGAATAGTTAGCACCTGGAAAGTAGATTAGGGAAGCACATTGGTCACAGTCATACTGTATTTCTATTTAAATTACAGTAATTATTTCAAAATCTGGTTTTTTCCTTGTTTGGGGGACAGAGATGTGTGTGCTTTTTCCTTTTTTGGCAATGTATAAATGACCACTTAATGTGAAAGTGTAATAGTCCTATTATAATGGGTTCCTCTTGTGTTTAAAAATTGTTGATTATGGGCTTCTCTACCATTAATGGTTATCTAAAAGAGGAATATTCCCATCTCTTCTATGCAACCATTTAAAGTGCTGGAACCTTGTCTTAAATTTCACCTGTCCCTCAGCCCCAACACCATTAACTGTATGACAGGCCATTAAAGACTTATTTATTTATCTTGCTAATCCAGCCAGCCTCCAAAACTGATATGCTTGACTGGTAATTGCTAAGACATTTGCTTGACTTTCCTCCTTTTCAAATGTGTGGTTGAAAGCATCTCTCCAAGGAGTGAATATGGTTTCTCTTTTCTGGTCACATCATGTGCTGAGGTCAGTGCCTTCATTTCAGTATTATACTCACCTAGCCTTATTTCCTTATCTCCTCAGATCTCTTGAGTCTTTCTGATTCAGAGGGAATGCATTGTTATATGTTGCATCATCTCTAAATTCTTTTAACAAGTTTTCCAATCCAATCCTGCATAGTTATAGCATCTTAAACACTAAAACATTTTATTTGGCTTAAGCTTTCATGGGCTCCAACTCACTTTATTAGATGTTTCATGCTCTGGAGTTCACAAAAGCTTGTGCCAAATAAAATGTGTTCATCTGTAAGGAGCCACAAGACTTAGGTTTTTGTAGGTTTTTCGGGCTGTGTGGCCATGTTGTAGAAGAGTTTTTTTTCTGATGTTTCGCCAGCATCTGTGGCTGGCATCTTCAGCCACAAGACTCTTGGTTGTTTTTGCTAAAACAGACAATAGAAGGGCAGTTTTGTTTTCAGTGCCCTAATTTAAATGAGACACACTTAAAAGCTGTTTATTGGAAATAAATTATTTTGTTGTTGTTAACTACTTTCAAGTTGACTTTGACCCATGGCAACCCTGTGAATGAGAGACCTCCAAGTCACCATATCCTCAACCGCCCTGCTCAGCTCCTGCAGATTCATGGCCATGGTTTCTTTGATTGAGTCTATCCATCTGGAATCCGGGCTTCCTCTTTTCCTATTATTACACATTTTAAAATCCCAACTTACCTCTCCCAAATTCAAGTCTAATTTGGGCTGGAGCCAGGTCCTATTGCATGGCTCCCCCCCCCCCCAAAAAAAAAAAAAACACCGTCCAAATGTAGCCTGAGTACAGCCTGGCTCACTTAACTTGCTTTGCAGTTTTAGAAAAATGGCCACTGGAGTGAGTTAAAGGAGCCGTATTGGAGCCTGGCTGTACTCGGATGGTAGTTTTTTTTGGGAAAGCTATGCGATAGGACCCAGCTCCAGCCTGAATTAGACTTGAATTCGGGAGAAGTAAACCGAGATTTTAAGATGTGCGACAATCTCCTAACTGAAAGAAAGAAGTTGGAAGCATGAGCTTTCATAGACTTCAGTCTACTTCCTCAGATGCTTTTGGTGGAGTGGTAGCCAGGGACAGACATATAAATGCCCTTGGTATGTGAGAATGTCAATTCAAATCCAAAATCCTTTGTGTATGCAAATGAAATAGCAAGTCAGTTTTAACAATGGTCATTTGTGGACAAAGACATAGCCATTGGGTATGGAAATGAAGTGGCAAAACCAGTTTGGCTTTGGAAACCAGCCTGTAGGTTGGAGAAATGGATGAGTGTAGGATGCCCCCATGAAGATGGGGTCAGATAGTGTTGAAATGTGTGTAGTGAGCCAGGAAGCCATTGTCCCTGTTCAATCCATTGCTGAGAGACTGCAGTTTATGGATGAATTCCAATTCTGCCATTTTTCTTTCCAATCTACCTTTGTAGTCCTTTTGTTCAAGGACTACTGTTTTGAGGTGTGAGATGGAATGCCCAGGGAGATTGAAATGTTCAGCCACTGGTTTTTGTGTATTCTCATTCCTAATGTCTGATTTATGTCCATTTATCCTCTGGTGCAGGGACAGGCCTGTTTTCCCGATGTAGCATGCTGATGGGTATTGATAACATAGTATGGCATAAATCACATTGGAGGATGAGCACATAAAGGTCCCCTTAATATTGTGGGTGAGACCATTAGGTCTTGTGATGACATTTCCTGGATAAATGTGGGGTCAGAGTTGGCATCTTGGTCTGCAGCAAGGTGTAGTACCTGCGTAACCAACTATGTCATCTGTCTTTCTGTGGGTGAATACCTGTTTGAGGTTTGGAGGCTATCTGTAGGCGAGTAAAGGTCTGCCACCAAGAGCCCTTGAAAGAGTGGCATTATTGTCCAGAATGGATTGTAGTTAATTGATGATGCGCCTGAGAGGTCCCAGTTGGGAGCTTTATGTGGCCACTAGTGGGGTTTTGTTATTTTCTCTCTTCAAACTGTTTTGTAATAGATCAGTCCTGGGTACAAGTCTTGTCTATTTGTTTTTTTACTTCATGTGGTGGGTACTGTAGTTTGAGGAACGCTTGTTGTAATTCCTTGAGTTTGGCATCTCATGGATCTGGATGTGATTGTATCGGAGGGCTTGGCTGTAGACTATAGATCTGGTGGTGTGTTCAGGGTGAAAACTGGAGGCATGTAGGTACGTGTAGCGATGCATGGGTTTGCGAGTTTGACATCTCAAATGAGTTTATTTTCTTCCTATCAGCTTTATTCACTGTCCAGCTTTCACAACCATACCTAGAAATGGGAAATATGACAGCATAGATAATCCTAACTTTAGTATTTAATTATATATCTTTACACTTCCAGAACCTGTCTACTTCCTTCATAGTTGCCTTTCAAATCCTAGTCATCATCTGATTATTTGACTGCAGTCTCCACTCTGATTGATGATTGAGCTCAAGTATGGAAAATCAATTTCTTCATCATCTACTTTAAAATTATTTAGCTTTCTGTAAATCAGGCTGGGTCAAACGTGGCCTCCAAAGCAATTTACTTTGTGGCCCTCAATCTCTTCATACTCCTGACTGGCCATTTTCTTGCAAAGGAAAAATGAAGTTTTTCTGGAAGTCCCCAGGAGTGGCAATATCATTTTAATAGGCTGTATTTCCCCCCTATACTATTTAATATTTTAAAAGCCCAATTTTTCTAGACCAGAAGTGGACTTCTGGTCGCTTCCAGTTCTCTTTTATTCTTGGGGTGTTTGGGGCATATTTGGCAGTTCACATGAAACAAGAAAACAAAGTGGAACGGAGCTGGAGAGTAACACCTTTCTCTATGCCTTACTGCATGTCGTCATAGCATTTCAGTTCTCTTCCCATGAGAGATGGTTGTAAAAGTGCTTGCTTTCTCAAACGTATTTTTCCAGCTAGAAAAAAGACATGCTTTTACTACTACCTCCTCCAGAAAAAGAGCTGAAGCACTATGATGTCGTTCAGTAAGGCACGGAGAAAGATGTTACTCTCCAGCTCTGTTTCCACTTTGTTTTCCCATGCGATAGGTCTCTCAGAGTAATATGTCCATTTTTTACAGCTGTGTAACTTTGCTTAAGACTTCATTGTAGCAAATTTAGGGGCCCTACGAACTTGCATACTGTTGCTAGTTGTTTAAATAAGAAAATTATATTCTGGAATTAGTTCTGTTCTTGCTTTCCTACTGTTCATGCATGCTTCTAAAGTAGCCTTTCCCAACTAAGGGCCCTCCTTTTATTCACAGTCAGCATGAATGATAGAAGGTGTAATCCAGTACATCCAGATGGTGGGTGGCTGGGGAAAGCTGTCTTAAAAATAATACAAACTTACCATTATTTCTAGCATCTTTTTTGGTAGAGGTGCCCAAATATTCACATTTGACAGTGAAACTTTTCTCCTGAGTAGTGAAAGATAAACAGATATGTCTCTCATCTGTGTCATTATTTGTTCAGCTAAATGCGCCCCAAGTACAGGGATCTAAGATCAGCTCCATTGCTTTAGCATACTTCAAAGACAGCTGACTTCTGATGAGGATAGATTCAGAATGCCCTTCCCATTTAGAATCAATATTTAAAATCCTATTATTTCATGTGGAGATGGGCAGCTGGCTCTGTCAATGCACCTATTGATTATGAATTTGATTACTCTGTTTTCCTATTATGTCTGGTTTATAACTGCTTACAGTATTATGTAAATGTACAATTTATACACACACACAAATTGTACATTAACACATTACTGTAATATTATATATGTGTGTGTGTGTGTGTGTGTATAATATATATATATATATATATATATATATATATATATATATATAATTAAATTTTGGGGAGACAGCTTATCAATCAAACAAAAATTATATTTGCCCAAATATACAGTTTTGGATTGTTATCCAAAGTTTCAAGTGATGCTGTATCTCTGGCTTGATCTGCTCTAGGACCCATCTTTTTGTCCTTTTGGCTGTCCATGGGATCCTCAGCACTCTTCTCCAGCACCACATTATCTCAAATGCATTGATTTTCTTCCTATCATCTTTCTTGACTGTCCAGCTCTCACATCCATACATGGTAATAGGCAATATGATGGCTTGTATGATTCTTACTTTTGTGCTGAGTTGTATGTCTTTGCATTTTAGGATCTTTTCTAGTTCTTTCATAGCTGCCCTTCCCATTCTTAACCTTCTCCTGATTTCCTGGCTGCAGTTCCCATTCTGATCAATGTTTGATCCCAGATATGAGAATTCTTTTACTATTTCTATTTCCTCATTGTCTAGTTTGAATGTGTGTAAGTTCTCTGTGGTCATTATTTTTGTTTTCTTTATGTTCAACAGTAAGCCTGTCTTTGCACTTTCCTCTTTGATCTTCCTTAGTAGGTGTTCCAGATCTGTGAGGTTTTCTGCTAGTATTATTATGGTGTAGTCAGCATATCTCAGATTGTTTATATTTCTTCCTCCTATTTTCACTCCTCCCTCTTTCATGTCCAAGCCTGCTTTCCTTACAATATGTTCTGCATATAAGTTGAATAGGTAGGGTAATAGGATACAGCTTTGTCTGACCCCTTTGCCAACTGGGAACCATTCTGTTTCTCCATGTTCTGTTCTGACAGTAGCCTCTTGTCCTGAGGACAGATTCCTCATTGGGACTACCAGATGTGTTGGCACTCCCATGTCTTTAAGGGTGTTCCATAGCGTTTCATGATCTATGCAGTAAAAGGCTTTGCTATAGTCTATAAAGCACAGGTTGATTTTCTTTTGGAACTCCCTGATACACTCCATTAGCCATCGAATAATAATAATAATAATAATAATAATAATAATAATAATAATAATAATATGCAATGTGATCCCTGGTGCCTCTTCCTTTCCTGAACCCTGCTTGGACTTCTGGGATTTCTCTCTCCATGTGTGGTTAGAGTCTATGTTGCAGTATTTTGAGCATAATTTTGCTTGCATGGGAGATTAGTGTTATAGTTCTATAGTTGCTGCAGTCTCTTCTGTCTCCTTTTTTGTGGATGGGGATGTATATTGATCACTTCCAATCTGTTGGTCATCATTTTGTTTTCCATATCTGTTGACATATGTTGGTTAGCACTAGAGTTGAGTCTGTCAATGTGGATTGCAACAGTTCTATTGCTATATCATCTGTTCCTGGAGTCTTGTTTTTTGCCATTTCTTTTATTGCAGCTTTCACCTCAGTTTTTAGAATTTGGCGTTCATCTTCATATGGCTCTTCGCCCCATGTGTCCTTTTTTGTCATCTCTTTTGTATAGTTTTTTTGTGTATTGCATCCAATGTCTTTTTATTCCTTCATGGTCTTGAATTATGTTATTTTTATTGTTGTAGAGCAGGGGTCCCCAAACTACGGCCCGCGAGAACATAGTTTTATAGATGCCCAAGAAATGATTAGAATCCAAGAGCAAGCCAAAAATGTCAGGGAAGACAGACTTTTTCAGCCAATGCTTTTCCCAGGAACTCAACTAATGCTGGAATCAAGGCATCTTCTTCTCAGCAGCCCATTTGTTGTGAGAAATGCTGCTTAATTTTCCCCAGCACTCAAACCACAGTATGTTGTTCCTGCAAATGTTTTACATGATTTATTGGGTAGGCAAAGCAGAAGTTGCAGACAAAGAATAGGTTTGAGCCAGACTTTTGAAATAGTATTTTGTATTGGGACAAGTCAAGTTGCTGATGTCTGTGATGGTGTATGTTCTGCTTTTTTACCTTGTTCAGTCACATCTACAGCAGATTTGCCCAGTTGACAGTATTAATTCATGCAGAGACTTGAACCAGTGCTAAGGGTCCATGCACAGTATCTCCTAAGCAGAGCTAGGAAGATAATGAATACAATTGGACCCAGGACAGAACTCTGTAGTCAATTCTCTCCAGGATGAGAGGAAAAAATGAAGGGGGGGGGGACTTTAAAAGGATTCATCCTATCCCCATTTGTAGTGAGGACAGGTTGCCAAATAGATGCATTTCTCAAAGGGGAACAGCAACCGTAGCATTACTCAATGGGCTTCTTAGTCATCCTCAAAATGGAGGACATTTTGGAATTTATTCTGGAGGACATGTCTGGGAAAAGGAGGACATCTACTTACCCTGTCCCAGCACAGTAAGAGAGTGATTGATGCAAGAAACATGATAGACTTGCTGGTATTCATGAATTCATTGTTTTTTCCTTCTCCTGGTACATGAACACTCTCACTCCCAAACAGGGATTGTTCTAATGGGAATGATCAGCAGCACAGGCAAAAATAATCAGTGGCATGCTTATATGATGTTAGATTCTAGACTTAAATGGACTTAAGTTTTTGGGATGACATTTTGATCACAACACATTACTTTACTCACTTTAAAATGTAATAAGCAAGCACTGTTCAATTTTGAGGGCTTCCTGTTTATTCTGTCAACTGTGATTCTAGCCATCTGACTCAAGGTCAGACAAAATTATTTAGCTGTTGCAGGGAGATAATGTATTTAGAATATTTATATGTCATCTTTCTTCCAGAATTGATTCCAGGTTCACAATAATACAACAGTTAAAAAGTACAACTTCAATAACCTTGTAAATCACAGAAGAGTCCTATTTAGCCATGAGCCAGCAGCAAAAGATATAGCTCCTGTAGTAGTATTCAAAGACATACCCATGTTAGTCTGTGTCAGTATAAAAAGTTATAAAGGAATCTTGTTGCACCTTGGAAGCTGAGAAAAAGAAATTCCTAGCATAAGCTTTTGTGGATTTTAGTCCACTTCATTTGCATCTGACAAAGTGAATTGAAATCCACAAAAGTGTATGCTAGGAATTTCTTTTTCTCAGCTTCCAAGGTGCAACAAGATTCCTTTATGTATTTCCTGTGCTTATAATACACTCCTTCCCACATAGTGGCAAACAGATAATTTCTCCCTGTTATACTAAAGAGAGGTTTCTCCCCACACACTCCAACATGGTTTACTCCAGCATGATGCATTTTATGCATTACCGTTGGCCAATAAAGGTATCACTCTTTTTGTGGATTTTAGATTTTGTTGTATCCAGCTTCTTTTATTTAGATAAGATATTGCTCTGCTAATGTTAGATGGGAATATTGTTCAGGTTGCTTTAAAAAAATTAGCCTTGTCCTCTGGAACCATGCTGCCTGTGAACACAAATATTTAATACTTAGGCTTGCTTGGCTTTGATTCACAAACATGAATCCTTTGTCTCTGCATGCCCAAATGCTGGCACCAGGAAACATCTGCAATTGATGTGATCCAACAAGGTCAAAGGCAAAACATACAACCCTGGGCTAAATAGTTATTAATTCCAACTAACTATGGAGCCCTGAATCAATGGGAGCTCAATAAATTGACTCTGATATGTTCTATTGATTCAATGGGTTCATTCTAGTTGGAACTAACAGTTGGCTTTAGCTCACTAACTTCTGCAATTTGACTCACCCTGAACAGAATATCTCAAAGGATACCCCTCCCCTGGTGGTCTCAGATATCTTGCTGCCAGGTGCAAATAATAAAAAGTTGGTCCATCTTTCTTGTACTGAAGTTGACTTGGACTGCAGTTGAATCTTATTTCAACACTGGCAATGTGATAGCATCTTCTACTCCATCCGAGTACAGCAGATTAGTATTCGGTAACAGAATAGGCCCCAGCAGTGGTACAGGTTGTACAGCTGGGGTGTTGTTGCAGTCGACTCCCAGCATGTACCACCCGAGGCAGTTGCCTCACTCTGTTTTATGATCCCTATCATCCTCACATTCAACTTTCAAATACTGTATTGCTCTTTCTTCTAGTTGCCGTTTTGTTTCCCATCCTATCTTTGTTTTTCCACATGTCATCAGATTCTCAAGTCCTGTGAGATCATAGTCTTATCACTATTATACATTCATATTGTCTTCCTATTAATTTTAAAGAGTGAAGTTGGTCTGAAGCTAAAGACTGTTTCCTAGTGTTAAGGCAATCAGCACATACCTTCAATTTGCTACTTCTGTGTTCTAATCCAAGGATGGCTGAATGGCAACAAAATCTATATGAGGGGATATAATAAAGTTTTAATTATCACCTTTTAAAACATTTGTCAGGTTTGTTTTGATTTGTAGTTGTTAACTTATCTCTACGTAGTCACCATCCAGATTTACACATTTTTCCCAGCATTTCTTGACCCTCTGAAAACCATTATTGTAGAAGTCTGCAGATTGCACCTGAAACCACTCTTCCACTTCATGAATGACATCATTTGTGTTGTTAAATCAGTGACCCCGCAACAGATTTTTCATTTCCGGGAACAAGAAAAAGTCACTTGGTGTGCGGTTGGGAGAATAAGGTGGATGCTGCAAGATCTCAAAGCCACATGCCCTTGCTTTGTTAACTGCAGCTTGAGATGAGTGAGCTGGTCCATTGACAGCTAGGAGATGAATACCTCTGGAGAGCATGTTGTGGAGTTTCTTTTTCAGAGCATCTCACAACTTGTCCTTTAGTATGTGCCAGTGATGGTTTGTCCCTTTGCAAGGGAATCTGTGAGAATGAATCCACGACAATCCCAAAAAACTGAGAGCATGACCTTCCTTGCTAACTTTTGTAGCTTTGCCTTTTAGGGGGAGGGGAATCAGCATGCTTCCACTCCATGCTTATGGTTTTGGTCTCTGGATCATACTGATAGATCCAAGATTCATCCATGGTTACTAGACAACCAAAAAAATCTTCTTCATCCTGTTCCAACAGCATCAACACCTGTCTTGAAAGGTCACACTGTGTTTGTTTCTGGAAAGAAAGAGGTTAGCAAACATTGAACCCAGTGTGCAGATACCTTAGACATGGTGAAGTTTGTCATGAATAATTTTCCACACACTACCATAACTGAGACCAGTTTCATTCATGGTCGTTCGGATGGTTGCTCGTCTGTCTTCCAGGATTAAATACTCCACTTTCTTCTCTCTGGCTGTGTCATTCATCAATGATGGTCTTCGAGGTCTTGGCTCATCTGCGAGGGACATGTGACCAGTTTGGAAATTTCTTTTCCACCTCACAATAGTATCATAAGATGGGCAATCGTTTCCATAAACTACCATTATCTCATCATGAATTTGCCAGGTACTATTACCCTTCAAACACAGGAACCACGCTGCAAGCCTCAATCTTCTCCGTCTTACACTTTAGTCATTTATGGTACAACCTGTAACAAAAATAAAGGACACAAAGAGCTGATTTCCTCAACATCATGCACTTAGGGACCAATGATGACACTGACAAAATTTCATCGATATACCATAATAACTTCTGGATGATAATTATTACTTTAAAATACCCCTTTATTATTGATATTCTTCCATCTGCTTTGTTATATGTATTCTTCCACCCTATTCTTGTGCCACTTGATCACATCTCAAGATGACAAAAGCTCTGACTGCTGTACAATGGGAATTATAAGTTTTACTGTCATTCCATGTAATTCTTACACTCTTAAATAAGAGCAGGAACAGTGTGGGCATATTATTCTTTTCAAGTTATTATTACAAACTATAAACAAGACCTTGCAGAAACACAGTCCTCAGTATCCATGTAGCATTTTTTTATTTACTATTTATTAATTCTAACCATCATCATTCCCATCCCACCTTTCTGGATTCAATGACCAAAACAATTAACAAAGAATAAATCACATTACAGTACAGTCAGCCCTCTATATCCATGGATTCCACATCCACAGATAGAAAATATTTTTAATTATAATAATACATTTTATTGGTTAAAAAACATATAAGACAGCATAAAGGAGAAAACATTAAAAAACAGAAACAAATAAGACAAACAAACATACTTTGCCCTCTTTCAGTCCCCACCCCCTCCCTACACTCAGTTACACTAGAATACCTAGAACATTGATTATACAAACAAGAAAAGAAAAAGAAAACTTCCATGTCTTCTTTTTCTTGTCATTTCAAATTTGTTTCAGAAGGTCACATTTTAAGTTTCCCTCATATTTATTTACCTATTTTGATTTATTTCCATCTCTTAATCTATTCTCTAAATTACTCTATCTTGTTTCCTATATATCTATTTTAGGAGTTATCTATTCTAATCCTATAACAACGCTAGACCCCCCCCCCATTCTTGTTGTAAATAGATTATCAACGTTTTCCATTCTTTTTTGAAGCTGTCTAACATTTTCTTCTTTATTAAGTTAATTTATCTGACTCCATATAATCATATATTTGCCAGGTTCTTATTGTTGGACACGCTTTAGTTTTCCATTTGGATGCATAAACTATCCTTGCTGCTACCGTCATATTTAAGATCAATTTTCCAAATTCTCTTTCCAGTTTTTCTTCTATAATTATCCCTAATAAATACATTTTCAGATCCATTACAATTTTCCTATTTAGTATTTTAGTTATTTCACCATGTATATTTCTCCAATATTATTTTACATTCTTACACTTCCACCATAGATGATAAAAGGGACTTACTGACTTTCCACACTTCCAGCAACTATCTGAAGAATTTTTATTCATCTTTGCCAATTTGTACAGGGTAAGGTACCAGTGGAACTGCATTTTGTAGTAATTTTCTTTTATATCATAATTTAAAGTATATTTTAGTCTCTTGTTCCAACATTTTTCCCACTGATCAAGATCTATATTTTGGCCTATATCTTGTGCCCATTTTACCATGGGCATTTTTATTACTTCTTCTTCCATTTCTAATTTTAAGAGCATTTTATAAAATCTAGATATATTATGGTTATTGTCAGAGTTCAGTATCCTTTCAAATTCCTTATCCATCTATCTGATACCTTTTATTTTCTTACTGATCAGAAATCTCTCCCTTATTTGTCAATATGGGAACCAATTACAGTTGTATCCTTCCTGTTTTAATTGTTCCTGGGTCTTTAACCTAATTTCCTTACCTTCACCCATAGTTAGATCTTCATAACTGATATTTTTATCAGTTTCCTCTTTTTTCAGGAAAGCCTTGTTTATTGAAGTCCATTTAGGAATAACATCATACCATTTAGTTTTAACTTTTTGCCAAATTCTTAAGAGGGAACGCCTAATGTAGTGGTTGTTGAAAACTTTATGTACTTCGACTTTGTCATAAAGTAAATACCCATGCCACCCATATCTATTATCAAACCCTTCCAATTGTAAATCCCTTTTTTTGTCTAATTTAATCCATTCTGTTAACCAATTAAGACAATTTGTGCAATAATATAATTTCAAATCTGGTAAGGCCGGTTCTCTTCTTCTCACTTCATCCTGCATTAATATCATTCTTACTCTAGGTTTTTGACCACTCCAAATAAACTTAGTTATATCTCTTTCCCACTTTTTAAAGGGTTAGTTGGTTATAACAATAGGACTATTTTGAAATAAAAAAAGCATCTCCAGGAGTAAACTCATTTTTATTGTTGAAATTTTCCCCATCCATGATAAATTTAATTTTCCCCATCTATTGAGATATCTCTTAATTTCATTCCATGTTTTATCATAATTATTTTTAAATAAATCCAATTTTTTATGATAAAGTTTATTCCCAAGTATGTGATCATCTTTTTCCCCCTTCAAATTTGTTTTTCCCCCCAATTAGTTATTTTCTTTATTTGTTAAGTTCATTAATAGCATTGCAGTTTTGTCTTTATTAATTTTAAGGGGAAAAAATTAAGAAAATAAATCCAAAAAGCAAACCATGATTTTACTATTTTATATAAGGGACACCATTTTACTACACCATTGAATATAAAGGGACTTGAGCATCTGCAGATTTTGGTATCCAGATAAATACTGTAATAAGCTAAAATTAAGTACCAAAGAACAGTATGGAAGAAAGAAAGAACAGTCAACCAACTTATGGAAAATGAATGATTTCACCCAAAACAAGATGTCTGGGACAGATGGGTTGATCATGGGCAGGGAATTCTGGAGCCTGGGTGCAGCTAATGATAAGGCCCCTTCTTGTGTTCTTATTATACACAACTCTGGGGTGAAACAGACAGGCAAATAAAGTGGTTTTGAGCCACTTTGAAGGGTGGTGGTGGTGTTTATATGATACATGCCTCCAAAGTGGGTGGAAAATGAAATGAAGCCGTACTCTGGGGCTAAAAACCAGAGCAAAAAGAAACTGGGATACTCTAGCTTAGCCTAGAAAATATGCATCTTCACGGCTGCATATTAACAGCTTGCTGCCAGTGTGGGGCTGTGGCAAAGCAAAAAAAGGAAGTGCGATAACTCCAATGGATGTAATTACAACATGCACAAACCAGATAGTCCAACAGGGGGGCATGGGGTGAAGGGGGCATGTATAGGGCACCTCCATGATTGTGCTTTGCCAATGTATCACTCACGCACCAATGCACTGATCCCCTGTATGGCTGGAGCATGGCACATGAGACTGTGTGGCCAAAGAGGCGACCATCCAATAGGATGACATCTTGGCGGGATGTGGGAGGTATCTGGAGGTCACAAGCAGTGTGTTTGTGCCATGGTGTGCATGCATGGTGGGGAAGTGACAAAAAAATTACACAGCGGCGTGGCTTGATGCTGTGCCATGTGGTCTGCCCATGGGTGTTTGGCTGCCTTGGGAGTGGATCATGTGGACAGAGGGAGTTCGGCACGCTTTCAGAAAAAAGCAGGTTGAGCCACTTTTCCTACCCATCTGTTCTGGCCCTCAGATATTAGTGTGAGGCAGAGCCTCTTCCACAGATATTGTTTCATATCAGGGAAGACAATACAGTTGGCCCTCCGCTTTTGTGGGGGATCCGTTCTGGAACACACACACCCCCAGAAAATGGAGATTAGCAAGTATTCAAGCCTCATAGGCTTAAACGGAGGTCGCCCCTCTGTGAATATGTAAAACTGCGGACTTGAAGTCCGCGAGAACAGAGGGACGGCTGTATTTTAGAGCTTCACCAGTATGATTATAAACAATAAGAGTCTACTGGATATACACATTGCCACAAGTAAGCTATACAAACCAGTCTTGTCTGCCTTTGACACACAGTCAACTGTTGGCATTCTTTGTCCTTCCAGGGTTATATATTTGACAGGCTTGCTGTAAATGGTAAAACAATATGATACATTATTGAGAGCTAGAAGTCATGAAATCCTGGAAAACAGAGCATTCATAGACATTAAGACTACTCTAAATATTAACTAAGATACCCATAGTGCCTGTATTTAGTTAAAAGGCTTGCGTGCACCACTGTACTGCATCATACTTGGGTATCCTGGGATCATACTTTATAGAATTAAAGTGAGGGCAATGATACTGTTGAACAAAATCTACTCCAGCTCTGGAGCTGCTCCTGCATCACCTCAGATATATATACTCTCCCAAGTTCACACTGCTATCCTCTGGCTAAACTAGGATAACAGGGAGAAGCATCCTCTACCTGTCTCCACACAGAATTATCACAGAACATAAATATTATGAAAGGATTTTCTAATATCTATGTTCCTCTTTGAAAGATAAATTGATATCTGAAGTACTGTGATGCTTGATGAAGGAGAGGAGGCACTCTTTCTGAAAACTGGAAGAAGAATCTTAAAAGAAGCAAGTTACTGGGATGGAACTTTTCCTATTGACTCTCCTGGGAAAACTGCAGCTTCTGAAGCTTCTCCTGGTGGACAAGCATGTGAAAACAATATTTTTGTTAGTGGCCATTACGCTCAGTTTACAAGTGACTGCCCACTAATGGGAACGTTTAATGCGGTTTGAGGCCTTTGGGGCGATTGTGGGTTGGGTGAGAACTGAACATAAGGTGTAAACCAAGGAAAGCTGTTTAAAAATGGGTGTTTACATTGTTCTAATTTAGAGGAACAGAGTTCATGTTTCTGTACATTTGTTTCCTCTGTTATATGAAGCTTTAGTGTCCAATCTCATACCTTGTTGAGTAATATGCTATACAGGGATCAGTGCAAGATCCGAAGGTTGTACAATGAATGGAAGCCTTGCTCTCCCTGGGGCAGTGAACCACTTCACACTGCAGGTGGAGGGCTCCCCATGAGAAAACAAAAACTTTTGACAAACAAACTAGATGTCAGGGGACACTAGATGTCAAGGTTAGATGTGTTATGCATTGATTGTGGTACCTACCCTTGTGTTGAACAGCAGCTTTGTTGGACTGAACCAAGAGGACAAAATATTTATTTGACTTATAGCCCAACTTTCTTCCAATATAGAACCCAGTATGCAATGAAATGCACATGCAAATCCATGCACAATGACACTACATGTGTAACTCCACTTCCACAACCTGGAACTGAATGCAGATGTTCTGCATTGGACAAAAATGGCCAACGACATCTGTAGGGGAAAATATGAACGCACAAAACCATAGGATTTCTCTTTTCCCTGAAACATTCATTTTCTACATGCAGATGTTTTGTTTAGTTTAGAAGAGCATTCCATCCTGTGATCTTTCTTCAGCTGGCTCAAGTTATACAGCCTGGATTTTATTATGTCACTGAGAGTTAGACTTTATGCAGCATCTAAGTTGAAAAGGTACCTTTTTTCTCGTGTTTTCCTACATCCTTGGTTGCATGGTAGGATGTCAAAAGCTGATAATGGATGTACCCTGAGGAAAATTGCTAAGTATTATTCCTGCCACATGTTGTTTCCCTGACAGTGTGATCTGAAAAACATTGTGCAGAGTAAGCCCAAGTTCTTTTGCGGTCTGAGATGGAACTGCAATGGCACCCCCTGCCTCCCTCCAGTAAAAAGGTTTGGCCAAGTTATTTTGAAACCAGGGGCAGACAATTCCACACATCTCTCTCTTTGGGAGTAAAAATGCAGTAATATGGTTACTGACCTTTCAGGACACACTTGATGGCCTGATGCAGCCACCTCACTCCGCCTAACAGTATGGTTGGTCCTGATAGGAGACCAGGATCATTCTGTTGGTAATCTGCTGTATAGTCTTGTTCATAACACATCTGACCTCATTCTTCGTGAAATCTCTCAATTTCATTTAATACAGATACTACATAACCTACTGCATTTGTCACAGCAAAGGTGTCATATTCAAATGTGTTAGAGAACCAAATGTTGGTTCCCTTTGATTCCAACACTAAATCACCAACTGAATAAAACATTTTAAAATTAGATTTCTCTTTTCTTTCTCTATGCAGCTCTTAAATACAATTGTCCAAATACTTGTTAGCACATATTTTAAAAACAAGTTTATATATGCATACTTACACAGCCTTTGTTGTGTCTTGGGAATTACAGGAACCATCTTTCCCACACCTAAAATCCTAAGTACAGAAATGAGGATGTAAACACCTCCTCTCCCCTTCCCAGAGTCAGCATATTTCTCTTTTGAGTATATTGCTTTCTTAGCCCTGAAACAGTTCAATCACTTGCTGGATTCAGGTTGTGTGTGGGATGCCTAAAGGGCATAATATGGTCTCTGGGCTTTATGTATGACAATTCTGATTTAGTGTATTGCTCATGAACAAAAAAGGAGGGAGTAGATTTAATTTTTTTTTAGTTATTCCTGTTAACACAAAATATATATCAACAACTATTTCCTATTATCTGTTCTCCCTGAGCAACACTTACTCAAACACTGCAACAGATCAGCTCAAAGGGAGTTCTAGCAACATGTGTGAGAAGAGTGACTTCTCATTTGTATGGGTGATGACAACATCTCAAAACCCATGGCAAAAGGATCGACTCTTCAGACTTGTTTTGGGTTTCCTAAAACAAAACATTGGTAGCGTAAGCTTTCATAGACTTGAGCCTACTTCCTCAGATTCATGCAGTAGTTCAAGTCTATGAGAGCTCATGCTACCAGCTTCTTTCTTTCAGTTGGTCTCAAAGGTGCTGCAAGATCCCTTTGCAGACTGGTATTTCAGACTAACACAGCTATGTCTTTGAAGACAAAACATTGGCAACCCATAGGGCTGAGTTACATTTTACTGAAACTCAAGGAGACAGAACCTTCTCTGCTTTCATTCTGATAGAAGATATGTATGCATGTGTGTCTTTGTTGTTTATGACTTATGGAGACCCTAAGGTGAACCTATCATGGGCTTTTCTTGGCAAGATTTGTTCAGTGGAGGTTTGCCTTTGCCACTGTCTTCCCCTGAGGCTGAGAGCATATGACTTGCCCCAGGTCACCCAATGGCTTTCCATGGCTGAGCTGGAATTTGAACCCTGGTCTTCAGAGTCATAGTGCAACTGCACAAACCACTATGCCATGCTGGCTCCCTAGAACAGGGGTAGGTAACCTAAGGCCCGGGGGCCGGATGTGGCCCCCCAAGGCCTTTGGACCGGCCCCAGGCTGCTGCCACCGCTGTCGCCTGCCATGATGATATTGATTATTGTTGTTATTACTTGTTCTTGGGGTTTTCTTGGCAAAATCTCCACAGGGGTTTTGCCATGGCTTTTCTGGGGCTGAGAGAGTATGCATGCATTTTTTTATTTTATTTTTATTATTTATTTATTATTTGTTTATTTTTTGGTGCTTCAGCCCCGCAATTGTCTGAGGGACAGCAACCCGGCCCCCGGCTCAAGGAGGTTGCCTACCCCTGCCCTAGAAGATAGGAGCTCTAGAGGCACATTATAGAGCCAAGGGGGAAAAATGACAGGATTGGCAGAGATTCTTTGATGCCAGAGACAGAGAACTGAAGCCTGTCAAGGTGTAGCATCTTCACCAAATGTTTCATGTAATTCTAGATATATGAGGGTACTGTATCTTTAGCCATCCATGAGTGCTGAGGCTAAGCATTCTGCACATGCTTAGAAGTATTTTTTTCCTCTGTATAGACAGAAAGAAAACCAACCCATTCGAAATGTGGTGCTGGAGTAGAGGGCTGAGGATACCATGGACAGCCAAGAAGACAAACAAATGGGTTCTTTAGCAGAACTGACCGGAGTTCTGTTCGGAAGGTAAGATGATCAAGTTGAGACTATCGTACTTTGGCCACATCATGAGAAGGCATGGATCACTAGAAAAAAACACTAATGCTAGGAAAGGTAGAGAGGAGAAGAAAGAGAGGAAGACCACAGACCAGATGGATAGACTCAATCAGGGGGGTTATGGGCAAGGGCTTGCAGGATCTTGGCAAGGCTCTGGAGGATAGGGACTTTGGAGATGTCTCATCCATAGGGTCGCCATGAGGGCAGATAACAACAACAACAACAATAGATTTGAAAGGTGGAAGGCTACCAGTGAGTGAAAACATGTTCTAGCCAGGACACACATAGCCCCCTATTTGGAAAGAGGATCCCCACTATATGGTCATGTGAGCAAGCAACAAAGATTGCCCTTCAAAAACCAAATGGAACCATTCTGCTTCATGAGGAAGGACTCACAATTATGCTTTTGGAGAGAGGGGTTGTTTTGGAGGAGAGACTGTTCCCAAATGTGACAAAAGCCTTGAGAAATCATTTGATAGAAAAAGAAAAAGGAAGGAAGGAAGAAATTCCTTCTCTCTTCCCCCTGCTTTCTATTCCTGCCCTGGGGCAATCCCACTCCAGGATCCCTCTGGGCCAAAAGAGAGGAGAAAGCACTTTGATCTGGAGTATGCACTGACCCCCCCCCCCAACTTCACCATAAGAAAAGTTTTTAAAAGAGAAAAAAAGTGTGTGTGGGGGGAGAGAAGAAGTGTTGCAGGTCATTTTGAGCCACTTTGAGTCCCTATGTTGGGAGAAAGGTGGGATATAACAACAACAACAACAACAACGTAGAAAAAGGGGATTGTGTTCAGGAAAAAGAAAGCAAAAGAGAGAGAATTAAGAGGCTAAGGCAGCGAGGGACGGATGGGAGGGGTAAATGAACTAGGTTGCAAATGTAACAGGCATAATAATAATAATAATAGAAAAAGGGGATTGTGGTCAGAAAAAAGAAGAAAGAAAAAAGAGAATTAAGAGGCAAAGGCGGCAAGGGAGGGGATAAACGAAGCAGCTTGCAAATGCAACATGCAACAGCATTATCATAATAATATCATATTGCATGTTCCTTATTATTGTTATTATTTTGCATGTTGCATATTACTACTACTACTACTACTATAGCAATAGCAAATATATTTCTATATAGCTTTTCAGTGCATTTAAACACTCCCTCACTGATCTGCCACGCAAGCAAAATCATGCTCAAAATTTTGTAACATGGACTCAAACCATACATGGAGAGAGAAATCCCAGAGGTCCAAGTGGGGTTCAGGAAAGGAAGAGCATGAGGGACCACACTGCAAACATACAATGGCTAATGGAGTGAACCAGGGAATTCCAAAAGAATATCAGCATGTGCTTTATAGACTATAACAAAGCCTTTGACTGCATAGATCATGAAAGCCTCTGGAATGCCCTTAAAGACATGGGAGTGCTAACACATCTGAAAGACCTGATGAGGAATCTGTACGCAGGACAAGAGGCTACTGTCAGAACAGAACATGGAGAAACAGAATGGTTCCCTATTGGCAAAGAGGTCAGACAAGGCTGTGTTCTTTCACCCTATCTGTTCAACTTGTATGCAGAACAGATTATAAGAAAAGCAGGCTTGGACACAGAAGAAGGAGGACTGAAAATAGGAGGAAGGAATACCAGCAATCTAATATATGCAGATGACACCATAATACTAGCAGAAAACCTCAGAGTAACTGGAACGCCTATTAAGGAAGATCAAAGAAGAAAGTGCAAAGGCAGGCTTAATGCTGAACATAAAGAAAACAAAAATAATGACCACCGAGGACCTTCACAAGTTCAACCTAGGCAATGAAAAAATAGAAATAGTAAAAGAATTTCCATACCTGGGATCAAACATTGATAGAAATCAATGGGGATTTCCTGCAGTCAGGAAATCAGAAGAAGACTAAGAATGGGGAGGATGGCTATGAAAGAACTAGAAAAGATTCTAAAATGCAAAGATATACAACTCAGAACAAAAGTTAGAATCATACAAGCCATTGTATTCCCTATTACCATGGATGGATGTGAGAGCTGAACAGTTAAGAAAGTTGATAGAAAGAAAATCAATTCATTTGAGATAATGTGGAGCTGGAGAAGAGTGCTGAGGATCCCATAGACAGCCAAAAAGACAAACAGATGGGTCCTAGAGCAGATCAAGCCACAGATATCTCTAGAAGCCAATATGACCAAACTGAGGCTGTCGTACTTTGGACACATCATGAGAAGGGAGGACTCACTGGAAAAGACAATAATGCTGGGGAAGGTGGAGGGAAGCAGGAAGAGAGGAAGGCCACATGCTAGACTGATGGACTCCATTAAGGAGGTCACGGGTATTAAGGGGTTGCGGGAATTAAGCAGAGCAGTGGAGAACAGAGGGTCTTGGAGATGTCTCATCCATAGGGTTGCCATGAGTCAAGATCGACTCGAGGGCAGTTAATAACAAAGCAATTATTATTATTTTCCATGTTGTATGTTCTTTATTATTATCGTTGTCATTATTTTGACATGCTGCATATTTTTATTATTATTAATATTATCATTATTATTATTATAGCAATAGCAAGTACATTTCTATACAGTTTATACAGCTTATCAGTGCATTGAAGCACTTCCTAAGCAACTATCATTACTTTGCATGTGACATATTATTATTATTATTTATAGCAGAAATAGCAAGTACATTTCTATACAGCTTATCAGTGCATTTAAGCACTCCCTAAGCCATTATTATTACTTTGCATGTTGCATGTTCCTTATTATTATTATTATTATTATTCCTAAAGCAAAAGCAAGTACATTTCCATACAGCTTATACAGCTTATCAGTGCATTTAAGCACTCCCTCAGCCATTACTATTATTACTTTGCATGTTCCTTATTATTATTATTATTATTATTATTATTATTATTATTATTATTATTATTCCTATAGCAAAAGCAAGTACATTTCCATGCAGCTTATCAGTGCATTGAAACACTCCCTCGGCCATTATTATTATTATTATTACTTTGCATGCTGCCTTTGCAAGCTGGTCCGTTTACCTTCCCCCCCCCCCCCCCCCGTGCCTCCCTCTCCTCTTCTTTCTTTCTTTCTTTCTTTCTTTCTTTCTTTCTTTCTTTCTTTCTTTCTTTCTTTCTTTCTTCCCCTGAGCCCAATCTCCTTTTCCTCCTCCTCCTCCTCTTCCTCTTTGCCTTCCTGGCCGCCTGGCCCAGGGGTGTGTGCTTTCCCTTTGGGGGTGTCAGGGTCCCCTTCGGAGGGAGGCAGGGAGGGAGTCGGCCTTGATCCTGGCGGGAGGGCCGGCGTCCGGGTGTCCCTGGCCTGACTGACCTCCTGGCTCCCGCCGCCGCCGCCGCCGCCGTCTCCATGGCAACTGCCCGGGCTGCTCTCTCCCCCCCCCCCGCCCTCCCGCAGGGCTAGACTTAGGAAATTCCTGCAGGCGCAGAGAGCTGCTGGTGCTGGTGCTGGTGCTGGGGGCAAAGGGGCTGGCAATGGGGGGGAGGAGGAGGAGGAGGAGGAGGAAAAGGGGGGCAGGCAGAGGCAAATAGGAAGAAAGGGAGGGAAAAAAAGACAAGGGAAAAAGGGCGTTGCTTGGAAGGACCTTTCACAGGTCCCCAGCCCTTCCTAGACCAACCAAGGGAGAGAAGAAAAGGAAAAAAGAAAGGCATTGAACAAAACTGGAGCTTTGCTGCTTTTGCTTCTGCTTCTGCTTCGGGAGGGAGGGCGATCAAGTCCATTCCAAAGACCGACAATTTCTTCTGTATTGAGTTGCATTGCATTGCATTTCTTTTCTTTCTTTTTTTTAAAGGGAAAAAAATAAATAAAAGCAATCCACCTGAATCTTGGGAATAACAGATCTCCTCTGGCCAAGGTTTCTTTCTCCAGGAGTGCTTTCCCACACTTTAAAAAAAAGAGAGAGAGAGAGAGAGAGAGAGAAGAAGAAGAAGAAGAAGGCAAAAGCAAGAAGGCAAGCGACTGCAAAAGCCCCCCCTCAAAGGCAAGGCATGGGGACTTTGGAGATGGTGGGATGGTGCCTCTTGGCTTCCCTCCTCTGCCCTGGGAACACCCTGGCCAAGGCCAGTCAAGGTAAGCAGGAGGGAGCGCTTGCATCCATCCTCCCTTGCAGGGCTCTGGGTCCCTCTCTCTCTCTCTATATATATATATTAGAGATCTCTGCGAGAGAAAGAGGGAACACTGCTCTAGCCTTTCCCCTTTTGGACAGGCTGCAAGAGTCCCAGGCACCCGCAAAATATAATGATCGAAGTGCTATCAGTGTGCAAAGGGATCTTTTATGCTCCCATGAAAAGAAGCTGGTGGTCGCCTGAGTTTTGGGAGACTTGAGCCTCCTTCCTCAGATCCATGGGGTGGCATGGAGGGTCCAGAAACAGACTTTTGCAAAGACCATCTCTCTAGCTTTTAACCTTTTGGGCAGCTGTGAGATCCCAGGTTGATCGAAGTGCTATCAGTACTCAAAGGGATCTTTTATGCTTCCTTGAAAAGAAGCTGGTAGTAGCCTGAGTTTTGGGAGACTTGAGGCTCCTTCCTCAGATCCATGGGGTGGCATGGAGGGTCCAGAGACAGACTTTTTTGCAAGACCATTCCTCTAGCCTTTAACCCTTTTTTTGCAGGCACCGGCAAAATAGCTGATCGAAGTGCAAAAGGATGGTGGAACACCTTTGAAAAGAAGTTGCTAGCCTGAGCTTTGGAGACTTGTGTCCACTGTCTCATTTGGTAGTCTGAGCTTTGGTGGACTTGAGCCTCCTTTCTCAGATCCATGGGGCGGAATGGAGAGTCCAGAGACAGACTTTTGCAAGACCATCCCTCTAGTCTTTAACCCTTTGGGCAGGCTGTGAGATCCCCAGGTTGATCGAAGTGCTATCAGTATGCAAAGGGATCTTGCATGCTCCTTTGAAAAGAAGCTGGTATCCTGAACTTTAGTAGACTTGAGCCTCCCTCCTCAGATCAATGAGGTGCAGTGGAGAGTCCAGAGACTGACCTATAGACCATTCCTCTGGTCTTTAACCCTTTGGACAGGCTGTGAGTTTCCCAGGCACCCACAAAATAGTTGATCAAAGTGCTATCAGTATGCTAAGGGATTTTGTAGCACTTTTGAAAAGGAGCTTTAGTAATCCTGTGCCTACTTTGTCAGATGCATTGGTGGAGCGGAAAGCCCAGGGACAAACCTAGAAGACCATTCCTAGTCTAGTCTGTAACCCTTTGGACAGGCTGTGAGATTCCTAGGCCCCCACAAAATATGTGATTGAAGTGCGATCCGTATGCAAAGGGATCTTGGAGCACCTTTGAAAAGAAGCTGGTAGCCTGAACTTTGGTAGACTTGAGCCTCCTTCCTCAGATGCAGGAGGAAGGAGGCTCAAGTCTACCAAAAAAACCTCAGGCTACCAGCTTCTTTCTTTGAGTTCCAAATGGTACTACAAGATCCCTTTGCATACTGATTTCCCAAACTAACAGTGCTATGTCCTTGATATAAGTGCTGAATGCCTCTCTCCTTACAGTCACTTCAGCTTTTGCTGCTGGATATGAATGCTTGGAAATTTTGCTTTTCAGAGAGGGACTGTTTCCTTCTTCACCTCAAGAAACTATACAATTGCTGTGTACAGCCCGCATCCCGCCCTGGTTCTTTCCTTTCTTGTGGGATTTAAATTGAATCCTTTCAGAAACAGAGATCTTGTAGCACCTTTGAGATTAACTGAAGAAAGAAGTTGGCAGCATGTGCTTTCGTAGATTTAAATCTACGTCTCAGATGCATTTGGACACCGAATGCATCTGAGGAAGTAGATTGCTGAAGTCTATGAAAGCTCATGCTGCCAACTTCTTTCTTCAGTTAGTCTCAAACGTGCTACAAGATCTCTCTACATACTGATTCTGCAGACTAACATGGCTATATCTTTGAATCCTTTCAGAAACAGTTATTTTTTAAAATAATGTGGAGAGGATGCACAGGACTTTGTGGACAGGATCCCAATTTCTGCATTCCGGTTGCGCTTGAGATGCAGCACAAGGGAAAGAGCATGTTTTACAGGAGGATTTGTTGTTGTTGCGTGCCTCCAAGTCATTTTAAACTTATGGTGACCCTAAGGCAAACCTATCATAGGGTTTTCTTTGAAGACTTTCAGAGGGGTTTTCCTTTGCCATTCTCTGAGACTGAGGGGGGGTTGCAGACTGCCAGAAATAGTGCAAATTGAGTCCACTTTTAGGGTTAGGGTTAGTGCTAGTGAATCATGGGAATTGGTTTTTTTTCTGAGACAGAGGCCTCTCTGTCAGAGAGCTCTGTTGCCACAATAAAATACAGTTCCCATGATTCCCTAACCCTTAAAGTGGACTCAATTTGCACTATTTCTGGCAGTCTGTAACCCCCCTGAGAGAGTGTAACTTGTTCAAGATTACCCAGTGGGTTTTTATGTTCAAGTAGGGGAATGAACCCTAACCTAACTGCTGATAACTGCCTGTAAATGGCCTGAATCACAGATGCGTATACACATACACACACAACACATCTCATACTAGTAATACTAAATTGTTATTCAAAAAGAAATGCAAGGAAACAGCATGTGTCAGAAATGCAGGAGTGAGAAGAGGGTTTTTAGTAAGTTCCTTGCTTAAGTAATATAACAATCCTTTCACCATGTGGATTTTACTTCCTCATATTAGTTTTCTCTGGGAAGTTGGGGGGAGCTCCAAGGATATCATGTTATCTCTTTCAAAGTATGTTGTTGTTATCAAACAATAGAATTTTTTGGGGAAAGGAGACTAAAAGAAAGTACAAAAGATATTTTAAGTGTTGTTTTTTTTTTCCCTCTGCAGGCTTTATAAAAAGAGGACTTGGCTTCAAGGAAAGCCTGGTGATTTTAGCTTAGAAAGGAATGCTTAGGGATTCCTCTCCCCTTTCCAATTATCTTCA
This sequence comes from Phrynosoma blainvillii, assembly GCA_026167975.1. Classification (NCBI taxonomy): domain Eukaryota; kingdom Metazoa; phylum Chordata; class Lepidosauria; order Squamata; family Phrynosomatidae; genus Phrynosoma; species Phrynosoma blainvillii. Next base: position 244,845,871 of record JANUYF010000004.1, read on the forward strand.
GTGTATGCATTGCTTTCATATTCTTATCATAATATTTATTTATTAAGGCCTTTTGGTTTCAAATTCCTCTGAAGCCCTGGCCAGATTTATGCTAAAACAGCAAAGCAAAATTCCATCCTGTAGAGACTTGACAGATACCTTCAGGGAAAGAAAGGGAAGGGAGCAATGTGGATTTGGGCTAGTTTCTTGGTTGATGAAAATTGGCAGGTAAAAATGGCTTCTTCATTTACACTAGATTCTAGAATGAGAAAAACTTGATTTACATTTCAACAGAACCATTCTAATGTATGTCGTTTGGGCATTTGATCTTTTATTCTTTACTCTTTTCTTTAAAGCCTTGTTTTGGTTAAACATGTGTATATGTACCTTCAGATTGCCTGTTGACTTATGGAGACCCATGAATTTCATAGGGTTTTATTAGGCAAGGAATACTTAGAGGTAGTGTTGCCAGTTCCTTCCTCTGAAATATAGTGTGTTATTTGTTGGTGGTCTCTCATCCAAGTACTAACCAGGACTAGCCCTGCTTAGCTTTGAAGATCAGACAGGACCTGTGGCTTTTAGGCTATGTAGGCCCTTTTTGTTAAATATATGGGAGCCAGCACAGTGTAGTGGTTGGACTATGACTCTGGAGAACAGGGTTCAAATTCCTACTTGGCTGTGGAAACCCACTGGTGACCTTGGGTTAGCCACACTCTCTCAGCCTCAAAGGAAGGTAAGGGTAAAATCCCCTCTGAACAGATCTTGCTAAGGAAACTCCATGATAGGGTTTCCATAAGTCAGAAATGACTTGAAGGCACACAACAACAACAACAAAGTTACATATATGTCCCTAAATTAGGCTCATGCCATTTCTTTTCAAAATTCCTGAAATAGTGGTCTGTCATACAGATCATGTAAATCAATTCTATTGTTCACAACACTAGTCCATCATGGAAATTATGTTGTTGTTTTTTAAGTCATGGGATGGGGTGGAGGACGAACGATGTCCACACTCAGAAAAAGTTTGAATTTGATGTCTTTATTCTTCTTTTGGAAAATGTGGAGTGATGAATAAAAACTGAATGTAGAGCTTGTGACATACACATATAGAGCTTGGTGAAGTTGTCCAGAAGTGTAGCCAGCCCTGAAAGAAATATAGCAGTAGCTGAGCAAACTTCTCTAGTCCTGTGCCTTCCAGATGTGTCAGACAACTGTCTCCCATCAAACCATTCCCAGGATAGTCCAACACGTCTGCAGGATCCTTAATTGAGGGGAGAGCTGTTAACAATTGGAATATAAAATTAGTATAATTTCTGAATGAGCAAGGGATCATGAGAAGTGAAATGAATAATTAACATCAGTACACTAGAATGGGAGTCAGCATGGTGTAGTGATATGAGTGTTGGACTAGGATTTTGGAAGACCAGGGTTCGAATTTCTGCTTAGCCATGGAAAACCACTGGGGGACCATGGGCAAGTCACACTTTCTCAGCCTAAACGGTAGGCAAATCCTCAGAAATTTTTTTGCCAAGAATACCCTAGCATGATTACCTTAAGTCAGAGCTGATTTGAAGTCACAGAACAACACTAAAATAAGGACATTTCTATTATTTAGGGTTATCCTAGCACAGCTTTACCTCACCTGATTTTCTCTATACATGTTGGATTGCAGCCTCTGTCATCCCCCACGAGTATGACTGGGATTGGTGGGCACTGTACTCCCAATTATCTAGAGGATGCCAGGTGAAGGAGGAGTGGGAATAGTGGGCATGTTGTGAGTGGCAAAATTGACCTATGGATAGGGTCAGAATAAGTTACTCTACAAGCTAAAGGAATTCTAAGGTGTGCACACCTGGCATTTAAAAATAAACTCCCCTTCCTCAAAACTTCAGAAATAGAAATAGAAACCTTCAGAACCAGTATCCATGCTGCCCCCACACTGCCTCCAAATATTGGCCATAGAGAACAGCAGGTAGGTACCACTTTTCAGCTGCTAAATAGGCTGAAGGAGTCAAGCTTTTTGATTCTCTTTTACATGGGGTTAAACAAGTGGGTCCTAAAGCAGATCAAACCAGAAACCTCCCTGGAAGCCAAGATGACCAGACTGAGACTGTCCTACTTTGGACACATCATGAGAAGGGAGGACTCTGGAAAAAAAATAATGCTGGGGAAGGTGGAGGAAAGTAGGAAGAGGAAGGCCACATGCTAGATGGATGGACTCTATTAAGGAGGTCACTGGTATTAAGGGGTTGCGGGAATTAAGCAGAGCAGTAGAGGACAGAGAGTATTGGAGATGTCTCATCCATAGGGTTGCCATGAGTTGAGATCGACTCAAGGGCAGTTAACAACAAAAAAAGGGTGAATGGATGGGACTGATGAGGAGATGGTCCAGGACCTGTCCCTGAGCCAGCTCCCTGGCTCTCCATTCTTTTACTTAAAGATCTGCATGCTGAAATGTGCTTCTGTGCAAATATGCTTTGCTGGATCAAGAGCTGGGGATAAATCAGAAGTCTAGTCAGTGCTTATGTATTCTACCTACATTGCCTTCAGTGAACAAGTGCTATGCTGTGCACCCAAAGGAGCTTGTGGTCCTTTATGTAGGAATGGGGTAAAAGCATTAAGGAATGGGACACAACATTAGCATGGGAGTGGAAACATGGGGGTGAAAGAAGTATTTCTTTTTTGCTTTGTCTGATCTTCTGCAGTTTTTTTTTGGGGGGGGGGAATCAGGCCCACCTTTTTTGCAGATTTAAAATAAATATAAAATGAAACATATATTTCATTTACAGAAGAAAGAAGAAAATATAGTTTTAAAAAGTAGCAACAGTATGCACAAAGGAAGAGAAACTAAATAAAAATACAGCTCTGTACTTGCTTTGAACAACGAAACAAGACTTTTCCTTAGTGGTGTGCATGAGCATTTGCCACTTAGATTGCTGTAAAACAGCAGGGCATGCGACTCTTCAGTCATATTTATGGAGTACTTTTAAGGATTACTGAGTGATAGCCCTAGGACCAAATCTGACCTGATGCAGGATACCTGCTACCCTATCTTCTTTTGCCAGAGTTGTTGTCAGAATCAAAAGACATGCATGGAAGGAGCAGTAGTACTGCCACGAAATCTGACAGATGCCTATTTATTTTAGGAGATGGTCGGGGAGAGGATCCTGTTCTCATATTGTCCCTCTTGGGAACAAAAGGCATTTAAACAAATAAGTAATTGGTTACATGTATCCCCTATTTTCCTCCATGATCAAGGCACTATGCCTAGCTTTCATCGCTTTCTTTATGTTGGTAACATTTAGACTCTTATTATCCTCCTGTGAGGTAGGTTGAACTGAGAGGTAGTGACTGGCCCAAGGTCACCCAGTGAATTTAATGGCCAAGTAGGAATTGAACTCAGATCTCCCCAGTCCAAGCACAAACTCTAATATGCTTGCCTGATCAGAGCAATTCTGAAGATATTACAGGGATGCATGTGTTAAGGATGCAGATTTTAACAAATCATTCATGCATTTGTGTGGCTTGCTGACCTAGGCTGCATCGGCACTGCAGAAATAATGCACTTTGACACTTCTAAATATCATGGCTCAGTGTTATGGAATTCTGGGATTTGTAGTTTCCTGAGATATTTAGCCTCCCATGTCACAGCTCGGGTGCCACAACAAACTACAAATTCCAGGATTCCATAGCATTGAACCATGGCAGATAAAGTGGCATTTCTGCAGTGTGGTTGCAGCCTTAATCAGAAAATCAAAATCCACCTTACTGACATTCTTAATGAAACTGAAACAAATCACTCACTGGAAGTTTAGTCTGAAAGAAAGACACTCTTTCGATCATTCACCAGACCATTCGATCATTCTTTGAAGAGAGGCCAGTGGATATAAGAATTGCTAAATTAGTTGGGTCAATTTGGGAATGAGAGGCAGAATTAATCAGATAAATCCACATGATCTGAATTTTATTAACAGATAACACAAGATGCTGGCAAGCCAAAAATTGCAAGTGTTGAACTGCCAATATATTGCACTTCTTCATAAACTTGGAGCCAAGCTGTTTGGAAGGTGGAATTTGTTTGGATATTAAAAGGAAGAAGGCAAGATGGACAAGATGAAGTTTTTCTACCTATTGGCCAAAAAAACCTGAGCTGTGTTCTCAGCTTTGTGACATACTTTGGTTGTAATCCAATATCCCTTCAGCATAACATACATATTTGCACATGGAAATACAGTGGTACCTCTACTTACGAAATTAATTCGTTCCACAACCCATTTTGTAGGTAGAAAATTTCGTAAGTAGAGGTACATTTTGCATAGAAATGCCCTAATCCGTTCCAAGCCCATAGAATAGCCGAGGCTGCGGCTGGAAGGGGGCCTCCTTCAAGTCGGAGCCACAGCCGTTCCTTGGGCTGATCCTGGAAGTGGAGGATTCCTCCACTTCCAGGATCAGCCCAAGGAACGGCTGTGGCTCCGACTTGAAGGAGGCCTCCTTCCAGCCGCAGCCTCGGCTATTCCTTGGGCTGATCCTGGAAGCAGAGGAATCCTCCACTTCCAGAGTCAGCCCAAGGAATAGCCGAGGCTGCGGCTGGAAATTTTCGAGTTACAAAATGCTTCTAAAAAATATTGTCTCTACATACAAATCTACAGCCATTCGTATGTAGAGACATATTCGTATGTAGAGACAATATTTTTTAGAAGAAGCGTTTTGTAACTCGAAAATATCGTAACTAGAACCTTTCGTAAGTAGAGGTACCACTGTACACTGCATAAACACTACACAACCCCATGCAACATAGCAACATTGTACAACATATATCAATGACTAAGTGCTGTTGCACAGTATGAAGTGCACAGTATATGATGTACAACTACAATGCACTTCACAGTGCATGGCAGCCATGTGCAAAGACAAGACACAGTGGAACATGCTATCTGCACAATTCAGTTTCCACCGCTACCAGCAAAGCCCCACATGCGTAGTGTGATTTTGTTGTTATTATTGTGTGCCTTCAAGTAATTTCCACCTTATGGTGACCCTAAGGTGAATCTATCATGGGTTTTTCTTGGCATGATTTATTCAGAGAGGGTTTGCCATTGCCTTCCTGTGAGGCTGAAACAGTGTGGCTGAGGCTGAGATAGTGTGACAACATGAGTTTCCATGGGCAAGCAGGGATTCAAACACTTCAGAATCATAGTCCAGCACTCAAACCACTACACCATCCTAGCTATCTATAGTGTGACTTACACACTTGTAGGTCCCTAACTAGATGCCTACCTTTGTGTATGAATTTTGGCAATTTAATTGGATTGCAATTCTCAAACCAAAGCTCTCTTGTTGTACTCATTGTATTGTTTGGGACTTGAGGCAAATGGCTTGAGGACCTTGGCTTTGACCTGTCTGGATCTAAAACCTTATCTTGAAGTGGGTGCCATGCCATTAAATTCTGCAGTAACATTGGAGCCAAGATGCTTTGGCAAACCCAGAGAGGATGAAATGCACCATGTCTAGGCTGTCTGCTGTTGACCAATGAAGTCTAGCAGAAGAATGTTAGCTTTGTTTGGGTGACTGTCTGTCAGTTCCTCTTTCAATCTAAAAGTGAAACGTCCTTAGCCACTTGATCCTGCCATTTTGCTGGCAGACTTATTATACCCCAACAAGATTCCTGTTGTGTCTTGAGTAGTGTTAACTCACTCGTTGGGAATGATGAATTCTGATAGATGGAACCTTGTTTTTTCTCTTGAATAAAGTATTTTGTAAGCCACCTGGAAGGTTTTCTGTTTCTGGGTTTTGCCTAGATAGAAACAAGGGCTGGACTTGACTGTAGATCCCCCACAAAAAAGTTCTTGTAAGCCTAAAGCAGTTATGGCTAAGTTTATTCCTGTCTTGACCTGTTGTGTATCATGTGTATTTACTGGGATCACAATGTTAAGGAAGCAAATGGGAATGTATGATTCACTGCCTAAAAATTTAGAGCCATTGTTCATATCTGCTCACCACCTGATCAGTCACCCTTCTTGGCCTAACCTGGATCTTGGTTTGCTTTTGTGATGACCTGTAGTGGTAAAGGAGACAACTAACATGTCTGAAATGTGTTTATTCTATGAAATAAGTAATTTTATTTTCTTTCAGAGATCGAAAGAAACTCAGCCTCCATGTGTTCAGAAGCGCTAACATTATATTGGATTTATACATTGATCCAGAGTTCAAAAAGAAAATAGTTTGCTAATTTCTCTTAAATCTGCCTCTTGCACATGCATGTTACCATTTCTCTAATGCAAAGTCTGTGCCAAATATTATGGACTAAAATGGGAATTTAGAAGATCTATTGAGTATTAGATACTGGGAGAAGATGTAATGCAGACAACAGCTAACTTGCAGTTAAAAGAATTAACAATGTCATCTTATAAATGTTTACTCAGTGCAGATCTGTAAATACCTGATTCTGAGTGGGAAAGGATTGCAACTTAATCTGGCTGTGGTAAATTCTTAACACTTTGGTGGATCATGTTTCAATGGAATTAAAAGGATTCAACCTCTCCCATTAGATTTCTATGCATTCCCAGAGGCAATGGAATAGAGCATGATTATAAGAGGGATGATGTAGATCATTGATGCGTTTGGGAGATAATGGGATGGGTTCTTTTAAAGTAAGAATGCACCTGCAGGGCTAACACCATTGGAATTTGGAAAGAATATAATTCACTTGACTGCAGATGATACTCTCTACTCTTCCATTCTCTCCACCTTGTAGTGTAATCTCTCCCCACCTTTCCCTTCTGTCCCCTTTATCTCCTCCCTTTTGCTCATTCCCTTAAAAAAATCATAGAGGCTGGTTGTTGCCCACACCTATGAAATATAAAACCATAAACATTTCAGTATGTAGTAGTTCAAAAGAGAACTTTGAAGACATCCAACATGCCTGTACTTAGATTGTGTGTTTCAGGGTGCAGGAAAGAGAAAGAATAGAAATGTTTTTTGTAACAGCAAGGCAAAGTAAATGTTCATGCACCTTGGATTTTCCTCTCCTGAGGAGCTTTACTGTCTCCCAGTGTAAGGGGTCACAGTGTTTTTACAAAATGTCACACTGGCGTAATCTACATAGGAAAATATTCCAGAATAACTTTAACCTTCATTTTCAAAGTTATAAGTCCCGAGAGAGTCTTAGGAGAAGCTTACGATGATGGTAAATAAAGTGCACTCTGTCTTCGCAGTCTTAAACAAGCCTCAGTGTGCCAGCAGGTCGACAGTTTATGTAGCAAATTTTATGGGGCTCATGCCATTCTTACTTTCTTCAACAGAATGTAAATACTTTAAGAATGATTTCAATTACCAAAAAACAGCAATGAAAGAAATAAAGACTTCTGTCTTTATAAAGGAAAAGGAAGTTAGCCTGTTGGCCTTTATAAAGTGTGTGCCTTTAGTTTATGTAGAAATTGACTTGATGGAAGGTACTCCCTCCAATCTAGCAAATTCTCTGTAAATTTTGTTGTTGTTGTTTTAAATAAACAAGAAGTATAATCAAGATCTATGCAAAATTAGAGTATATAAGAATAAAAGCAAACTCCTTTTTCTAGAGTAGATGCTGTATCGTGAAAGTAGTTTGAGATTATTTGAAACAACATTTGGTTCTTCTGTGGAGAAAGACAAAAATAATGTTAAGAGGCTTGGAAAAGAAACTTCATGGCCCCAAAATGCAGCCTGACTGGGGCTGGGAAAACAGCAGTATGTGACAGACAACTTGCAAATGCCCCATTCATGATAAACTACGGTATGTGTTTTCGGTGGACCTCATGGTTTTCAGTGCTACTGAAAATGGTAGTCCATGGACCATTGCTGGTCTGTAAGCCATTAACTGCTGGCCCAGGCAAAGTTTTCAGGAAAGCAATACACAGTTTTAGTCAATGGGCACAAATGGAATAGTGGTCCCTATCATATTGGGGGGAAATAATTGCTGATCTCCCACATCAGATAGCCTTAGAACAATGATCTGTGTATGGGGGGGGGAGTTATATGAGCAATGCTGTTTTATCCAAATGCTGATCTATGCAGTAACTTCATTTGGTGACTACTGTAGTTATATCAAGGAGTAGAAACGAGTGGAATTAGTTCACTGAATGGGAGAAAAACTATACCACATTTTTTTAATGGGGCAGAGAGGGGAAAGAGCAGCCTGTGGGTTGTATGTGGAGCAAACCAATCCTTTTGGGGCTGCACCTGAATTTTTCCTTTATTTATTTTTGAGGATGAAAAATGACCCCAGGTGCTGCCTAGAGTGCTGTGCACTGAAACAACTCCTCCCCCCACAGCTCCCAAAATGTGCTTTAAATGAAGCTAATTGAGAGAAAACAAGCTGGGAAACTCCAAAATTACAAACTAGTGCTGACTTCCAGTCATTTCTGAGAATAGATTTTCAGCCAGAAATACTAAACTGGTCTTCTGTGGGGCCAAAAATAGCCCTTTCCCTCCCCCCCCCAGCGTTCACCTATATTTTACGGGACTTCAAAGACATGGCAACTATATAATGTTGCCTTCATGATTGATGTCTACAATGCCTGTTATCTCACTGTAACCACACAGGATAATTACTTTTCCTTGCATAATGGGCCCAACAAGGAGCAAGACATGTTCCAACAAAATACATTGAGAACCAATCTTCTGCTTTACAAAATCCTTCATGTACAGTTGTGGGTTGGAAACTTTGGGGAAGAACCTGATATTGGAGGATTGTGTGGACCATTTGGTTATATGCTGAGTTTCCATTTGGCATCTGTGCCAGATTCCTGTGTGAGCGATAGTCTTGTGTCATACACTTTCTCTACACCTTGACTTCAACTTTCTGTAAAATGCAGCTGCTATCAAAAGGCACAGTTAACTAATTGTATCGTTTTAACAATCCTCCAAACCAGTGTGGTGGATGTGGAAAAACTGTGGGCTTAAATACTCCTTTCTCTCGACTGAAGCCTTACTTTGCCTTTACAAACCACAGTTTGAGTTTACCAATCCACAGTTCTAGCCATTGTGGCAAAGTATGGTTTGTGTTGATCAGGAAGTAGTGCTGATCAACGTATTGTGTACATGTAAGGGGAGAAAAAAATTCTAGTCCTATAGCTTTCTGAATGCAGTTAATGTGTGTATTGTGCATGATATGAGTGCGCATACTCAATTTGTTACTTTGGACGACAGTCAGTAAATCCCAATTATCTAAATAACACTGCATCCAGCAAACAGGCCAACACTCAGAGAACATGGAAGTGACCGTGGCTGCTGCCTGTACTGTTTGTTTGGTGGAAGTGGGGTGTACTGAAGCTAGAACTGGTCCTTTTTGAAGATCAATGGAAAATAACAAGCAGAATTTGTTCACAGGTTCATCATCTGAAGAGGAGGTGTGACACACAAGGGAAATTGTCTGGGAATTTGAAGGAGCAGGGGAAGCAAGTGATATAGCGTGTAGCAGCACTGTAGAAATAATGCAGTTTGACACCACTTTAAGTGCTGGAATGCCATCCTATGGAAGCTTGGGATTTGCAGTTTTATAAGGTCTTTAGCCTTGTCTGCCAAAGAGCTGGTGCCTCACAAAACTACAAATTCCAGGATTCTGTAGGATGGAGCCATGGTAGTTAATTTGCTGTCAAACTGCATTGTCTCTACAGTGTAGATGCACTCATGGGGAAGCCCTGAGCAAACAAGGCAAATCTCTAAACACTTCTTGAAAATGATGGTGGATGTTATAACTATTTTCCTGTATCTCTCCCCTGCCCCGAGCTGGTCATTTCCAATAACTTTTCAAAAGGATTTGGGGTCCAATCCAGCTGCAGTCCCAAGCTAGTTGTGGCATCTCCAGTGGCATAAAAATATCACACCCAGTCAGTTCAGTATGTTTCAGATAAGTATCATGTAAGTAAGGATGTGTATCAGGAATATTTGTCTGTGTGTTTTGTGTGTGTGTGTGTGTCTGTCAGTCTTCTTAGGCTCATTGATCATTTTTCCGTCTTTTGCATAAAGGGGGCATTTATCTTTTAGTACTATATTTGTACTAGCTGCAGTATTAGCTGGGTGGCAAGGAAGGGGAAAGGTAGATTTAGTGTAGAGGGTAAACTTGCTGCAGGGAGTATAGGCATACTGTTGTTTGCTTTGGGGGAAGGGGAATAATGGGACTGGATTAAGTGCTTCAGTGCTGGCTTTGCATAGCAACAAGGGGTATACAGCCAGATGGCTATAATTAGTTTATGTTTTAAAATAATCAAATATTGGTTCCTGAAAGGGCTTGGGGGTAATTTTGCTCAGAGCTGAATCTACAGGGGGGCTCTTCCAGGCTTCTCTTTGAGTTTCTTAGCTTTCATTAAAAAGGAGGATGCCTTTAACTTTTGTATTTGTGAAGATATAAAAGAAAGCACACAGATTGTATTTGGTCTGCTTGCTTACTAAAAAATATAGTGAAGGACCTGCAGCAAAATGTTGCAGTGGAGAGCGCTCCTGTTCAGAGTTCCAGTCAGCCTTTCCTCCAAGATATTCCATTTGATACTGCATGCTATGTCCACTGAGCATACACAGTCACTGGGGCTGTTTTCAGGTAGGTTGGGTCTCCTTATTTATTTTTCTAATTTTTTTGGAAGACATAGCAAAACCCAATGTCTTGCCTGTATACTTTTTTCTATGTGGTGGTGGTATTTTCCCTTTATTGCATACACACACCAACATTTCTGATCAAGAGAATTTTGCGAGTAAATACATTAAAACACAATAGGCTACTGGGGTGGTCCAAGCTACCCCTCTGCCTGAAGCACTCCACCCTCACACTGAATGGTGATAGTCCATATCCACAGATTCTGCATCCATGGATTCAACCATCCAAATCTTGAAAATATTTTTTTAAAATTCCAAAAAGCAAACCCTGATATTGTCATTTTATATAAGGGACACTATTTTAGTACTCCATTAAATGTAATGGGTCTTGAGCATCCATGGATTTTGGTATCCACGGGGGATCCTGGAACCAAACCCCAGCAGATACCAAGGGCCCCACTGTAATACAAAGCCCTCTTAGGAGGTGGATGCAGTAGTGGCTTAATGAATGGCTTAACTTTCCTTCATGTGCTTGAAGTTGCATTGGTAGTGCTGGGAGAAAAAGCAAACAAGCGGGCAAGAACAGCAAGCAAATTATTAAGGGCAGCTTGTTATGTATGAATCATCACTAGTGCATCATCTCCAGTTCAAAATGTCATCTGTCCAAGTGACTTCGTGAGGAAGCTGGTTGTGGAAACTAACTGCCTGCCTGCCGTCTTCTCTTTTTTCCTTCCTGCCTGCCAATAGTGTATTTCTCTGCAAACTTACTTGAAACCCTACTGAAGTCAGTGACAATTGCATTTGAGTAAATGTGTCTAGGTTTGTATTGTCTAAAGTGTTAATACTTTTCCGAAGCAATGCACCCCATCTTTGTACCTTTCAAAGATATAGCCATGTTAGTCTGTAGAAGCAGTCTGTAGAGAGATCTTGTAGCACCTTTGAGACTAACTGAAATAAAGAAATTGGCAGCATGAGCTTTCATAGACTTCAGTCTACTTCCTCAGATCTGAGGAAGTAGACTGAAGTCTATGAAAGCTCTGCTGCCAATTTCTTTATTTCAGTACATCTTTGTATCTGTTTGCCTATTCTGACAGTTTTCACAAGGGTCCTCTGGTTTAATGATCAAGGATGAGTAGGTTGGAGAGCAAATGTTCCTCCTTTAGCTCACTCTTTCCAACTGTCCTATAGCTTATTCATTTATTTTGCCTTATACAGCTCAACCACCCAATGCCAAGCTAGCACCTATTTCTATAGCCCTGACCTGGATTCTCTTTCCTGGTAACTCTAATATGACAGAATGTTGCGGAGAGCAGATTGCATCTGACTGCAGCTTGATTCCATCTCCTCTACATTTTGTCAATAAGTTTAAATTTCAACTAACCTAGAAATTATTTAGTGGGAAATACAGGAAGGTTATAACTGAAAGATGATATCTAGTCCCCCATCTAAAATTCTGAGAGTAAGGTAGGGCCAATGCACATTTAATTACTTGTCCAGAAATCCTTAGGTATGATTCAGACTGTTGGTCATATCAAAAGTCTACCACAACAAGTTATGTTCTTGGGGGATGCTCCAACAATGATCCCTACGTTCTTCATTAGCCCATTTCTGTAAGTGGCAAAAAGTAGAAGAGGCAAAAATCTCAGCATTTCTGACTCCATGTTTTGTCAACTTCCAGACAAAGCAATGTGTTGTCTTGGAATCAGACAACTTACGTTTAATACAAATTGCCTTAGCAAGCACCTTCTTCTCCCTTGCTGTGCTGCAAGCCAAACTGTACCGCAATGTCTGAGGTGGTTATTAGTTCAGTGGTTCAAAAGGGTTGCGGGGGTGACTACTGAAGTTATAAAGCTTTAATTTGGCATTAACTCAAGTGGAAACTCTCCAACAGCTATATATATAGGCATTCACCATTTTTAAAAAAACCTGTTAATGGACATTATATTAAATTAAAAATAAAACTAACTTATAAAACTCATTGGGACTGAAGGAAATTACCGGTTGTTTTTGTTTAGTATTATATTTTTACTAGCTGCCCAGTTCCCATTCCTCTACCCCTACCTCTTTACAATAATTGGTGCTTTAAACTTAAAACACAGGAATGTAATAGCCAGAGGGAATATAGCCTTCACCTGTGCAAATCAAGATGTAAGAATCCTAATTTAAAAGAGGTGACATGCATTTCCCCCCTGTCTGCCTGAGTACTACAAGTAATTTATAATCTGAATCCTAAATAATCTGAATCCTAAATCCATTTTGGGACTTACTGGTAGACGTGGAGAACATGAGTTGGGATTCTTTGTATTTAACTCAGGTAAAGTAGGTTGATAAATCTGCAGTTTGTTCTCTGAAAAGACTACTCTTAAATTGCTTATAAGGTTGTATAGACTTGCTCATCTGTGTTTGATTGCTTCCTTTGTATAGTAATTCTGGACTCTTTTTCTGTGACCCAATGTGGTATAGTGGTTTGAGTGTTTAACTAGGAGATCAGATTCTGAATTCTTACTAGGCCAAGAAAACCCACTGGGTAACCTTGGACAACTTACACTCAGCCTAAGAGGAAGGCAATAATTGATGTCCTTTCACTGAATAAATCTTTCCAGGAAAATCCTGGGACAGAGTTTCCATAAATCAGAATTGACTTGAAGGTACATAACAATGATAGTTCTTTATTGTGTGATGGTATAAATAGCCAACACTTGAATTGAAGAAGCCGAGGTCTGAGATCTTAGTGGGAGGATAAGACTTTCAGTGGCTATATGTTCCCTTCAATATGCCTCTGCATACCTGTTACTAAGAGACATGAATGGGAGGGTGCTGTTGCACTCATATTCTGTTTGTTGGCTTTCTATTGGAACATCTGTTTGGTTACAGTGAGAAACAGGAGACTGGGCAAAATGGGCTTTTGACCTGATCCAACAGCTCACTTCTTAGGTTTCTATTTGGCATTCATGTGTGCATGAATATATACCCCTTTCTTTTGTTTTAGCAGACCTTGACACCATTTCGACTGTAGCTCCCCATGGCCTCTTCTCCCTATAATTGCCATTGTTGTTGTTAGGTACCTTCAAGCCATTTGTGACTTACGGTGACCCAAAGGCGAACTTATTACATACAGGGTTTTCTTCACAAGATTTGTTCAGACAGGGTTTGCCTTTGTAGCACGGTGGAAATCACACTACTGTGTGAGGAACCACTTAATATAAAAGACTTTAGTATGCGAGTACAGTTCATGTATATGGTGTGTACATGCAAGATCGGGTCCCAGTGTGGGAATAACAAGGGAAAGAAATCAAGATGCCCCCCTTTCCTGCTTTTCTGTCTCTCCCCACTCTAAAAATAGAATTTATGACTATATGGAATTCATCTTGCCACTAAACTAATCAGACACTAAACACCAAACTACAGGCTTGTTCAGACCAGTGTGAAGTGTCCTATATTTAGTGTTTCCTATCCCCCCCCCTTTTTTTTTTTTTTAAAAAAAAGAGAAAATGTCACAGTCGTACAGGTATATAAGCTAAGACTGCCCTACTGTAATTTTATTTACTTGGTCTTACATTTGTTTTCCTAGTTTTTAAATTCCTCTTTCTATTCATATTGGGATGTCTGTATGCTTAAAGTACACAGAGTTCTAGAGAGCTTCTGTCCCAAAGAGTTTGATTTTCCAAAGGCAGCCAAGGTAGGCTCAAGCATTTCTTCCACTTAGCTCACTCATTCTGCAAATGAACATCACGTTGATGTGTGGCAGATATGGCCCTAGGTATGCATTATCTTCAAACCTTTTGTACCTTTTTAGTTAAAAGTCAAATGTTAGTTGAGAAAGTAGCCATTTTGATTTCCTGTAATGGCCTGGAGTGACTTTGTAGTTGTATTTAGATATTTTTACCATGTTAATGACCATGTGATTGCCCTTGAAGATAACTGGGATGCTATAGCTAAATACACTCATCCCTCCACATTTAATAATAATAATAATTTATATCCCGCCCCTTTGAGATCAATTTGCGGCTTTGACTTTTGAGGACTTGATTATTCACGGATTTTATTAATATGTTCTCTCTAGGAATATCTAGGTCCTCCAGCGCAATTCAGTGGTCAACTTTAACCAAAAGTCTCACTGAAGGACCTAGAGATTCCTAGAGAGAACACTCCATTAGACATTTGTAGCTCCTCCAACACAATTCTGTGGTCAATTTCTGGCAGATGTTGACCACAGAAATGCACTGGAGGACCTAGAGATTCCTAGAGAGATGTTCTCTTAGGGAAAAACAGTGTTTTTGTTATTTACGGTTTTTCCACATTCACGGGGGTCCTGTGCCCCTAACCCCAGTGAATGTGGAAGGATGAGTGTACAGCAGATGGATTATTGACCAAGTACTATATTGACAATTCATAACACCAGTCTTTAAGGAGCTGCACTGGCTGCCAGTTCCCTTTTAGCTTGAATTCAAGGTCCTGGTGATGCCATTCCAAACCCTAAATGATTTGGCATTTCAATATTTGAAAGTGTGCTCCTCCCTATATCTATCTGCCTGAGAACTGGTGTCTGCAGAAGGGAGTCTACTCTGTGTCCCATGAGTGGAGGAAATATGATGTGGGAGGACACAGGAGAGGGCCTTCTTGGCGTGACACCTCAATTGTGGAATGCCCTCAGAAGTCCATCTGGTGTCAGTGTTGGTTTCTTTGCAGTGCCAGGTCTGTACATTACTTTTTATTAAAGCCTTTGGGGCCTAATTTACTTTTAAATGTACATTTACATGGTTTTAAATTGAATAGCCTTTTGAGCTGACTTAACTTGGTGTCTTGTTTAACATGTTTTATCCCGTTGATACTAATTGTTCATTTAAATAGGAATTATTTAAAATTGTTTATATTGTTTTATTTGTATGCTATCCTGAGATCCTACAATAAAGGACATGGTAGAAATATTTTAGTAAACAAACAGATGAACACACAAACAAAAGGGATGGTTCTTCATAGATCCTATTTAACTCTAGAGCTGTCATTTAACCAGAAGTAGGAACTTTCCAAGGCTTATTTCTTTATATTTACTTATCTAATTTATCCCTTATCTAATTTACTTATCTAATTTATACCTTTCTCCTGGTATGAGATCCAAGGTGGCTCAGAAATTTTAGTAGGAAGCTAACATGATAGTGCCACTTTTTGTGATATTTGTTATTGTAGCTTGTGAGTACAGAGGAATGTTCATTGTCAATACTGTGTTACCAGTGTAGTACTGTTTAACTAATATTAAAAATACAATCAACTTAAGAATTTTAAAAAATGACCAAAAATACCCACAAAATTATGTTTACAAATCAAGATTGAATGTTACTTGCTTTGGGAAAGAAAATCCCTTGTGTTTACTCATCAAAACACTTAAAAGTAACAATGTGCCCCTCAATATGCTAAAAAAAGTTGATGGCATTACTTTTAACATTTTATTCTCAAGCTTTGCTTAGAACTGTTGGACAAATCTTAGAGGCACTCTGCATTTGATACTAAGGAGATAACAGATTTACTGTAATTTCTGTTTAAGACAAATGCAGAATTTATAACTTCAATGAAATAAGAGTAGATTATGATGTCAATGTTTAGTACATGGTTGATCAGGATACACACTGTGGCTAAATCGGGAATCTTTAAATCCAGAAAACATATTCAGGGGTAGCTGTGTTGGCTATGCAACAAAATACAACAAAATACCAATTTCACAAAGCAGCAATACCTTTATCTGGCCAACTCCAAAGTATAAAATACATTATGCAAGTTTTCAGAGCTTCACTGGCTACTTCTATGGTCAGTTAAGAGGGTACTGAGGGATTTCAATGCAAGCAGAGGCCATTCCTCTTCTTGGCCATGTGAGGACTAGGGACAAAGGGCAATAAAAGACAAGTAATACAATTTCAACTCCATTAGCAACAGAGAAGTAACTTCCTTTGAGATCCAGCTGTCCAAAAAGTGATAAATGAAAACAAATGGTTCACTTCTTGACAGCAGTGAGCAGTGTAGGGTTAGGTAGGCTTTTGCCCTCCAGCCATTTTGAATGAGAATTCCTCAAGTTCCACACCATTGGCCACACTGGGCAAAGCTGCTGGAAGCTGTAGGTCAACATTTTGAGAGAACTAACATTGCCTTTCTTCGTTGCCCAACCCTTGCCAGGGTTTTTAATGTGTAACATGTAATTTGGCCCTTAAAGTTCTGTGGAAGATCAGAATGACAGCCAGTAGTAAGGCTTGCTGCCATTCATGGCCCTACATAAGAGATTAACAGGGGTTGCAGACTGCCAGAAATAGTGCAAATTGAGTCCACATTTAGGGTTAGGGTTAGGGTTAGGGAATCATGGGAACTGTATTTTATTGTGGCACCAGAGCTCTCTGACAGAGAAGGCTCAATGTCTCAGAAAAAAAAAAAACAATTCCCATGATTCCCTAGCACTCACCCTAACCCTAAAAGTGGACTCAATTTGCACTATTTCTGGCAGTCTGCAACCCCCCTAAAAAGGTTTTCTTAAGTTAAATATTACTTTGTAGATGGATGTGGTTCCAAATCATGAGGCTTGACTATTCCAGAACTCCTGTCTTTGCTGAATCGCCCATTGAAGCAGCAGCAGCAGCAGTTTAGATGCCTTCTGGAAAGATTCGGGCTTCCTCTGTGGGCTTCCAACTCCTGGCAAGGCTCACCCTTCCATCATGCTTATTTCTTCCCAGGACTGTGGTACCTGCAGCTATGATGTACTTAGTGCCAGTGGTGATTTTCTGGGGGACAAGATGCTATTGTCCATATTGAGGCCTTTCTCAGAGCCTCCAGAAGCCCTAAATTTGCTGTGGGCCAGAAAGTGGAGCCTGCGGCTACATGTGGGCAGCTGCAAACCCTTTGAAGCGGAAGGAAAAGGTTAGGGGGTGCTGCATATCCTGCTGTGAGCATTTAGTATTTAACTTATGAACCCTCAACCACAGCCTCGTTCGTGGGTTATTGGCCTAATATCTCCAAGGGTCTGGAGCCGCTCCCATTTAGTGGCAGGCTCTCTATGAACCCCTAGTCTTATTTAGAAAAATGTGGTCACAGAGTTTTCTGAATGGTCTTGTTTAGAAAGGCCAGTTCTAGTCTCAAAGGTAAGAAAATATGACTCCTAGAATTTACTTTCGTGCGGGCTGTTGCCATTTCCCCCCTCCTTCATCTGTTTTATTTACAGACATTATAAATGTGAAAGATTATGTCAGTGCAGGTGTGTCAGGTTTATATATACATGTGCATTTGTTTCAGTTATATGTGAAAGAGAGTGCAGAGAGGCTTCTTATATCCATGTAAAAGAATGCCTTAGAATAGATGAAAATGTTATTCCTTTCTTTTGCTGAGCTTTAATTTGAGTGGCTAGTATTCCAAGATCCCTATATCTGGGCAGCATATTTGCAATCTCTTGCAAATTAGACCCACTGGTTCCTAATGTGTGTGATTTTCAGCAAGCAATTTCCCTCTTCTTATTTATCTGTTTATCATCAATATGCATGGAAGAAGCTTTTCATACTCTCCCAAGTATAAGAAAATTGAGAATGGAGCATCCTATGATATCTTTTTGTCTGTTTGTCCATTTCTTTTAAGAAGTATAGACCCCACCAACACCATCAAACTCTTCCGAGTTAATAATTCCTTAGAAACTATAAGCACTGAAGGCTCTTCTCTGTCTTTCAAGGCCAAAGTAAAGGCACTACATATGTAATTTGATGTTATGTGATTCCCTTTCCCCATACTTTAACTAGAATTCCATGGTGTGGAACAGGATGACTACAGTTGAGGCCATGGCATGTGGGAAGATGATTTGTACCTTTTCTTCCTATGCCATAGTCCTAACATAGGGCTGATGCAGATGGCCTGTAAGGGGTGGCTCTGTGCCGCCCCTGGGAGCAGCGGATTTTGGCCGCAGCAACCACACACCGCGGCCTCCATCCTCCTTTTCGCTGCCCCCAAAAGCCGCCCTTAGAGCTGACGCTGTGGCTCTTTTGTACCCCTTTGGCGCAGTGTGTCTTCACGCTGCGCCAAGAGGATGCCCTGACGCTGTGTGCCATGCAGTTGGGTGAGTGGCATCAAAGTGGAGTCTGGGCGGCCGGTGTGTGTTCGCCCCACCCCAACTCCACCCCCAGGCCGGCTTAAAGTGCCGGTCTGCATCCCCCCCAAAATTGCTCCATCTGAGCCGCTGTTAGCAGTTTGGAGATAGATTTCCTCTTCGAATATCCACTCCAACAACGCTTCAAATTCTGTCTACTGTTTTTCAATGGAGAATCAGGATATGGAGTGACCCTCTACTAATGCTACACGTTTCTGGGGGAAACTGATTATCCAATTCCATTTCCAATCTGGTTTCAGGCCTGGCTATAAAACAGAGACAGCCTTGGTTGCCTTGGTGGATGACCTACATAGGGAACTGGACAGGGGGAGTGTGTCCCTGTTAGTTCTGCTGGACCTCTCAGTGGCTTTCGATATCATTGAATAACTACAGCAGGAAGGTTTCACAAACAAATGCCAAAAATGAAATGAAAGGGAGAAACTCACAAAATACTAAGGTACTATATATCCCAACAAATGAAACCATCACTTAAACATGATATGAAAATATCAATATAATTTTAGTATCATGTTTAAGTGGTGGTTTCATTTGTTGGGATATATAGTACTTGGGGATATATAGTACCTTGGTATTTTGTGAGTTTCTTCCTTTTATTTTTGGCTTTCGATACCATCAACCATAGTATCCTTCTGGACTGCCTCACTGGCATGGGACTTAGAGGTACTGTTTTACAGTGGCTCCGTTCCTTCCTGGAGGGGCGAACCCAGAAGATGGTGCTGGGGGACTCCTGCTTGATCCTCTGGCTATTGGCTTGTGGTTCTGTTTTGTCCTCTATGCTATTCAGCATGAGTCCCTGTACTGGGAGGAAGGTGGGATATAAATAAACAGAATAATAATAACATATGCATGAAACCGCAGGGAGAGGTTTCGGGATGCAGTGTCATCAATATGCAGATGACATTCAACTCTGCTACTCCTTTCTTCTTCCTCAATCCAAGGAGGCTGTCCTAGTCCTAAACCAGTGTCTGTCATTAGTAATGGACTAGATGAGGGCAAACAAATTGAAACTTAATCCAGAAAATACAGAAGTGCACCTCATCAATTGGAAGTCAGATCAGGGAAAAGGGGTACAGCCTGTGTTAGATGGAGTTACACTCCTCCTGAAGACACAGGTTCGCAGTTTGTGGATATTCATGGACTCAGCATTGAACCTGGAGGCCCAAGTCTCTGCGGTGACCAGGAGTGCTTTTGCACATTTAAAACATGTGTGCCAACCGTGCCCGTTCCTGAGACTCTGGATCTGGGCTTGGTGGTACATGCCTTAGTTACATCCTGTTTGGACTACTGTAATGTGCTCTGCTTGGGGCTGCCTTTGAAAACTGTTCAGAAACTTCAGCTGGTGCAAAGAGCTTCACCCAGACTGGGGCAGGTTACAGAGACCACATAATGCCCCTGTTGAAATGGCTCCACTGGCTCCCAGTTTGTTTCCAGGCACAATTCAAATTGCTGGTTATGACATATAAAGCCCTATATGGCTCAGGTCTAAGCTATTTGGCAGACAGTATCTCCCTGTATGAACAGACCTAAGCTCTGATATCCTCAGGAAAGGCCCTTCTCTCAGTCCCACCAACATCACAAGCATGGTTGGTGGGGATGAGAGAGGGCCTTCTTGGTGGCTGCTCCTAGATTCTGGAACTTTCTTCTCAGGGAGACCAAGATGTTCAGACAAGCATTTGAAACAGAACATTTTTAAAGAACGTCCTGGTGGTGGTGTATTATTTTAAAGTGTCTGGTTTTTAAGTGCTTCTATCCTTTTAAATTGTATTCTATTTTTAAACAAATGATCTGTTTTAATATTGTAATAGTTTAATTCCATCTTAATTCTCATTTTTGTAAGTTTTTAAATTGTACTGTGGTTTTAGATTGTAAGCCACCTTGAGTCCCAATTTTGTGGAAAACATGGGGTACAAATAAATATAGGAACAATAATATGAATACAGTATTCTTTTTATGAACACTTAATTTTAATGCTTTTAATGTTTATGCATAATTTAGATATTTGATATAGGAGGGAGAAGAACCTTAAAGAAAGCAGAATTGTTTACAAGGAATAATTTGTTTTCTTTAAGTTGAAAAGCATTTCAACTTGCAGTGCTGAATTAGTCAGATACTCAGAGTGAGGAAGGATGTGAAGAAGAAAAGCTGTCTTCATATATATATATATATAATTTCTCATGGCTACCAGTGTTTTTGTTAATGTAGGTTATAATGGTGCATACATAATATCTCCATTATTTCTATATACAATTATAACCAGAGGCTGGGAAAGTTACTTCTTTGTATGACAATTCTGAGAATTCTCCAGCCAAAATGCCAGTGGCCATGCTGGTTGAAGCTTCTAGAATTTGTAGTTAAAAAAAGTAACCCTTTCAAGCTTTGCTTATAACCAAGCAACATTTGGTGGGAATGCCTTTATACAACAGCATTTAAATAAAAAAATTAATAATAATGCATTGCATGTTTGTTTAATTCTCTTATCCCTTTTGTGAGCTCTTCAGAAGAATCCTTGTTCGTCAAAGAGGTCTAGGAAATTAACAGCCATTTACTTGGAAATAAATATTTACTTCTTTTACAAGTACATTTGGGATTGCAGCCTTTGCGTGAGGGGGAGAGTTTACAAGAGAATTTAAATATGTGTTTAAATCTGGAATACATCACTTTTTAGTGTTGATAATTGTACTTTTTAGCCCGTGTAGTTTTATGGTCTAAGTACAGCTTCAGTAAATATAAAAACATATTTAAGTAACACTTTGAAAATAACCATAGCTCATTTAAAATTATGATAATTCCCTACCTTTGGTGTACTATTAATTGAGATTAAAAGATCAGAATCCTCTTGGTAGTTTTGTTTTTGTGAACTGCCCTTGAGTTGATCATGACTCATGGTGACCCTGTGGATGAGACATCTCTCAGGCTCTCTGTCCTCCACTGCTCTGCTTAGGTCCTGTAAATTCAGGCCCATGACCTCTTTGATTAGTCTATCTATCTGGTACGCAGTCTTCCTCTCTTTCTACTACTACTAGCCTATGGATGAATAATCCCTAGTTAACATAGGCATTTGTTTTGTTGTGGATGTCATGAAGGGAGCGTCCTGTATTACCTTGCACAACATCCCTTTTCCTGAGCACCCGACAGCCTGGTGGAGATTCATATGTGCAACTTTGTCAGCAGCAGGGATGTACCTGGGCATGCTTTGTCTGTCCTTGCTGCTTCTTTCCCAGCTGCTCAAGAGCAGCTGAAACACATCCTGGTGTACCCCCTGCAGCTGATCAGTGCCTAGAATGGAGAATGGAGCTATACCTAGAAGTCACCTTGGTAGTTGTTGTGCATCTGGGGAGGAACCAGAGAAGTGGGAACAGACGCCATTTCCAGGCAATAGGATAATTATTATTATTATTATTATTAACCCGCCCCTCTGCTCAGCAACTGGGGCAGCATACAGCAAATTAAAACAGACAACAGGATAAGTTCACAGATGGTAATTTACACTCTTTTAGCATGCATATTAGATCTCAACCCAAGCGTCCAGTGGAGTTTTTTCATACAAAAACTGATCCAAGAAAGTAGACAAACACGACCCTGTTCTGACACATACATTTGTTGTGGGACAGGTTACTATTACAAGATCCATTGGAATTTAGTTTGGGATAGAAAAAAGTGTGCCGGAAGCATTTAAACAAGCTTTGGTTCATGATAAAGATGTAGACATTTTCACCCAGCGATACATTTTGGCTTCAAAATATACATACTGTGGTTATAAATCTTGGCAGTGCCAAGCATCACCTCATGCCAGTTTAGCAATCTAGTTCAGTTATCAGGCCAATTACCATTGCACAATGCTGTTTTACCACCAGACCAGGAAGTGAGTCTTTAATACAAAAGGTGGACCGTGTTTTCCACTCAGTATCGTAAATCTGTTCATGTCTCCAGTGGTTTGGGTCAGATTCTAATTCTTGATTGATGACCTAGAGATGTGGTTGTTACCCTGGGTTGTGGTTAATGTAAAATAACAAATATGAATCCATTGTTCAAATGTTTATACAATAGATATGTATGTACTGCTTTTCTGATGCAAATTAAAGTTTCCTGGTAAAATATGAGAACAGTAATAGGTAGAGTGTTTTACAACGTTTATCTATTATATAAATGTTGTAATATATAACCATTTCTATAATAGTTACATTCATAGAACCAGTTTTATTGTTCCATCCACTGGAAAACTGTAAAGTCTGGAACTGTCCTTTTGACCCCTCATGTTAGACAGTAAGGTTGGTTTGCGCAGGAAGCAAATATTCAGTCTGCAAAGATTTCCCAGGAACATCATTTCAACGATTCACCTGTTAAGCTTCTTCCTGATATGCAGTTTTAAAAACCTTAGGAACCCTGCAAGGAAGAAAAGGATGGTGATGGCAACCTAGTGAAGAAAAATAAATGGTGTGGCTGAAGAACATTATAATTTGGGGATTGTGTTTCTGCATACAATATGCCATGAAACCAAACCCATACAATTAGTGGTTATTGAATAAACAGACAGTAGGGCTGAACATGTCCCTAAACACAGTATCTGTGGGTTTCAGCCTTCAATTTAAAAACACTTGCCTGTGTAAGCAGTTAGGTAGATCTTGGCAATCTCAGCGTTAGTTTTAAAAACTAAACTTTCTTCTTTGAATTTTCATTTTTGTCTGTGACACTTTTTTGTTGCTTTTCCTTGCGGATTATGACAATCAGTCTTGCATATTCTTCTCTACTTTGAAGAAGAGACTACTGTCTTTAGGACCAATCCCTGTTTTTACCAACCCACTTTGAAATCTGATCTCTCCTTTTTGCTTTTCTTCTGGTTAGTTTTGTCTTCCCTGAGGTTTCCTGGTGGCTATTAAACCAACATTTCCAAGTGCTGAAGCTGAAAGGCAGAACAAACAAAAACCTTTACAAGTTAGTTTTCTTTCAGGCTCAGTGAAATCAGCTTTGCAAAACCTAAGTTTATAGATCAAAGTAGAAGAGCATGCTGTGAAATTTCACTTACATAGATTTTGCTAAACTAAAATGGTTTGTTAGCTAAGATATGTTCACATTACTGGTACTTTTTGGGATCCATATCCAAGGGAATTGTTGGACGAATCTGGCTGGCAGGGATGAAGAAGCATTTTAGTTCTCGCCCTGGAATTTTTTGTAGTAAATGCAGTTCTAAGGAGTTTGGATATCATGGTGTACACATAGGTAAAGCCAAAAATATTAATATCAGAAAGACAGCCAAAGACTGGCTCACCAGTCTCCAGATGGCACCAGGTGCTTTACAAAACAACACCCTACCTTGTACTTGGGTTTCAGAAACTCTCTCTAAACTTCTGCCTCCCCCCTTTTTTTTGGATATACGAATTGCAGTTACCAATTTTGATTTCACTACTGGTGATGAGTTCTAAGTGTGACAATAATCACAGATCAGAGATCATAAACAGAACTTGGACAGCTCAGGGATATCAAATGATATGAAATATTAATGTTAGACATAGCCCTCATTTACTTCACTTGGTCTTGAAGAAACCAGAGCTTTCATGTTGTTCCATTTACCAGGACCAGAACTGTTTAGCTTTAGCTGTAATGTAAATATAGGCATTTGCTAGGCCTTAAGAGCTAGCTTACTACACAGACAATGTCTTGATTATAACCAGTATGTCGGGTGGGAGGGAGAGAAATCTGCAAGACCATCATTTACATGCTAAATATCTAGGCATAACCTCTATCTGATCACTTATCAAGTGAACCACATTCTGAGCACAGACAATTGTTGTTATTAATCATGTTGTTTCCTGAAAGACTCAAGTTTAGTCACTTTATTGTTGAGGCTTCAAAGTACCAGGTGAGCAATCTTACTAAACCTTTCATTAAAAAAACACACACAACTGAGTTGAAGCCAAATGTTAGCCATTAAAAAGAAACCACAGTCATTTATGTGTACCACCACCTCAGTTTCCTGCTTGCTTTATAAAATCACAGAAATGTAGTGTGAAGGAGATACAAGAGGAAACTATGGTTAATTAATCCAGGAGGTGTTCATTCATGGCACGGCTAGAAGGAAATAAGGAAGAAGCAGTTTAAGAATAGAATATTTGGGCCTAATGGTCTTGGATATCTTGGTTTATTAAATTAAGATTCATACATTTCAACTAGAATGCTCACTTTCATCATATACCATGCTATTGTATAACATCTAAAAGGTAAAGGTTTCTCCATTGACATGATTGTCAAGTTGTGTCTGACTGTAGAGGGCAGTGCTCATTCCATTACTAAGCCGAGGGAGCCACAGATGTCCGTAATCATGTGGCCAGCATGACTGCACAGAATTCTGTTACCTTCCTACCAAAGTGGTACCTATTAATCTACTTATATTGTTACATGCTTTCAAACTGCTAGGTTGGCAGAAGCTGGAACTAGTGACAGGAGCTCACTCTGTCACACGGTGCTGGGGTCTCATACTGCTGACCTGCTGACCTTGTGATTGTCAGACTTAGTGTCTTAACTGCTGAGCCACCTTGTCCCCTGGTCCCCTATGTAATTGAATGAGTACATTGGGCCCACCATTCACTCTATCTGTGAATTCGAGTTCCTGCAGTTTGTCATGCCCCATATTAGTCAATGGTGACATGTCCATGCAGTCACACTGACTTGGGTCCATGCACATCACCATCCATTGACTAATATGGACCTCAGCACATGCATTTTTTCCTATCCACAGGAAATCCTGGAAATGAACCCTTGTAGATGGGAAGGGTGCACTGTAAGTGTTATAGTTCTTCTTTCGTACACTACCAGTTTGATTAATTATTAGTTTTTTTGTGGGTTTTTCAGGCTGTGTGGCCATGTTCTAGAAGAGTTTCTGACGTTTCGCCAGCATCTGTGGCTGGCATCTTCAGTATTCTGTGGCTGGCATCTTCAGTATTCTCTGAAGATGCCAGCCACAAATGCTGGCGAAACGTCAGAAAGAAACTCTTCTAGAACATGGCCACACAGCCTGAAAAACCCACAAAAAACTATGGATGCTGGCCATGAAAGCCTATGACTTCACATTGATTAATTATTGTTCAGTCCTTTGGAAGCTCCAAAGAGGATGGCAAAGGCAAACCCTCACTGAACGAATCTTAAAAGAAAACCCCATGATAGTTTTGCCCTAGTAGTGCCATAAGTTGGAAATGACTTGAAAACACACAAGTGGGGAAAAATAAGATAAACATTAAAATAATTGTAAAAAAATCAGACTAAAATGAGAAAAAACAGTAAACATTACAATTTGTAATATTGTAATATTGACAGAAAATTATTTTTCATATCAAGTTGTTTTTTGAATGAGTGAAAAAACTGAATTGACATAATATCTAAGCCTCATTGGGCTCAAATTCATACCTCTTGAATAAGTTAGTTATTCACACATTCAAAAGAGGGTTCCTCCTGTTTCTTTATTATCAGCCAAACAATAATGAAAAACAAATGACTCCCTGCTGATATTCCTCCAAATAATTTTGTAAATTTCCTTTGCTATGTGCACATCTGTGGATATGATCCAGATCTGTGGATATGAACAGTCTCTGTCATGATCCCTTGGCATAGGGTTGTATCCAACCCAATAACCCTGCAGCTTTTTCAATATACTGTTTCTCATACAAATCAGCCTTTTGTCTGAAAAAAATAATTCCTTTTGCAGTTATTTTAAAGTTCACATTTATTTTTTGCTGTCTTTACAAACTCAGGGCCAAATTAGTGCACTAAATGTATGCATGCATTCAATATGTCTGTGATTTGTGAGGAAGAGGAATGATTAGGATCAGGACCAAGTCACATAGAGAGCCCTCCCTCCAACCTTGTGTTCTTTTGAAAAGACCTCCCCCCAATACATTCACTACAGATGTTATTCATTCAAGGAAGGAAGCCATTAAAAGTCTCCCTCCAGGAGCTAATAGCAGGTTTGGGGTGAGAGAGATGATTTTGATCAGGACCTCACCAATGATGAGTTTTCTGGAAAATTTGTCAGTGATCTAAACAATATCTGTTTTAGCACATTTCATTTAAATGTTATTTTCAATGACATTCAGTGCTTTATGTGGAAATTTATTTTATTGGAACATCCCCTGGGAGCTCCAGATTGGGGCTGCAGCAACCAGACGCTGTGGCCCTGATCCAGCTTTTTGCTGCTCCAAAAAAGAGCTGGCAAATGCCGCTCCTTTTTGGGCCGGCAAAAAGCCGCCCTTAGCGCTGCCTGTGCAGCTCTTTTGCGCCCCTTTGGCGCAACGTGTCTACACAGTATGCCAACGGAGCGCCCTGACGCTGCGCATTGTGTGGTCAGGCGTGCAGTGTGATGGTGGCGTCAGGGCGGCCAGCATGCGGTCGCGACACCACAACTCCATCCCCAAGCCAGCCCCTTTGGGCAATCTGCATCAGCCCTTAGTGGAATTCTGTGAGTTCAGTGACAGCTTCTTCTCGTCTTTGTTCCCACACCGTGACCTTGCAAGACAGAAGCATTCACAAGTATTTGGCAAACAACTATAGATCATGGTTGGAGTGAAGTGCCATGCCTTGGCCAATAGGGAGATGACCTGTATGTCAGGTTGATAGCCTCCTCTTGTTTGTGGGAGACACTGCTTCCTACTGCTGGAGAAAGGAAGGGAGGGAGAAGAGAGTTAAAGTGAGATAAAATATCTAGGCCTCGTTCCCATTATGATTTAAAGCGAATTGCTGATCAGGTTATATGACCGTCGTTCCCACTTGAAACCGGTTCCAATCCTGTTGTGTTCAGTTTCAATCGCAATGAAGCGAGGCAAACTCAATAAAACCTGCTGTCTCCTGACACTAGATTTTTGGCATTTCTTTTGAAAAGAATCGATTCTGAAGCATGTTCAATAAGTGGGAATGACGGACGGGTGCTTACTATCCCTCCTCAGTTTTGGGAAATCAGCCATTCCTCCCCCCCTCCCCCCCGTGCTGCCTTTGTGCTTGTAGTGTGACCTATGGGCGCATGAGATATATATTTAAAAAATATTGACAGAATATGCAATCCATAGTATTTACAACTACTTGCAGTTGCTCAGGTGGTGTGCTGGGCTGACTGCAGTTCAGTGAGGCAAGTAGTTGCAAAACCAATGGATCATATATGCTGTATATATATATATAGTTCCCAAGCCGGGCTGTTCAAAGGGGAAATGGTGTTCTTGAGCAGCCTGGTAGCATATCAAGACCATTTAGGGGCAATTTTCTGCTACCTGGGAGGAACTGAGGGCCCTGAAAGCAACTGTGAAGGCCACATGTGGCCCGTGGGCCACACTTGGCCTACCCATGATCTATACCCTGCATTTCCCCATAAAGCAGGACTCAAGGTGGCTTAAAAATTGAAATTATAGAAAGGAATGCTGTAGCACCTTTGAAACTAAGAAAAAGCCATTTCTAGCATAAAACATTCATGAACTCCAGCCCACTTCATCCAATATACCTGTCACCTGATGTACTTGCTTATGCTGAGGCAAACTAACATAACTATGCCTTTGAAGAAGGAATACCGCATAGCTAAAAGTATATACAAGGTCAGCATTAAAATAGAATTAGATTAACAGTAGCAAAAAGAAGTTAAAGAACAGTCTAATCAAAACAGTATGTACTCTCTTTAAAGCCTTTTCTTTAATAACCTTCAGTTCTAAAAGCCTGTTGGAATTTCAAAAAGTATTTCCCACTGACAGAAGGATAGCAAAGATAGCAAAGATAGCCTCCATGGGAGGGGAGTTCCAGAGCCTAGGGGCAGCCATCAAGAAGGCCCTCTCTCATGTCCCCACCAGCCATGTATGTAAAAGTGTTGGGATTGACAGAGGACCTCTCCTGAAAATCTCAGGGCCTTGGGAGTCTTGTCCACGGAGATCCTGTCTGTCAGATAGCTGTAACTATAGAACTCAGAATCACCCAGTGAAATTGCAACTACAATCAGACCAGACTGCTAGGAAAGACAGTGGGCCCTTGGTATCTGCTGGGGTTTGGTTCCAGGAAACGCTCCCCCCCCATGGGTACTAAAATCCATGAATGCTCAAGTCTCATTGTATAGAGTGGAGTAGTAAAATTGTGTTCCTTATATAAAATGGCAAAATCAAAGATTGCTTTTTGTTTTTATTTTTTGGAATATTTTCAAATCTTGGATGGTTGAATTGGTGGATGCCGAATCCGTGGATATGGAGGGCCAACTGTGATGCTTTGTTCAAATAAAATTCATTTATGGAATTCAGTGCCACAAGATATGATGACGATAGGTTACTTGCTTGTCCAGTTCTAAAAGTGGTTAGATATGTGGAAGATACAGCTCACCAGGACCTACTAACTGTAGAATATCTATGGCTAAAGGTAGTATGTCACTGAATACAAGCTGCTGATTGATGACGGCAGGAGATGGATGTTGCTAACAAGTTTATGTTCTCCCTTTACATTTACTGGAGAGATCTGGTTGGACATCATAAGAAGTAGGTCTCTGGCTTAGATGGGCATTTACTTAATCTAGCTGGGCTTATTTTACTTATTTTTACCCACTGAGAGTACCCACCCATACTCTCAGTCTCAGGGGAAGGCAATGGCAAATCTTCTCTGAACAAATCTTGCCAAAGAAACTCTATGATAGATTTGCCTTGGGGTCACCATTAAGATGGAAATGACTTGAAGGCACACAACGTATGATTCACAGGCCAATTCAAGGTATAACAATTCAAAAGTAAGTAAATACCAGGAAATAGAAACAGAATTGCAGTTTAACCATATCACCACCCCCTGCAAATATTACTTTCCCCTCCCTCCCGCTCTATCATGTTAGATGTAGAGGATCACATATTGTGTTGTGCTGTGTACATGATCCCAACTAATATTTATTACAGGGTCTTACATACAACTTCTGTCAGATTAGCATCGCAGGAATATTTTTATGGGCAGCATCTTAGCTTCAACAAATAAAGAAAGCAAATCCTCCTTCACTTTATTGGTGTCACCCAAGGTTAATTGTTTTGTTTTGTTTTAATATTTGCAGTTGGACCCAGAGTTTCAAAGGTCAGCTTTTTTAATGTTTTGAGACAGAAGCTACTTGCTGCTTTTGTCCCTTCTAAGTATGAACACACTATTATATAATTTGAACCTTACATTCTTCATTCTGTATGTTTTTGCTAATCCTGTCTTACGGCATGCAGTGAGCTAGAGACAGATTCACAGTGAAATCCAATGACCTGATCAGTAGTTTTCAACCTTTAGGACCCACCTTTATTCTAAACTAGGGTAAAAGGCTAGGACTCACTTTTATCTCAAGCATTAATTTAGGAGACCATTTCAGTCTTTATTTTTATTTTACCATGTAATTATATATTGGTAGTGCTGTTGTAGTAGTACATCTTAATCTACCAGTTGAAGATGGTTGGCATTCTACAGTGTTACTGTCCAGAAGAATTAGACTGCAACCCTTGTAATGTCTGGAGATGGTGGGAATTGCAGTCCACCACATCTGGAAACTGGTGGCGAAAGGTGGACTAAACAGTGCACACTCAGAAATGGTTTGGGAATTGCTCTTTGAAGATCAGGTTGTCAGTTGTAGAACACCTTTAGATTGGTTTCAAAATACTGCAATAAAATATAAATAACTTTAAAACACCATATGAACATGCACATTTTTAGAGATATATGCAATGAGAAGCTCTTTTCCTGACTTTTTGCCTCGGTTGAACAAAGCATGACAGCTTAGGGCGAAAGTCAGGGAAAGAGCTCCTTTTTGCAAATATCTCTAAAAATGTGCATGTTCATATGGTTATTTTAAAGTTATTTATATTTTATTGCAGTGTTTTAAAGCAACTTCCAGCAACAGAGAAAACAAACAAGGCTGTTATAACACTTTCCTCATGTCTGCTCACCCTCTTTCCTTCTCTGTTCGTCCCCTTTGCCTCAGACTGTATTTCTATACCGCAAGAATATAATAAGAAAGTGTGTGTGTGTGTGTGAGAGAGAGACAGAGACAGAGAGAAGGAGGGTGGATAGGAATATTTTATTTCTCAGTTAGTAAATATATGTTCACATGATGGAGGAGGAATGGAAGGAGGTGTACTAAGCTCAGATGCACTGTTCTGTATTGTTTTGGCTTTGCCATTGGCAATTGTGTAAAATGTATGTCTAGTAATCTTGTTTCCTGCAACTTCAAGCCCTCTACCCACATACCCTATAGTAACTAAGCCCACAAGAATTGTTTTAAGCTGTGGAGGCTCAAATCTGGCATGGTGATCATTATGAATTTTGTGTACTGCAGTTGTGTTTTTATGAAACAAATGAAAATAGAATACATTGATTAAAATAGCAAAAACAATGCTGTGAGCTATGCTAGCTTGTGCAGGATTGCAAACAAAATATTCTCAGAAGAAACTACAAAACTAATATCTACCAATCTTGAAGTGTAGAGAATCTCTTAATGCAAGACCTGTAGTTAGGGGCTGAGTAGTTTGTTGATTACACTAAATTATTTAGGCTGGTGAGAACAATAGTGAATTGCTGAAAACTCCTAAAGGATCTCTACAAATTAGGGGAATGTACATTAAAATGGTAAATGAAAATTCAGTGTTTGTTGTTGTTGTATGCCTTTAAGTCCTTTCCGACTTATGGTGTCCCTAAGGCAACCCTATCACGGGGTTTTCTTGGTAAGTTTCTTCAGAGAAGATTTGCTCTTGCCCTCCTCTGAGACTGAGAGAGTATGATTTGCCCAAGGTAACCTAGTGGGTTCACATGGCTGAGTTGGGATTCAAACCCTTGTCTCCAGAGTCCTGGTCCAATGCTCAAATCACTATACCATGCTGACTCTCAAGTATAAGATAAGTATACTGTGATGCATATGTAGTGGGGAAATCTGAATTTGTCATATACGTAAACTTCTGGGTTCTAAACTGGGAGTGAGTGACCAAGGAACTTATTGCAAAGTTAAATAATATGGCTTACCTGATCTGGCTTAAAATTTAAATCAGGCTGCATCCTGGTATTATCACAAGGATTTAGCCACCAAATCCACCACCTGGGTCCATCCTGGGTCCATCCCTGCTCCAAGGGCCACTCTGGCAGCCATTTTCTCAAGCCAGAAAACTCCTGGCTTCGAAAAGAGCCACGCTGAGTGCCCCTGGGAACAGGGATGGACCTGGGCTGCATTTGGGCAGCAAATTTGGCAGCCAAATCCTTTTGATAATATCAGGATGCCGCCCAATTTAAATTTTAAACCAGATTAGGTAAACCGAATTATTTAATTTTGCAATAAGCTCCTATGAAAGATTTTGGTGTCTTGGTAGGTAGCTTGTTGAAAATTATAACATAATGTGCAGCACATAAGAGATGAGTAAACATAAGAATGTGTAAAATTAAGTATCTCCCATAACACCAGAGCCCAAGTGATTTATTGAAAATAAACAGATTTTAAAAAGCATCTCTCCACATACCACATAGGTAAACTGTGGAATTCACTTTGTTTAAAATGCATTGATGGCTGTCAATTTGGACAGCTTCAAAAGGGGACCTGATAAATTCTTGAAAGAAAAGGCGTTCATTGTCAATGTGGAAAGCTGTATGTCAACTCCAGCATCAGAGGCAATATACCTCTGTATATGTTGGGAACACAAGACAGAGATTGCACTTGCATTAATCTCCTGCTGGTATATGTGTATGTGTGCATGCACATGTGTCTGTCTGTCTGTTTGGGGAGGGAATCTTGTTTATGGATGCTAATTGGGCAGCATAGCTGGGGAGGGAAGCAGTTGCCACAGATCTGTGAAAACCTCTGCTTACTATGTGTATAAGGATCCCAAGGAGAGATTCGAGATCCACACATTATGTACATCCTTCAAGGGTAAGATTTAGGAAGGAAAAAGTAGAAACTGCAAGTCTGTGGTTAAAAGACTGCAAACACAGATCCACTGTACTCAGAAGTAAACCCAGTGGATTCTTTGGGGGATTGATTTCTAGGAAAGTGCACATGCTTTTAAAGTCTCAGGTTAGTCATTCTTTCTGGGAGGAGGCAGAACAGCCTTGGTATCTCCAGTTTTCTCTTTCTCTTCTGAAAAGGGAATGTCCTGCTGTCCCTCAGATGGGGCTGACCATTGCTGCTTCCCCTGCTGGAGATGGTTTCCATCAGGATCCTTAGTTTGTGTACCTGTCAAGGAAATTGCAAAAGTCTTGCAGTCAACATCCCACAGTGTCATCAGACTGATCCAGCCGAGGTTCAGATAAATCACTGTTCCAACCTTCAAGTCGGTGTCAGTGTCAGGTCCATCCCAAAATACAGAGAGAAAGAAGGAAGGAAAACCAGATTAGGTTGGCCGTTCCATTTCAGCTGTAGTCTTGTGTAACCAAGAAGGCAGAGATTGCTTCAGACACACTGGCTGTCATCTGCCCATTTCTTCAAGCCCTCACAGAAATACTGTGAAGGAATTGCTGGATAGGGACCTGGCTGGGACCCAGCTCCAAAAAAGTAAGGTCTCCATGATCCCATAATCCAAGATGACTATGTGTTTGCTTTTGTTTATTGTTGTATGCCTCAAAGTCATTTTTGACTTATGGCAACCCTAAAGCAACTCTATCATAGAGTTTTCTTGGCACGTTTCTTCAGAAGGGGTTTGCCATTGCCATCTTCTGAGGTTGAGAGAATGTGGTTTGCCCAAGGCCACCCAGTGTTTTTTTTTGGGGGGGGGGTTGTGATCAAGCGATGAATCTAACCCTGATCTCCAGAGTCGTCGTCCAACTCTCAAGTTACTACACCACACTGCTCTATATCTGTGTAAAATGAGTGCATAGTCCTCACTTGCTGATTCTTCCTTTTCTTCTGCTGTCTGTTCCCTGATGTATTTTAAATGATAGGCTCCTTGAAAAAGGGACTCATCCTTTTATACCCACTAATGATGCTATATATCAAAATTGATTTTGCCCATAGGCCAAAATACTCTCAACCCAGTCAGTATGTGTTTCCAGTATGCCAGAGT
This sequence comes from Phrynosoma blainvillii, assembly GCA_026167975.1. Classification (NCBI taxonomy): domain Eukaryota; kingdom Metazoa; phylum Chordata; class Lepidosauria; order Squamata; family Phrynosomatidae; genus Phrynosoma; species Phrynosoma blainvillii. The sequence continues at coordinate 244,879,543 of JANUYF010000004.1, forward strand.
TGTCTCATTGTAAAGAAATCCCTGATGGTGGCACATGAATATTCACTGCAGCAAAGAACTTTTTGGACCCATTGAAGTTGTTTTTACAGTTCTTGGCTCTTGGGATGAATTTGTCTTTTCTCATTCCCCTCTAAAACTGTAAACAAGTCCAGTATAAAGTTTGACAGAAAAGATCACTGTCTTTATGGTTATACATTTTTCAGGCAGTCTGGCTATATATTTTCATTTAGGTAGGCACACTATGGCATAGATTCTATTGTTGGTCCCAGCAACACTAGACTCATTGAATTGGTGATAACTTGGTAAATCACTTATTTCAGTTTGATTAATTCAATGGAGCTACTGTAGTTGGGGTTAATAGGATTCAGGCCTATGAGTTAACTGATAGCAAAGGTTGGTTGAATATGAAGAATATGTGGTTTCTTTGGCTATAAAATGTCTGGTGTGTTTTTCTCATTTGATTACTTCATTTCTGGAGCTCTGTTTCTGAGTTTATTTGGAGTTGACATTGATTGGTTGAGATTTGGCAAGCTCTGTTTATGATGCATAAACCTCTGTTTATGATGCATGAATACATTATGATACATGATGCATTAGTGCTCTGGAACAAGTGCTAATCGTCTCTCTTCCTTGTCTCATAGCTGTAGTAGCCAGAAGTACTCTGGGTCCTGCACTGCTGCCTCGCTGCGGAATTAATTCAATTTGACACCGCTTTAACTGCTATGGCTCCATCATATGAAATCCTGGGATTTGTTTATTATGGCACCAGAGCTCTCTGACAGAGAAGGCTAAATATCTCACAAAACTACAAATCCCAGAATTCCATAGCTTTGAGCTATGATGGTTTAAGTAGTGTCAAACTGCATTAATTCTGCAGTGTAGTCTCATCATATTAGTGGCTAGGGGAAAAATTTACTTGGGTGTTTACACATTGCACTTAAAAACCAGGAGGCCAATTACCCGTATTTTCCGGCGTATAAGACGACTGGGCGTATAAGACGACCCCCCAACTTTTCCAGTTAAAATATAGAGTTTGGGATATACTCGCCATATAAGATGATCCCTCTTCCAACGCACACCAAATAAAAATTTAAAAAATATTGAAAGATTTGATTGCAATATGGTAATTTTAATTCAAATGCTTATGGCATGCAGGTACTTATCAGGAAAACTGTCACCTATAAACATAAGGCTGTTTGTCATCAGACATTTAAACATAAAACAGTGCAAGTGGATTAATACATACATACTTAAAAGGCATCTCAAAACATGTGGTTAGCTTCCATTGAAATAAACTGAATTTTGCCATTAATTTCAGAGCCTGAAACCCCATTATTATGAATGAAACCCACTGCCTCTGCCTGTGGCTCTCAAAATTTGGTTATCCAAGTGTTTTGGACTTTACCTTCCAGACACCCCATATAAAAATATGCACTGCTGGAAGCTGTATTTCCAATAACTGCAGAGTACAATTAAAAAAAACCTGCAGGAATAATCCAGGTGGACCCCACTTTAACTGCCATGGCTCAGTGATCTGAAATGATGGGGTATGTACATTCCTGAGCCATTTAGAGAGAACAATGGTGCCACAACAAACTACAAGGTCCTGAAATCCCAAAGTGCAGTTAAAGTGGGGTTGACCTGGATTATTTCTGTAGTGTGGACTCGCCTAAGCAGGCTTCAAGGGACCCTGCTAGCCTAGGGTGACCAGATAGCCTCGCCGCCAAGGAGGACAAGGCACCACAAAATGAAGGACCTTTCAGAAAAATGTAGGACGTACCCAAACAAAAGCTCAAAACACTCATATCAGTATCAATTCATGCTTCATACTCCACATGGGGGACATTTGGGGATTCCTCCTGAGTAGAAAATAAAAGCTAAAGATGCTCATATCAATTTAAATGCATGCTTCTTTTTCATGCTCATCATGGAGGACATTTGGGAATTCCTCCTGGGCATAAAACAAAAGCTAAAAATACTGATATGATTATAAATCCATGCTTCTTCATCATGCTCAACCTGGGGACATTTGGGAAATCCTCCTGGGCCGAAAACAAAAAGCTCAAAACACTTTTGTCAAGATCAACCCATGCTCCTTAATCATGCTCCAAATGGAGGAGCTTTGGGGGATTCCTCCTGGAGAGAAGGCTGAGACATTGTGGTCTCTTCCAACTCTATGATTCTATGAAATGGAGGACATGCCCAAAGAAAAGCTCAAAACACTCCCATCAAGATCAATCCTTACTTTTTCCTCAAGCTTTTCAGGAGGAAGAGGGGGGACCTTTGAAATGGAGGACATGCCCAAAGAAAAGCTCAAAACACTCCCATCAAGATCAGTCCTTACTTTTTCCTCAGTCTTTTCAGGAGGAAGGGGGGGGGAATTTTGGGGGGATTCCTCCTGGACAAAAGGCTGAAATGGAGGACACGCCCTGGAAAAAGGAGGAGCCCTGGTTGGGGCGGAGGGTATGAGTGTGTGTGTGTGTGTCCCCTTTCCTCCAGCCCTTCTTACCCAGGTTGAAGAGCACTGTCCCCTTGAGGTAGGCGTACTCCTGAGGCTCCAGCACTTGGCCAGGAAGCCCTGAATGGCCCAGTTCTGCATGCCGAGGGAAGTCTTGGGCGGCTGGTGCCATTGGGCGGCTCTACTTGGTGGCCCTGGGCCTCCGGCCCAGGGCCCTTCAGGGCAGCTGCACCTCTCCTTCCTCCTACTCCTCCTCCTGGTCTGCCTCTGGGGTGCCCCTGCGGTGGCGGGGTGTCTTGATGGTGAGGAGCCAGTGGAGCATGCTGGGCTCACGGCCTCGACGGCCTCCTGGTGGATGTGGTCCTGGGCCAAGCCGAGGACCAGGAGGGGTGCCCAGCAGCTCCGCACCAGCACCAGCTGCTCGTGAGGGGCAGCTGGCCGGAGCCACAGGAGTAGCCAGGACTCAAACCCAGAGCTGAGGTGCCCGCTTCCTGGCCATCATCTCAGGCTGAGAGAGTGGGACTTGCCCAAGGTCACACAGTGGGTCTCCATGGCTGGGAGTTGGACCCTGGTTCTCCTCCCCCCTCTTCCTTATACCCAGTGTATAAGACGACCCCCAACTTTAACCCAGATTTTTCTGTGTTAAAATGTCATCTTATACGCCAGAAAATATGGTACAACTTGTTTTCCTTTTTTAAATATCATAGGAGTCCTGGTGGTGCAGTGGTTAAGTGCTGTACTGCAGCCACAACATTGTAAGTTCAATCTTAGAGGAGGGTTTCAAGGTCCACTCAGCCTTCCATCCTTTCATAGGTTAGTAAAATGAGTACCTAGCACAGGGGTAGGCAACCTTTCCCCTTTAAGGGCCGAGGGACTTCAGCTCCCAGAAGCCTCAGCCATGTTGGCCAATAGTCCCATGTTAGCCAATAGCTCCTGGGATTCTGGGAGCTGAAGTCCCTCGGCCCTTAAAGGGGAAAGGTTGCCTACCCCTGACCTAGCATGTTGGGGGCAATTGGCTTACACATTATAAACTGCTAGTTCACTGATAAGTGGTATAGAAATATACTTGCTACTGCTATTGCTATAGTATAGCTGCTGATTGCTTTCCAATGTTATAAACAGCGTTCTTCATTTAGTTTTTAAATAGTCTTTTTACACAACCATTTAGATCAGGGGTAGGCAACCTTTCCCCTTTAAGGGCTGAGGGACTTCAGCTCCCAGAATCCCAGGAGCTATTGGCCAACATGGGACTATTGGCCAACATGGCTGAGGCTTCTGGGAGCTGAAGTCCCTCGGCCCTTAAAGGGGAAAGGTTGCCTACCCCTGATTTAGATGTTGGACAGCTACTTGCAAAGCCTGCCTGGTGGCTCCTCCTTATTTTGGCACCTAGAACTATATACAGGATTTGGCTTTCAGCAGATTTTTCCAAGCACAGGAAAAGTGCTTGCCAGGGAAAGTCAGGTCTTGCATGTAGCAGTTGGGGCATAAAACATCTTCATAGGAGTCTAGCGACTGCCATGTACTAGGTTGTTTCAGCACACACAAATCATTATGTCAGATCCAAGTCTTGACTATTGAGCAAAGGTTTGCCAAAATCCTCAAAACTGACTTAGCACTTTAAGGCACATCCTTTTTGGAACACAAAAAAATAGTGATCCAAGTGGGGATTCCTCTGATACTGTGTTAACTATGCCTACTCTACAACTGAATATGAATTCAGTTTCCTAGTTTTCCAGAATAAAAGTTGGATGGTGTATTTAATAAAAGTACAGGGTTTTATGATGTCACTTTCCTTTGCAGATATTGATGAATGTGTTGATGGAACTGACAACTGCCACATTGACGCCATCTGCCAGAACACTCCTAAATCATACAAATGCATCTGCAAATCGGGCTACACTGGGGATGGGAAGCACTGCAAAGGTAGGGAGGATAGGTCCACTGGTAGAAGCAAAAATGGGCTGGGGGGGGGGAAATCTAACCATGTCCATATTTAGCCACTGAGTAGTACAAAACTCATTTTAATGAGCTTTTTATTAACTGTACATTGGTTGCAATGAACTTTCTGAAATATTTCTTAACAGCACATAGTCAGTTTTGTTAATAGTCCCAGACAATATGGTTACAATAAGGACTTTTCAGTCGGGTTTTCATTTTATTTCACTCAATTAATGGATTATTTATTTCACAGCTTTCCCTCTGTTCTTCTGGGAAACTCATCATCTTGCCTGTGCACCATGTCTCTACTGTAGCACTTACTTGACAGAGCTTTAATTAGCTTACAGCTTAATTAAATTTGCTTAGTTTTAAACTTGCTACCCTCAGGTAATTTTCTGGGGCCTAGAAAATTCAGTGAATACTGTTGCAGCATCCCTTATTCTATATCCATCCTCTAAAGTTCAGATTTAGTTTTCACCATTCAACAGGGCTGAAAACACTTCCATGAGGTTATGGTGGACATTACATGTTATGTGGTTTGCTGCCCATATGCAGCACAGGAATGTGCTGAGGGGGGAAATGTCTTCTTTTTTGAAGAAGACATTTCTTTTTTGAAGAAGACATTTCCCCCCTCAGCACAACTGCACACCGGCCGCCCCGACTCCACCCCGACGCTGCATGCCCATCTGCACGGTGCACGGTGTCAGGGTGCCCTCTTGGTGCAGCGTGCATACACGCTGTGCCAAAGGGGTGCAAAAGAGCCGCGGCAGTGGCTCAAAGGGCGTCTTTTTGCTGCCCCCAAAAGGAGCGGCATTTGCCCGCTCTCTTGGGGGCGGCAAAAAGGAGGATTGGGGCCCAGGCGTATGGTTGCCATGCCCCCAATCCGCTGCTCCCAGGGGCAGCCCAGAGCCACCCCTTACGGACCGTCTGCATCGGCCCATAGTCAATGGTGGAGGAATCTGCTATTGCAACATGCTGCCAGCAGTGGGGATATTTTTTTGTTCATTTAATTTGGCACTTCCTTCTGGACTTTTGGTGATGAAATTCTGAATCAAAGGAATGGGTGAGTTACTCTTTAGCTGGATTTAAGTGAGGCAAAAAAGATGGTCCAGTGGAATTATTTCTTTCCTATTTCTGTGGCCAATCTTTTTTGCTTCCCTTAAACCCACCTACAGAGTAACTCACCCATTCCAGTGAATGATCATTGTATCAAGGCCATGTTGAAAGAAAATGGTGAGGTCTGGACTCTCAGATCACAAAACATGTGGAACATCACCTCATCATGGTCCTCATGATCCTGTATCCATTAATTTCTGACCTATGATTTTATGATTCAATGACCTGATAATGTGAAAGAAGACAGTAGAGAACTATGATAAATTTTTTTGGATTCTGTTGGGCAATGGAAGTTATGCATCCATTCTGCATTTGATATAAATATCATACACTTATTGGAGTTTTATTAATGAAGTGGGCCAAACGCTGAGCATGAATGATAGTTTCTGATATATATTAAGGGTAGAGCAGCTTAAACTGTATTAAATGTATCTGTCTATGATTGGTTGCATTTACTAAAGCAGGATTTAATTTATTAAATAATATTTTAAACAATTTATTTGTTTAAAGGCAACTAAAACAAATCTGAGGAATTTTGTTGTAGCATAAAATTGAATATTCTGCTTAAGTCCATTAGTGGATTTTTGAGACAGAAGTAAAGTTGGTAATTATTGCTTCTGATGTACTCCCAGATCACTGAACCTCTCTCTTCTATGTGCAGATGTGGATGAGTGTGAGCGTGATGACAATGCTGGCTGTGTCCATGAATGTGTCAATATCCCAGGGAATTATCGATGTACCTGCTATGATGGCTTCCGCCTGGCACATGATGGCCACAACTGTCTTGGTAAGGCCTTCACTCATTGCCAATGGTTTTCATTCAAAATGTATAACTTTGTGGGTGGAGGGGGAGAAAAAACAGCATACAATATGCTGTACACATTAATTCTGGAGCAACCTGAAATGATGACACTGAGAGGATCCAAATGTGAATTATTCCAGTGGATTGCTGAGTGTGCCCTTTCTGATTCAGTTGTATTGGTTTGGTTTTGTTTTTTTTAAATGAGGGAGCTTTCCAAGAGGTTCATGCAGTCAGTCTTACCATTGTATTGTCCAAAGACAACTCTGGATGTGGACTCCAGTTTTCTGAGTATGCTTTCTTACAATCACACATTAATTGTTTCTTTTCAATGTCCTTTTGCTCTGTCTTATGCATATCCAGAGGGGAGATTAAAAGCCTTTTGGGCCAGTGCTATGTTTTCTAGAAAAAAAGAGAAAGCTGAATAGTCTTCTGTTTTTGCTGACTCTCTACCATCATATGGCATTGCATAAATACTCCAGCTGTGAAGTTGTACTGCAGTGTTTATTGATTCTTTGTCCCACAGAGAAATGCAAACTCCTCTCAAGTGGTTACGGCTGTCATACACTAATCTCCACCCTTTCTTGGGGGACAACGTTGGGGCAGATGAATTCATTTGCCAAATAACTTATGAAATAAAAAAAGAAAAACTAAAAACATATTGGCAAACAAACCTCCATTTGTCCATCCTTGGGTGGGACAGGGTATTATAAAATGGAAAAATGGGATATGTTGATACCTATGGTGTTAGTGCTTTAACAAAAAAAATAGCTGCTGTTAATTTGTGCAAGAATCTCACAATTATATACTTACATGTTACAAGAGCTTTCTCACTTTTTCCTGAAAAGCATTCTATCTCTGAGGGTGTAGAACAGGGGTCGGCAACCTTTTTTGCTGGCAGGCTGGGGGGGGGGAATGGTGCTGGGGGGCAGCGCGTGCGCTTGAGCACGTGTACGCTTTCCCCCTCGCACACATGCACACGACTCCCACTGTTGTGCACATGCATGTGCGCGTGGGGGGCGCGTGCATGCGCACAACAGCGGGGTGCCATTTTGGCGGCCGCGGGGGTCCCCCAGGAGGGCTCCCTCGACCGCACCGGGCTGAGGCCCAGTGCGGCTGCGGGGGTCCTCTGGGGCGCCATTTTGTGTTCCAAAATGGCACCCAGGGGACCCCCGTGGCTGCGAAAGGCGGCAGCGGCAGCAGTGGCGGTGGCGGCGGCAGTGGCAGGACCGGGCAGCGGCTGGTCGGCGGGCCTCAGTGGGCCGGGTGTGGCCCGCGGGCCGTAGGTTGCTGACCCTGGTGTAGAATTTAATAATAATAATAATAATAATAATAATAATAATAATAAAATTTATTTATACCCGCCCCTCTGCAAAGCAATCAGGCGCGGCTTGATTAGAGAAGTTAAAGTAGTTTGTTAGAATAGGCAAAGCCAGGTAGGAAGTTCCTTAGTATCTTTCCTTTTTGAACAAATGAGATACCACAGATGCAAAGCACAAAAATCTTACTTCATGGATTGCACTTCCCAGAATCATCACTTTCAGCCATCATAGATTATAGAATTCTGGAGGTTGTAGTTATTTAAAAAGTAATCTCTTCATGCATTACAGTTACTCAGAAAAAACTCAGGAGCTCTACCCAAGACAGATGGATTTTTATATCTAGTGAATAATCATTTGAGTATCTGCTGTATCTTTTGGGCCACCTTTATTTAGGGAGCTGCTCTATGCTGAGTTATGTTGATTATTTGACTTCAGTATAATGTAAGGATGCTAGAGACTGAACTTGAGTCCCTTTGTGAGGTCCAAAACACACTGCAGAAATAATTCAGTTTGAAACCGCTTTAACTGCTCTGGCTCAATGCTAGTTTTGTGAGACATTTAGCCTTCTCTTTCAGAGAGCTCTGGTGCCACAATAAAGTACAATTCCCAGGATTCCCTAACAATGAGCCAGGGCAGTTAAAGTGTTTTCAGACTGGATTATTTATGCAATGTGTTTTGGACTTTACACTACTAAACTATGACACACTTCTTTCTTGATAATTTGGAATAAAGTAGATGGAAGTTAAGACATTTGACACTGTTTCTACAAGTTGCACAAATTTAGCCTTCCTAGTCCTGTCATGTGTACATCTGATAATGATTTGTCTCCCAGAACTAATAATTGCACAAATAAAGTAAAAGAACACCATTTATTAGATCAATAAGAAGACTAAGAGAAAACAGTATTAAACCTGGTAGAAGATTTTTCCAAAATAGCAGTAGCTGTGCATTCTCCTACCTATCATCTTGTGGGGTGGGGTTGTTAGGATAACCAAATGCACGATTTCAGTTTTGGTTTTGTCCCACTCCAAAACTTGTATGCCACATTATGCTTGATTAAAAATAACATTTATTTAGCTAGCACTCTTTTAACTAAAACTTGAGTTGTGCTGAATGGAGACTTTTGAAAGTAGAAAAGGGCATACCTTAAAAGGGATTCACTCTGATGAGTGCGGGAAATACCAGGCCCTACAAGTAATTTAACACAAGGGACATGCTATTGTCTCCTTTGTCAAAATGCTCAGGATGATATTAAAGTGTTGTGATAATGGACAACATTAACTGTTCCCATATTGACTGAATAAATGTGTGTTCTGGTCACAAGAAAGATTGCTTGTAGAAATTTTACACATTCCAAATAACTATGTTCTAGAACAGTTGATTACAGAACAAACCAGATGGGAGGCAACCATTAACTGAATCCTCAGTGACCCAAAGCCTAGTGTGAAATATGAATGCAGTTCAATAGATTGATCAAAGTGAAATGAAATGTAATATGTAACTTTGGTGATATTGAATAAATATGCATGCTCGCACTGATGTTTCTATGAGAGGAGAATGTAGAGTGGAGGCAAATAATAGTGATAAGAGAAGAAGTTGTAGACCTCACTGATGAACTGCAAACAAATCAGATGGTGCTCATTCAAGAAATCTTAAAGAACTTAGATATAAAATTTCTAATGTTCAAGCTGTATTGTGGGGTGACGTGACCATGGAAGGTTGACATTCACATATATACATGAATGTCCACAAAGCACATAAGAAGAACTGTACTGAGTCAAATCAAAGACCTACCTAGACCAGAATCATATTTTCCACAGTGATCAACCATATGCAAAAGGAAAGCCCACAAAGAAGACGTGAATGCAATGGCACCTTCCCAGTCATGTTATTCAGTAACTGATAGAAAACATATCCAGAGGTAGCCGTGTTGGCCATGTAGCACAATAACAGCCAAGTTTCACAAAACAGTGATACCTTTTTTGGGCCAACCAAAATGCACAAAATACATGTTGCACAATTTCAAAGCTCTGCTTGCTTCTTTGTGAAGCAAAGATGTTTCAAAAATCATACAGGAGAAAAAAAATAACGATGACGTTAGTCACAAGGCTGCAGTTTGTCAAAATGTAGCTGTTCTCAGTTCAGGTGATGTGGAAGGACATTCATGCAGGCAGGCCCATCCACCTTGTGGTACTCCAGGAAATAAAAATTTAAGTTCTGTTACCAAGACAAAAAGAAATACTCCTCTTAAGATCAAAGTTGCCTCCATCTTTTGCGAAGCTACAAGCTCCTTTGTTAGGCAGAGAGCACTGAATTTTTAAAGAAGCTCTCCATGTTTTTGTATTAGGAAACATTTTTAAGATGCTGTTTTGGTAAAATGTACCAAATGTAGTCTATTTTTTTGGGGGGGGGGATTTTTTTTTTACCTTTGTTACCTTTGATAGGCGGAGGTAATATTATCTCTGGTACTACAGAGAACATATATGCATCCTGACTTTAAACCACAGATAACCCCATCCTCTGTTAATTCATCTTACTCCCTTTAAATTACATATCCCCACTTTTTGTGGTAGCAAGGTGCACTGTTTCACTGCACACTTTGTAAAGAAGTGCTTCCTTTTATCTGAGCTGAATCTCTCATAGGCTGAGAAAAGCTTCTCCCTATTCACTTTATCGTATCTCATTTTACTGACTTTGTTTTAAAGCTAAACATCACATACAGTATTGTAATCTTTCTTCACAGGGAATTTTCACTAGGCTTTAGTTTGGTTGCCTTTCCTACACCTCTTTTGAACCTGCAGTATTATTTTTCACATGCCATAACCAGCATTTTACACAATTTTTCAAGTGTGGTCACACCAAAGATTTGTATAAGGGCAGTATGACACTGCAGTTTTATTTTTGCTCTGCTGCTATCTTCCCTTGTCCACAGGGAGATGTCAACTGGGATGCTGTAAAGCAGGAGCTTTTCACAAGTACTCTTTAGCATTTGTGAGCATTTGCACTGCATGCCTAAGAGGTCTTCAAACCTTTCCAGTTCAAGTGGGACACTCACAAATGATTTTGCTCTTTTGGGCCAAACAGTGAGAGCTCATACACCTCTAATACAGACACTCCCTACTTTCAGCTCGTGTTCCGGCAGGTAGGTGAACATTGCTATTTCTGCTACAGGTTTCCCAAAAACGTTCAGAGACAGCATTCCTAGAAACTTTGCCTGTCAGCAGCAAGTTGTGGCGAGCCCCTGGACACATCCAGTTGGCAAATGGATTGCCTGCTTGGCTGCCAGGGTGACTCTGAGTCAGTTGCACAAGGCTGAACAAAACCATCAGACTTGCAGCCAGAAATTATGATAATTATGGCTTAATTATGGGCTATGCAGAAGGTGTTTTCTTCTTCCTTTTAATTTTTGTTTTGTAGTGGTTATACACCACTTCAATATTTAAGCTTATGAAATCAGAAATCAATTTTAAAATACCAGAGGGAGGGGAGCACATTTATGAACATATGAAACTGCCTTACACTGAGTAGTAGTCAAAGTTGTCCATCTAGCACAGTTTGGTTGATTAGTAGTGTCTCTTCAGTGAAGATGCTGTTTCCCTGGTCTAATATGCGCTACAGAAATAATGCAATTTGACATCTCTTTAACTGTCATGGCTCAATGCTATGGAATTCTGGGGTTTAATTTTTGGTGGCACCACTGCTCTCTGACAGAGAAGGTTAAATATCCCACAAAACTACAAATTTCAGAATTCCGTAGCATTGAGCCATGGCAGTCAAAGTGGAGTCAGACTGCATTGTTTCTGCAGTGCAGATGAGTCCCCAATTTCTAGTAGTGATAGATACACAATATTTTCAGTGGAAACTGTGAGAGAGAGCTCAAACATTGAGGGGGTGGTTGCATGTGTAATCCTAAGCCAACACTACATGTGGCCCTCAGGGCTGAAAAGGTTATGCACTCATGTAATGATAGCCTGCCAGGTTCATAGCAATGCTCTCCACTGAGTTATATTGTGAAGTAGGGACTGAGCAGAAAATTTTAGACTTGAATTGGCAGATATATTCCCATTGTTAGCCTGATAAAAAGCACAGGCCTTACCACAAAATTGTCACAACTTGTAACCACAGGAAAGTTAAAAGGAACATTCAGTTGGAAGAAAACAAGGATTCCCATGTATAAGGCTAAATTTGAAGGACATAACAAGGTTTGTTGTTGATATTAACTGTCCTCAAGTCAATTCTGACTCATGATGACCTTGTGGATGAGCCATCTCCAAGTATTTTTATCTTCCAGTGCTCTGCTCAAATCCTGTAAGCCCATGCCCATAGCCCCCTGATTGAGTCCATCCATCCAGTCTGCAGCCTTCCTCTCCTTCTTCTACTTTCTACCTTTCCTAGCTTTACTGTTTTTCCCATGCCTTCCCATTATGTAGCCAAAATATGATAGCCTCAACTTGATCATCTTGGCTTCCAAGGATAGCTCTGGTCTATCTGTTCAAAGACCCATTTGTTTGTCTTTTTGGCTGTCCACGGTATCCTAAGCACTCTTCTCGAGCACCACATCTCGAATGAATTGATCTTCTTTCTGTCTGCTTCCTTCACTGTCCAGCTCCCACATCCATACATGGTGATGGGGAATACAGTGGCCTGCACAACTCTAGTGCTCAGTTGTATTCGTTACTCTTCAAAATCTTTTCTAGTTCTTTGATAGCTGCTCTTCCCATTCCCAATCTTCTTATTTCTTGACTGCAGTCATCATTCTGGTCAATGTTTGATCCTAGGCACAGGAAGTTTTTAACTATTTCAATTTCCTGATTGTCTAGATTGAATTTATGTATTTCTGTGATCATTATTTTTGTTTTCTTCATGTTCAGCATTAAACTTGCCTTTGCACTTTCATCTTTGACCTTCCTTATTAACTGCTCCAAGTCTGTGATGTCTTCCACCAATATTATGGTGTCATCTGCATATCTTGTTGATGTTCCTCCTACCTTCATTCCTCTTTCTTCTGATTCTTACTCTGCTTTTCTTATGATGTTTTCAGCATATAAATGGAATTCCATGAAATAGGGTGATAGGATGCAGCCTTGCCTGACCCCTTTGCCTTTTGGGAACCACTCTGTTTCTCTGAATTCTGTTCTGACTTGATACAGATTTCTCATCAGGAGTATCAAATGTAGTGGCTTGGAGTGTATTCCATAGCTTTTCATATACAATCAAATGCTCTGCTATAGTTATATTCTATGAAACATGTGCTGATTTCTTTCTCAAATTCTTTGGTGTGCTCCATTAGCTATCATATATTTGCAGTGAGGTCCCTGGTGCCCTTTCCTGAATGCTGCTTGCCCTTCTGAAATTTCTCTCTCCATACATGGTTGGGGTCTATGCTGCTGAATTTTGAGCTTTATTTTGCTTGCATTTGAAATTAATACTATTATGTTATGTTATGCAGTTTTTGTATCTCCCTTTCTTGTGGATATATATTCTTTTCAGTCTGTTGGCCACTTTGTTTTCCGTATTTTTTGGCATATTTTAGTTAACACTAGAGTTGCTTCTGTCTGTGTGCAATGTAGCAGTTCAATTGGGATATCATCTGCCATCAAGTACCAGGCTATGAGTATTCTTTGCCTAAGAAACTCCTATGAAATTCATGGAATTGCCATAAGTTGACAGGGGACTTGAAAGTGCATGCACATGCACACACACACACACACACAAAGACAAAGACAAAGAAGTGCACATGTGCACACGTGCATACACATGTACACAAACACACACACACATGCGTGCACACGTACAAAACCTCAACAGTTTACCATACTTTTGTGGAGGGTGCTGGGGTGTCTGTTTCAGTAACTTAGGGCCTTTACAGACTGCCAGAAATAATGCAGCTTGAGTCCACTTTAACTGCCCTGGCTCACTACTAGGGAATAATGGGATCTGTAGTTTTTTCTGAGACATTGAGCCTTCTCTGTCAGAGAGCTCTGGTGCCACAATAAACTATAGTTCCCATTATTCCCTTGCACTGAGCCAGGGCAGTTAAAGTGGACTCAAGCTGCATTATTTCTGGCAGTCTGTAAAGGCCCTTATTTTGTTGAGTCACTAATTCCGGTTATTTCCTTGCCATATCTCAGAAATGTTACTTTTTAGATTACAGTCTTAGAACCCCTAGAATGGCCAGTAAACTATGCAGGCTAAGGGACTATGGGAGCTATAATCTGAAAAAGTAACTTTTCTGAGCTCTATCCCTCACCTTAGTCCCTCTTTACCAGGAATTCTGTTTCTTTTTCTCAGACTAATCTTGCTTCACTGGTATAAGTGTGGGCTGTGGTCATATTCTGTAGCAGCAGCCAATTTTGTAGCTGCCCATTTTATGCAACTATCTTCTGCAGCTCAGTACAGAACTTTCTTGCAAACCATTGCAGCTATAGCCCTATGTCAAGCTGTACACTGGGAAAAGATTGTGGTACAGCTATCTTTTGTTGTGTCTGGACATACAAGTTTAAGTGAAAACAGCAGCAACAGCTGGGAGTCCTCAGAGTTATTTAAACAGTGACATCTCATAAGTAAAATGCTGCCCCTCCCACCCTCTCACTGCCCTGGGGTCTCATGCTGAAAGATTTTGATCTCCAAGTTATACATTTCAAACACATTTTAGGAGAAATTGCTGGCTAGGGAGGCAACAGAGCTGATTCTGGAATAGTCTCATGTAGTAGAACTGCAAATGAAGAGCTGGAATGGTGCTCAAGCCTTGAGCAGTTGCATTCCAGCAAGGCAAGCAGGGAAATTCATTCTTTCTCTTGGGATTTTTTGTGGGGTAAGGAGTGCAACAGGTAGATCCATGCATGACTATCGAGTTTATCACACGGGGAAAATGGAAGTTTAAACAATGATTAATCTGTGAAAATCACACAGTTGACATTAAAACATGCTTAACGCAAGTGCCATTATCCTGTGAAGAACCAGGGAATAACCAGGCAAGAAACAGGAAAAAGCCATTCATGGAAAAATTCCGTGAATGAGTTACTGTTGTTTCTTGCCTGGTTCTTCATGGGATAGTGGCACTTTAATCATGTTTTGTTTAAATTTTGTGTGAAAACCATTTGTGCAGTTTTGCACAAGCGTGGGTTAATCACGGATTCTGCATGGGATTGCGCGCTGACGTGTGAAAACCATTTACTCAATTGCAAGTTAATCATGGGTTAATCACCATTTATACTTCCAATTTTCCCCTGTGTGATAAACTCCTATGTATCATTCACTTTCTCAGAAGTTCTTCTCTTCCTGGTGAGACCACAAGTGTTTTCACTAAAGGATTCCCCAGAGATGGAAAGAGAAATAGAAAGGGTAAACAGAAAGTATTTACTGAGTTACTGACTGAAATCTGCAGCAGGGGCAGACGCCACAGGTATCCAGTGACTCCATGATTTCTGAAAAGAAGGAAACATATTCAGGTTAGCTGTGTTGGCCATACAGCAAAATAAAACAAAATCCACAAAAGGACAATACCTTTATTGGCCAACCAAAATGCACAAAACACATCATTCAGGTTTTCAAAGCTTCACTGGCTTCTTCATCAGGAAAAATATAATAAGCATAAAGGAGAAGAAAAGCGACAATGGCCCGAAACAAATGGGCCAAATAGTGCAACTTCCGGCCACTTTGGGAGTGTGGTGTGCAGATGATGCACACTCCAACGCAGCTGGAAGCTGCTCTGGAGCTGCCTAAGGCGGCCCGAACCCAGCCAGAAAAGGAGCGGCTAAAAGCTGCTCCTTGCCGGTGGCCCATTCAGGACCTCAGCAGCGGCTCACTTTGGGACTGCGGCATCTGGTTCCGGTCCTGGGACGATCAGGGGACAATTGAGGCTGGAGAGGCCAGAGGCTGCTCCAAGCCGCCACTCTGTTTGAGCCCAATGTTAGAGTCATGGGCCTACATTTTGTATCAGATGTTATTTTTGTTGTTCTTCAGTTGGTTGGTTGAGATCCCACCAAACCAACTGAACTGATGAAGAAGCCAGTGGAGTTTCAAAAGCTTGCATGATGTGTTTTGTGCATTTTGGTTAGCCAGTAAAAGTACATTCAGCCCTCTACATCCATGAATTTTTTATCCACAGATTTAGCTATCCATTGCTTGAAAATATTTTAATATATAAATAAATACTAAATACTAAAAAGCAAACCATGATTTTGCCATTTTATATAAGGGACACCATTTTACTATACCACTGTATTTTATGGGACCTGAGCATCCATGGATTTTGATATCCATAGGAGGTCCAGGAACCAAACCCCAGCGGATACCAAGAGCCCATTGTATCACTCCTTTGTGGATTTTGTATTTTGTTTTATTTTGGAAGAGAAGGATAAGTTTATAATATCAAGAGATTGTGCTTGCTCCTGAATTTCAACTATTCTGTAGGAAAGTGTCTTTCCAGGTTAGGAGGGTTGGCAGCCTTGTGTTAAACTGGCAAGATGTGGCTACCTTTCTAACTTTAGGCATCTGGATAAATTATGCTGAATTCAGTGTTTGGCCATTTGACACAGTTCTGTCATGAGGTCATTCTATCCAGTATTTTTCAGGATATAGCCAAGTGGCTTATAGTTCAAGGAAGATGGGGGTGGGATAGGACCTCTCCCTGAAATGATGGCGTGAGCTCTCCCGTGACTTATTCCATGACCAAGCTGGTGGGATGGAGAAATCATGACAATTCCTTAGGATTATCCTTTGAATATGAATACTATTTATTAGACACTGTTAGTAAATTTTTGATTCATGGTACAAAAACATGCATAAGTGTCATTGAACCTGTTCACATTGGCTGTGTATGGATAATAAGTTCTGCCTCTCCTTGCTACCCATAATACTCTAATCCCAATTAGAGCAGACCATTGATTCAGAGGAACATACATAAATGTTGATTTACCAAATTCCCATTCCCATTGCTTCTATAGGTTTACTCTAGTTGGAACTGACAATAAGATTTAGGCTACAGTATCTAGTAAGTCTTAAAGGTATACTTGCAGTGAAATGCTAGGCAAAATAATTGAGGGACAAATCTCTCCCTCTTTTGACTTTAGACAAATAAAAAAAGATTAGGTCCTAAGATAAGTGAATGGAACAACGTTCACAGATGGAAAGTTTCTTGAGCTCTCTGTTGGAAGCAAAGAAGTCTCAACGCTTGTATAAAGTGATTAGTGGAAGAGGGGAGACAGATAATGGCTGCAGTTTTTCTCTGTGTGTATCTTTCTTTGGTCTATGTACTCAAGCCTTTTGAGTATTTCTTAACAGTTGAGGTCATTTCCCACTTTACCAAGAAGTTAGGGCCTTTACAGATTGTCAGAAATAATGCAGCTTGAGGCCACTTTAACTGTCCTGGCTCAGTGTTAGGGAATCATGGGAATTGCATTTTTTCTGGGACATTGAGCCTTCTCTGTCAGAGAGCTCTGGTACCACAATAAACTACAGTTCCCATGATTCCTTAGCACTGAGCCAGGACAGTTAAAGTGGACTCAAACTGCACTATTTCTGGCAGTCTGTAAAGGCCCTTAGTTAGTCTCTTTGGAGTTTATCACACGGGGAGCCCCGTGCAAAATCGCTCTTTAAAGTAAAAAAAAAAAAAACTGCAAAAGCAGAAGCTTTTAATGAACGGGATTTCTCCCGTTCTGCCCTGTGTGAAAAGTAAAAGCGCTGTTAACAGGGAGGTTAATCCGAATGAAAACCCCTCATTTTTACTTTCGGGTTTTTCCGAAAGTAAAAAGAAGTGTAAATGAGGGGTTTTCATTCGGATTAACCTCCTTTTAACATCAATTTAACAGAGACGTAGTGTAAAATCATGACCGCTTTTGCGTCTTTTTTCTAATTTAAAGCAGCGATTTTGCACGGGATTTCCCCCGTGTGAAAAACTCCTTTGTTCCCTTTGTCTGGGAAGGAGCAATCACAGAGCTCACAACCCAATATCACTGGCTAGTTTTCCCCTTACGCATGTGAGCCAGGCTTTTTTTGCGTGAGGGAAACTTGTAATAAAGTACGGGCCAACTTCTTTTGTTGCCTAACCCAAGGTGGATTTCTTGAGATGATAAACATAAGTTCTTTATACCTTAACAAGAATATCCCCAGTAATTACTCTTGCTTCTGCCTTAAGCAGAAATTACACAAGTCCTGCTACATTCTGCTTAATATACAGATACCAAATATTCCTTCACTTCCCTGAAAAGCCTCTCTGAAAGGCTAGAATATTTGTGCTAAGCAATGTGGGATGGGACTACTGAATAAAAAGATTTTAGACAAGGGTTGTAGGTGGTTGCAGGAGCAAGGAGGGGGCATGAACTTTATTGTGAACGTCCTTCCATTCAGTTAAGGACCCAAGCCACCATCATTTTGCATTTATCTTCTCTGTATTAAATTTGTCCCTGAAATAAATAATATTTTGCCCCTCTGCCTGTGATCCAGGTTTCCAGTTCCAATGGTTGATCACCACTACCTTATGATCAGGGAGCAACTACAGTTTCCAACGTAATATGTAACTTTAGAGCTGAAGCAAGATGGGCACATGTTTTATATATTAATCTATCTTTCTTCCTTGATAACTGAAGAGGTTGTAATGTAGTTGGAATTCTGTTCATGGGAGCAACTTAGCCTTGGCCTCAATAACATTTCTTTCTCCATAGTGACATTAATTACATCACTTGCCAAAGGATATCGGCAGGAAAGTTGTGATGGTACATTAGTAAAAGTGGGGGAAAGTATGAAGGGGCAAGAAGGCAATGTAAAGAGATATTTATGAGTGTGGCATAGATAATGAGGGCCCTTGATACCTTACCTTGTATGGTTTTATAACATGTGAGCATTTGAATATCTCATGCTGCTCTATTGTGATATGACTATGGGCCCTTTGCAGACCCACCGCCAGCCGCCCCAGCACCACCCCAATGCCATTCTCATGGCACGCAGCGTCAGGAAGCCCTCCTGACACAGCATTCTGACACACTGTGCTGAAAAGGGCGAGGAAGAGCCGTGCGCCGGCTCTTAGGGCGGCCTTTTGCTGCCCCTGAAAGGAGGGGCATTTTGCTGCTCTTTTCAGGGCAGCAAAAGGGAGGATCGAGGCCGCGGCATGGGGTTGTCGCAGCCCCGATCCGCCACTTCCTGGGGCGGCCCAGAGCCGCCCGTCTGCAGAGGCCCTATGTTGCCTTTAATGACTTGTGTTTCACTTTAAACTTTTGCTAATTTTGCTGTCTCAAATACCTACTAGAATTTTAAAAGTTTTAGTTAGCATCTTCTCATTGTTGAGTTCATTGTGAACAGAAAGTCTTCTCTCTGTGGGAAAAAAAAAGAATTTTAAAGAAGACACTGGTATTGATTTTGGGTATGGCCACCTGCTGCTCCTAACTGAGATTTTTGACTTCACTCTGCAGCACTACACAGGAGAGTAAAATACTGAAAGGTTTAAATCTGCACTGAAAGCAACTTCCCACAAGGATCATTTAACATGTCCAGTATAAATGTCTCATACAAATTGCCTACCTCTCTGGCCTTGCCATGTGTGGGAGTTCAGTCCTCCTGGAGCTTACTGGCCTTGCAATATTAATGGGAAAAACAAAAAAGAGAGGAGAGAACAAGCCTGTCTCCTGATGCAGAAGCCCAAGGTTCCTGCTGTAAATACACTGGGGTGAGCTCCACATCTGCCCAAACAAATGAGTTAATAGCAAATACAGAGAGAATCATAATACATGGGGAAAGTGTGAAAATAAATCCCAGGCCAAAGCAAACTTTCAGCCTCTCTTTAGGGAGTCTTTATGTCCCTGCTGTCTGATTATATGTATGAGCTACCCCGTTGTCACTAATTTATAAAAACAGAGGTAGTAGTCTTTTCACTTCCTTGAACCTCTCCCTTGCTCCTTGTTACATTAGCTTTCTTCAGTTCTACCTAATCCAGATGCATGGCTACAGAGACTCTGTGAAGACTGATTCTGTGTATGCACATTGTGATATATTTTTGGATCAGCTAAATGTATGGTACAGGAGACTGAAACTGAAAATCATCATTTGATTTATTCAAGCTGTGAAAGCAGGTTGGCCACATCAGTGCAGCTGGAAAATGTATGTACATTTTCTATTAAGAGATAAGGAAATCCTTTACTGGAACGTATTGCAGGTGGTAGAATATGAAATTTGTTGTTGTATGCCTGTGAATTTTTTCCACCTTATGGCAAACCTAAAACATTTTATCACAGGATTTTCTTGGCACGATTTATTCAGAGAGGATTTGCCATTGCATTCCTTTGAGGCTGAGAGAGTGGGACTTGCCCAAGATCACACAGTGGGTTTCCATGTCCAAGTGAGGATTCTGACCCTGGTGTCTAGCTCATACCGCTACACCACGCTTGTTCTCAGCTCTCAATAGCAAAAAGAACTGAAGATACCAAAAGCAGTACAACATTAGGTGCTTCAAGAGCCCTGACTTAATGGTCTCATGTAGAGCTCTCTTTTTCAGTAATAATGATAATCTGTATTATTTCACTTTAAAATGAAGTAAAACAATCCTGCCATGTTTAGAGAGCTTCCTGCCTATTCTTTTCAATGAGACTCTGGACATATGGCTCAATAGTCCTTTGGTGCCACAAGATACCAGCTGGCACATGTTACCGAAACTGAGCTGAATCCTGCATCATCATCATCATCATCATCATGGATGATAACAACAACAAAAACCCAAGTGAACTATTTTTTCCAGCATTCAGTCTCCTGTTCTCTTCCTTCCTTGTATTCTTTAGAGTTGCTTATGCTTGAGATATATTGCTTTGACCTGCAGGAATCTGCTATTGATATCTAGTAAAACTGGAAGAGCAGCAGAAAAGAAAAGGCAATTATGGACCCATTTTCAGATCCCCTTGAAGTGGGAATAATGGGCAGGGCAAATTTCATTCCAATTACTGGAAGCAGAGAAATCATTAGTGAACTTATTATGAGGAGATTATTCTCACATAAGCTTTCCATTCAAAAAAATCCCTTGGATGTGTAGTTGAGCCCTGAAGTCTTCAGTTTATCCAGCTGGAAGTAGCCAAAGGGTGGGGTTACCCTGCTTTCCTTTTACATAATATGAACTCAAAAAAAGATAAAAGGAGGCTGAATTGAATCATGTTAGCCGCAACTTCTTAATATTCTATTAATTTTAATAATCTAACTTGATAAATTATCTAAAATTATCTACATTAATAAATCTATTGAATTAATTTAATAATAACAACATAGATCCATCTTGAAGGTACTTTTGGAAGAAGAGAAGATGGGGCGAATAATACTAACAGATAGGAATATACTTGAATTACGCCTTTGTTCCCCCTTTGGCTCTGTATGATGTGCTATCTAAATAAATGTGGAACGGGAGACAGATGGCATTGTTAGGCTAGCTCTTTCTTGAGGGTAACATTGCTCATTACAAACAACAAATGGAGGGAGGATATGTGAGAAATCAACTCTTCCTCGGTTGGGATTTCTGGAATAAGGTCCAAAGGAGCAAAACACACATTTCTCTGCACAGTGGCATGCCTCAGCACCCCTGTGCCTGGAATGTTCACATCTTACAATGGGTTGCTTATCGACTTTATGGCCAAACTGCTCTGAGAGTGCCTAGTCCCGTCTACCTTAGCAGTGTGTGTAATGCCCAATTTCTTCCCATATAAGTGTCATGTGGCTGATTCTTTATAAAGCGCTATATGGCTTAGGTCTAGATCATTTGAAGAGCCGAATCTCTCCATATGGGCCTGCCAGACCACTAATATCTTCAGGGGAAGGCTTTATCTCAGTTCCACGACCATCACAGCTTTGCTTGGTGAGGGAGAGAGCCTTCTTGGCCTTCTTCTGGAGCACCCTTCCATAGGAGGCTAGGCTGGCCCCCTTCTTGCTTGCCTTTTGTAGGCAAGTCAAGACATTTTTATTTAAGCAGGCATTCAGCATAATCATACCAGGGTGGTTTTTATGGAGTATGTGTGTTTTAGTCATGTCTTTTAACTTTTGTATATTTAAATGTAATTCTAAACTGTTTTTAGATGATTTTAACAGTTTTAAATTTTATAGTAATGTTGTTTTTTTAAATGCTTTTATCTGTGAGCTGCCTTGCATCCCTTCTGGAAGAAAGGTGGCATACAAATGAAATAAATAAATAATAAGTAATAATAAATACTCTGATGACTGTCTGGAGAGAAGGAATATTCACATATGAGGTGCAGTATGGGATCTCCCCCCCCATTACTTGGAGTCTATGAGGTATTGTCTCCAAGTGATTTAGTAGTGGTTCTAATGTTTTTCCTTATATAAATATTGGTTGAACTTTGTATAAAGGGTGTACAGTATGTGACAGAAAGTTAATGGGGTGCAGAAGAAGGAAAAACTCTTGATTCCATTAGTTTTCCCCTTGAATGTGTCATGATCTCACTCTTGATTCCCTATAGTCCTGTTCACAAAATTAAGGTTCCTTGGCATCCTTATGTTTCTGTGGTCACATCTGCTTTAAACTAGCCTCCTTGCCTGTCTTGTCTTGCCTCTTTGACTTTGAGCCCTTTGCCAGAATGAATGCTTTCCTCTTCTCAAATGAAGTGCAAGCATATTTCATGCAGCTTTTAGAGAATGAATAGCTGGAGACCGTTACCATTTCTAGGATGTTCTTTCCTGAAGACTTACACGAGCTATTTCCTATCCGCCTCTGTGTCTTGTAGAAATGGCTTATAACAGGTGGTGACTGGGACACTGAATAACAACAGTGACATTTTCACACCAAGACAATTAATTTATTTTGCTGTAGTTAAGGATATAATTGGGAGCTAGAACTCTGGGAAGTAAGTCTTTGGGCTCAGAGGCGCTGCTATGGGTGAGGTGCCCCTGGTTTGAGGCTCCTCAAGGTTTGAGGCCCCATCCTCTTTTATGTTGTCCCCACCCTTCCTGTCTTTTGGTATATAAATGTGATTTTTTTTTAAAAAAACCCTGCAGTTGTGGTGTTTTATTCTGTTCTTTGTGCAATGCTATTGGCAAAGCATAGGCTTGTGGTGGCAGTTGTTCAACAGATCCTACAGCTACACACTGTTTCAAATGAACAATTTGTCCATGTCAGAGTAGCAATGAGCTGCAACAACATACCTTTTTGAATGTGCAATTAATGCAGGAACCATAGCACAAAGGGCATAGTCTTCTAGAAGGGATTCGTTCAGATCTCTGGAAGGAGATACCTGCCCTCTCCCAGCAACCTGCTGTGTGAGGAAGGAAAGTAGAATAGAGAATACAGTATCTGAAACAGAAAAAGGGGATAGCTGAAAAAAGGGGAGGGATGTTTGTTTCTAGCCCAAGCTTAAGTTATCCCCTAAGAGTTTACTGCCAAGCAAATATGGCCATATTTCCTTGGGTGAAATAAATAAATTATTTATTTGTTTCACTTATATCCCACCTTTCTCCCAAAATGGGATCCAAAGTAAAAAGAGGTTCTCTCACTCCCAAATAAAGAAATAACTGGTTGGCTCATGAACCTCATTAAAATATACAAATCAAAAACACTTTGGTGGATAGATGGGTGCAGTTCTCAACATTTTCTGTGACAGAGGAGGAGAACCTTCAGCATGCAAGCAGTCCCAATGTGGCCTGTAAAAGATACAGGAGATGTCTTTCTTCCTCCCCTGATCCTAACTCAACAGGAATTCCCCATCTCTATCAGGAACAGAGCAAGAAGAGGGGATTCCCATCACACTTGCTCTCCCACTTTCCCATTATTGCTTCCAGTCTCAGTTCAGATATAACAATACAGGGAGCTCCAAGACTTGCCTTATCTCTGACGGAGGAAAGTGTGGGATGGGAGAAGCTTCCCAGCTCCAAGTAAAGTGGAGAACAATCATGCACCAGTTTCAGGAGCATTGTAATTGCAACAAATGGGACTTATTTCTGAGTAAAAAAGAATCTTGCATGTGGGGATGGGCATTGTAGAATTACAGTCGGCCCTATGTATTCACAGATTCAACCATCCATGGCCCGAAAATATTTTTTTAAATAAAATCCCAAAAGCAAACCTTGATTTTGCCATTTTATATAAAGGACACAATTTTATTACACCATTGTAATAATGGGACTTGAGCATCCATAGATTTTGATATCCACAGGGTGTGTATGTGTGTGTATGTTCTGGACCCAAACACTAGTGGATACCAATGACCCACTGTATTAAGGGAGATAAGTGTTGTGTGGAACTATTGTCATCCACTTCTGGATGATTATGAAAGAGTTGTACTTAAGCAGTGCAAAAGACTTTGATAAGTGGAAATGACCTACCTAACAGTCTGCTTCCTGCCTTTGGCCTGATGCCTTCATAGTCTGTAATGTGGGAGAGAGAAAGTGTGGGTCTGAAGACAGAGCAGGATATTAAGGATTTGCTTCTTCTGAGATGTGTATATGTTTGCTTGGAACTTAGTTATTACTAGAATAAGTTCCAGCATCATCCCTCACTTTATCCCTCATAAGATTCTGAGTGACCTTTTGAACCACAGCAGGAATTTGAGCTGTTCAAATCAAAGATGGGAGCTTTAGTCTTGTCTGTGTTGCCTTTAATAAAATAGGCATTAGCTCTATATTCATTTTAGTTAGTAGTTTTAACTAGTGTTTTGTCTTGTCTTGGGCTGAAATTAAGAAGTAATTGTTTTTCTATCAGTGAGAGTTTTACAGAGAATTATTGGTGTGCAGAAGACTTGACCTGTGGAAGATAAAAATCATATCATCAAGAAAACACACATACCCAGTCACATATACACAATGCTTTCCTGATTTGGTAGAACTTTCTGACATAATGTGGCTGTAGATTAATCTGGCTAGAGATACATACATGGAACTCCAAGGACAGGGAAAATTCCTAAGCACAAAGCTTTATATGTAAAATTTATATTTTCTTTGGTTAATATCCCCTTCCAACCTCAAACTGCTTCAGCTTGCCCTATCTTCCCCTTAAATTGTCTCAAGGACACTCCTCCCTATTCTGAACTGATACTGGAAAATGCTGCCTAGCATAGAAAATTGTCTGCTCAGATAATGTTTTCTAGGTTGAAGTTGAATGGTGGGAGCCTCTATTAACCACATACAAATATATGAGCCCTCCACTCCCCACAGACCTGAGCATACTAAGGAATTCATTGGCCCTGTGAACCTTTAGTCTGAATGGTGGCAGCATGGCCCTGGAATCAGACTGAGGGGGTGAACCTCCTTCTCCTTCTAATCCATAGAGGTCATGCCAAGTGAAATCAGGCTTGCTTCAAAGCTACCTGGAGGAGTGTTTAGCTCTAGGGGAGGCCTACTTGGGACTAATGGGTTCCTTGTGACTAAGGTCTCTTTGAGTAAAAGAATGGCAAAATGCTTGCACCAGACCTCTGAGTAAGGCTCAAGGGGGTCAGCTGTAAATGCTCCAGTTTTGATTAAGTCATATTGCGAGAACAATGCAGATCGGCCTAAAGGGCTGGCCTGGGTGTGGAGTTGGGGTGGGGCAGCTACACGTCGGCCACCCCAACTCAACCCCGACGCCGTCCTGATGCCGTGCACCCATCTGCATGGCGCATGGCATCAGGATGTCCTCCTGGCTCAGTGTGTACACACGCTGCACCAAAAGGGCGCGGAAGAGCCACGGTATGCAGTTGCCGTGGCCCCAGTCCGCTGCTCCCAGGGGAGGCTCTGTGTCGCCCCTTTAGGTGGGTCTGCAAATTGATCTTGTCAACTATTTTATCTCTATTCCTTGGCTATTCTGACTCTTGCGATTTAATCTGCCAGTTTCTGGCCTTGGATTGGGGTTGTCTTAGCTCTTAGAATGCATGTAACTCCTCAGCTTTTTCCATCCTTGCATGTGGGGATAAATAATTATGCTGGTTTTCTCCCCACTGTGAGAAAAAAAAAACTCCACAGTATTCTCCCTATATCTGAACATCCCCAAAAGCTGCAGAGGAATTATGCTGTGTAGAAAAACCCACGAAGGTGGTTTTTTGTTTTGTTTTGTTTTTGTTTTTGTTGTTGTTTGGGGTGAAAGCCTGTTGGCTGTGTAGGGATTTTGTGTAAGAAACAAGTCTTTGCCCCATCAGAACACAGAGCTTTCTATGCAGAATAATTACTCCATCACACTTCAGGATTTTTGAATACAGGAAGAAAATTGTTCAAGAGTCCCACTATTCTTGACAGGGTTTCCCAACTATCCCATTATCCCATTCCCTGGGAATAAATATTCTTTGCATCCCTAATCCATTTTTTGTTGTTGTGATTGGTTTGAAATGCAAGACTGTTACTTGACATAGGCTTTGGATCCCCCTCATCTAATTCACCTGACTCACTAGTAGGATTCTATTTGTTTGACACTGTCTTTGTCCTCTGACGTAGTTTTTGACTTCTGCTTGCCTGGCTGATCTTTTAGTAGTGTGTGACCTTACCTGTATTGAGCTTGGACTGTTAGACCTTGCTACTAGGAGCTGCCTACCCTAGGATAGGACAGAATTTTATATGTTCAGTTTACAGGAGCACTGATGGCCTCTGCTTTGTTCTATAAGTTGATGGAGCAGTATAAATGTCCAGGGACTCCATGTTCCAGGCTCAGTAGTTTCTGACATAAGCGAAAAACTAGTAAATCTTTCTAAAAGACCTATGGGGATGCGTGGCCCTGCAAGTGTCACTATCTCATCTCTCATGAGCCTTATAGCCAGGATAAGAGATAATGGGACACTCAATCCATCAACATTTTGAGGGTCACATCCTGTCCTAAATACAGCATTCTTTACTGTGAAGTCTGCAATCAGAAAAGGACATGTTACCTTTTCCCTATGTATTTCCTGTATAGCTACCATAGCTTTCTTCTCACGTGGCCTCTACAGACAGGCGGCCATGGGCCGCCCGAGAAGCTGAGGATTGCGCCATCTGCAAAGCCCCTTAGTAATTAGGTACATTCCCAGTTCTTTATTCATTAATTTATGCTTCATGATCTGAAATATCATGAAACAAGACTCCAGAATAACATGGTGCTGTTTTAGAATCTTGATATTAGACAGAACAGTGAGCAGTTTCTGCAGTTCTACATGCTTTTGCCTCGAGACAGATCTTCCAGTCTTCCTTTGAAGCCATAAGTCTGTGAGAAAATTGTTGTCTGAAACTGTTTAAACAACTGCTAAAATTGTCATGTTGAGAATAATTTTTTTAAAATTGGCTGTGGCAGTGTCTGTCTGGAAGAGGCCATGCATGAACCTGCTTTTATTTTAGGTACCCCCCCCCCCCCACACACACACTGCATATGTCTCAATGTGTGTGTTTTAATTAGCCCCTTAGATATTTGTTCAGGTATTTGGGCCTGATCTGGAATTCCTTCTCTCTGTATGCTGTCATCGACCTGCTATTCTGGCTTTTCCGGAGTCCACTCCATGGCCCTGCCATTGATGTCCAAGGGGCTCAGCTTTCCATTTAGCTGTTGCATTTGCAATGCTTGAGTTCACAGAAGGTTTTCTTTGGCAATGAGCCTCTTGGCTTCTCCCTCTGCGTTGAGAAATTAGGTTTGTTGCATTTCTCTTCTGCAAGACATTAAGAATGAGAGGGGAAAAATTCACTTTCCTTCAGTTCAAGGCACCAGCTCAGCACTCCATCCACTCATCTGGCTCATAATAACTCAGATGGTGTGTCTTTCTGGCTACCTGTGTTCCAAAAGATCAGGCATAAAAAGACAAGAGACACTGGGAAGGCACTGACCTAGTCATCAGATTGAAATGTTTCAACCAGCATACCTAAAGTATTGAAATTTGTGGCAGCAGCTCCAGAGAGACTTTTATTGTAGATAGCTTTGTGGAAATGCGTTTGTCACAGTATGAATGCGTGGCCTTCTGGTCCTGCAAAGGCTGTTGCATGAAAAAGAAAAAAGCACTGCGATTAGCAACAACATTTGTTAGGAATATGTGAGATATCTGAATGAAAAGCTAGACAGGTTAGAACATATGTATAAGAAAGAGGTGTATATGTATAAGAAAGAGGTGATCAAAAGAGATGTGATTAAACTATATATAATCATAACCAGATTAAAAGATGTGATTACTTAATTTCCATTATGTAGAGAGATCTTGTAACGCCTTTGCAACTAACTAAAAGAAATTGGTAGCTCACGCTGCCAATTTCTTTCTTTCAGTTAATTTCAAAGGTGCTACAAGATCTCTCTACGTATTGATTCCACAGACTAACATGACTATATCTTTGAATTTTCATGTAATCCTTGAACTAAATATGGGTGGTCCAAAAATTCTTTGGTATGAGAGGTGACCAGATGCACTCTGATCAAACTGCTTTGAGATTGCTACTGAGTGATTTTGACATTCTACTTTCCAGAGAAGCTTCACCTGAGATAATCCACATATCAAGGCTGCAAACCTTAGAAGACAGGTCTTCCTGTGCAAATTGAGAGGATAACCCATAGCAAGAAACCTAAGCCTCTGGGGCAGGGGTCCCCACACTTTTTGATCTGGTTCGCTGGCCCCCAGATCTTCAGGGAGCTGGAGCCGCGCGTGCACGGCTCAGGCGCCATTTTGTCTTCCTACCGTCACGCGCGCATGCACACGACTCCAGGCGCCATTTTGGAAGACAAAATGGTGCCCAGCAGCGCGTGCGAGCGGCAGTGGCGGCAGGACTGGCCACGGGCTGGTAAGAAGGCCTCTACGGGCTGGGTCCGGCCTGCAGGCCGTAGTTTGGGGACCCCTGCTCTGGGGTGTCTGTTCATTTCTTTCTGGGAGGGATACCGTCTGATTCAGAAGATGAGTACCAGATAAACAGTTTGTGCAAGAACCATTTTAAGCTTTCTGACCTCACTCCAGCCCTGCTAATGCTTATTGGAGAGATAGATGTCTTGGTTTGTTCAGTTGCTTTATACAGGACAATATTCAAACAGATGTACCCACCCGTACATTCTAAAGTGCCAAGTCCAGGAGGATCATAACATGCACTTATTCTGAATATGTGGATTGTGTTTCAGCTTGTTTTGACTGTATTCCCTCTCAGCTCTGTTTAAGACCTCAGCTTGTAGATATTAGACGGATTGTATCGTATGTGTCTCCTCTCTCACCCAGCTCCTACCTCACCACCCACCACCCCATCCCCATCTGTAGACTGGCTTTCTCTGAGATGTTCTGCGAAAGCCATCAGGGAAGGATGCAAGCAGGATGTAGTTAAAAGGCAGGCAGAATCGGGTTTAAAATCTGCCTGACATTGCAACCCACATGATGTCTCCCCAACTAAATGACAAATTGAGTAGCTAATGATTTGACTGCCAAGTAGTTTATAGTGAAGAGCTGCTAACCAGATTCTTTTGTATTAGTGCAGAGCCCAACAATCTGATGGCAGCTAGTTAACATAAACTTATATTAAACACAGATTAGCACAAAACAACTAACTACAATTGCAATATGACTATAAGTTAAAGTGCCTGTTTGATACCTCATTTCTGGAATCATGTCCTCAAGGAGGCTTGCCTATTATCCATACAGATATTTCCTTTTACAGTTTCCCATGGAGAGAGCTGAATGAATTGTCTAAGAGTGCTGGAGAATGAATTAAAATGTTTCATCTGAAGTAGGGGGGGGGAAAGTACCTGGTCCCAAGGTATCAGGTCTGTGTGGATGGAGGGGGATGGGACAGACCTTTTGTTGGTTTTGACCTTTATGTCTCATGTATTTTTCTGATATACCTGCTGGCTATTGAAAGCCAATATTGAAGGTCTGCTCCAAAGCTGACAGTTGCTTCTGTGGAAAGCTATTGGCACATAAATAACTAATTACTCAGTTAATTATAGCACATCTTTCCTCCAGTGGTGTATTTTTAACATTTTCAACTAATGATATTTAGAAGTGCCTTTCTAAAGTTGTGACAGGTGGTCTGCTTTCATGAGTGCCCTTTTATTGTTAGAACAGGAATCAAAGACTCATAGATGGAATGTGTCTCCTCTCTCACCCAGCTCCCACCCAAGGACCACCCAGTCCAACCCCCTGCCATGCAGGAATACACAATCAAAACACTCCCAACAGATGGCCATCCAGCCTCTGTTTAAAAACCTCCAAAAAAGGAGACTCCACCACAATCCAAGGCAATGTATTCCACTGTTGAACAGCTCTTACTGTCAGTTCTTCCTAATGTTGAGGTAGAATCTCTTTTCTTATAGTATGAATCCATTGCCCCAGGTTGTGTTCTTTACAGCTGCAGAAAACAAACTTGCTCCATCTTCAGTATGACACCCTTTCATATATTTAAACAGGGCTATCACATCACCCCCTAACTTTCTCTTTTCCAGGCTAAGCATACCCAGCTCCCTAAGCCGCTCCTCATAGGTATCATGTAGGAATGTGGCTCCAAGGTCGGTTTTGTAGCTGAGGGCCCTCTTCCAGACCCACCCCATGTCATCATGGAATAATTTTGGAGGAGAAGTATTGCTGCTCCTGGAAACCTCAGATTGTAAACATGTTGCATTTTATTTACTTATATTATACATTGCTTCTCTCCTTAAATGGACTTTATATGGGTACTTAAAAAAAACCCCGAGGACAATTTTTTAAATGCAGTTAAAAACACCATAGTAATATAACAAGTTAAAAATATAAAGCCATTAATCAGAGTGGTTAGGCCTTCATAACTCATCAGGGGCAAAAAATAAAAATAAATCCTGAGTTTATATGGAATAATAGACAATATATATCCTATCATATTCCTGTGACCGGTAGCAAACTGGCTTTGCAGAATCAAATGGACTCCCAGAATCCTAGGCAGATTATATCAGGACTTCGAAAAATACTTTTTTGAATTACGTTAGCTACAATCTCAGCCAGCATGGCCTCTGGACATGTAGACTGAGGGTTTCTGGAAGTTGTAGTCTAGGAAGTAATATTTTGAACCGCTGCTGCAGATGAGCAGAGATTTCTAGATTGAGAACTGTTAAGTTAGGACAAATCTGAGTAGGCAGAGGAGATCTAAGCGTCAATTATAATGAGCTACTTGGAACAGGATAACCCAAAAAAAAAAAAAGAAAAGAAAAGAAAAAAAAAGCAAGTTATGAAGGAAATAAATAATAAAAATGAACATGCTATAAAAATGCCTGTGGCCACGCTGCCATTCGGGACATCTCCTGTTGTCCCATGGCAGTGCGTGCATGCAGCCACACTGCCATTGGGGACAATGAAACTTAATGGCAGTGAGGCCATGTACAGGCACTGCCATGGGACAATGGGGGTGTCCCTAATGGCGGCACGGCCACAGGATTGCACTGCCAGTGGGGGCAATGCGGGCTTGCAATCCACGGATGCTCAGATCCGCAGATGGCAAGTCCACAAATACCGAGGGCCAACTATACTCCTTTGCATTCTGTTGAAACAGGCTTGCCTCTATAATGAAATGGTGCTCTTAACTGTTAATGAATTTATTATCAATGAATATTACAACTTCATAAATGACAGTACATTTTTAGCCTGGGCCTTGGGGTTGCCATTTTGCAGACCTCACTTTCATTAACTCTTCCCACACTGAAAGGTTTACAGTACCTGGGTTATGCCTGTTTCACAGCTTGGAAACATGAATTATTTGAGTTATAATTCCCAGAATCTCCCAGTCACCATGACCACTGAGATATTCTTGGAGTTGTAATCCAACCTTTCCAAACTGTAGTCTACTTCAGTCTCTTCCATTTAGGCTTGTATGTACTATGTCTTTCTTATAGCTTTGTTCTAGTAAACTAAAATGGAGAAGAGGGCAAGAGGTCAAAAGAGTAGATGGAGGGTTGAGTTGGCTTACAATTAATGAGTATCAAGTATAAGTTTCTCTACTTCAGAAAAAAAATCTATTGAGTTTTACGTTCTTAAAAAAAGCCAAAAAGAATCTGAAAGCTGCCTCACTTAACAGTTTGCTCAGTTTGATCTTTCTCTCAAAAAATAAACATCTCTTCACCAAAACCAAAACCCAGTCTTCACTTTTAAATACCTAGAATGTTGCATTCTAAGCAATACAAGAAGATGGTAGCTGTTCTTTTTTGTTGTGTTGTACTATGTCTTGAGTTCCCATCCAGTGATTCTTGCAGATCTAGCATCTTCCTTAGAGCAAGAACTGTTGCAGCATATCTGACTGGAGTTTGCCAATCAACACTTGGAAAAAAAGTGTATATAGGAAGATTGTTTTAAATCCTTTCTTTTTAAAACACCAATCAAAGAAGTTACAAAGTTTATTTGAAAACAGCCTTACTGCTGTTGATCTTGGCAGCATTGCTTCCTACTGCTAAGTGTTACTTCATTCAATGTAAATGCTTTTATTGAATTTTTTTTGGCAGATAAGGAATATGTATATTTGACTCAGCTGAGATTAATCAGAGAAGTGTGTGTGTGTGTGAGAGAGAATAATCTATTCCTGTACTTTCTCTTCTCACATTAACTTAAATGAGCTTCTGGGTTTTTTCATTTTTATATAATCAAAAAGCAATTAGGGCTTATCTTTTGTGATAGTCTGATGTAAATAAGCTTATTCTCTTCCTTCCTCCCTTCCTCTCTGAATGTGTATGTGAATGTATACTATGTACTTATGTGTATACTGTAAATTGGGTGAAGGGGAGTGTGCTAATCCCACCTTCTCCATCATCATACTCTCATGTTGATAGCAGCAGTCTTGAAGAGGAGAGTATATGTGGAGAGTTTTAGCACAGTTGGAAACCCTGAAAATTCAGGGTTGTTGTCTGAAAAGTCCTCAAGTGTTGAAGTTGTTGTTGTGTGCCCCCAAGTCATTTCCAGCTTATGGCGATCCTAAGGCAAACCTGTGAGCCTCTCCTTTTCAGAGGATTGCTCTCTACTCATGAGAAGATATAGGACCGATGCAGAGCAGCAACCACACGCCACAGCCCCGATCTTCCTTTTTGTTGCCCCCAAAAGAGCGACAAAATGCCTCTCCTCTTGGGGATGGCAAAAGTTTGCCCTTTCAGCTGCCGCGCAGCTTTTTTGTGCCCTTTGGTGCAGCATGTGCGCATGCTGCACCAAGAGGACATCCTGATGCCACGCACTCATCCGGATGGTGTGCGGTGTCAGGATGGCGTCGGGGTGGCCGGCGTGTGGCTGCCCTGCTCCAACTCCACCCCCAGGCCAGCCCTTTGAGCTGATCTGCATCGGTCCATAGCGGAGGCATTGGCGCTAGTGTTCCCCCCCCCTCCTCATCTATTTACTTAAACCAAGTGACACATTGCCTGTGTAGGGCTGTGATTGCAAAGTGGCTGGATATTAGGCACAGACATCATTATGGATGGGCTTGTGTTCAGAAAGTGAAATGGGAAGGCAGAGTGGGGTGGGGCAGAGCAAAGTTTTTACTACTTGTCCAAGACTTGGCTTGGGATGAAAAGGTTTTTAAAAGGTAAGTGTATCTCCATTGGTTTGTGAATTAGCTGATAGATACCCCTGCTGCATCCTAGAAGCATTTTCAATTCACAGAGCCTAGCCTGTCTGAGGGTCCAGTGATGACACTGGAGGATAAGATTCTGGTATATTAGAGGGAATGGATGAAGGCTTTTAGTCTTTTCCCTACTGGTATTCATCATCACCAGACAAACTTAAGATGCTTCAATACCAGTTATTTTTATTGTAGCTAAGAAATAGCTATTCTGGAATAAGATGGAAGTGAAATTAAAATAGTTCCACATAGCAGTCAATACACTGTACTCCTGTACGGGTCATCACGTCCATCTTTGTCCACTAGAGCAGTGTTTTTATTAAAGCTAGCTTGTCATTATGATAGGTGAAGTGTGCATAGAAGAAGGACCATATGTTGTATGATATGAGTGCTGATGGAGGGTAGACTATCCAGTGTTAGATGTGGTAGGTAAGGATTTGCTTTCTTTTCCACACATCTCCAAGTATGGCACTCTATTTTTATCCAGAGGAATGAATTTATCTTGGAAGAAATGAAGGTGTGTACTCAGGAACACTACTAGATTGGAGACTAACCCTGGTTCCTTGCCCCAATAGTCTTCTTCAGCATTAAGAACCCACTTTGCTCTTGTCTTCATAGTTCCATCTCATTCTGTTTGTTTTTGTTTTTACCTAGGGGCATTCTAGAACATTTGATGAGTTTAACAGAGTATTGGGCACTGAATTTATTAAAAAAAGAGATTTAATATTGTATCTCTTCCTATAGTCTAATGTTCTTGTGTATAAAAAGTATGATCCAAAATGAGGTGACCAGACTATTGTCTGGTGCAGGCTTTAAAAACCATATGCCACTGGTCTTGATCCAGCTGGACAGACTTCCAGTTTGTAGTAGGATGGTTAATTTGGTGGATACATGAAACAGGGCCTTATATATAGAGAGAGTTACACTCCCTTGAAATCCTTCACTAGAGAAATCAGATTGGCTCCATCCCTACTGAATTTTAGACTGCTAGCCAAACTTACATTGTTTCTGCCAGGCATTTGATGGATGTTAATATTGTCTTGGCTGCTATTAAAGAATCTTTTATTCCAGTTTTTATTCTGTTGTGTAGCATTGCTGCACTGTTTTAAATTGTGCATTGCTTTATTGGCCCTAGTGGGCAGAAAATAGTCTAAATACTAACAATGAATAAGAATCAAATTGTCTTCATTCTCTCCTTTGCTTCCTGGACCAGATGTAGATGAGTGTGCAGAAGGGAACGGTGGCTGCCAGCAGACCTGTGTTAACATGATGGGGAGCTACGAGTGCCACTGCCGTGATGGCTTTTTCTTGAGTGATAACCAGCACACCTGTATCCAGCGCCCAGAAGGTTGGTCTTTATAGTTTAATATTTCCTGCACTCAATATAATCTATTTTCTTTATCAGTTTAGAGATGAAAAAATACATATATAAATATTGATATGGCCAATATAGGGCTTTAAATTGTAAAGCATCTTATCATATGGGTGGAGACATTGAGAAAACCATTAGATTCCTGCTGAAAAATCTTCTTATCAAGGGATGGGCAAAGTGTGGCCCAAGGCTGTTCTTGATGTTATTACACATCCTGACAGCCTTACCATCACCCCCAAATGCTCACCACTTCAAATATTTTCCCAACAGAAATGCTCAGTAGTGTCTGGGGAGTGGTGGAATGATTGGCCATTTCATTCCATTTTCAAGGGGGATGGGCTGTTTGAGGCTCATATGGCCAGTTGCTCTTCCTGGTGGTTGGGTATTATTTGCCAACTGTTGGTTTAAAATGTTTTATTTTCCAGTAGGAAACTGTTTGCAGGCATGGGAGGGGCAAAAGTGGGCGAGAGTCTCCCCTGGAGTCCTGGGGAGCATGATACAACACCACATTCTCTGGGCTGACTAATTTCTGATGTCATTTTAAACAATGATGGACTAATAGCACCATACTGGAAGTTTAGATGGCACTAAATAATATTTATGAAGTGGAATAGGATGGGGTGATCTTGATCATCTGTCTGGACTAACAATAATCACTATGGACATAAGCCAGTATTGGCCCCAGTTTTCAATATAATGATTCAGAGCACCTTTCAAGCACAAAACCCATTTTTTTTGAAGTGCCCCTAAGTTAACATCTGGTTTGAGTTCTGCTAAGAGAGTCCAGTTCTTTATCTGAAGCAGAGTTCTGGATATTCACCATTAATATCCCATCTGTTGCCTATACTCTCTTGGCTACTGATTTGATTATTCAAACAAATGCAATTGATTACATCTTAATTTACAGAGTCATGTTAATAATCTGTTAACTGCTGCTAAACCCTTCAGGGCTTTTTATATAAAGTGCAAGCTCTTTTGTCTGAGGCACAAAGTGTCAGAAACCTATGTGTAAATGTTATTACTCACTACCTTCAGAGATTGTTGATAGAAAAGCAGCCTATAATTGTTTTACTAGATTAATAAATAAACATGTATCTGTCTTGTTATTCAACCTACATGCATGTACAGTTGCATACTCACACTAAATATAGCTAGTAGTGGTGCTTTCCTGAACATGGGTTAAATTGCAGTCTGGAGGCACTGGATAAGAAGTTGCATGGTCAATTCAAGTGCCGAGGTCTGCACAGATCTACTCAACCAACATTATCAACACAGTGATGTTAACTCATCTTTATTCTGTACCCATCACTATATTATCTGAGTAATGTTATGACTTCTGTCCAGATTTTGTAAGAGGTTTATAATGCATTGGTTTCCCATGCAGAAAAGGTAAGGCTTTTGTTGTTGTTATTTAGCTTTAACATGTGATGACCCTATGAATGAGTGTCCTCCATGAACATGAGTCATGAAGTTCCCTGCTTTGGTCTTGTAAGCTAAGGGTTGTAAGCTTCCTTTATTGAATTAATCCATCTGTAATGTGGTTGTCTTCCTAGCGCCTTCCACTCTACTGCGTTTTATTGTCTTTCCCATTGTTGTCTCATGATACATTCAAAGTACCATAGCCTCACTTTAGTCATTTTGGTTTCCTCTGATATTTCAGCCTTGATTTAGTCTAGGACTCATTTGTTTGTCTTTTAGGAAGTCCATGGTATTTGTAACACTCTTCTCTGGCACAATGTTTCAAATGAGTTTATTCACTTCCTGTCATCTTTCTTCATTGTCCATCTTTCCATACACACACACACACATACAGTATTTATAAAAAGTGCAAATATTGTGACATGGAGATTTTGACTTCAGCATTTAATGATATATCTTTACATTTGACTGTCTTATCTAGTTGCTTCTTAACTGCCTTTTCAAATCTTGATTTCTTGACTGCAGTATCTGTTTTGATGAATGACTGAGCAAAAACATAGAAAATCTTCAACTATTCCACTGTTTTCCTCATACACTTTAAAGTTAACAATGGATTAACAAAGTGGTTGTATCTTGCAGCTAAATTATAATACTTCTTGACATTGAACTTTATGGATACCATCATGTTTTCATATTTAAAACAACCTCATAAAAAGGATCAGTATTAATATCATCTCCATAGTTCTGATGGTGAAGCTGAGGCTAAGAAAAAGTGGCTTTTATAAGGCCATCTAGAGAGTTCATGGCAAAAGTGAGAGTCTGATCAGGTGTCAGGACTATCAGATGTTAGACATGAACCTGGAAACTAGAAGTTGAGCAAGGGGGTCAAAGCAAAGTGTCAAAGGTGGACATCAGAGCTAAGGAATGCATAGAAATAGACCAAGGCCAGGAAAACCTTGTGTGTGTGTGTATGTGCCTTCAAGTTGCCTGTCAAACTATGATGACTACATCCATTTCATAAGGTTTTCTTAGACAAGGAATACTCAGGGATGATTTTTCAAGTTTCTTTCTCTGAAATATAGCCTACAGCTATATTCATTGGTGGTTTTCCATCCAAGTACTAATCAGGGCTAATCCTGATTAGCTTCTAAGATCAAATAGAATCTGGCATTTAGGCCTTAAGACCTTATGGATCATAAAATCCCAAAGAAGCCCTTTGTGTCTAGGTGGGCCCAATAGCCAGTCTGGGTGAGCAAGGCTAATCTAGAGACTCCAGATTCTTCACCACCAATAAATTGTCCAAGCTACAGTTCTGAAAGTTTACCATGTTGGATGACCACCCACAAAAACAAAGGTTCCTGGTTCTGGGAGCTCCTGACAGAACCACTGTGCTATGTAAGTTCCATGCAAGTGGGACAGAAGACCAGTTTTGTTAAGAAGAGGAGCATCTGTGTTTCATGTTAACTGTCAGGAAGACAAGCTGCTTAGAAATTTTGTTAGAGACTATGATGTCATTTAGAGGAGCTGCAACAAAACCAGACAAGCTTTTTGATCCAGGCATCAAAGACCTTGTGGGTCGCTTTTAAAAGCATCTACACTAATGCCAAGTAGAGGCAGCTAACCCAAATGATTTACTAAAGTAAAAGATAGGAGAGGGGGAGGAAAACTTACCACAACAACTCACATAACTTGCCTTTTCTTGTCATATCTTGTGTTGTCTTTGTTTTGCCATCTCTTCCTTGGTGTTTGTTTTCTGTTGCTTAGAATAAACTTTAAGAAAAGCTTAAAAGCCAATAAATAAAGAAGTTTGTTTTCACCACTAAATTGTGCTGTCTGCAGCTGGCACATGATCCTGTTTTGATTTGTTTTCTTTCTCCCCAATCCATGCTGCCCCCCCAACTAAGACAACTTATTGTGGTGACTTTCTTCTTTTGAGTTTCCAGGTAATACTGATGCACCTGGTTCCTGGTACAATTCAAAGCAGTTTGAACTTATTTATCCCTGATCTCCTACATTTCAGTCCCAGATCCAGCTCACACTGTCTGATGAGCTGAGTGTTTCTTTTCTTTTCTTTTAACTTCCTTGCTAACCACTGAAAAGTCTCTTTTGTTTTGTGCTGAGAGTGTTGACATAGGAATTGAAGGTTCTTTGCCAAAATCCTGTTCTGGTCCTAAATGATTCAGTGTTCCATCTAGGGTTCAGCCTGACTTCACCAAGGGGTGACCTTGCACATGCTATTGATTTTACTCCTCCTTCATCTCTGAACTATGTGAGTTACTTGTCTATTTATTACAAGCAGCTCTTTTGCACCTAACATCTAAATCTCTAATGCCTACCTGGACTGTTTTCTGTTCTTTTCTCCTTCATATTTATTGAGCTTTGGATAGAATTAGTGACATTTTGCTTCTTGGTTCTTTGCATTATTTGGGTTTTAATGCCAGTGTTCCTTTATTAGAGTCAATTCTATCTCATGAAATATTTCTGTCAGTGGCTTCCATTTTTCTCAGTTTCCAGGGCTCAGAATCTCTCAGTTCTTTGCCTCCTTCTGTGTTTATCCTTTCTTTTGCACTTTCACCTCTCTTTTTGGCTTGAAGAGCCATTGATGGTATCTTAATTGAAGTCCAAATCTGTCTTTCAGCTCCCTCCAAGTTCTCCTCTGTTCTTTTCTTCTTAATGTTTCCAGTTGCCTCACAGTTAGTTCTTTGTCTGTGTCAGATCATTATCTCAAATCCAGTTTCCAGAAGATAAATTGTGGTATTTACCTCCTCTTTACTTTCACTTCTGTCTTTGCATTCTCATTCAAGTATCTTAATCACTTTTGTCTCCACATTAACACCTTGGACATGATCTTAGATCTTTCACTTTATGTCTTGCCCCACAGCACCATTCTTGCTAAGATGTACAAATGCTTTCTACTGTTTGCCCTTTCATATGTATTGATTCTGCTATAATCCTTATTCAGACTCTGGTTCTGTGCAGTGTTGACAACTATTGATGAGCAAGTAATGTTTGGCTTACTGGCCTGCCTGCCTCTCAGCAAAAGTATAACCTCATTTAATTTTTCTTTCTTTGGAATTAAATAATGCTATATCTCTCTGTCTTTCTTTTTAATAGCTTCTTATGCTGGTCCATATTAAGTTTAAAC
This sequence comes from Phrynosoma blainvillii, assembly GCA_026167975.1. NCBI lineage: Eukaryota > Metazoa > Chordata > Lepidosauria > Squamata > Phrynosomatidae > Phrynosoma > Phrynosoma blainvillii. The sequence goes on from JANUYF010000004.1 coordinate 244,918,537, forward strand.
TTCTTATAACCCCCCTTCTTATCTATCATCCTTGCTTTCTCTGTTCTCTTCCTAAGTCCTGACATTTATCAAATACTAATCATCTTACTAAAATTACACACCTTTATGCTATTTCCTGCCTCTTTCTTGTCACCCTATATGCATAAAACAATAAAGATATCAATGTTTTCTGGATTTTGGATGATATTGTACTCTCTTTTTTGATATTCAAATATTCCTCTTTGTCTTGCTTTATTAATTATTAATTTACGAATCATATTCTTTTCTTCTTTTTCTTTTGGGGGTGTTCTATCTGATTTTTAACTTACTTTTCTTAATTGTTCAACTGTTGAATTGTTTTTTTAAAACAAACAAATTATCTCTTTTCTTCTAGTCTCAGGCACAATAAGGGCAAAGTTTCTCCCTCTCTCTTTCTACATTTCCTCTCATGTGTTTTAGAGATCTGCACAGATCAATAAATTATAGCACATGTTAGGCCTTGACACTCTCATATGTTCTATCCCATTATGCAGACAAGCTTGATTTTATTCAACTGTCCTCTTTCCTGACACTGTGGAAGCAAAGGGAAAAGCAGGGGACAGGATGGAGAAGACTGGAGAAGACGGTAGCACTTTTCTTATGGAAAAAGTACCGGATAGAGAACTGGTGGCAGTTTATTTTGGAATCCAAGGTATCTCAGCAGAGCTTGGAAAAGTTGCTTTTTGGACTACCTGTATTATTTACAGAATATTCACAGAATAGGTCAGTGTAGCCAAGGGTATTCTAGGAACTATAGTACACCCCAAAATAGATGTTCCTAAGTACTGTACCTCATAGAGCTAGATGACAGTCCTTCTATCTGCTCCATAACTATTTTGGAAGCTGTGATTTCATTCAGTTCTTTAGAGGAGTCTTGACTGGAACCTCTGCCAACCCAATGGAGAGGTCTAGTTGACTGCTTATGAACTGGGGAATCCTCATCACTGCTGTAGCTAACAACAGTGGCACAAAACAAGGGCTATATTAATCCCAGCAAGAGAACATAGCTCACATACAAAGATGTGTGACATGAGGTCGTGTCAGTCTGACCCAGTGTCAGTAGAAACATGAGTGTACAAGTGGGAATTTGATGATGATGAAAGCACATTGGTGAAAGCACATTGCACAAATAACAAATCACCAACAAATCATAACAGAATGGGGAAGGCAGACCATTTGTATTTTCAGAATCCTCTACAGGTTCTCTGCATTAGGACTTCAGAGACAAGCACCCACCGAGAGCTCTACTACTGAATCTGTAATTGGAAGGCCAAGATTCCCAATATAGGTGAGTTAAGTGTGTATCAGGGATGTACCACAAAACATGAGTTCTGAACATCTTCCATCCTTCACTCTCAAGCACTCCATTATACGCTGAGCACACAAGCAACATATCTAAAAAATTCCCTCCTTTCCATCCATGGAACATTGAGACATTGTGCACTGCTTAGTAGTCCTTCCTTAAACAATCAGTAGTTTTGATTTTTCCATGTCAGTTTCATTGGGGTTTTTCACACACATTTCTCTTTCCTCCTTGACATTGTTGGTGGTGGTCCAGGCTAACTGTGGGCCATGACTCTCACAGCTGTTGGACCATTGACTTTTTGACAGGAGTACTGGTTAGGCATCCATGAAGCTAACCCAGAAGCTTGCTTGGGCTGCTGGTATATCCAGCCCCTGAATTATTAACGGAGTCGGGGTGGAACCTCTAGTATTATAAACTAGGTGTGGTAAGGTATATTGGCATTTATCAGTTTAAGTGTTCTGTCTTACTGCTTCAGTGAAAAACAGAGGGCATGGGATAGGAGGTCCTCTGCCCTGGAATCCATGACAATTCCTTAAAGAGGATATGTTGTACGTATTGATTTTACTCCATTAGGATCATTTTGACCACAAATCCAGATGAGCTCTTGGGGAACACAGCCAGCTTATTGGTGAACACTCAGTTCCAGTTATTGCTCATGTTGATCAAACCTTTCCTCCTCGCAGGATTGGAGAAATAGTGTATGGCAACAGACCACCAACTGATGAAGACAAGAGTTCTAGTACAGTTCTCTCTACTAAACAGGGGAGCATGATCACAGTGACTGTGTTACCTCCCCCAACAGATGTCTCTCCTGCAGAGTCTACTAGGTAAGCACAAAGTCTCTTTGGGTGTTGGGGATTTGGTTGAGGCATGACAAATGGCAAAGTACCAGGGTTATGGCAATCTTTACCAGTTTATGTGCACCCCATCACATGTCCTGCCTGTTATAATAACTTTTATATGTATCACTCTGTATTTGTCTTGTATCTCTGTAGGCAACCGAGCAGCCAAGTGCCATGCAAGATCTTCAGCACAAGATCCACAGCGGTGATCAGCATGAAATCAGCTCTTCTTAAGATTCCAAACTTGTTGTTCTTGCAGGGCTCCTGTACTGTTGAATGGTGCTTGCAAAACAATTGTTTAACTACTGCAATGAAGGATATAATTTTGTCTTTCTGTCCTCTTTCTGTCATACCACTTTCAAGGGCATTTTCAGAGGGCCTTCAAGAACAAAAAGGTGACAATGTCTATTCTTTTGTCATATTACAAACACTTACTCTCATACATTTCTTTTGTCTGACTCCACTCCCCCCCCCACAAAAATGCCAAAGTCCAACCTTACCACAATAAATGCAAGCAGGGACAGGGCAGCCAGGAGGTGCATAAGGAAGCACTAAATGAAGCAGGAAGAGAAGAAGTAAGCCAGTGGTAACTGTGGCTACATCCACACTGCAGAAGTAATCTGGTTTGGCACCACTTTAACATTTGATTTGAGGATGTTTGATTCTGGGAATTGTAGTTTGTTGTGGCACCAAAGCTCTGCTTGGTGTCACAACAAACTACAATTCCCAGAATTCCATTGCATTGAGCCATGGCTGTTAAAGTGGTATCAAACTGGATTATCTGCAGTGCAGATGCAGCTTATGCATAATTGCTTACTACAAAGCCCAGCCCCATTTTTGGGCCCTTTCTCTTATTATTCCAATACTTTTTTTTACTTTATATATGCTGAATTTGTTATCTGCATCTACCAGTTTTGTGCATTCTTTCTCTATTAATTCACAGCCATCTTAATAGTTAGCTTTTTTGAATAATTTGGGAATAGATACAAATTTCCACCTCTACAAGTGGGGAGTCATCACTGCCCCTTTCTGTAATCCACATATACCGTACCCTCTCCAGGAGATTGGTTAGTTTAGACAACTTCATTTGGCAGCAACCCATTGGCTTAACTCGAAGCTGAGAACTGTGTGGGCTTCTAGATGTTGTTGAATTGCAACTCTCAGCAGCCCTAGCCAGCATATTCAATAGTGAGAAATCCTGGGACTTGCACCTTAACAACATCTAGAGAGCTATACAGTTCCCACACTTGGCTTAACTGTTGGTTCCAAGAGGCAGTCCCAATTACATTTACTGCTCTTCTTTGTGATGCTGGAGGTAAACAGTAACTTGCAGACGTTGCTTGTACATTATATGAACATGGATATTGAAACAAGTTTTCTAGAATTCAGGATTAGAATGTTTTATCTCTATAATCATTTGTGAAGAAATTTCTCCCATTTCACCCCCTCCCCCAGTCTTGCCATCATGGTCAGTATACATTTCCCATTCATATCTCTGATGCCAGATATTAACTGGAAGAATTTGGAAATCAGTTAAAGTCTGCAGCAGAGCTTGGAGAAGTTTCTTTTTTTCCTATAGCTCTAAGAATTTCCCAGATGTAATAGAACCCTTTCTGCTCCTTTGAGCACTGTGCTGTATGAGACCTGAGAAATAAAATTCAGGTTATCAAAACAGTTAAGGTGAATCACTAAAAGTAGGAGCTCTGTTTTGGCACCTAGTAGCCTGCCATCACAAACTGGCCTTTCAGCTGGGATGGATGTTCTGAGCCAATTTAGGAAAAGGGCAAAATACTGCTACTTATAAAACTAAATCTAAGGGTGTACAAAAGTGGGCATAAGCAAATAACGGGCATTAGTGTATGCTCCCCCCCTTTTTAAACACAATGCATCCAAAACCTTTTCAACTTCTTATGCTTCCAAAGTATGGATAAACTGAAATACAAAGTTCAGCAGCTGAACTGAGGACATTTGCATAGCTTTTGTGCAAAACAGATCTCAAACTATGAACATCTCTTCTGCTAAATATGCCTTGTTTGCCAAAGGACTGTCTACCTCACCCCTGTGCAATCTCAACAGGACTCTTCAGGGTTTTTTGTAGCTGACCCAAGTCAAGTCAAGTAGACTTTGGGTTAAGTTTTGGCACTGTGCTGATAGCACCTCCTTGAAAGCTTAAGAGTACATTCTGGCTGGACCATAAAATAGGCAGACAGATGTTGTAGTTACTTTGGTTCCCCTCTCTACACTATAAAACGGCAAGACACACGCTTCCGATGTGGTCTTTCCCAGAGAGAGCAAATCAGCAGCTGCTCACTGGATACTTGTGCTTAAAATGAGATCTCTCTGAAAGAGGAAAATGGACCAGAGCATTCAGCGTGAAATCTCTTGCTGGAAGCAAGCTGTGTGACCACAGTAGCTGTATGCATTCACCTTGTCTGTCTGTGGATTTTATTAAATGTTATATAAAACCTGGAACTGGAGGTGAGCCTTGTCTCCCATGAGAAAGAGGGTAACCACTGGGGGTGTCAACAGTTTTCCATTTGATATGAGCCCACAAGCAAAAAAGAAAGAAGCATTCGGGAGTTTGCTGACTGTTATAATGCAGTAGTTTAAAACCAGGGAGTAGAATAGTTTAGGTACATGAGAAAAGGTAAAATGTTGGAGGAGCAATCCAGATGGGTACAGAAAAGCAGCTGTCATACACTGGAATCCTGATAATTTACATTAGCGTAACCTAGGGTTATGGCACAGTAAATGCTTTTGTCTTTTCTAGATGTTGTGTAAGTCAGTACCTCCTTGCACAGTGGTTTTATCTTTTTTACACAATGGCTGTTGGATGGTGCCACAGAAAAGATCCAGATCCCAACACAAATACAAGTATATCCCAGTTAACAAAACCTCTGCTAAAGAAGCTCTGTTTTACAAAGGGCCTAAGCAGACTGCCAGAAATAGTGCACATTAAATTGAGGCACTGCCCTGGCTCAGTGCTAGGGAATCATGGGAACTGTAATTTATTGTGGCACCAGAGCTCTCTGACAGAGAAGGTTCAGTGTCTCAGAAAAAAATACAATTCCCATGATTCCCTAGCACTGACCCAGGGCAGTGCCTCAATTTAATGTGCACTATTTCTGGCAGTCTGCTTAGGCCCAAAGTCTTTCTAGACCTCCTTTTCTTCCTCATCCTCTGTCTAGCTGGAAGTTTTTTCAGTAGCATTGGCGTTGGGAGGATAATGATGTAAGGCTAGAGAAACACATCTTTTGGGTAAAAGGTTGCAGCAGTATGTTTGGCAGTAAACAATGCAACAAAAGCTTGAGATAGGAGAGAATGGGATTCTGCTCTAACTGATCCTATGATAGGTACATGTGCCTGCCTACAACTGCCAAGGTAAACAGCAAAACAAAACGAAGAAAAGACATCACATTAAGCTTCCCACACCAGTTATCTGCATAGATCTGCAAGTTTGGTCACCAAAATGGAAATCATAAGAAAAGTGGAAGACAGCGCGGGGGGGGGGGGACACCATCCATTTTGGAAGAAACCTTCAAATGGTGTCTAGAAGGTTACAAATGTTTTTGTTTCCTTATGCAAGGCTTACCTGACCTGGTTGTTTCATTTCATACATGCATATTGTTAGTTTTGAATAAAAAAAGTTTGCTGGAACATGTTGAACTGCTGTTCTGTTTTGTGGTATAGAAGCCTATCCCTGTTCTTTTCACATTATTTCTATCTCTGGTACCAAATTTTCTGTTAAAGAATACCCAGGAACACATTGACTTAATGAGGTACACCTGTATCCACTGATCATCAGGGGTGGTGGTGTGTGAGTGAAACATACCATTGTCCTGCTGGCAACTGCCACCTTTCCAGACATCCTATACAAGTTCAGTGGTTTAACTTTATGCCCTGCCAGCATCAAATAAGAACTCTGTAGCCTTGTTCTCATAACTCTCTCTCTCTTTCTTTCTTCCTTTCTCTCTCTCTCTCTCTCTCTTTCTTTCTTCCTTTCTCTCTCTCTCTCTCTCTCTCTCTCTCTCTATATATATATATATATATATATACACACCTTACATTGTATTTAGAGAGTGCTTTGGTGATGTCTCTGTAGATTTCTATTTTAAAATTCCAAGTATTGTAAACTACCAGGCAAGTAATTAAGTCACATCAATGGAATAAAGTGATAGGTAGTAATTCCACAGAGCAGCATTTGGACTTGCCCTGTCATGAGATGTTACTGACAAATGGATTAAATATGGATGTGTTTGTTTCTTTGCAACATGCTCATAAGCACTGTGGAAAGGACTTATTGATTTATTTTTGCAAAAGTTTTGCCTCTTGTAGGGGAACCATGGCTACTTGCATTCTGTTTTTATCAATGAGGAACGTTTTCTGTTTCTCTTACTGAGTCTTGACCATTAACTGTGCTTTCCTAAAATATACCAGAAGGCATTCCTTTCAAAGTATACAGAAGGAACACTAAACAATGAGGATGTACTTCTCAACATATTTGCATAAATCTTTGTTCCAAGTACCTGTAAACCAGGGATGTACAAATCCAGATATGGCCATGAAGGATGATTTTGTGGCCTTTGATGCCTCCAGAATCCCCCAGATTGTCATTTTTCTGGCCAAAAGAAAAGAAAAGAAAAGAAAATTGCTGCTCCTGGAAGTCTCCAGGAGCAACAATATACTTTTAAATAGGTTGCAAGGCCTTTTTAATATCAAAAAATGCCCATATTTGAGAACCAGAAGTGACATTTTAGTCATTTTGTTTTTTCATTTTTATTTTATTTTTCGGTAGCTGCTTCCAGGCTAGCCAACTTCATGTCTTTATGATCCAGAACGTTCCAGGCTGCCAGCAAATGTGGGTTACTAGTTGTTTCCATCGACTACTAGCTGCTTCATCTGCTGCCGCTACTGAGGGTGTTACTGTCACATATTCCACTGTATACAATTAAATAAAAAATCCAAATGTTTATTAAATAATTGATGTTAGTGAATGCATTTAATGCAAATTATTTTATAATTATTACATTTAATCTTTCTTGAGTAAATATTTAATATCTAGAAACTTAACCCAACTTTTTTTTAGTGCCACCTTGGAGCACTTGGCTAACCTGAAATGTGGTCCCTATCTCCACATAGTTGCTCACTCTTGGTGAAAAAATTCAGGTTCTAAATCCCAGTTATGCATTTGGTGCTCACTGGAGCAGTGACAGAAGAAAGATCGAGCCTGTTAAAGGGGCTTATTAGTTTCTTTTGTTAACTGTTCTTGGTGGGGGTGGTAAAATGGAAACTCAGAACTATGCCTTCTCTTGCTAGGAGATGCATTAGCCTGCCAAAAAGAATAGTAAGGTTTGGAATGAAAGAGATCAAGATTGCTGCTGACATCCCCAGAAATCACTGTGGGCTAGTGCTGTAGTTCCCTGTTTGAAACATCAGTGTTTGTTAGGACTTTCTGGGTCATGTTGTTGTGTGGAATAAAAAAAAGTCAGGCAGTTTGTTCAGCTGCTGCATCCTACTGGTATATGCTTTCAGTATATAGGGAAAAGTTAAATTGACATGCCTCACCTCATGTGAATAATTCAGTGTTAAGTCCCTATGTGGTGAAAGATGGGGAAGCTGCTACAAGATTACCTTAGAAGGAGAAATAATAAAAAAGAAGGAGAAGGAGATAACAGAGATAGCATCCTTCTTTTGGGTATGGTGGAGTTTGTAGTTCACTTCTGGAGATCACCAAGTCAGGAAATGCTGGTATACTATATGAGGAACAGCCTTGTCACTGTCATTTATAAGATGCAGAAAGATGACTGGCTAATTTGGCAACAAATATTAACAAACCAGTTACTGCCTGGGATCCTACCATTTTTATCACTGGTCTTTCTGCTGCTTCTAAGTCTAATACATGGCACTTAACCGAGTACAAAATACATTACTAATAGGAACAGCATCACAGTCTATTGCTGTAGGCATATGAAGATGACATTTACCAGCTAAAGGAATATATAGCACATTGGTATACTAAGTATGTTTTGTTATCATGTCAGTTTGCCAGCTTGTGACCTCCCATCTCATGTAGGGGACATATATGTACATGCACATCTATGCATGTGTTGTGGCTCCTAGTGTGCTTCAGCCCTCCTAGGTCATGATCCAGGAGGCATGGCCCTTTTGGCTTTAGTTGCTCCTTGTGGTGGGTGGCTAACATGAAGAGATGGCTAAGAACTCAGTGTCCTTTGTACCAGAGCAAAGCACAGGCAATCCAGGGACATGAGTCAGCAGCACCCTGTTTTGTTTGCAGCTTGGATAGGGCAGACAACAGTGTCTGTAGCTAATGCTGCCTCTGGCAGATTTATAGCACAGAGAAAGCCTGAGAGACTTTTAACCCCTCCCAAGGAAACAGCTCTTGGGGTTTGAGTTGGCTGCCAGCAGCATCATTGGAGAACAGAGCCAGGAATGTGGAATGGGAAGGACAACTGGATATTGGGCTCCTGGTAGGGAGGGGATTGGCTAATAGAGATGGCTATACAACTGTTACCAAAGAGGCATTCTCCTGTTTTGATGAGGAACAACTGAATGGTGGCAGTGGAGTAAAGTGATATGCATGTACATTTTCATCTAGAAGACTCTGAACAAAATGTAATTGCTCTGCCTGTTGACTGTTTTCTGTCTTTTAAAAGTTAAAATAACTATGTCCTGCTCTATATCATAGGATTTCAGGATGACAAACAGATAAAATTAATTTAAAATAATTTAGAACAATTTAAATGTAAAACAATGATGAGTAATAAAAACAGCCTAAACAGACTGCAGAGGCTTTGATAAAAAGCCATGTTTTCATCTGGCACCACAAAAAAGCCAGTTTGGAATGAAAGGGATCAAGATTGCTGCTGACATCCCCAGAAATCATTGTGGGCTGGTGCCACAATTTTGTCATCTGTTATACAATGCAATACAGGGTTGTTGTTGTTTTGTAATTTAGGAAGCCAGTCAAGTTTTCAGTGGAAGGACACTTCACACCTAGGGTGCCACTATGGAGAAAGCCCTTTCCCACAACTTTACACAGTGTATTGCTTCAGTTGGCAAAGGAGTCAGACAAGGCTGCATCCTATCACCCTACCTATTCAACCTATATGCAGAACACATTGTAAGGAAAGCAGGCTTGGACATGGAAGAGGGAGGAGTGAAAATAAGAGGAAGAAATATTAACAATATGAGATATGCTGACAACACCATAATATTAGCAGAAAACCTCACAGGCTTGGAACAGCTACTAAGGAAGATCAAAGAAGACCATGTAAAGGCAGGCTTACTGTTGAACATAAAGAAAACATAAATAATGACCACAGAGAACTTACACACATTCAAACTAGACAATGAGGAAATAGAAATAGTAAAATATTTCTCATATCTGGGATCAATCATTGATCAGAACGGGGACTGCAGCCAGGAAATCAGAAGAAGATTAAGGATAGGGAGGGTGGCTATGAAAGAACTAGAAAAGATCCTAAAATGCAAAGACATACGACTCAGCACAAAAGTCAGAATCATACAAGCCATCGTATTCCCTATTAATTACCATGTATGGATGTGGGAGCTGGACAGTCAAGAAAGAAGATAGGAGGAAAATCAACACATTTCAGATGTGGTGCTGGAGAAGAGTGCTGAGGATCCCATGGACAGCCAAAAGGACAAACAAAAGGGTCCTAGAGCAGATCAAGCCAGAGATATCCCTAAAAGCCAAGATGACAAGACTTAGACTCTTGTACTTTGGAGACATCATGAGAACACATGAATTGTTGGAAAAGACAATAGTGTTAGGAAAGGTGGAGGGAAGTAGAAAGTGGAAGGCCACATGCTAGCTGGATGGACTTTATTAAAGAGACCACGAATATGAGTTTGCAGGAGCTGGGCAGAGCAGTAGAGGAGGGCCTGGAGATGTCTCATCCATAGGGTCACCATGGGTTGAGACCGACGTGAAGGCAGTTAACAACAACAACAACAACAATTTCCTTCTACTAGTGGGGCACAAAGAAGGGCTCCTCTAGTAGACCACAGTCTTCAAGCAGGTATACATAGGGAGAGGAACTCCTTGAGATACAAAGGTCACAAGCTGCTTAGGACTTTAAATTACATCTCAATCACTTTGCATTTAGACTGAAAGTGCTATGAGTTCCATTTCTGGGTTTTCTTTAAAAATTGTGCCACATAGTTTCTGCAAGATAGTCCAGTTAAGAGACTAGATTTTGCACTAGTTGTAGCTTCCAAGTGGTCTCCAAGGTCAGCTTCATACAGAACCCATTGCAGTAATCTAACCAAACAGTTCCCATCACATAACTACTGTGTCTATGTTATCTCTATCTAGGAAAGTCCACTGTTGGTAGGCCAGTTGAATCTGTCCCCAGGCTTCTGACCAGGGACTTTACCTGGACCTTCATTGATAGAGATGAATCCAAAAACACTCCCAAGCTGTGCATCTGCTCCTTCAGGGAGAATGCGAATACAGCGGGGTATATCAATTATCAGATTTTCAGATCCAAGAACCACCAGTCCACATCCAGCTCAACATCCAGTCACTATTCTGGCACTTGCACAACCCCAGATGATAAGTAGAGCTGGGTGTCATCAGCATACTAATGGCACCTAAATGCCCAATGGCCTAATCCAGCAAATAGATATTAAAAAGCATGGAGGTTAATAGCTATGTAGCTGAACAGGATTTCTCAAGTACCATTGTCTGGAACAGCCCTTTAGGTCAGAACAGAACCACTGTAATTCAGTGTTTCCTGCTCTCATCTCACAGAACTGTAGGGTACCATGGTTAGTGGTATCAAAAGCTGCTGAGAGACCCAGGAAAGTCAACATGACAACACACTCACAGATTCCTGTCTTTCACCTAGAATAGGCGATTGGACAGGGAACCATCCTCTGGCCTAAAACCAGTTTAAAATGTGTTCAAATAATCTATTTTATCCAAGACATTGCCCAGACATGATTAAGCACCTTGATAAAATTGTACATATGATGGTATCCTTGCATGTTTTTAGAAGGTTTCAAAACTTTTGGTTAAGATGAAGAAATGGGGTAGAGAATCTTTTAGGAAAAAAGGTCTTAGTTTTGCCCTTCTCCATAATGACGTCAAAAGGATGTGGCCAAGGGATGTGACAATTTCCCTTGGATGATGTCAAGAGATGTGGCCAAAATCACTGATGTCATGAAGTCCCTGATAAAAGATCTATCTGGACTTTCTCTAGCTAGTGATTCAGCCAGGGACCTGGCTTGCCCCTCACTTGCCTTCCTCCCAATTATGAAGAAGATTCAGTTGGTACTTTGATGAGGCACCTAAGACCTGACCTCAGAATTCAGTCAGTTTCTACAAATGCCAGCCAGATTTACATGCCACGTGCCACATGGCCAGATTTGCATGCCACACATTGTCCTAATGTCATTTCCAGTCAGTTAAAATAATAACATATGCTGTTTGTTCTCCCATTTGTGATGGCAAGTTGTACACAGGGAACTACCCACTGTTATCTCCTGTCATGTAATTGAATATAACTGTTCTGTTTTGCCCTTGGGAAGCAAACCAACTTCCAGCATCAAAGCACAGCTTTTCATAGAGTTATATATAGAAAGCAGACAAAGGAACTCGGACTGAAGCCCGAGGACAACAGTCATGGTGCAAGTGGGAGCAAGTTGACTGCAGCAACTGTCGCAAAAAGGGTTTGTTTTGAGGGTGATATTTATACCATTAAGATCAACCCCAATCAATGACAGTTCTGTGGGAACCCAAAAGTTTGATTATCTCTGATGGAACCTGAGAAGGTTTCTAAAGTGAAGAGTTTGCTTAGATATTCAGGAAATGGGAATGTTTGATTGTGATTGATGATGCTTCAGGTACTTTTACAACACCTAGACAAGATCTGGATCCCCCAAAATGTGAAGACAGATGGGGTGTTCAGGAACAAATAAAAGATAAAAGGGGGTGGCCTTGTCTAATCTGGCAGAATTCATCTTTTGGTTGTCAGTTTCCATCAGAAATGCAAAATGGTTGGGGTGCACTGGTGTTCTTTCTTGCAAGCTCCTTCCTCTCCATGCCTTTCTGCATGGCTGAATCTACATGCCATTCATACTACCTAAATCTGGTGCTATGTATGCCATCACAGACTATGGGCCTTTGCAGACTGCCAGAAATAGTGCACATTAAATTGAGGCACTGCCCTGGCTCAGTGCTAGGGAGTCATGGGAATTGTATTTTTTTCTGGGACATCGAGCCTTCTCTGTCAGAGAGCTCTGGTGCCACAATAAAATACAGTTCCCATGATTTCCTAGCACTGAGCCAGGGCAGTGCTTCAATTTAATGTGCACTATTTCTGGCAGTCTGCAGAAGCCCTATGTCTGCTTATGCTGGAGCCTTAATGTTGCATCAAACTGTATCTGGATTGATAACTGTATCAGGGCTGCTCGGAGCATTACACAGGTTAATAATGCCAAGGAGCTTCTGTCTGTCTTACCCATGTGGCTGATGTTAGGGACCAGTTCCTCATGTAGATGTGCAATCCTTTGGATTTTTAGATGTTTTGGTCTTCAGCTCCCACAAGACCCTTTATTTAGTCATGCTGGGTGATGCCTCTGAGAGTTGATTCAAAACATCTGGAATGTCAAAGGTTCTCCACACCTGACCTATAGTACTTCAGATTAATGTGGACTGTACAAAACAAAATGCTGATTTCTTTCAGTAAACAGGAGGAGATACTTGCTAGCACATATTCTGTATTCCTGGTTATGCCTTATAGTGCCTTTCTAATTGCTTCCGAAGGTGTCTCTGCATCTCTTTTCAAAACTGGGTATTGCTCACTTTAGTGTCTTATGGGTATCTTTTATGTTATTTCTTTTCTCTTTTAGAAGGAATGAACTGCATGAACAAGAACCATGGTTGTGCCCACATCTGCCGGGAGACCCCAAAAGGTGGCATTGCCTGTGAATGTCGACCTGGCTTTGAGCTCACAAAGAATCAACGAGATTGCAAATGTAAGTAGCTATCTGTTCTGTTCTGAAAGCCAAGATAGAAGTCATTTTGGGTGAATTTTTCATGGAAGAAATACATACTCTGGGTTGTGTAATGCTACTAAAATGATGATTTGCCAAAATTACAGGCTGGATTTTTACTATTACAAAAAAGTACATCACACAGCTGTACACATGCATCCATAGATTAGGATCCCATTCACACTACAGAATTACATCACTGTTGTTTCACTTTAACTGCCATGATTTCATAGAATCATAGAGTTGGAAGAGACCACAAGAGCCATCCAATCCAACCCCCTGCCATGCAGGAACTCAAAATCAAACCTTAATCCTTGGGAATCCTGGGGTTTGTAGCACTTTGGTTGAGTATTCAATACCCCTCTCTAAACTGACAATCCCAGGATTCCATAGGACAGAACAATGGCAGTTAAAGTGGAACAACAGCACTGTAATTCTGTTATGTAAATGAGCTCCAGATTATGTCCCCTCCTTGTATTTGATGTAGGGCCTTGATATGGCTGGGAAAGGAGATTATATTAAACTTTCCTGTACATCTTTCTTGAAGTATATTTTTTGACATGGGTACATGCTTTCCTGCAAACAAACTAAGAAGTGGCTCATAAACCATTGCCAGATCAGAGCTTTTTAGTGGAAACTGCACTCACTGAATAAATCAGTTAAAACAATTCCTTGTTGGGATTTATTGCTTCATTGAGAAGAGTTGTATTTTTCTCCAATGTGATGAATTTTTCAGGCAGAAATTATATTCAGTTTTACATAAAATTTCTAAATACTGTTTTAATTCAGTTATTTTCTATATTTTAATGTTTACAGAGCAATCATGTGGTAGATTGTATATCAATCAAACACAGTACTGTGCTGGTTTCCTTAAAGTCCTTTAGTTAAATTTTATTCATTATGGCTTGCAGTGGTGGGGATTTTTGAAGGAGATGAAATTGTGATCAAAACATTTTTATGTGGAATTTTTGTTTTTCTTTTAGGAGAGGTCAGCTAAGTGTGTGCAAGACTTAACAAGTGTAGTGTTTGTGCAGAGGTGGCTGTGAACTTCTGCTGGTCTACATAATCATGACTTTTAGGTCCCTAGATGTTGTGTGACTGCAGTTCCTAGAATCAATCACTGTTGGCTATGTTGGATGACCAAGTGAACAATCCTGGCATGCTTAAACCATTTTGTTTTATCCCTCTTCTCATTTCCAGTGCCTGGACAGCTTGGTTATTGTTTCTGTGGGACCTACTTTATGATTATATTGTTTGAGAGCTGACACTTATTGTTTGACTATTTTTGTGATCCTTACAGTGACCTGCAACTATGGTAATGGAGGGTGCCAGCATACTTGTGATGATACAGATCAAGGGCCAAAGTGTGGTTGCCATGTGAAGTTTGTGCTACACTCTGATGGGAAGACATGCATAGGTAGGTGAGAGCTTAATAAAAGTCTTGGCTGAAAGTATCTTTGTCTGTGTGTGTATATATATATGTATGTCATTTCTTGGTGTGGAATAGAACATGGTATTTTAAAAAAATTATGTGTTGGGAGCATTTATAATTTATAGGCAGTTATATTTTGCCTTATCAGAGTAATTAATCTCAATCACAGGTTATAGTCAAGATAAAATATATTTCATCACCTCTTGCAGAGGAGATGGAGGGGAACTAATCTAAAAACATCAAAGGTGCATCTGATTTTGGAAGCTCAGCAAGGACAGCCATGATTAGTACTTGGATGAGAATCTGCCAACAAATACTAGGTGCTGTAGGTTATATTTTCGAGGAAGAAACTGGCAAAAATATCTCTGAGTACTCCTTGCCTATACAAACTCTATGAAATTCATGGGGTCACCATAAGTTGACAGGCAACTTGAAGGTGCACACATGCATACACACACCCCATCCATATAGCTGCAACTGATCACCCAAAAGCTATTTTGTACCTTCATCTACCATTTGGATAGGAAACTGAATCCATAAAACTGTATGAAGTCCTTTGGTATACCCCAAGATCCATCTGTTCTGTTTTACTTGCAAGTGGATGGAAATAGAGGTTTTACATGGTACTTTCTGGCAATGACAGACTGAGAAAGGGCCTTTACAGACTTCCAGAAATAGTGCAGCTTGAGGCCATTTTAACTTTCTTAGCTCAGTGCTAGGGAATCATGGGAATTGTATTTTTTTCTTGGACATTGAGCCTTCTCTGTCAGAGAGCTCTGGTGCCACAATAAACCACAGTTCCCATGATTCCTTAGCACTGAGCCAGGATAGTTAAAGTGGCCTCAAGCTGCACTATTTCTAGTAGTCTGTAAAGGCCCTAAGTTAGATGGAATATATTGCATCTATGTATCTGTTATGGAACATAGTTTGGAGATAATTTCTGATGGAGGAATCAGGAAAGTATTTCCATAGTTTCTTTGTAACTTGGATTCATTATGAAACTACTCTTAAATTTAATAACATCTCGCCCACAAGGTTCAGATCTGATTCTGTAAGGTAAATGATTTCATTTCCTGTGCTGTCTTCTGTTAAGGGCTTGTCCAAACTGGCAAATAGTATAGATTTAGTCAGCTACATTTAATGTCACTTTGGGCTGCTGTTTCCTGTGTCCACATCCAAACACTCCTAAATATATAAAATGCAAGGTATAATCATCATTATTAATTATTGTGCTGCATGAGATCATATCCATCAACCCCTTGCACATAAAGAAGAATGTCTTGTAGCACCTTAAATTGGACAGGGAATCCTTTTTCTCCCACTCCCTTTTTCTCTTTCCAGTGCCTTACCACCACCACCCCATCCATTTTGGAAAACAGTGGGGAGAGATAGGGACAGTCTCTTTTCTCCTCTTTTTTGCTTCTCTCCACTCCTGCATGCCCTCCCTTGATCCAGCTTAAAATGTGCAGAACAAGAGTAAAGGGAATAAGAAAGAGAAGGCTGGCAGGCTAATTTTTAAAAAACAAAAACCACTCTGCTGGTAGAAATGAAAAGACATGGGAAAGGAGGATGAAAAGCTTGAAATATTGTGGAATCACATAATGTGTGTAACCTAGATCTTGGAAACAAAAGCAGTAATTTCAGGAGTAAAAAATCATGATCACCTGATATATTTCTCAGCTGGCTGAGCCTTGTGACTTCTTTCCCTCTAAATCTTTTAACATAGATGAGTTGCCATTGTGCTACACCTGATCATCTTTTTTTCTGGGATATAAGCACATTTCCTTGAGCCTTTCCACATGCAACTTGTCTCCTAGACTTTCCTTCCCTATCTAATTCAACTCTAAGTGTTTTGGCAGACCCAAGCGTTCTGGTTGCTGAGCTCTCATACAAAATCTGTTTTAATTTTACTTTTTTGAAAGTGGAGGCTCAGAGCGCTTTTGGTAACATCTACAATGCAATATGTTCCTAACACAAATATGCATCCCTAATCCAGAAGAAAAAAATACCTTTATTCCTTTTTGCAGAGGGGAGGGAGAAGGTGTTATCAGTGTTGGCTCTAATGGACAAGGTGCCCCCAAAGCAAAGCTTGGCAACATTCTTTTTTTTTTTTGGATCTCAGCTCCCAGAATCTTTTGGCTAGCACGCCAGCCTTTTGGCTAGAATCTTTTGGGTAGCATGCTGTTCAGGAAGTCTGGAAGCTGTACTCCAGTAAAGTTTCCAAACTCTGCCTCAGAGAAAGGGCACCCTCTTTGCCATGAGTATTCCCTTGTCTTCTCCATCACTGTTGCTGCTACCAATTTGTTTGCCCTATCCCTCTGAACCAAATTAAGATTACTGCATAGAAGATGAGATCATGGTGGACAGAAAAAGATAAGTGAACAAGCTATTGGAGCGTGGAAGAGTACCAAGGTGTGGCAGCTGTAGGGATTGGCATTGGGTCCCTCCCCACTCCCAGATGTGGGTCTCAGCATGCCCTGTGGTGACCCTTGGATACTGTATTATTTTGATTCCCCTATTCGCATTCTCTTCCCTGCTCTGCACAGTTCCTCTGATTGTTTCCTTGTTTTCTTCTGAGTAGTTTCAGACAATTCTCACAGTTCCTTTGTGAGAGGAGGCAAATGTACTATATGCTAAAAGGGGCCTTGTGTATAGAAATCAAGCCAGCAGCATATGCTGTCATGGCATACACTCACATTGTCTAGTTTCACCAGGAGTACATGTTTCACCAGGAGTACAAGAGTTCATCAGTGGAGTACATGTGATGCAGTGTAGGAGCTGTGTGTACAGTGGTGTCTTCTGGAACCAAAATTCCTGCATATCTCTTAGACAGTCCATCAATTACATTAGCCTGGAGCTAGCATAATGGGGAAGATATATGTCCCCCACCTTTTGCCCCAGCCACAACAACCCAACTGGATGTAGTGGCTAAGTTCTGCTCCTCTTTGACCCCAGTTTTGAGTGCGCTATAAATTACAAAGGAAGAAACAAAGTTCATATTGTGAGAGGGAGAAACAAATGCAAGCATGTGTGGTCACTTCTGTAATCCCTGGATCATGTACTTGTACATTAGTAGAGGTGTGTATATTAACCTATTTCTTCTTATATTTTATATAAATATATTTATATAATTTTAATATAAACCTTCTATGTACGCTCATACCTCCACATTTGTGGATTTGACTTTTGCAGATTTGATTATTCACAGATTTTATTAATATGTTCCCTCTAGGAATCTCTAGGTCCTCCAGCGCAACTCTATGGTGAACTTTAACCAAAAGTCACACTGAAGGACCTAGATATTCCTATAGAGAACACTCCACTAGTCATTTGTAGCTCCTCCAGTGCAATTCTATGGTCAATGTCTGGCAGATGTTGACCACAGAGTTGCACTGCAGGACCTAGAGATGCCTAGAGAGGTGTTCTCTCAGGTAAAAACATAGTATTTTTGTTATTTGTGGTTTTTCCACATTCGCGGGGATCCTGTGCCCCTGACCCCAGCGAATGTAGAGGGACAAGTGTATTATATTTTAATATAAATGTTTAACTGTATTTTATATTAATTTAAATATAAATACAAATATGTCCATGAAAATGGCTTGAAAATGTATCTTATTTCTGTGTACTCATCTCCACTTTATTTACTATCTTTGCATGCCTATGTGCAATTGGTTGTATTTTCTGATTTGCTCTTGCTCAGATGTGTGTTCTCAACAACAGAATTATAGAACTTTCATTGTCATGAACAGGGGTAGGCAACCTTTTTGAGCCAGGGGCCAGGTTGCTGTCCCTCAGACAATGGGGGGGGGGGGCAAAGCACCAAAAACAAATAAATAAATAAACAAATAAAAATATTTTTTTTTAATTTTTTTTTTAAAATATGCATGCAGACTCAGCCCCAGAAAAGCCATGGCAAACCCCCTGTGGAGATTTTGCCAAGAAAACCCCAAGAACAAGTAATAACAACAATAATCAATATCATCATGGCAGGCGGCAGTGGCGGCAGGACTGGCCTGGGTCCGGTCCAAAGGCCTCGGGGGGCGCATCTGGCCCCCAGGCCTTAGGTTGCCTACCTCTGGTCATGAATGAAGAATCTAATGACTGCAGAAGTATGGTTGCTACCTTAGCTTGCCTTTATGATATTCTGATTTCCCAGGATAGGCTGCTGGTTAATTTTAGAACATAACAAGCTGTTCTAATCAACTGCTTGGGTCATCATTTGCCAAAAATAGGAGAAAACCTGGTGTATTTTATTTGTCTCTGTTTTGGAATAATAAAACTTTGGCGGAGAGGAGAGCGGCAGGAAGCTTGACTGATTTCAGATGCTTATGTAGCTTGATAACAGATTCATTTCAAAAATCTAATATAAAAATAAGCCATAAATCACTTTCAGTATTTGTTATATTTTTTTTAAAAAAAAGGAAATGGTATTAAAACAGCTTGTTAACAGATAGTTAACTTGAGTGCATTAATTGAGTTAATTAATCTCTGTAGGGATTCTATACATATTTTGCATGCAACAGTGTCTCACTGGAAACCAGTAGTTGTTAAGCCAATCTAGACCCTACACTTTATTCTGTGGAAGGCCTCTTTGATTTAATATCCCATGAAATGAGGTTCCCATCCCAATCAATAGTCATCCCAAATCTTCCCTCACTTTTCTTATTATCATAAACACAGGATAAACTTAGGATAAAAATGTGTCGTCAGCTCTAGCAATAAGTAAGTATCTTACAACCAAATCATCCATTTATACTGTTATTTTTATCCTATTGTGGTCCAGAAGCACTGGCGCCTGGATTCTCAGCAAATAAACTTGGAAATAATTCCCACTGATTTCAGTTGAACTTCCAAGTAATGTGCTTAAGCTCACAGTCTAAAAGCGTAATACTGAATATGGGCCAAGCCTCATCTTTAGTTTTGCTCATCTGGAATAATGATTAGTTTTTTTATTTCCCTAAGTGGAATTCTTAGTTGTAATTCTTGCATCTCCTTTTGTATGTCTTGTCTTTGAGCCACCTCTTGTTGCCATGTAATATTGTGCCTAATCTTTGTTTCATGCATTGCCTTAAACATGGGGTAGCATGGTATGGGAATGAATGTAGATCTCTTCAAGTGGAAGAAGCTCCTGCTACTCTGGGTATGGAACCTTCTTGGGCTTTCTGTGGTCATCTTATGGAGCTCCTTCATATTTCTCAGAAGATGCTGTACTCTGCATTTCTACTAGCCAATACCCTTGTACTTCTGACTGCCTTTCACTCAATAAGGGTCAAACTAGACACTTCATTTAATGTATTTAAAAGAGATGCCTGCTTAGGTGACTGAAGATATCTTTTTATCATAGTACAGATGTCCCTCCATTTTCGCAGGGGATCTGTTGCAGACCCCTCCCCCTGCAAAAATGGAAATCACAAATATTCAAGCCCCCTTGGCTTGAATGGCCTCGCATTCTTGCACACGGCTCCATGTGTGCTATTTTAACCCTCCCTGCTTGCCGGTCCACGAAGGAGCGAGACCGCAGACTCTAAGGACCTTATCCCACGGGGCCAAAAGCAGCAAGAATCCACTAAGAATCAGGTGCTATAGCGCTATATCTTCCCGCGTGATCCCACGACGTCGCTCAGAATCCGCTAAGAATCAGGCGCTATAGCGCTATAGTTTTCCGCGTGATCCCACGACGTCGCTCAGAATCCGCTAAGAATCAGGTGCTATAGCGCTATAGTTTTCCGCGTGATCCCACGACGTTGCTCAGAATCCAGCAAGAAACCGCTCGGAATGCAGCATCATTCGCATTCTTTTGAATGTCGGTTTCAGCAGGCATTGCAATAGCGCGAGGTGATCCATAGCGCTATTATAGCGCTAGCGCCATATTTATACTAGCGCTATAGTACTGGAATGATGCTCATATCGCTTTCTTGCCACTTTTGAGAGCAGCGTGGGATAAGGTCCTAAGTCCGTGAAAATGAAGGGATGCCTGTGCATGATTGTCTGTAACTGTGTATCTTGCTTTTAGCATGCTTAATTTTGTGACTAGTCATTGGAAGGTAAACAAAGGTTTAACTTGCAAATCTGCTGAAGACTGTGTCTTTCAGAAAGTCCCATTGTAGAAGGGAAACAGGTTAATCATGTGAAATTTGTATACCCCTAAATGTCTTGTTTGGCCCTTAGGTTCTTTTCAGATAATTAGCTTATCATGTGAGAAATCTCCAGTTGTTTGCTCATTTGTTGTGGGAGAGATTAAGACATTTTTCCAAGAAAGAGGAACAATTTCTTATATCAAGTCAACTTTCTCATTTTAATGTTTCCTGATTAGCTTACATATTAAGTGATGGCTGGAATAATGAAAAACATTTTGGATTGCAAATATTTAAGGGACGTGGTGGCTTAGTGGTTAAGGCGCCAGTTCTGATGATCACAGGATTGGAAGGTTGGTAGTTCGAGGCCTGAGTGCTGCATGATGGGGTGAGCTCCTGTCATTAGTCCCAGCTTCTGCCAACCTATCAGTTCGAAAGCATGTAAATGCAAGTAGATACATAGGTACCACTTTGGTAGGAAGGTAAACAGTGTTCTGTGCAGTCATGCTGGCCACAGGATCACAGAGTAGTCTCTGACAACACTGGCTCATCGGCTTAGTAATGGAGATGAGCACCGCCCCCTACAGTCAGACACAACTAGACATTCATGTCAGGGGGAAACCTTTACCTTTTTAAATAGAGCTTTTAAACAGTCTAGGAGCATAATCCAAATGTTGACCATGCTGTCCATATGCCCTTTGCCCTATAGAGATATGCCTAGAAGTGAGTGGATAGTGGATGGGTTGTTATGGTTGGTTTAAAAAAAAACAGATATAATTTGGCTCTCTCTGTACATATGCAGGTTTATTAGGCAAGATCATTAATTTAAGGTGAAGGTTGTGAGTCTGGTCACACTTACTGGAACAAAGGGGGATTCACTTATGGGTAAACACTGATAGGATTCTGTTGTAACTAGAGTTGCTTTAGAATTTTATTGAATCCACATCAGAAGCAAACTGACTTGATTTGCACCCTCCAAACTAATGGGCAGATTAGACTGCAGTTGTACTTCCTACTTTAACACTTCTTTAAATTTTATAATACATGTTTTGGCTTTAGTTCTTGCCAGAACACATGTAAAATATTTATTTTACAATAAAAATGCATATAAAATATGTATAAGATGTGTATTTTGCAATAAAATGTCCATAAAATACATATATGTTTTGGGCAGAATTTTACACAGAGAAGGAGAGAAGAGAGAAGTAGAATGGACTTATGAATTAACACAGAAGATCAAAAATAGACTGATTTGTGCATTCCTAGTTGTATCAAGTACCCAAACATTTCCAGAACCCAGGGATAGTAGTTACTAGGCTAAATATTATTTTTACATTTGATGAAAAATAAATGTTCATCCTGTATGCTTGGTAGAGTAACAAATATTCCAGATGAAAAATGAAAACATTATACAATGTAGGGAATTGGAATGCATACAATAGAAATATATAATCATTCATAGGTATTAATGGAATGTTCTGGTGAGTTATAGGATAGCATCTCCTGGATTATAACATCTGGGTGTCATTCCCTGAATTCAGTAGGAAGCCCACAATAAATGTACAATATAGCAAATTACTTTTATTATTATTATTTATTCTGTTCATTTGTATCCCACCTTCCTCCCAACACAGAGATTCAAAAAGGACTTTTGTACTTTTTATAATGCTCAACTCTAGAATAGCCCTCTCTCTTACTCAGAAAGCCAGTCTTTATCACTGTAATTCATAGATAGTAAGCATGTATAAAAATTATTTTAACATGTTTGTTGAATCATTATGTTTTGAACCAGGTTATCTATAAAAAGAAATAGTGTAATTTATTTATTTGTTTGTTTATTTTTAACTTTTATGTATTTCAGTTTCACAAAGACTATTAAATCATCACCAACAAAATGTTCAGGGTTAGGATATGAGTTAACAGAAAAACACATATAAGTGAGGCTTAACAGACAATTCCATTAGAGTAGTTATTTGTATGGTATTGTACAATTGGGATGAACATAAAAACTCACTGAGGGAGACTTTCATGATGGGGTTGGGTTCAAGCAGAAAGTGCCTTTCCATAAGTCAAGAGTTCCTGATGGCAGTTTAGGCAAATGTGAAGTAGCAGTAGCATAGTCAATAAGTATTGACCAGTCCTCATCAAAGGAGTATGATTTCTTTTGTCCATTACATTGATAGTGTAGGGAAGTTTTTAAAGTAACCATGTGTTCCAAACTCTAGCCCACCATTTTCCCAGAGTTAAATCTCCTGTCTTCCAGTGGGCACCTATTTCAGTTCTTGCAACAGCCAGAAGGAGTAGTGTAATTTATTTTTTAAAGAAACAAGCAATATCCAGTTTAAATAATTTTTAAGCAGTTATCTTCTTTTGACTGTTAGTGAGTTCGCTGTGAAATAAGATGTACTGGAATTGTGATGTTATCACTGGGGGATAAAACAGCCCCCTCCTTCAGCCTGCATGCGAGCCACAAACTGTTCAAAACTCGGTTCTGCTATAGGCTTGGCCTCAGCCCTTTCACCCTGCAGTATGACAAGGATATTAATTCTAGCTGCAATATTACATGCTTACCAAAAGAATGTATGTACTGTATAAGGTTTTGAATGCTCTTAAACCACTACATAAATACCAAGTATTTTCTGACCTTTACAAAAGTTGGATTTTAAAAACATTATTTAGGGTAGTGCTTTGCCGCCGTACTATGAAAATATAGGAGTATCCATACAGACCTTTTTGAAATATCAGCTGCTTCACTCTCTACAAGAATTCCACACCATTTTGAAGGTATCGTCCCTTGTCTAGTACAGATATAACAGTAAATCCTGGTTTCCTACTGTGTAAATGAGTTACATTGAGCCTCAGGCTTGTATATGTCTCCTTCCAAGCAGTAGAAGACATTGGAAGCATCCATTTCCAGCTGTACAAGCTAACAGTTGTCTCCGTAATTACTTTATCTTGGGAAATTGTGATTTCTTTAAACTACAGCTGCTATCATGCATCCCCA
Source organism: Phrynosoma blainvillii (assembly GCA_026167975.1). NCBI lineage: Eukaryota > Metazoa > Chordata > Lepidosauria > Squamata > Phrynosomatidae > Phrynosoma > Phrynosoma blainvillii. The sequence continues at coordinate 244,942,256 of JANUYF010000004.1, forward strand.
TTGGTTATGTTGGGTAGGGCTAGTCAGTCAACATCTGGATGGTCTCATTTCCCCATCTCTGTTTATCTTTACAATCATGGATTCAGAGCAAGCTATGATCTTGAAACTACAGTTTGAACATAGGGGGGTTGCAGACTGCCAGAAATAGTGCAAATTGAGTCCACTGTTAGGGTTAGGGAATCATGGGAACTGTATTTTATTGTGGCACCAGAGCTCTCAGACAGAGGAGGCTCAATGTCTTAGAAAAAAACCAATTCCCATGATTCCCTAGCACTAACCCTAACCCTAAAAGTGGACTCAATTTGCACTATTTCTGGCAGTCTGCAACCCCCCATAGTTTGCTCTCACTTATTTCCCTGAGTTTGGACATCAAGGGAAACTATGTTTTTGTTTTTTTTAAAAAGAAAGTCAAAGTGAGGAGGTTCTAATCTCCTATGGTATGGGGTGTGTGTGTGTGTGTGTGGGGGATATGCATGAGCCCAACACTTGCAGTTGTTCCTTCACATGGTGGGAAACTACAATTTTCCATTACGTCTGACCAGGACCAGAGAGATATTTCAGAAGATGAAAGATTTATTCCTGTTTTCTAGCTGTGCTGTTATAGGTAGTGGAACATACAAGACAGGGCAAAGAGAGATGCTCTGTGAAGGATACCAAGTGCAAGAGAAAATAAATAAGGAGTGCTTGCATAGGGGAGACTCGGCTGTTTATTGACATCTCTCCCTAGACAAGGTGGCTTTAAAAAAATCCAAGTCTTAAGGCAGAAAATAGCCCAGTACTATTTCAGGAGCTCAGTTTTGTTTGCAGACTTATTCTGGAACCGATAATGAGAGGAGCACATCAGATATTCCATTGAAAAGACAGGAAACATGTCCCCTGGGACACCTCTAACCCATCCTGCTCACATTGAAAATGAGAAGCTGGTCTTAGAGAGCACATAGCCTGATCTTCATTTGCCCTTGCCAGCTATGTGAACAGGAAAGAGAGCAGTGAAGCCTGAAGCATCCCATTCATATGTCCTACAGGGTACTCTATACTCAGCAGCTCTGCTTGGAAAACACTGTAGGATTGTGCAGTCAAGGGTTATTACCAGCCTTCTAATTCCAGCCTCCCAGTGGGGGAAGCCCAAGGGACAGATTTATAGCTAGGCAAAAGGGCAAGATACCTGCTTAGATATTTATAACTACTCTTTTTTGTTTTATTGCTGGGTCTTAGCAAACAGCCGTCCTTACCCCCACCCCCTTCTCATCATTCATTTCCGCTGAAATATTTCATCATTTCACAGGGAATAAAGTTTCCAGCAAAGCAAACGCAAACCCACTCCCTTGGTTGAGCACTTTGAAATTGAATGCGGTGTGTTTGAAGAGCTGCTCCAAACAGGTCGCCTAATACAGGTCCCCTTCAGATCACGCCATGGCAGGAAGTGCAATCAGCTTGCTTGAATGACAGTTTCATTAAGCCATGGTCCGTGTTTTTCATTCCCCCCACCCTGCTTTTTAATGCTGCTTTTAATGTAGATAATGCATAACATCCCTTTTATGGAGCTGAATGAATTCTGATGAAGGTTGCCTTGTCCCCAGGATCAAAGAAAGGCTGGAGAAGAGAGGGCAGTTAACTTTTAAGTATCAGACATTTAAGTATACATCTGTGTGTGTGTGTGGATAAAGTGATGTGCAATCCCTTTGTGGTATCCTTACAAACATGGCAGGAGAATTTTTAAAAACTGAACACGTGTGTATTACACATGTTTGTGGTAATAGCACTATATAAATGCAGAATTTGTTGTCTTGTGCAGAATTCAGTAGGGTGAGAATTGTTAAATCTTCCTAACACATAAAACAAATGTACGTTTCTAGCCTTCTAGAGGCAAGCTTGAAATACATATAAACAATGAAATACATATAAACAATTCATTCTCAGAAGGCCAAAGAGACATTTTAGTGAGCAAGGGGAGTAGGACTACAGTCACAGCAGGGAGAGAGGAAAAACAGAAGCCTGGCCCTGTGGCTTCCAGTTTCAGAGCAGGGGCAAACTGGTCACTTGCATCACCTGGCTGTGTTTGCCCTACCTTTGTGACTATTTCCTGGTGGAGAATATTTTATTTATTAAATAAAATGATTAATAATAGTATATCCTACACTTTACCCAAAATTTCAGGGCAGCTTATAATAAAATCAACTTGAAACAATGAATAATTACAAAAGTTTTATATATATATATATATATATATATATATATATATATATATATATAATATTTATATATATATAAAATATTTATCTGTTTTAAAAACAGACAGTTTAAAACCAGTTAAAACAATCTTAAATGATACAACTATAAAACATATACAGCCTGGATAAAATCAGTTTGACCCAAAGGCTTTAATATAAAAGCCAAGTTTGACTTGGTGCTGAAATGATTATAACAATGGTGCCAATCAGGCCTCCAGAAGGAGTGAATTCCACAAATGGGGTATCACTACAGAAAAGGCCCTCTCCCATGACCTCCCACAATATAGAGGCTATTTAGTTTTTTAAAAGTAGTGCACCTTGCATTTAACTGTTCTGGCCATCCTCATTATACTCAGTTCCTAAGTATACTCAGGCCATTCCAGCTCAGAATTTCTGACTGTGGGGATGAAGAGGTCATGGTTTATAGGTAGAAGTTTCTAGTCAATCCTGGAGACCTTCTCTTTCACCTAAAATATCAAGTCAATCTCTGCCTAAGATGCCAGAGAATCACTGGTCCAAAACACACTGCAGAAATGATCCAGTTTGAGACTGCTTTAGCTGCCCTGGCTCAGTGCTAGGGAATTTTGGGAACTGCAGTTTTGTGAGACATTTAGTCTTCTCTGTCAGAGAGGTCTGGTGCCACAATAAATTACAATCCCCAGAATTCCCTAGCACTGAGCCAGGGCAGTTAAAGCGATCTTGAACTGGATTATTTCTGCAGCATGTTTTGGACCACTGCTAGAGTAGATAAGACTGTGCTAAGTGTGCCAAAATTATTTTCATTTGTTGTATACTAGTGATTGACATACTTCCCTGTCTTTTTTTGCATGTCTAACAGCAGGAGACTAATGTGCATATATGCAGTTTTGTTTTATTTCTGTGATTTATGGGAAGGCTAACCATCAAGGTGACTGATATACTATGAGTGAATAGTTTTGGTGTATTGCATTAAAAAGTCTTATGGTTCCTTCAAGATATTGATAAAATATGGATTATGTGTCAGACAATAAAAATGAACCTTGTTCTGTACAAGAGTCTATATGCTGTTAGGATCTATAGCATGAAAGATGTTGAGATGGATCCTTGCTTTCCAGATGTGGGGAATATCAGAAAGTTCTTGTGATAGGGCTCCAGGTACTGATGTATCTAGTTTCTGAGAAAGTTCTCTAGAATGCATTGTTTCAACACTTCCTAGAGGAAACTATATATTGTTCACAGACAAAAGTAGCTCATTTGCAAAGCAAATTCTATAGATGATTCCGTAGTGCAGAGTATACATGGAAGCTTATTTAATTCTTAGCTTATTGTTGAGACAATGGCTAATTTGCCATGGATCTCCATCTGTGCATTAGGCAGATACAGTTGACATTCATAGCAAATGTCTTATCTTGTTTTTCTCAAGGGCATGATTTAACAATAAACAATGGCAGCAATCACCAAGACTAGACCAGGGAATCTTTGGAGTTGTACTTAGCTGCCCTCTGTACTGAGTTTCAGAATGGAAGGTTCTCTGGACTTTGATATCCTCCCAGAGCCTATCCTCTTAGATCGCCATTGATTTGGTGGGCCTATAAAGATTTCTAGGTCAAACTTGGTGGGCCTATAAAGATTTCTAGGTCAAATAGGGCATTGGCCCAATTGCATTTGTCTGGCTTCTGTTCAATTCCCCATTTCCCTGCCCAGATTATGGTTGGTTCTCTTCTCAGGCCCCAAGCCTTGAGTTTGCTTTCTGCTGTGTTCCACACTTCTGGATTTCTAAGGCTGATTAATATCAACATAAAAACTGCTGATATGATCCCCCTGCCCCCAGTACACAAATTCACATGGCCCAAATGCCTTGTGGAAAACATGAGACTTATGCAGTCAATGAACATCTCCTTGTGAGGTGTTACTGTATTGATAGTATTGCTGTGTATAGTTTCTGTATTGATAGTATCACTCAGTGCACCACGGCAAGAATGCTAGTGGACAGCATATGAACAGAGCAGCAGGGAATGTTTGGTTATGGTGTGGTGCATCCATGAAACAGTAAAACCATTGCATTCTAGGAGAAACATTATCTTCTCCTTGCTACAGAAGAAAGAAAGGAAAAGATAAAAACACCAATACACTGGCCCATCAAATGTCTTGCCAGGATGAGAAAGCTGATCTTATATGAGTGCTTTAAAAAAAAAGAAAAGAAAGATAAAATATCTTTACCTTATAGTTGTTCTTTCAGTAAACTATGCCAAGAGCAGTGAGTTCAGAAGCAGCAGGAAGTGTTGTGTTACTGTCTATTGACTCCCTTTCCCATTCTGAGGTGCATCTGACTTTTCTCCACACTCTTACTTGACTCCTGGATTTGGTTCTCATTAGGTCTAACAAGCAAGCACTTAGATGATGTGAGTCTCTCTGGCTCCCTCTGGGATAATTTGTTCCACATGGTTGATATGCACTGCCTGGTTGTATGCTCTTTTGTGCTGCCAGTTTGTTAAGCTTTGGTTTAAGCTTGTCCAATTAACTGTTTCTTTATGTTTTTTGCAAGTGCAAGGCATTAATGCAGGTCAGCCTTGAGATGTCCCAGAAGTGGCAGATGGTTTCATGAAGTTCTCTTCCTACTGTTGCTGCATACTTCTCCAATGGCCATTTAGAACTGAAGGCCTACTACAGTTCCTTTCTTTGAAAGGTCCACTAAATCCTGAATAACCCATAGATCCAAACTAGAACATGTTGGTTCTTTAGCTCTTAAGTTCTTGTGATTTTTTTAAAGTAAAAAGGACCTCACCTTACACTGTTCAATATCCATCTCACCCTCTCCTTAATCACATATGCTTCTCAGAGGCAATGTCAACCTGTGTCAAATCCTTGTTTTGCTGACACTGAGTGAATTCATGAAACCTCTGGTCTTCAGTTCCAGTCAAGGCCTTCCTGAAATAGAGTTTTAGTTTAGCAGCTTTTCTGGGATTGTCTGGTTGCTTGTCTTACATATAAGTGTGGAGGAACTACATAGCACCTTTCCTTGTTGTTGTTATGTTTTACAGCAGTGATTTATTCCAGATCAGTAAATCACTTTGTATATGGCAATGCTTTAACAATATTTTGCAATTTGGCGCTGATAATTAGTGCAACCAGAATTATGAAAAAACCCTTGAATGTTTGCACATCACTCTCCATTAGTCATGTATTCCCAAGTCTGTGGTCCCAAGCTTCAACCCCATTTTCTGGTTCTCAGAGAAAATGAATGTTTTGTAAGGCATTGCAATCAGGCTTCAGAAGGCTTCCATCTTCCTTGAGAGAAACAGCATGTGTAATTTTCATGTATCTCAAGACTTGAAGTACACACACAGCTAATTATCAGAAGTCAAATTCTGTATAGGCAGATAAAGCTCAATGAGAACCTTCTTAGAGATTGCCTAGGCTGTATAAAATCCATAGCCTTGATTGTGAATTATGCATTAAGAATCATTGAACTTAGTGGAACTTACTTCTGAGCAATCATATATAGAGGAATGTAATGTAGCAGAGCTTTTATATTTAGCTGGAATAGCTTAACCATGTACATCGATCTCCATTTAAGTGTTTGTTAGAAGAACTTTTTAACCAAGAACAAGTGCCTGAGTTTTCCTTTCAGTGCCTTCTTCTCTGTTTCTTTTCCTTTTGTGATGTGATTTTTAGAATTAAAAGCTTGGGAGTAGGGACTATTTCATCACTGAAGTTTATAAACTATTTTGGGAGACTTTTAGATTGAAGAGTACAATAAAAAACACTTCAGATAAAAACATAACAGAGAGAGCTGTGGCACCTATAGAGACTATTTATTTATTTATTTATTTATTTGATTTAAAGTATTTTTTTTCACTTCCCAGCCTACAGGGGCTCCCGAGGCAATTAACAATTAAAAAAAAAAAACCAATACAAAGATAAAAACATTTAAACACACATTAAAATATTCTTTAAAAACTCCTAAAAGCAGTCCAAAAACATTCCTAGAATCCCATTCTGAAACAGTTAAAACCAATTTCAAACACTGAATGCTATGTGGAACAGCTCTGTTTTGGGTGCCCTTCAGAAGCTCAAAAGAGATGCGACCAGCCTAACTTCCTTGGTTAGGGAGTTCCACAATTGAGGCACTGCTGCAGAGAAAGCCACTACATGGACCTAAAACCTAACTTCATGAGGTGTTGGGACATGCAACAGGGCCTCCTCTGAAGATCCCAAATTTCTGGCAGGCTTATATGGGAAGAACTGGGTATGTGTAGCCTGGAGAAAAGGTGGTTAAGAGGTGATTTGATAGCCCTGTTTTTAAGTATTTGAAAGGGTGTCATATTGAGGAGGGAGCAGGGTTGTTTTCTGCTGCTCCAGAGAACAGGACTCGGAGCAATGGATGCAAGCTACAGGAAAAGAGATTCCACTTCAACATTAGGAGGCACTTCCTGACAGTAAGGGCTGTTCAACAGTGGAACACACTCCCTTGGAGTTTGGTGGAGTCTCCTTCTTTGGAGGTTTTTAAACAGAGGCTGGATGGCCATCTGTCAGGTATGCTTTGATTGAGAGTTCCTGCATGGTAGGGGGGTGGACTGGATGGCCCTTGGGGTCTCTTCCAACTCTGTGGTTCTAAGCAGTTTTTCCAGATATCTTGGCCCCAAGTCATTTAGGGCTTTGCAGATCAACACCAGCACCTTGAATTGAGCTTGGGGGCAAATTGGAAGCTAGTATAATTCTTGCAGGGCTGGTGTCATATGGCCTCTAAAATACATACAAATCTAGCTGCTGCATTTTGCACTAGCTGCAGCTTCTGAACTTTTTTCAAGGGCAGCCCCACCTAGAGTGCATCACAGGAGTGTAATCGAGAGGTAACTAAGGCATGAACCACTGTGGTCAGATCTGTCTTCCCCAAGAAAGGGCAAAGCTGGTGCATCAGCCAAAGGTGCTCCTGGCCACCACTGCTTTACAGACGCAGTGCTGTGTCCAAGAGCACGCACAAGCTATGAACCTGATCTTTCAGAAGGAGTGTAACCCCATCCAAAACAGGCTGTAATCCTAATCCCAGGTTGGTTTTCACACTGGCTAGCAGCACTTCCATCTTGTTTGGATGTCTTTTCACCTGCACCCAGTCCTTTGCTGCATCAGTATACTGATGACACCCAACCCAATGCTCTGGATTATCCAGAATTTTATATATATGATTTGGAGCAGGATTGTAGGCAGTGAGATCAGAAGAAAATTTAAATATAGGAAATATTGACAGTGACATTACAATATTAACACAAACATTTCCTGTAGCACAAACCTTGTGGAACTAGGTAAGCCAGCTTAATGGGAACGTATGTGTAGTGGGAGAAGTTTGAATCAGGATAGTGATTTCTTATCACACTATGTCCACAAGTCTGGTTTGAGCAGATGGAGTATAACACTGCCTACACAGTTCTTTGTCCACTTATGTATGGCTTGTTTTGGACACAGTGCAAGGGGCTATCCTCTAGTCCTTTGTGTCCTGTCCAAAACCTCCCATCCATGCATCTGTCAAGCCCTTGGGAGGGAATGCTACTGCTGCTTACCAGTGAGGAGGAGAGAGAATGAGGAGACAATTGATGAACCAGCTCAGCTGTGCATGGAAGGGGATGAAAATTAAAGCATGCTCACAGACAAGGTACACTCTCTTACTCCTTCTTCTGGGAATTATATCAGTCCCTAATCGTTCTCCTCCCCACCACTAAGGAACAGTAGCAAGGACCCTCTGGGGCTTGACAGCTGCACAGCAGTGATAATTTTGAAATTGCACAAAAGGCTACACAGAGGGGAGATATGGATGGTAAACAGGAAGGAAATCAGTATGCAATTGATCAACTGGCCAATGCATTGGGTATTGATTTTAGCCAGAATTATGCCAGTGTGGGTGGGGAAGGGAAGGGGATCACTGAAAATTTGTGATTCATCTATGCATTGAAAATATTTACTCTTTTAAAAAAAAAAAAAGCCAAACTCCTTGCTGGATACTGTTTCTAAACCACTTTTTTATAATGTTAAACAGGGGAGAGGCACCTCCAGCAGCACGTTACCCCCCAGACGTTTTCTAATGGTAAATATTTTTGTTCTCTATCTCTATGAGGTATTTTAACTGTAGCTGCATTTTATATTTTGGAATATAATAAGTAATTGGGCACAGGGGCCTGAGCTGTTGTACTAACTGCATGCCTTATTTCACACCATATCAAATAGTGCAGAAGGGCTGCTAAAAGGGGCATTTGTGCTTACTAACTACCTAACTTGACCCACCTCTGGCATTTCTGAATCTTTTTGCCTTCATAGTCTGCATGGTCCCACCTATCACAGAAGAGTGGGCAGGCCTTAACAGAGAAGAAAGAAGTACATAGTCCAACAAATTTACCCCACAGAGAACAGAACACGTATAAAATGTGCTGTTTCAAGTGCTTGCTCGCTTTGCTTTTGCTTATGGCTTGCTCTTTTGCTAGAAATTATAACCACTGGCTTTTACAGATGAGGGGCAGTGTATGCTTTTTATTTGTATCTGCATTGCAATGACAGCTGATGGCTTTCATGTCAATGAAGTGGTGAATTCATTGTGGGTTTTAGTCTGAACTTGGAAGGATACGAAACCTATTCTGGGGATAGGGTTCAGACCACTGGGTATTTCCTGTAAAGTTTAGATTAAAGTCAGAGCAGATGCACAGTTCTACCAATGCAGAAACCACCAGCTGGCTCTGCTATATTGTGAAATCCCTAAAACAGCTACACAGATGACTATTGCTGGTATCCTGTTGGTTAGTCCTAACTAGACTAGATCTATTCAATCAATTGTTGAAGGGTGAGTCAATACATATACAAAGCTAATGGATTGCGTGAGCCTACTTTAGTCAGGACTAAAAGAGAATTTAGGTCTGTGACATTTCTCTATATTTCTGTCCTTAAATATTCCAGACGCTTGTCTGCTTTTAATTTTATTTATTTATTTATTTATTACATTTGTGTGCTGCTTTTCTCCCAGAAAGGACTGAAGACAGCTCACAGATTAAAAAAAAAAACATTTTAAAAGAAACTATTATAATAAAATTTAAAACAGGCAAAATCATCTAAAAACAGTATACATTTACATTAAAATATACAAAAGTTAAAAGACATGACTAAAACACACATATTCCATAAAAACCATCCTAGCATGATTATGTATTAATCATACTTGTTTAAATATTATGTATTTAATGCTTGTTTCTGTGAGGTACTTGCCTAGCTTTCATCACTATCATATCAAAACTCTATGGCATTCTTTAATGTGTCATGAGCATCTTCAGACGTAACCTTGTTATATAAATTAGAAAAAAGCAGAACAAGGATTTCACTGGATTATATTGAGAATCTGTGACAGATCCTTTATGTACTCCATTTGGAAAACTACTTTTGTGTTTTCAAATTACCAATTAATTTTCACCGTGCACTGCAACAAGTAGTGGCATCTGTTCTACTTTATGAAAAAATTATGAGTACTTGGAAACAGCAAACTAATATCCCTTTGGTAAAGTTTGGGAGTGACACTTTGGTGCCAGTAATCACTGTGGACATTGCATTCGTGTTAAGCCTAACATATGTGCAAATGAGTTTGAAGAACTGTGTTAGACATGCTGTGGCTGCTAAATTGATAAAGGCAGGTTGTTCTAATGTATGTTCATTATGTGTGGCCCTGAAGCCTTGGCAAAAACATAAGGCTGAGTGGAATGCATCATTGCTGTCTTCCTCCACAAAGGTACATACAAGAAGAAAAATGGGACTATTTCTACCAAAAAAGTTGATTTTTTCTGTGCTACCTTATTTTGCAGAGGGGCAGTTGAGGTAGGCCAAGCACTGGGATTGGCTTTGAAACAAAGACAAAAGGAATCCTGTTTTGTCTTTCCTGGATTATAATGATAACATCTGTAGAGAGCAAAAGATCTCTTTTAGTTTTTCCCACAGTAAAGGCATAAGTTTCAGAAACAGAGTAATGTCTGTTATTGATAGAGAGCCACCTCTCCTACAAGCTAGGTGTGTCACGAATTCCTCTAAGGATTCTTCTAGATCAGTGGTTTCCAAATTCTGGTCTTCCAGGTGTTTTAGATCTCATCTGCACTGCAGAAATAATGCAGTTTGACACCACTTTAACTGTCGTGGCTCAGTGCTATGGAATTCTGTGATTTGTAGTTTTGTGAGTTAGCCTTCTCTGTCAGAGAGTTCCAATGCCACAACAAACTACATGAGCCATGATAGTTAAAACAGTATCAAACTACATTATTTCTGCCATGCAGATTAGACCTCAGACATCAACTCCCAGAATCCCTGACTATTGCCCAAGATGGTTGAAGCTTTTGGGAGCTGAAGTCCAAAACACCTGGAGGACCAGCATTTGAGAACCATTATTCTTGAGCAGTGCTATTTAAGGTGATGGTCCATGGACCACTGCTGGACACTGGGTACTATCTAGGAAAGAAAGAAACAATTGTCACCAGTATGGTGCCAGTTCTTGACATGTTAGGGGGAAAATGCCACTCCTCCATATCAGATACCCTGAGAAACACTGTCCTGGATGATCATACTAGATGTCATCAGTCCTTGCTACCAGATGTTTTTATGCACTGGATATACTTGTCCATTCCCCAAATTATGTCATCATTTTTGTTTTGCTCTCCCCATACTTGAACTAAAGGGTTTATGTAGAATTTTTAGATCCTTGAATTTCTAACTGCCTTAGGATTCTTCATCTGTTTGCATCACAACAGTTCTGAGATCATATCCCAACCACATTCCCAGTATTCTTCTTAGGCCAGTGAGTAGAATTTTTAAATTAGAGCCTATATAAATCAGAGCAAGGGCTCTGCTCTTCCATTAAGGGGATGTGTTCTGCTTGATAGATTACTACCAATGGAAAAAGCAGATAGCTGGAGAGGCCGCTCCAGCTGCAGTTGGGCTAGGACTGCGATGACCACATGGTCCCAAAGTGGGCAGCTGCCACAGGTCTAAAGCCACACTGGTCAGGAGTTGATTTATACTGACTCCTTTTGGATCTGATCCTTTGGACCCGAGCATGCCCTTGGCGCAGTTTCCAGCTGCTTTGGTTGTGTGTGTGTGTGTTTCAAGCTAAGTACCCCCAAAGTGGCCAGAAGCTGCTTCTTTTGGCCAGGGGATTTTGGGCTCGATATGGTAGCATTCCACCAATAGGATCGGCTATAGGATCCTTTTCACTCTACTTTGAGGCCAAGTCGACAAATACAGCAATAATAGATTGCACCTAGTTCTGATGCTGCTTCCAAAAAATAACTTGCAAGGGGGAGAAACTGACACATAGCTCATGTGTCTCCATAGGGTTCATAGTGCTTGATGAAATTTCCCCTTAGCCACTAAAGTACAGTCCAAAGATCTGTATCAAAGTATATGATGCCATGGCATGTATTACCTGACGGTGGATACAAAATATGGCAATTTCTTCAAGTAACAGTCCATTCGTGTAAAACAAAATGACATATGTGCAGCTAGGGAAAATAAAATGTAGGATCTTTTGAAATTGTAGATGGTGCAACCTGAAATGACAAAAATGTTGTACTATGCAAATGAGACTATTGCTCTTGGAAATGTTCTTAAAATTTCTGAACACTAATAGATGTTAATGAAAAGATGTCCTTTATATAGCATTTTCTGTGCAAGAGGAATACAAAACTTAAAGCACTGAAGGTTATGACTAAAGGTAGGCAGACTCAAAAAAAGCTTGCAAACAAGCTAGTAAAATGTGGGTTAGACAATGCAACTGTTGGGTGAATTTGTGATTGGTTGACACCCAAATCCAGAGTGCTCAGCAATGGCTCCTCTTCATCCTGGAGAGAAGTGACCAGTGGAGTGCCACAGGGTTCTGTCCTGGGCCCAGTGCTATTCAACATCTTTATCAATGACTTAGATGAAAGAATAGAGGGCATGCTTATCACATTTGCAGATGACACCAAATTAGGAGAAACTAAAACCCTAGAGGAGAGGATCAAAATTCAAAATGACCTTAACACATTAGAAAGCTGGGCCAAAATTAACAAAATGAATTTCAACAGGGAGAAATGTAAGGCAGAAAAAAATGAAATGCATAGATATAGAATGGGGGACACCTGGCTTGACAACAGTACATGTGAAAGGGATTTAGGAGTCCTAGTAGACCACAAGTTAAACATAAGTTAGCAGTGTGATGCAGCAGCTGCAATTCAGAAGCTGCAGTTGAATTATAGGCTGCATCAATAGAAGTGCAGTGTCTAAATCAAGGGAAGTAATAGTGCCACTCTATTCTTCTTTGGTCAGGCCCTACCTGGAATACTGTGTCCAGTTCTGGTCATCACAATTCAAAAAGGATGTTGACAAACTAGAGCATGTCCAGAGGAGGGTGACCAAAATAGTGAAGGTTCTGGAAACCATGCCCTATGAGGAGAGACTTAGGGAGCTGGGTATGTTTAGCCTGGAGAAGAGACAGTTAAGAGATATGATAACCCTGTTTAAGTATTTGAAGAGTTGTCATACTGAGGATGGAACAACATTGCTTTCTGCTGCTCCAGAGTCTAGGACACACAGCAGTGGATGCAAACTACAGGAAAAGAGATCCCATCTCAATATTACAAAGAACTTCCTGACAGTAAGAGCTGTTTGACAGTAGAAACACTCCCTTGGAGTGTGGTGGGGTCTCCTTCTTTGGAGGTCTTTAAACAGAGGCTGGATACCATCTGTTGGGGGTGCTTTGATTCTGTGTTCCTGCATGGCAGGGGGTTGGATCATATGGTCTTTGTGGTCTCTTCCAACTCTATGATTCTATGCTTCTAAAATACCTCTCCTCATGGAGATGATAAAACTGTGTTTGTGCCACTTTGGACTTGTAAAGGAACTTCTATGAAGTTCCTCAATAAGATAAAAAAATAAATACACTCCAGCAGATAGAAAATAATCAGAAGGAAGGATGCTTTGCTTCTCCCCATCCTGTGATTCAACCAGCAGTTGCAGACACCGTGTGTGGTTCAGTGAGTCATGTTTGTTCACTTACAGCTGGAGAACCACATTTCCCTAGGTCACTGAGGGAGAATATCACCACAGAACAGTAGAAACTATCATACACTCGGTCATCTCTTAATTTTTCAAGAGGAACTGCAATGATCTGTAGTAGCATGAAAATGGCGGGGGGGGGGGGAGAAAGAAAGAACATGTTGCACCTAGAGACTCACTGTACTGTTGTGATGTGAGCTTTTGTAGGCGACAATCCATTTTGTTGGATGTCTGATTCATTCTCTCTGCATGAATACTGTTGCTTGTCTTTATAGGTTTGCAAATGTTTTCTTATCCTGTGTGGCTCATTAGTTCATCTCACAAGAGATGAACAGCAGGATGTGATGTCTCTTATCTGCTGCATAAGATACTCATTAATATAAACTGGTAACATGTGCAAACAATACAAAAATTACTAAAAGCAATTAAATCCAACAGCAACTGTGGAGATTTATAGCAAGCTCATGTAAAACTGGAATAGGCCAATAAATAGCAAAATAAAATAAACTCTTGATAGGTTTAAAGAAAGACTTGCAGCATGATCTTCTATGTGTCTTTTCAGAAATATTTTTCATTGGGTTCAGTTAGGCCCAGGTAACGGAGCATAAAATTGTAAGCTTAAAGTTTTAACTTTATTTATTTCTTATTTTTATGCATTATTTAACTGTATTACTTAACTAATTGCATTATTATTTAGCAATTCGTTTTACATTTCTGATTGTGCCACTGTTAGTTACTAGCTAGGCATGATAATACAGTTAAATACCACATCAGGTTTGTTATTGAAAAAAGATCTTATCTATGCCATGTTTTTTTTTATTTTAAAAAAAATTATTGTTAAAAGGAAACATACAGTTTCATACACAAGTGCTACATCTTTAAATTTGTTACAGGCATGTAGTTGATTTGGTCAATATTTTTTCTTCTGTTTGCATACATGTATAATTGTATGCATATCCAAGTCTTATAATTGTAGCAATACATCTCACACACACACACACATATATATATATTGGTTACTAAGGGCCTTTGCAGACTGCCAGAAATAGTGCAAATTGAGTCCACTTTAACTGTCCTGGCTCAGTGCTAGGGAATCATGGGAATTGTATTTTTTTCTGAGACATTGAGCCTTCTCTGTCAGAGAGTTCTGATGCCACAATAAACTACAGTTCCCATGATTCCCTAGCACTGAGTCAGGGTAGTTAAAGTGGCCTCAATTTGCACTATTTCTGGCAGCCTGCAAAGGCCTTTAGTTTGCTGATCTCTGGTTCCATCCTCCTTTCTTCTCATCTTCTCATCTTTCCTATCTCTATCCATTCATCCTCTACAGGCTTTCTCTCCTTCCCATCCTCTCTTCTTTCACTCTTCTTATCCGTCCCTTCCCCTTCTTTTCCTTTCTCTTACCCTTCCTCATTCTTTCTAAAATTTCACAGTCTTCACAATCCCCCTACCATCTATCTACATCATCGTACCTTCTTCTACTTTCTTATCCTTCTCATAAATTTACTTCCATACTACTTCCAAACTTTCCCATTCTTACTTACTTCCTCCTTGACTTTCCTGGATTATTAGGTGGTATTTGTTGTCCTCCTTGTGCCTTGGATTCCATATTTGAAAATATGAAAAATGAAAATATGGAATTATCTATGCCATGTTTGAAGCCCCTCAGAACTTTGGTGCCTTTACAAAATGTACTTTACTTTGGACTAGTGTGTTGGGAATTAAGAACTCCTCCATATGTGTATGAGATAACTGTGACTGTGATTTTGGATTCATTAGCTCAAGTAGTTCCTCTCCAGAGGATCAGAATATTAACAAAGAGATTCATTTAGTAAGTGATAAAATAATACCAATATAATTGATAATAATAAAACTATTCTATCTCTGTCAGGCCTGAATGTTTTAGGTTGTGAGTTATAACACTGATAGTGATGGTGGTGGTGGTAGTGATGATGATAGTAATAATAATCTAAAATAAATCCTTACCATGGCACTACCTTTCTGCTTTGTTGGGATTGTCTGTTCCTGTAAGGCAAGAAGCTATGCTGACAGTAACAGTGTTGCTAGTAGGGTCTCCCATGTTAGACAGGCTTTTGCTGAGGAGCTAGACTAAAAGTGCCAAACAACTACTGGGCAGCAGCAGTAGTGGGGGTGAGTGGTTGTGACACTGGCAGAGGAGCTTTTAGAGGCAACGGCAGTGGCGCCATAGATAACACTTGTTAGTACTGTACAGAAAGAAAGATGGCAAACTCTTTTTGAATATCTTTTACCATGAAAACCCTTTGATGAGGCAATCCAAAATGAAACAACAAGAGATTGTGCCCAGAGCCTGCAAGACCTGATGATAGGGTGACCTGGAGGCCTCTCATTCATACGGTTGTCATAATTTTAAGTCAATTTGATGGCAGTTTAACAACAACAACAATAAAATGACTAATATGAAATATATGATGACCCTAATTTGAGTTTTTGAATCTTTTGTGCATATTATTACGGTATAGAGGAAGAAGTCACATTAACATTGTGTCACTCAGGATGATCTTACATCAAACTTCTGTGCAGGATAAGCTTCTACTGGTAAAAAAAATCCAATCACAAACAGCTAGGTTATGGGATTTCCCACCCCCTTCTTTTTGTTTTATTAAAACCAGCACACGTACAACCTCTCTTACAGGGGTTGAAAGAGAGGAGTTGTCACAGCATATCAGGAAGACAGATGCAGGTTCAGTGGTG
Organism: Phrynosoma blainvillii; assembly: GCA_026167975.1. NCBI lineage: Eukaryota > Metazoa > Chordata > Lepidosauria > Squamata > Phrynosomatidae > Phrynosoma > Phrynosoma blainvillii. The sequence goes on from JANUYF010000004.1 coordinate 244,958,248, forward strand.
AAATGTTTAGGGAGGGCTGTGATTAAGTGAGATGCTTTATTCAAGGCTACGTCACTTTATGTTCTGCAGAGCACCTTAGTGCAGCACTAATGCTAATTAAAGATGCAATTGACATCCCATTGAAATTGATGGCAAAACATAGATTTATTTCAGTTATGTTGGGAGTAATCTAAGATAAGTAATAATTTCAGAAACAGTAAATGAGGTCAAGCTTAACTGATCATACAGATAGAAGCATAGGTGCCCAGGTGGTATGTGGTGTCTCTCTTTAAAAAGTGTGAATAAACTGCAACATCCCTTTTCACAAAATCAGCCCTTAATATTTTATAATTCTCTCTCTCTCTCTCTCTTTTGTGTGTGTGTGTGTGTGTGTGCAAGAAACATGCTATGCTCTTATTCATAGCCATTGTATAGCCACACATGTTAGAAATGACTGTTGGATTACCCAAAGAATATTGAAGACTAGGATTTTCAAAGCAGTGGAATCTAGCTTGATTGTGTAACCACATTATAGTTCAAAAATGTTAAAGCAGTCCATATAGCTAAACTGAAGGAAATCTTTTGTGTTTTGTACTGAATGTCATTGTTCTAGAATAAGAAATTGCATGTTGCTCAGAAATAAAGATGTTATATGCAATGACGTCACTAGGGTTGGTGTCACCCAGTGTGGTAACTCATGGTGTCACCCCCCTCATTGGCCTCCTCCCATCCCACGCCATACAAAATCCTTAATAATGCTTTTTTGCACTAATGTTACTTGTAAATTGTAATTCCCATATACCACTGAATGTAATGCTAATAGTTGTGACATATACAACCAGCAAAATTAAAATGATACCTTCAAATTACAATATTGTATGCACAACCTAAATATATTTTGTTGGAAAAAATATGTTTGCATTCTCCTGTCTCTCCTTATACAGATAGGGACTCTCTCTTTCTCATTCTATCTATCATGTGACTTTGGTCACTGAATCTTGAAGGCAGTTTAGCAGCTCTCTCTGAAGATTCTAAACTGCTTGTAATAGTCAGTAGTTGTCATCTCATCTTCCAGCTATCTAAAAGATGGTGAGATTTATTTCTCTTTACCGAAGCCATCACCAGTTAGGTTAGGTTTTAGTTATTTTATGTATTTATTTATCAAAGTCATTATTGTTTGTTTTTTAAACTACAAACTCCATGTTTGTTTGTTTTTTGGAGTTAGTCCTTATTCTTTAGGAAGACAGGTTTAAAATAATAGTCTGACCCACACTTTCGTTGTTCTGCTGATGAAAGCTGAACTCTAACAAGTTTAACTTTCATACCTGCATATTTTTGTTTCTCTTTAAAAGGATTAACACCTGGGAAACGCAAATTGCACCCCAGATATTTACATATACATAGTGAAGATTTGGTTAAAATGTTATATTTTAAAAGGAAATTTTAAAAGAATTTTTAAAATTTAAAAATTCATTTCTTAAAAAAAAAAATTAAAAAAAATGAAATTTTAATTTTAAAAAATTCTGGAGCCTCTCCTTTCTCCTCCCACAAAGCTTCACCCCACTCCCACCATCTCTTAAAACATTTTAAAGGGAAATAGATGAATGCCACAGCCCATTTCTGCCCAAAAGCAGATGCTTGAGGAGCAGTGGTGTCACACACCCCTTTAGGGTGTCACCTGGTGCGGTCTGCACCACTCGCACCCCCTTGTGATGCCACTGGTTGTAGGCACTGATTGCCTGAATGCAAATGCTTTGGAATGTATTGTTTGCTTCTCTGTCAGCCCCATAACAAAGTCCAACTGGACTTTTTGCATATTAGAGGCCCAGACCTCACTGGTGTTTTTCACAAATTATGCTTAAGAGGAAAGTATTCACTGATTTGTTTGGTTCAGCCCTGAAACTGCAAGGGTTAAAGTACTACATTAACGTTGATGAGTTACCCAACATAAAGAAAGAATGTTTAGAGTATTTTGGTATTAGAGGTATGGGTTGCTTTTAGATGAAAAGCACCCTAATTTCACCCCTCTCACCAATACACAGAATATATTACACAAGACACAAACCACTAATATTCCTGACTATTAGTTCTCATTAACAAATTACTTGATTTCTAAGAAATTCCTTGCATGTGAGAAGTACAACAAACAAAGATAGATTTGCGGGCACCCTGTCAAGATGTAAAATGTAAAAAAATGTGTGTTAAATAGTTGGCTGTCCTGTGTGGCAAGTGTTGAAAGTGATCCAAAAATTAGATAAAAATAAAATTCCTTATTTTTTATACATATGTCAGTGCTTTCATTCTTGGTTATACATGTCTTTCTTTCTTTCTTTCTTTGTAAAGGTTTGCTAATTTTGCAGTATGTTTGGCTGACAAAATGTAATTCTATAAGACAGACTGACAGGATGAGCTTCTTGACTGCTCTTCTCTTTCTCTGTCCTTGAGGGGTTGCAGACTGCCAGAAATAGTGCAAATTGAGTCCACTTTTAGGGTTAGGATTAGTGCTAGGGAATCATGGTAATTGTTTTTTTTTTCTGAGACATTGAGCCTTCTCTGTCAGAGAGCTCTGGTGCCACAATAAACTACAGTTCCCATGATTCCCTAACCCTAACCCTAAAAGTGGACTCAATTTGCACTATTTCTGGCAGTCTGCAACCCCCCCCTTGTTCATCTTTCTGTTTCTCTCTCTCTCTCTCTCTCTCTCTCTCTCTCTCTCTCTCTCTCTCTCTCTCAAAGATTGGTGCAGTCTTTATGTCTGAGCATAAGGAAGAGTGGACCCAACAATATCTCAGCCTAGCTGAGTGAATGGAAATCTGTTGCCTGAGTATCCCCAGGCCCTACCATTGCTTGTCAGGATTTTGTGGTTGAAGAGTTAGTACAGTTTCCCTTTGAGAAAAAAGACCAAAGTGATAAAAAGTTATAATATAGTAGTTTTTATCTTGTAAGTTTTGGATTGCTAAAATCCATACCAAAAACACATAGTACATTGAGATGTTTTAAAGTTCTGTGCATAGCAATCCCCGCACAATGTTTTTATGGGACGCATTCAGAATAAAAGGTTTATCCATTGCCTGTGTGCCTACATAAATATTACGCATTGCTTTAGCTGTAGCAAGTAGTCTTTGCTTGATCCAGTGGCAAGTACAAGAATCTATTTCTTTTCTTTTATCGCATAAACAGACTATTTCTGAACAAAATTTTGTAAATTTTAATTGGCCTCACTATTTAGATGACACTGAATGTGAATATTCAAGTTTGGAAAATAAACTTTAAAAATTCTCGAATTATCACTAAGCCAAAATGTGTCCTACTGTGATCTAAACCTTTAAAGGTTAGGAATTTGAATCAGAGCCTCACTGATTTGTTCAGATTTGAGCCAAAGGTTCATAAATCTGGAACTGGAACCACTGCTACTATAAATTCACTTTTAAGACTTCTCAAACTAGACATTCCTAAGCCTGCTATTAGAATATTTATAAAACTTCATGTCTCAAATATCAGCATTTTGATAGATTTCAGGCAGTGTTGAATTTCTGAAATCTTGAATTTATGCATGCTTGAAAAATGCTCTTGATTATTCTTGTTTCAGAGACCTGTGCTGTCAACAATGGAGGATGTGACAGCAAGTGTCATGATGCAGCCACTGGTGTGCACTGCAGCTGCCCCATGGGATTCATGCTTCAGCCTGACAGAAAAACTTGCAAAGGTAACTGACAACGAAATATATATCCACTATAATATGGAGCATTTTCCACAGAGTTTATCTGTTTACAAGTATGAGGAGGGGTTTTTTTTGTCTTGGTGGGATGTTCTAATTGTATGACACGAAGAGGAGTGTGGGATAACTTTGGCTCACATTTTAATGTGGGGCCATTCCCAAACTGAGGCAGTTCCCAAACTAATTCATGGGAGTACAGCAGTTATCTTTCAGTTTGTGGACATTGCTGAATTTCATAGTGCAGTTGTCCAACCAAAATGTGTACAAACAGGTTGCCAACCATATTATGGTAGGCTGCATATAAAAATGCATATTTGGGGTAAAATGTGTATATATACACACACAGTGGGGAAAATACATCCAAAAGTGTGTATGAATTTTCATACAGACTTTTTACCAAAAAATTCACAAATGCATGTAGTAATAGGACAACAAATCATGTTCAACAAAATGTTCAAAAGATTCAGAAATTTAAGCAGATTCATCCATTCCTAAATATAAACGCTCCATCCAATGAAAAATCTTAGTGCCTCATTCAGCTCTAATTCTAGGTACTCATCAAGGATATTATGGCTCAACGTTGCAACTACCATATATACTCCACTGTAAGTTGACTTCATGTATAAGTTGAGGGCAGGTTTTGGAGCCAAAATTTCCATGGATAAGTCAAGGGTAAAACTTTGTGGCATGTAACAAAGAATTTAAAGGATGAAGAAAAGGAAAACAATGCCAAAGAACTTACAAAAGTCCAGCAAGCATAACTGCTTATGCTCATTCTAAAAGCTGGATAGATGAGATCGTAAAGGTGGCCAGCGATTCATTTCGGTGCTCTGAGGATGGATTGAGCTCTCACCTTTGACCAAATGATGGCTCCTTTTTTGATGAAAGTTAAAATATGGTACTTACATTGACCTGTGGATATGTCAAACCATTTTTTAAAGTCAGTTTTTTAAAGACTTATACATGAGTGTTCAGATGGTGGTTATAGCCAGTAATGTCTTCATCCAGTTTAAGATGGTGTGCCTCCTCCATCTCTTTCTAATGAGGTCAGATCTTAATTGCCTCTAGATGGCTGCAATTTGCTTTATACACAGCCACTTTTGAAGAATCTTTTGAAACTTCAACTGGTTTAGAGTGCAACCACAATTATATGAATAGATTTTCATTCACAGAATCAACTGTAGCTGTCCTGCAAGAACTCCAGTAGTTACCACTTGCTGGCCTTCAATGTTGATGATTACTTTTAAAGTCCTAAACAGCATAGGTCCAAGATTCCTAAAGAATCTTTTCTTTCTCACCAGCCTGTCCACATGCTAAGATCCAATGGAGAGGTCTGTTTCTACATACCAACTGTGGTAGAGGATTGATTGGATGATGGGAACAAGAACAAGAGTGTTGTTAGCATTTATGCCCAAATTATGGAATTCTTTGCACATGAGGCTCAATGGCATGCACACATGTGCACACACACACACACACACACACACTGTACTTCTCTACATGGTAAACTGTTTTTATACCTGTAGGCCTTTGTTTTCCCAATGTGAGAATTTTGTAGCCTGTTTTTCTATTTTATCTGACGAAGCTGTCTCTCTTTTAATTATATTTAATAGATAGATAGATAGAATATCATTGCATTTTATAATTGCTTTTAATTGTTGTAATCATTCCTGTGAGAGTCAGTGTGGTTTAGTGGTTTGAGATTAGGGTTCAAATCTCCTTCATCCATGGAAACCCGCTGGGTGACCTTGGCCAAGTCACAAGCCTCAGAGGAAGGCAATGGTCAACTCTCTTTGAAGAGGTCTTGCCATGAAAACCCTGTGACAGGTTTGCCTTACAGTTGCCAAAAGTCAGAAATGACTTGAAGGCATATAACAACAATCATCTCAGTGTGATGAGTATATAAAAGTAGAATATAATTCCTTTTAAAAATACATATAAGAGAGAACCTCATGCAGTATGCTTTTTAGTTCATCAGTCCCTAAGGTTGTTATGACTACCACTCCAAATTTAAGAGAAGATTACAGTCTTTTCAACAAAGATGGCTGGATGACAACACTTCTGTCCACTGCTTTTTCTTGATCTCCCAAGTTCAGGATGTGTTCATGAGCACCTCATGGTGGTAAACATATCTGATAAAATGGTCAATTTCAGTTCTCATTTCCTCTTAATTACATATCTACCAGTTTACTTCACAGGTCCACCAAGCATATAATTATTTCTTTGTACAAGCACAAACTTTCGATTTACTTTGGGAGTATAGTTCCCATTTGTACCAATTGAAGTTTTACCCCTTAGATGGACATGGTCATCCGTTCATTGTAACTATATTGGAAGTGAAGAATTGCAACTTTCACTGGTCCATTGTCCCATAAGGCATATTGAGGTGGAGAAAACTCAAACATGCATAATGGCATCATATTCAAAATCTTGGTGCTGTATCAATTAGCAACATCAAGTTGAACCAGAGAGGAGGCAAGATTGAATTCTAAGGTATCTATAGAAAGTACAGGTAAAGGTATTCCCTGTTGACAAGGTTGTCAGGTCGTGTCTGACCATAGGGGCAGTGCTCATCTCCATTACTAAGCCAAAGGGCCAGCATTTTCAGAGACTACTCTGTGATCATGTGGCCAGCATGATTGCACAGAACACTGTTTACCTTCCAACTGAGAAGTGGTACCTATTCATCTACTTGCATTTGCATGCTTTTGAACTGCTAGGTCAGCAGAGGCTGGTACTAGTGACAGGAGCTCACACCATCATGCAGTGCCTGGGCTACAAACTGCCAACCTGCCAATCTTGCAATCAACAGAGTCAGCGTCTTAACCACTTGAGCCACTGCATCCAAATGGGTGGATCAAAACCAGCTATAAATCACATCACCACAATACCCAAAATAGAGCTGCAAGGAATGATAATACATGATGTATTTTGAAATGTCTTTATCAAGAGAAATGTCTTTCTTGACAATTTAACAAGTAAGCTTTATACTGTAATTTAGAGAAACTTAGTTTTGCCTTTATAAAAATGTGTTCAACACAAGTTAAGAACTTATCAATCCTTGCAGCACTTTAAAAATATATTTTGTGGAATTTAGGAATAAGGCAGGAAAAAAGTGGCTAGAAGGCTGAAGTTGCTTTCTTTTTGAGCATGGAACAAATTTATCTAAGGGTGCTCCACAATGGATAGCTTCTGGGACTATTATCAAAAGACATAATGCATCCATTTTTTGTTCCTCTCAGTGGATTTTTCTAATTGATATTCCATGGGAGAACAAGAAAAGAGCAGTGGGAAAACACGGAAGGTGAAAACAAATGGAAGATGTAGGCATTTGTACCTTCTGTAAAATTCCATGAATAAGATAGGCTACTTGCACAAGAAAAGCTTCTTCTGGAAGCACCTAACCTACACTTTTGAAAAGAGGAGCAGCCTTTAGTAGTTTGTGTGAAGTCCAAGCCAACAGTGTTTTGTGAAAACCTCCAGCAAGTGGAATTCCTGACTCCATTTCAGAGCAAAATCAATGTGCGGAACACACAAAACCAATGTGTGTTTGATTTCATATGACACACCTCTGCATCCTGGTGTGGATCTTTCTTTGTCAACGGGTGGCAAATATAAAATCCCTAGACAGCCTTAAAGAATTGTTGAAATTACCTTTTACAGTGAATAACTTTAACACTTACCTATAAGACTAGCTAGCTCCATCAACCTGAAAATAGCTCAGTCCTGCTCTCTCTCATCCAAGAAGATTAATTCTCTTGTATTAGCCTAGTGGTGTAATAATTTAAATGTTGAAAAAGGTTTGGGAGAGTAGGTTCAAATGAACCATGGAACTCAGTAGATGACCGTGGTCCAAACACTTTCTCTCAGCTTGAGCTACTTCAGAGGGTTGCTGAAAGTTTAAAAATGGGGGGGGGGGGAAGAGACCCATGCCAACAGCCATGAGCTCACTAGAGGACAGGTGGGAGATAACTGATCTGTTTCTTTGTATTAGTGTGGGGAGCTTCTCCCAAGAGCCATCACTCAGTCCAATATGCAAGTACCAGCAAGTTTGATGCAGAGAAGTCTGTAATCTACATAAGTGGAGTTTGTTATTTTGGACTCTTTTGTTAGACTGTAAGCAGGGGTGTCATTGCATGTGGCTTCCTAAGATTTTATTAGTAAAGCTTGTCCAAGTTATATTTTTGTAGCCATGTTGTCTGGGAAATTCTGGTGGCTGTCATCCAGTACATAACCTTTTGAAGTGTTGATTATTGAATACTATCGTTGACATCATCTTCTGACAAGCAACACAACTTCCCAGGATGCCTGAGTCATTTTAAAAGTGGAAGGTTGTTTTTTGTTTTTTTGTCTTTTTGCTACTTTAGAAGTTTTTTTGCTACTTTAGAAGCTACCCTACTCTACAACCCTCCCCTGCTTACTCTGCCCATAAGGGGGGAAAATGAGCCAAATTCCAGAAAGACAGCCCTTTCCCATAACAGAAATGTTTCATTATTTCATGGATTGTTGCATTTTGTTTTGTTTTAATTACATTAACTCTTTAAAGGCTGTGCCTTTCAAAATAGGCTCTATCAGGTGTTTTGTAAAGTGGTAAACAAGAGTATGGCTGCATTGCATCTCACTTCATTAGATAAGACAGGATATCACACTGTTGGAATATCAGCACTACATGGGGTTTGCAGTGAGACAAATGTGTGAGCCTTTTTTTAAAAAAAAGTCATCTGGAAAGGCTTGCAGAGGAAAAGGTGAGACTTCACAAATGGAGGGCGTCTGTGTTCTGTCTCTGGCAGCTCCAGGGAACGTGACCTTAGTTAAAAGGAAAAAATGCCCTTCTGCTGAAAGCTGTCTAACCGCCTTACTGATTCCAGACCCCATTTGCTCGGTTATTATTTTTCAGAGCTCACCACTTCTAAGATGCTAGAGTTCCAGGAAAGCATAATAACCCAGAGCTATAGCCCATGTCTGGGATTTTATTATACTTTAGAGCTGTTTTACTGCAAGTTCTCTTCACTCACAATAACAATAACAGCAGCAACAACAATAACATTAAAAGATCCAACTTCTTGTTAGAAGTGATATGGGGGGGGGGGGGGAGAGACAGGACAGCAGCCTTGGATGAAGTCAGTCTGGGTTCTCTTTGTGGGATTCATCAGCCTTGGCTCATTCTATTTTACAGACCATTTCCTAGCAGTAAATTTTCAACCTTGTAAATAAAAATATCCCTTAACAGGTAGTAGCAGGAGGCAGAGTTTGTTTCTTTGGCGTGGGGACAATTTAGGGAAATACTGGGGATTGGGAGAGAAGGGCTGTTGGTTTTCCCAAAACAGTCCAATTTGTAGGGCTTAAAACAATGTACAATGGTTTTCAAAATTACTGCTCTCTGTAGACCATTTCCTTTTCCAGTTTAGTTCTTTACAGTTCTCCCTCTAGTTGCTTGAATAGCCAAACCCACTTTGCCATTTCATCAGGCACAGCACTAGTTGCTTTTTTGATAGGCAACTAAAGAGACTAAACTACTTTCTCCATCCCACTTAGCCCTATTACCTACAATAGGTTGTTATAATGCCTAATGAGATGGCTTATGTGACTATGGGCCTTTAAAGACTGCCAGAAATAATGCAGCCTGAGACCACTTTAACTGTCCTGGGTCAGTGCTAGGGAATCATGGGAACTGTAATTGATTGTGGCACTAGAGCTCTCTGACAGAGAAGGCTCAATTTCTTAGAAAAAAACTACAATTCCCATGATTCTCTAGCACTGAGCCAGGACAGTTAAAGTGGTCTCAAGCTGCATTACTTCTGGAAGTCTGTAAAGGCCCTATATTTCTGTGATCCTAGGATCATAACGTATTGATGTTACACTGCCATGTTTCTTTTTTCCCATCCCCTTCCTTCCTCCTTTTTATAATATATCCTGGGATTGCAATATATTAGCAACGGTGACAGGTCTTGGCCTGTCATTTCTTAATGACTGGTGGCTTCATGCTCATGCTTCCTGCCCCTTAGAGCAGTGCTGTAGGAGAATAGCATCCTGTTTACATAGCGAACATTTGTGCATGAAGATGCATTTTGAGGAATTGCTTCTGAAAACGAGTATTCACACTTGAAACACAATGCTTCTTTCTGTTAACAGGGTCCCACAACCAATTTTGAAAGCCATCTTTTGTTGGCTTTCATCTTTCCAGCACACCCCTCTTCTTTCTCCCTTGGCAGTATCAATAGGGATATGTTCTGGACACACTGTCACCTTTAAATCACACATCAGTGCTACTCTCTGAACTGGGACCTTGAGCTTAAACTGCAAGATCAGGCTGGCTTTGCTGATCTTCACTCACAAGAGGTCTACGCTTGTGTGCTAAGACTTTCTCCACAGATTTTCTTGGAAATTGTTTTGGCCCATGGTCTGAATCTAATGTTTGCTTGCTAGCCAAACTACTTATGTGGGTAATCCTAAATTTGATTGATATTTAGCATTGTTGAGACAGTTGTGGCCAAGTTGTTTTCTTTCAACTTTAGTTGGTTTGGCAACTTGTGCCCTTTCTTGGAAGCGAGGAACTTGGCCATTCCTTTGAATGCTCTCAGCTTAACTACCATAATGAACTGTATGTGGAGTGGCTCCTAAAGATACTTCCAAAATTCCATCTACCGTATTTTAGAATATGCCAATTCTGGGCCAAGCTTAAATTAATCATTGTAAACTGCATAATACTGATTTGTCAATGTCTTCACAACAATAAACAAAATAAGATAGCTATGTTGTTAGTGACACTAAAACAATAAGGTGTTAGCTTGTCTTGGTGTGAATGCAAAGTTATGTTTTCAGGTATTAGAACTCTAAATAAACTAGATCTAAGACATCTCAGGGAATGTGTCCCTCCCCAAAATGTATTCCTCCTTCCCCAATTTAAAAATCATGCTTATAGATGTACCACTACTATTAACTGAGAGACTAGAAACGTTGTGTCAAAATCAGCATATAGGTGGAAACTGTTCATTATTCCTTTTCCTTGCTGAATCATTCTTTGGTGAATTTGTAGGCGCTAATTTACATTTTACCCCCACCTTTTTTCCTCACCGAAGTATGTTTTGCCCTATTTTTTCCCTTTTGATCACAGATATTGATGAATGTAGGTTGAACAATGGCGGCTGTGACCACATCTGCAGGAACACAGTGGGCAGTTTTGAATGCAGTTGTAAGAAGGGATATAAGCTGCTGATCAATGAAAGGACCTGTCAAGGTAAAATCTTTTCAATGTCTTGTTGAAAAGAATTGTGTAGCTGTTGTTTGGATGTGAAGATCTAAGCATTTTGCTTAGAACTTTGAAATAATTTGTTAAAATAATTTGTGCCCCTAATGCATTCTTAAAAATTAACAATGATTTTAAGTGTTTTTATTTAACTATTTAAATGACATCAGTGGATTCAATAATGCTTAATATTATTATGTTGTTTTCACATGTTGATTTGGGAATACTTTTCAAGGGGTCATTTGAACCATTTTTAATAATTTTATTTTTTTAACTATTTTTTATTTTTATTTTAAACCTGAAAACCAATGTCACACATTGATTGTCATTAATGATTAACATAATACATTAATGTAATATTTCTTACTAAAATATTTAATGTCAATTAATTAATTGTTGAATTAATGTTATCAAATTAGCATTGAGACTAATGTTTTCCAGGCTTTGATTAACTTAAAAGAGAAGGGGTGCACACCCAGGTTTTATAGGCAATACTAGACCAATCCTATTATCACACTTTGGATTTCAGTGTGTTTCCATAGTTTTGAATGTGCAGTGTGTCAGTTTCTAATTTCATGTAGCAAATCTTTTGTGTCTCTTATCAGTAAGATAAACACATGAACCAAAGTCTAGAAGTTACGGACCAGCATATTCAAGGAAGTATTGCACCTTCCTTGAGCTGGAAGTGCTAGACCAAAACAATCTTGGCATTGTGTTGGACACCTTGATTTTTTTTTTAAAAAAAAAAGTCAACCTAACTTGTGGCTGCTATTTTAAAAAGGCAAATTTTATATTGTGCACAATTAGAAAATGAAGTAAAAATAAAACTGTCAATTAGGAGCCCTGGTGGCGCAGTGGTTAAATGCCTGTACTGTAGCCACTCACTCATAAATCACAAGGTTGTGAGTTCAATTCCAGCCAGGGGGCTCAGGCTCGGCTCAGGCTTGCATCCTTCCGAGGTCACCAAAATGAGTACCCAGCTTTTTGGGGGCAATTAGCTTATACATTGTAAACCGTTTAGGGAGTGCTTAAGTGCACTGAGAAGCGGTATAGAAATGTACTTGCTATTGCTATATAATATCATATTGTTCTACAAATCTATGGTGTGACTACCTTTGGAATACTGTGCATAGATCTAGTCACTGCACCTGGAAGAGAATGATGGACATCTGGAAAAGGTGTAGCAAAGAGCAATGGCATCACTAACAATGGTGTCAGGAAGGGCGCACGTGCACCCCTTCTGATCCTGGGCTTTTTCCCCTGGGAGGAAGCCAAGGGATGGAGCAGCTGGTGAGGGCACACATTTGCCCTCTTCTGGGTATCACCCAGTGTAGTCTGCACCCCCTGTAGTGATACCCCTGGCAAAGAGCCACCTATATAATAAAAGGATTGAAGCAGCTTGCTTATGGCATTTGAGTCTGTTAATCCTGAAATGAAGGTAACTAAGGGAGACACAGCAGAGTTACATAAAATTATGCATAGTCTAGAGAAGGTTATCTCCCTCTTTGATATACTAGAACCAAGGATCAACCACTGAAGCTGAATAATGAGAAATTCAAGGCAGATTTTAAAAAATATATATATCTTCATACTGCACATAATGAAACTATAGGATTCACTACCACAAGTAATGCTAATGATTGCCAACTTTGAAAGTTTCTAAAGGAGACAGGACAAAATTCAGGGAAGATGAGGCTATTATTGGCAACTGGTTACGGTGTATGTGTGTGTCCCTTTCATACCAGAGACAATATTCCTCTCCATATATCATTTACTGTTATTCATGGGCACACTCAGTCACACATCCAGCTTAGCATGCTAACTGTATATCTTGGAGCCCACTGAGTGTAGGAAATGGCCAGAGGGAAAGACATTTGAACAAAGTAACAAGCAAGGAAGTGGGAGTATCCTACTTACATGTTCTTTGAAATATATCCCTCCACTAACACTTCCTTCAGTATGCCCCCCTCCACTCACAACCACATACTCCACTTAAGGAACCTTGTGTTTACCTCATAACATGTAGTTTCAGATATTTTATAATACAAGCACAAAATTAATGCATATAAATATAATGAATATAGGTTATATTCCTATCATAGAAATAAGATTAATGCAAAAGTATAAAATTAAGACTCTGACTTAATTAACCATTCAAAGAGGTCTTTGTTAGATCTGGAATGTGAGAGTTGAGGCAGGTAGGGAATGTGGGATACAGTTATTCAGAACTATCATTGTATAAACTGGAAAGTATGTCCTTATATCATCTAGACAGGTGTAAATGCAGAACTTTTTTAATAACACCCAGTCTTGTGATAAATGTGAAATTTTTTAACATCGATGCTGTTAAAAAAATATTGTGGGAGTCAAGTATAATGTGACACTAAAGGTGCATCTACACTGTAGAAATAATGCAGTTTGACACCAATTTAACTACCATGGCCTCATCCTACAGAATCCTGGGATTTGTAGTTTTATGAGGTACCAGTATTCTTTGGCAGAGAAGGCTAAAGGCTTTGTAAAACTAAAAATCCCAGGATTTGATCGGATGGAGCTACAGCACTTAAAGTGGTGTAAAATTGCATTTTATTTCTACAGTGTAAATGCACCCCTAAGTAACACATTTTATAAACTCCATTATATATATTTCAAAACTCTGACTCTGGTTCAGACAGAAAATGTACAATTCTCAAAACTGTTAATATTAATATTTTCTCAGACACAATAGTACAGATCACAATAAAATAAAATAAAAGATTTATTCCTATTTGTACTTCTGACAGCACTTGTTGTTTCGATGAAGGAAAAAAATGAGAGGAAAAAGCAATACCTTAAAAATTTATTTTTTATTTTTAGCATGGAATCCATTATAAGCCAGTTCTTCCATGCTGTATAACACAGCCATTCTGTTTTATTGATTTAAATTATGATGGCTGCCTAAAGCCCTCAAGGTATCTTACAGAAAAACAATTAAGAACAACCCCATAAAAAGTATAACCTTAAGTAATTACAGCTCAGAACAAAAACAATAAAACTTTAATAATAGCTACACAAAAAGTAAATCCAATAAAATCAAAGACCACCAGAGGCCTGATGGGGAAAAGGTTTCCTTCAACAGCCTGCAAATCTCTGTAGTGTCTAATACCACTCTGTTACAGTAATCCAATCTTCCTATATTTTTTCTCAGCATGCCCCGTAGTAAAAAAGGAATAGAATTTATCTTCCTCTGCAATATATTAAAGATATACAGTATATGCAAAATGTTAGCTTGCCCCCATGCACTTGGCAGTCATGACACCATTTCATGACCCAGATCTTAAAATGAGCATTGGCTTGGGTGTACAACTGTATTCATCACCAGGTCCTGCTTCTCTGTATGAGCAGCAGTTTCAACAACCGCCCCCCCTCTTTACTGGCTGGGGCATACTTCTGTTGACATCTGATCTGGTGCAGGTGTTTTCTTCTGAGAGCCTGGCCCTAGGGAGTTTGGGTGTGTGTTGGGGATTGAGGCAGGGAAAGTTGCTATATGCTTAGATTGTGACCTCTTTCATCTCCATCCAGGTTCAATCTCTGTGATTTTCTTTCTTAATGAGATTGTGGAACTTAAATTAAAGCCAATGAGGTAAACATGAGGCCAATAGATTGGTTTTGGCAAGCAGTCTTTGTTTCTCAGCCCCAGTGAAAACCCCTCAAAGAAATTAATAGAGGACTCTAGTGTCTCCTGTAATAAATTCTCTACTAGGAAAGCCTGTGGTCTGTTGGTGCTGGTGGTGAGGTTCTTTCTGAGCATCTCACTGGACATCCAATGAAGAAAAACTTCTTGGTCTTTCTGCTCCCCTTTCAGTTTTTGGGAGAGCCCTGGGATTTAGATCCTAGACTTGCCTAATAAGATGCTATGAGAGGTAGGTCTCTGATCTTGTGACCCATAACGAAGCTTATAGTTTCACATTCTATGTTAATTAATCAGAAATAATTACCATTTTCCTTCCAGTTCCCCATTCTATACTCACACTATCACAACTTAGAATCTTTATTTCACTCATCGTATATTAAAACGGTGGGGGAAACAGACCCCTTTTTTTGTTTATCCATTCATTCAATTTTTATCCCATCCCTCTTCCAAGAATCTCATAGAAACAAACATAATTCTCTCATTGAGAGAGGGACAGACTATTTGTGTGTGTGACTAATCCAAAATCACATGTTGCATTTCCCATTTTCTCTCTGATTTTCACAATGGTTGTAGAGTGTTAACATGTAATTTATATGCATTAAATGATCTTGAACATTTGTTCTTGGTTGTAATTATTGTGAAGTCTGGAGCATGCATTACAGAGACAGCATTGCTAGCTGGAAGTCTGGATGTCTGTCTGTTGATATATCTATCTATCTGTTATAATGACACTGACAAAAAGAATGTTCTTTGGCATTAGACAATGTGAATAGCTTCAAAATTTCTGACTATTAAGGAAGTAAAGTAATCCAGGCCTCCAGGAGGAGGCTGCCTACTTTCTGGAATGTGGTTTATGCTCTCTTTTCCTGTCCCCAGATATCGATGAATGCTCCTTTGACAGAACCTGTGACCACATCTGTGTAAACACACCAGGGAGCTTCCAGTGCCTGTGTCACAAAGGCTACACGCTGTACGGACTCACCCACTGTGGAGGTATCGGTGTGACAATTGGGGATCTGTAGGCTTCAGATTGCCTCTTGGGTTTTTGAATTTTCACCCATCTACCTTTTCCTGTTAGTACTGTCCTCTTTTTGCTCTGAGTTGAAGTAAAATGTCTCTGACCCTCAGAGGATCAATTCAGATTTTTTGTTCCCATGTCTTTCATCTCATTGTTCCCAGTTATGGGCAGATATACCTGGGAGAGTTCATGTTTTGAAACAGAGCAGGGTCCACCCTATTGTACTATTATGTGATCATTAGAAGTCCTTTTATGATGATATTTAACTCTGGACAGAGTAGAGAATGGAGAATACCAAAAAGTTGAAGACCTGAACTGAAGTAAGAAAGGGGCTGTATATTTGGTACTCTCATAATGTTTCATTCCCTAAATATGACTAAATGCTTTCTGTTACAAGATAATAATTATTTATACAGAATTTGTTTTATCTTTAGAAGACATTTATGCTAAACAGAGGAGGTCTCCAGACAGAAAAAAAAGTTGCTGTTGGCTACTATACTTGTTGCTGTAGTTCTTTCTTTTTCTTTTTTCTTTTTAATTAACCAGTGTTTCTGTTGTCCTGGAGCATTCGGTTGCATTTATTAGCACCAGCAGCAATATTTTATTCCCACTGAGAGTGTGTTTTGTTTTTGTTTTTTTAACAGGATTTTTAAAAAAGTATACATTACAGCAACAAACAAACAAAATACAAAGGACTTGTATGTTTCTGTACTTGTGATTCATACTGGATTCCCTGGCTACTCTTTCTCTCAGGATGGGAGTATGGAGTAAAGATAGTCCCCAACAATACATTATGATTTTTAGAACATCATTCCTGTAACAAAGAAGGGATGACCATGGGGACTCAGAACAGCCAGAGCCAATAGTGAGCAAATGCACTGGAGAAATCTGAATGATGATTGCCCAAGAAGTCCACAGTGCCATGGCATCAAAATGACCATTGGCTATTTGCTTACAGTGCTGTAGGGCTTTCTTCCCCCACCAACCATACGGCTGCTTCTAGAAGGACTGGAGAGGTTCCAAGTGGATGCAAAAGCAGCAACAAGAGGCAATAATCAAGGCACTCTGTTTTGAGAGCTCTAGTTTCTTTGTACTAATCTGGAAGAGTCCATAGTTGGACAATTTTAAAACTTTAAAACAATGTAATATTAAAGTATAAATTGAGAGCAGAAGAAACACTGTATTTACTAACATTTAATAGAGGAGCACGGTGACGCTGTGGTTAAATGCCAGTACTGAAGCCACAAGGTTGTGAGTTTAATCCCAGGGGCTCCAAGGCTGACTCAGTCTTCCATTCTTTCATAGGTCAGTAAAATGTTTACCCAGCTTGTTGAGGGCAATTGTCTTACACATTGTAAACCACTTAGAGAGTGTTGAGTTCACTGATAAAAGGTACATAAATGTACATGCTATTGCTAATAACAAACTAGAGAGAAGGGTTAGTCACTATTAAAACCATGAAAGGCCCAGTGGAACAAAACACTTCTAACCGCCAAGTAAAGCAGAGATTGAATCAATGCAACATCCTTATGGAAGGGATTCTGAAGCCAGGATGCTGCAACAGAAAAATCCCTTACCTATTCTTGGTGCTAGGGCACATTCTTTGAAACAGATCACAAACTACAACTATGGTTTATATAGGAGAGTCAATATTTCAAGTATGTGTGTGTGTGTTTGTGTGGTGTGCCTTCAAGTCATTTCCAACTTATGGCAACCCTAAGGCAAACCTATCACAGGGTTTTCTTGGCAAGTTTCTTCAGAGGGGGTTTGTCATTGCCATCCTCTGAGGCTAAGAAAGTGTGACTTGCCCAAGGTCATCCAGTGGGCTTCTGTGACTGAATGCATATTTGAACCCTACTTTCCAGAGTTGTACTCCAATGCTCAAACCACTACACCACAAAAATACTGATACCAAATTGTTTATTGCAAGAGTGAACAACTGGATCAGCTGTGCTGGCCAATCTTCACCCCACATCCCTATGCAGGGTTTACCCTCTGTGTTGCTGGTGATATCACATCATGTCTGGTATCCATTTCAGATCATTTGGGAGAGGTTTTGATGATTACAGGGGATGAGATGTGACCAAACTCTGTGTTGGGTAGCATGTTTGAGGATTTCTAGGATGCCTTTTTTCCCTTTCCTTCCCTTTTCTTTCCTTTCCTTTCCTCTTTCTTTCTTTCTTTCTCTTTTGCAAAAATCTAACTAAGTGTTTTTTTAGCGGGAGGGACACACTCACAAAAAAATATGGAGGTCATGTAGCCTGTAGGCTGTATTTTCCCATGTTCTAGTTTAGGTTTTCATAAGGGCACTGTCTTGAATTGGGCTCAACATGAATGACAGCTACTGTACTGCAAAAAATGTCGTAATATGGTCAGCAAAATGCGCATCAAAAAATAATCTGCCTTCATGTTTTGAATTTGTTTCCATTTCCAAACAGTCTCCAAGAGCAGCTCCACATAGATTGGTTGTAGTATTCTAGCCAGGAAGTGCTGGATCAGTGTCAGGGGCATCACTGGTGTGTGTGTGTGTGTGCATGTGCGTGCAGGGGATGTGGACTGTACCAGGTGGCACCTCAGAAGTGGGTGACACCCAGTCAGGCCCTCTGCCCACTGTGGGGGTATGGTACTGCTGCCACTTCGCAGTCCCTTCCATGTCTGGTGGGGCAACTAGCCGGCTGGGAAAAGAAGGTACCAGCAGCGGCACCACAGACTCCTCCCTTTCCTGCCATCATTGCCTCCATTTTTTGCCTAGCTGGCTGCCAGGCAGTGACAACAGACCAGTGCATCCACAGCCACCACTACCCACCCCTTCTTCTCTATTGCCGTGGCTCTCAGCGGGTGAACAATGCCAAGTCCAAAATCACTTCTCTGTTTACTTCCTGGAATAAGTTACTGATCAAGGCTATTTCCATACCAAAGCTGACATGAATCAGGATTGGAAAGGGTACAAATGATCAGTTTCGTCCAAGAAAGCTTGGGTTGAATTGCCACCCGCTCAGAGAAGTTCATAGTAATATGTGTTCTATCTGCTTTAGAAGGTAAGGCAACTGATGTTCCATAACACACTGCAAATTTAGGGCCCATCAACTTCCATGGTGTAGACATGACTAGGATGATATGGTTCAGGAATGCAGGTCATACCAGCATAACTAGTGCGTGGTCATGAGGATAGAAATGTTATTAACATAGACTTGTGAAAATCTACAAGCCCAGATATGGAGACCCTTTCAGAACACAGGACATTGGCTACATATGTACCACAGTTATTGGGTGTCTGGTATCCCAGGACATCTATGTCAGGGATGATGGGAGTTGTAGCTCTTCACCTCTGGCTCTAACTCACCACCTTGTTACGCAGCAGAGCTGACCAGCTTTGATCAGTGTTTGATGCTTCTTTCCCAAGCAGCAGAGTTTCAGAGAATAGGCTGAAGACCCTGACAAACTCTCCAAGCCTTCTCACTCTTCTTCCTGAGATGTCTTCAAACTTCTCCAGGATTCCTCTGGCTCTTGTATCTTCCCTCAAGACACCAGACAACTCAGTAGTCTTATATAAAAGATCTACTTTATTCTACTATATCACAATCTCTACACTTCACAATATCTCCAAAACTACTCCACAATATACATTAGCAAACATTGCAATTTATAGCCATTGTTAGACACCACCCACCAGTCAGTTTCCACCCAGTGGGTGTGTACATACATCTTGATTGGTCCACATAGATCATCCCATACCTAAGACCAACCCAAGTGTTTCATCACTTTACCTTGACCACTTAATGAGTCTCAGGTGTTTGCAGTCTATCACAGGTGTTCTCAATATACCTTCTATAACTTTGTCCTTGGCTCTCAAGGCTTCTTAATTATATTATCTTTTTCACCTGTGTATCTTCCTGATTGCTCCTGCTTAGTCACTTTGACATTCACATACATATTTTTATTTCTATTACTGTATATCCCATGTTGCTTTTTCCTTAACAATCTATCCAAGTGATATTATCTTTTCAGCCAGAAAAACAAAAGTAAATCTGTTTGTTGCAAAGATGGACTGCATAAAACTTGCTAGATCCTTTTCACATCAACAGAAGACAAAATGAATTCACTAAGCTTTCTACTGAGTAATACAGTTGGGCCGTATGGTCTAGAATGATCTGTTCTTAGTGCCAAGATTCTTGGGCAGAAATCTGCTGTAGCCGTTGTTGTTGTTGTTAACTGCCCTTGAATCGATCTTGACCCATAGTGACCCTATGGATGAGACATTCCCAAGACACCCTGTCCTCCACTGCACTGCTTAATTCCTGCAAACCCATACCTTTGACCTCCTTAATAGTCCATCCATCTGGCATGTGGCCTTCCTCTCTTCCTACCGCCTTCCACCTTTCCCAGCATTATTGTCTTTTCCAATGAGTGCTCCCTTCTCATGATGTGTCTGAAGTACGACAGCCTCAGTTTGGTCATCTTGGCTTCCAGGGAGTTTCCAGCTTGATCTGATCTAGGATCCATTTCTTTGTCCTTTTGGCTGTCCATGGGATCCTCAGCACTCTTCTCCAGCACCACATCTCAAATGAATTGATTTTCTTCCTACCATCTTTCTTAACTGTCCAGTTCTCACATCCATACATGGTAATAGGGAATACAATGGCTTGTATGATTCTATCTTTTGTGCTGAGTTGTATATCTTTGTAAGTTGCCTTACTGAGATTTTTTTGGGCTGAAAACACGGGGAATAAATCTGTTACCTTCTTGCAAAGCCTGGCCTCTGTCACTGAGCTCTCCCACAGTGCATTTTGGGGGCCTTGTCTTGGCAGTCTCAGAGTCTGGACATATTGTTATTGTTATTTGTACCCCACTTTCCCAAAAAAATTGGGACTCAAAGTGGCATACAGTCTAAAAACAAGTACAATTAAAAATTTACAAAAGTAACAATTAAAATGGAATTAAACTACCGGTATTACAATATTAAAACAGGTCATTTGTTTAAAAATAGAATACAATTTAAAAAGATAAAAGCACTTTAAAACCATACCCTTTAAAATAATACAACACCCCCAGGACATTCTTTAAAATCTTTCTGTTCTAAATGTCTGTCTGAACAGGAAGATTTTGTTCAGACAGGCATTTAATCTTGCCGGTAGAAGGACAACAAAGAGGGAGCCATTCTGACCTCTGTAGTTCCACAGTCTAGGGGCAGCCACCGAGAAGGCCCTCTCTCATGTCTCCACCAACTGTGCTTGTGATGGGGTTGGGACTGAGAAAAGGGCCTCTCCTGAAGATCTCAGAGCCCAGGCCAGTTCATACAGGGAGGTACGATTTGCCATATAGTCTGGACCAGAGCCATATAGGGCTTTATACCAGCACTTTGAACTGTGCCAGAAACAAACTGGTAGCCAGTGAAGCTGTTACAACAAGGGCATTGTGTGGTCTCTGTAACCTGCCCCAGTTAACAGTCTGGCTACAGCTCTTTGGATTAGCTGAAGTTTCTGAACAATCTTCAGTGACAGTCCCAAGTGGTGTGTGTTACAAGTAACTAAAGCATGAACCACTGAGACCAGATCCAGCATCTCAAGGAACGGGTACAGTTGGCGCACAAGTTTTAAATGTGCAAAGGTACTCCTGGTCACTGCAGAAACCTGGGCCTCCAGGTTCAAAGCTGAGTCCAGGAGTACCACCAAACTGTGAACCTGCATCTTGGAGGGGAAGTGTAACCCCACCTAACACAGACTGTATCCCTACTTTACTTTTTTTTGGGGGGGGGGACTATAGATACCAGAATTTGGACTAGAGCTCCCAGAACTGGCCATATTGCTTGGGGAATTCTGAGAACTTTATTCAAAAACACTGCTTTTCTGAGGTCCAGGCAGCCATTGCTCAGCTAACCCCTTCTATGGTGTCTGCTGTGGGTTTATGGACTCTATTTGCCCTTGCTTGAGGTGTGGTGAGAATTGTATATTATAGTTTATGTAGAAATGTTCAGTGTGAAGGTCTTTCTAGTTTCCACCTAATTTGTCCAATTAGGGAACATAAAATGAATGATGTTCCCTAAAAGATGCCTGCTGTTCTTTAGAGAGGGTGGCAGGGCCAGACATTTGTCTCTGCAGCTGTAAACAAGGCGACAGGCACTATTTGTGTTTGTCCGATGGGACGGGGGTGGGGAAATCCACACTGTGAGTTTTTGGCACAGAATTTGAGAAGGGAGGAGGGGAACTTTAGAAAGTTTTACAGTTCTGCAATGCAGAGGGGAGGGAGAAAAAGAGGTTTGGGGTTGTGCCAGCAAGGAAAATGGAAAGGCAGATGGAAGGCATAGAGGGGTTTGTTGGAGCATGTTGCTACAGCAATGAAACTTGCCATGGTATATCCAAGAGAGAGTTATGTCTCTTAAAATGCCCTAGATTATGCCGATTAAGGCAGATGGATAAACAGACTTCAGCAATTATGTGCACACAAACATGCACACAAAACGGCAAACAAATTCCAGTAGGCTAAATGCACTGTTCCTATCAAATAGATTCAGATTTGTGGACTTCTGCGTTTTGAAATGTAACCAGACATAACACATTGTTCATAGGCCAATATTGACACACATACACACATAGCTTTTAAAATATTGTTTAGAGCCTTATTTGATGTCTATCCAACATGTGCTGAAGTTCTGTGGCTGCCAATTACAGATTACCTCTGTACTTTTGTGACAAAGCTTTCTCGGTTTATGGAATTTTGTTCAGTCTCTCACATGATAATAGGCATAGCTTATCTATGATCACAGGCGTGACCCTAGAATTCACATCACAAAGAGATAATTCTAGATGGATTCTCTTGGAATCACTTGAGATGTGGCACATTTTATAATATGGGGAAAATCTCTACTTATAATTGTACTGCTAATAAAGGGTTATTGTACAGAAATGGCAGCTTGCCACAGAAGTATTTTTAGCTATAGGTTAGGGATACATAGGTGCAGGAAATTCCCACACATCTAGTGCAGTATTACTAAACCTAGAAACCCAAGAAGCATTCAAGTAAAAGCAGGTTCTGCAAGCCCAAGATGCCTTAGTTCTACTCTTAGTATATTGGGATGGGGGTATAGTTGAATGAATTTGTGAGAGTGATTGTTCTAAGCTGCCCACTGTATTTCTTTTATTTTGATTCCGCATAAGGCCTTTGCTGATGATGGGGTTCACGATGTCACTGGCCATGTTCAGGCAGTTAGAACAAGGAGAAATTAAACAGAATTATGGCCTAATAAGGATAAGGTACCATACTGGAACAAGCTAGCTAATCAGACCTGCATACTACAGGAGTAGCTAAATAAATCATGGATATTAAGTCCATGATGTATTTATTGTGACATGTGAATGCATCAGTAATAGGCGGTCTGGTTTCTCTCTCATTGGACAAATCAGAGAAATAACTCAGTATTTGTTTTAGGTTTAAATCTCTGGCTTATTTCCCTTAGAGGTTTGCACATCATAATAAAAAAAGTTATGAAGTCTCTAGTTTTGATCTGACCAACCAGGGCAATTGGACAGCATGCACCAGATGTGGATCCCTAAGCTACTATGAGGTACTAACCAGACCATTTAATTCAAGGTACCTGCCTAAATATTCTAAAGGCACCAGATCTCATCTGGTCTTGGAAGCTAAACAGGGTGAGAACTTGGATGGGTGACCACCAATGAATATCAGATATTGTAGGCTATATTTCAGAGGAAAGAACTGGCAAAACCACCTCTTAAGTATTGCTTGCCAAAGTATTTGCTGCCTATGACATTCATGGGGTTGCCATAAATCAACAGGTGACTTGAAGGCACACACACTCATAAACACTTAAAGCCTTGACAGCAGGGATGAAAATCCTTGCTTACATGGTTCTTGCAAGGGAGAATAAACAGCTTCCTTTCTTTCTCTTCCTTACTGGGCAAGATGCTAAGTCTTTAGACATTGTTGCAGATGCATTCAGATTTCTGAAGCAAATTTTTGTATAAATTATAACAAATTTTGTATAAATTAAAAAAAAACACAGTAGTTACTGTTGCCACCTTCCATAGACCTCTTAAAAGCAGAAGCAGTGGCTATATCTTTCTTGATCAATAATCTTGTCATTTTGTCCTTGTTGTATGTGTATACAACTCTGTGTGTGTGTGTATGAGAGAGATTTGCTTAATGGAGTGGGAGGATGACTTTTTTATTTATCTATTTTTATCTATTTTATTGACTGTATGTACAGCACTGTGTAAATCTACAGCACTATATAAATAAAGCATAATAATAATAATAATAATAGACCCTTCTTGTGGAAATTGATGATGAGAAGAGCACTCATCATTTCACTCTTATGCTAGAGATGAACGTTCTTGCTGCAGTTACCCCCTTTTTTCTGTACTATTTTATTTTTCTTATCAAGGGCAAAAAATTAAGCAGCTATTTTTTTACATCTCTACTGAAACAGGTAGGGTTGCCCCACTCCATCTCCTAGTTAATGAATTGAAAGTTCATTACCTACACTTGTCAATCTGTATTTAGCTAGAATTCTTTGGGAATTTACCATTTTGGTCACCTGAGCTCTCAAGGCTTTAAACCACAATATTACCTAGTGAGCAAATCAACATGGACATTTTCCTTAAGTATTTCTTACATTTTTGAATTTCAGGAAATTTATTTGAACGAAAAATAAACAAATGACCTTATTGTTGTCTTTAATGACCATCAAGTCCACTTTAATTTATGGCTCCGATGAATGAAAGACCTCCAAATCACCCTGTCATGAAAAGTCCTGCTCAGGTCTTGAAGATTCAGGGCTTCAGCCTCCTTGATTGAGTCTATCTATCTGGAATGCAGTCTCTCTCTTTTCCTAAAGTGTCTTTGATAATAAATTCTATATTTATTAAAGTATAACAATTTTCCCCCCAATAACACACTCCTTGTCACAGGATAACCATATCAAATTTACTGCTTAAGTACATTCTCTTATAGATGTTTCAGACTCTAGGCTTATGTCTCGTATCATAAACTTTGCATTTGCATAGTCTAAACATCTTTTTTTCTTAGACATATGGTATAGGCATCTTATGTATATTTTCTCTTATGAGAAACACATCACAAACTTAAAAGACATGTTACTGATAGTATATTGCTATAAATGGAATGATAAAGAATATCACACAAAACTGAGACATAGACATTGCTGCCTTACCATGGTGTAGTAGTCTGAATGTTGGACTGTGACTCTGGAGACAAGGGTTCAAATCCCACCTCAGCCATGTTAACACACTGGGTGACCTTGGGCAAGTCACACACTCTCAACCTCAGAGGATGGCAATGGTAAACCCCTCTGATGAAACTTGCCAAGAGGACCCCATGATAAATTCACCTTAGGTTTGCCATAAGTCAGAAACTATTTGAAGGCACACTACTACAACAAGTTTAGGCTAATCTTGCATTAAACTAGACTAGATGTCAGATTCACACAGTCTGCTTTGTTATATGCTAAAGCTCTGAGATTTGCCAACCAGAACTTGGTGCAAAAGCATGCCTAGCTCCACTAAAACATTTCAGGATTTGATTAGAGTAAAACTAAAAGAGAGCATAGCTGTGTTAAGCCACCAAGTGAACACATTGCTTGAATAGAGACCTTCCAGTCTCATTGCACAGTTTCTTTATCTGCTATGCTACATTAACTCTTAAGGAAATAAACTTGGCAATAATTATAGAAATGGAAAGGAGTTAACTAGCTAGGGCATAGCACAGCAGAGAAAGAGCTAGGCTGTATTATGTATCAAAAATCGGGTGGGTGGGAAGAGTAATTGGGGTGCTGAAAAGTGGTAGCCTCCTGTTGAAGAAGGCACGCATCATTTTGAGAGTTTTATCAACAGGAATATTGTGTGTGACACAAGACAGCAATTCTGCTTTGCTTGGCACTGGCTGGGCCTCAGCTGCAGTAATATGCTATATTTGGGTACGAGCGCTTTAAGAAGGATATAGTCAAATAGAAAATGGTTTAAAAGAAAACAACAAAGACAGTGGAAGATTGCAAAGCTTATAAAGAAAAGATTGGAAGATTGTGGTACACTTATGGCTTGTCTACATTCTGCTTTCCTTGGCTCAGAAAAATGTATAAGAACTTCGATTATAGAGTAGACATCTGTGGTCAAAGATTTTCCCAGTTATTTGGACTAAGTATGTTATTTCTGCCCTTCTCACCTTTACACACCCTTTTATACAAACAGTGCTTACTGTTCCAAAGTTATATGAAGTTTCCTGCAACTCCATTTTGCTTCCTTATATGCATCACTCTCACTCCTAGTCTTCCCTATTTCAGTGCAACTTCTGTCCTGAAACCCTGTCTGGGATTTCCCCTGTTTCCTTTCTTCGGGGGGGTGGGGGTTGCAGACTGCCAGAAATAGTGCAAATTGAGTCCACTTTTAGGGTTAGGGTTAGTGCTAGGGAATCATGGGAATTGTATTTTTTTCTGAGACATTGAGCCTTCCCTGTCAGAGAGCTCTGGTGCCACAATAAAATACAGTTCCCATTATTCCCTAATCCTAACCCTAACCCTGAAAGTGGATTCAATTTGCACTATTTCTGGCAGTCTGCAACCCCCCTTCCTTTATGATCCACCCTCTGAGCCACACTTCCTTATGAATCCTGACGCTTTTGCCTTCAGTAGACTGTCCCTCTACTCCCAAACTCTTGTGTGTGGGTTTCCCCACCTTCTTTCTCAGCTTTATCTCCTCAACCACAACTACTTTGTATGACCCCCAGCCTCCAATGACTTCACAGGCTGCCTGAAGTAGGCAATCAAAGTCCCTAAGTCTACTAAGAAATTTCTAGACTAACCAATCCATCCAGTTTCCCTACAACAGGTGTTCTTATTTTTATTATTTTTATAACAGAACATATCTATATGAGTACTGAGTCAAAGGAATTTAGATCAGTTACTGGAGGAGGTTCTATAACCTTAATTCTTGGTAATTATTTAAAAGGGAAAACACTGCCACTAAAAAGCCTTTGCAGACTGCCAGAAATAGTGCAAATTGAGTCCACTTTAACTGCCCTGGCTCAGTGCTAGGGAATCATGGGAACTGTAGTTTATTGTGGCACCACAGTTCTCTGACAGAAAAGGGTCAATGTCTCAGAAAAAAAATACAGTTCCCATGATTCCCTAGCACTGAGCCAGGGCAGTTAAAGTGGACTCAGTTTGCACTATTTCTAGCAGTCTGCAAAGGCCCTAAGTTATTTGTCATTGATCTGAGCAGGGCTTAACTAAATGAATCATTATTTTACTTAAGGAGGGGGAGTGATGCAGCCCTCCAGATGTCATTGAATCTCACTATTGGTTATACTGGCTAGGGATTATTATTATTATTATTATTATTATTATTATTATATAGCCCTCCTTTCTCCCAGCATAGGGACTCAAAGTGGCTAACAGCAAATTTAAAAACAATACAACATTAAAATGCATAAATACAACATCTAAAAAAACACCCAATTACACAATTTTAAAAGTTTAAATAGTTATGAATTAAAATATAACATGTAAAAAATAGAAACCTTAAAATTTTAAATATATAACATTTAAATCTCAGTCCTTATCAGCTTGAATAGGCATGATAGCATAAGAATGTCTTTACCTGCCGCCGAAAAGATAGCAGGGATAGAGCCATCCTGGCCTCTCTGGGGAGGGAGTTCCAAAGTTTGGGAGCAGCCACAGAGAAGGCCCTCTCTCTTGTTCCCACCAAACAAGCCTGAGAGGATGATGGGACAGAGAGAAGGGCCTCTCCCGATGATCTCAGCACTGGAAACAGCAGAGGAATCTTATCAAAGATGGCATCAAACCACCAAGCTGTTCTTCAGTGCTGTTTTCAGACAATAAACTAAGGGCCTTTGCAGACTGCTAGAAATAGTGCAAATTGAGTCCACTTTAACTGCCCTGGCTTAGTGCAGGGAATCATGGGAATTGTATTTTTTTTCTGAGACATTGAGCCTTCTCGGTCAGAGAGCTGTGGTGCCACAATAAACTACAGTTCCCATGAATCCCTATCACTGAGTCAAGGCAGTTAACGTGGACTCAATTTGCACTATTTCTGGCAGTCTGCAAAGGCCCTAAACTGCATAGCCCCCCCCACCCCCCGCAGAGACTTAACCCTGGGGGACTAGCTGATTGAGATGGATTTTTAGAAAGCCTATACCAGTCTACCATGTCTAAATGGTGTGACTGGAAAGAAAAAAGAGAACATCTTCCAGTGCTATGTCTTGTGACTAGATGGCCACCTGTTGTTATTATTATTATTATTATTATTATTATTATTTTCTGCTCAGAACAAGGCTTCTAGATTCTAAAGAATCTACCAGGTTTCTTCCTCTGAAAAGCAAGAAGCGGTTTCCTTCAGAGAACTTCTAGAAAGAACCAGTTTTCCTTGAGTGTGGCAACTCTTAACAGGGGTCCCTTAGGTCAGGAAAAAATGAGTTACATAAAGGAACAAGATGGGATAGAGCCAAGCCCCAGAATACCTTGGCAATGCCATGTGAGTCAGCACCCAACCTACTCCAAGGAGTTGGGAGCAAAGCTGTGACCTTAGTGTGCCTCCTTGTGTGGGAGTGTATTTTGGCAAAGCTTGGAAGAAAGACTAAAGCATTTCTAAGTGGAGGTTTTGGAAACAATGCTGTGCTTTCATGAGTTGTTTTGATTCTTCCTCTCTAATTTTTTGTTTGTTCCAGGCCAGACCTTTAGCATTGATTTCCATGACAGTTGTTCTATGCGCCATAAGGTTAAGAGAGTGCTGGAAGGGGACAAAATTGGCAGATTGGCTGACACAGCTGTCTTTTGAACTTCAAGTACCAGGCATTTCCATTTTTCCTCTCTTCTCCATTCAGCTCTTTATCCCTGTAATGGCTTTCTAAAAGAGGGATGGCAAGTTATTTTGCTCCTCATTGATTACCTATTCAGGGATGATGTGGCTTGAAGTCTTTGTATACAGTAGTGGTTATTCAATTTCCCCCCACTGTGATGACCACTATGTTGATGAATGTACAAAGCCATTTATTCACTGTAGTTCAGTGTGGTCATAGAACACTGTTGTACATGAACAAGTGTAGGGGAACCACAAATGCATTCAGAATATGCCTACCTTCTCCTTGGATGTCAGATGCACACATCCCCAAAAGGACAAGACTCATGTATTTTTAATAGTTGGGCAGGAGAGAAGATTTCAGCAGGTGCCCAGAGGGCCTGATTTTTTTTAAAAAAGTACAGCTACCAAGAGCTGTAAAGGCCACAGATCTTGGACCTAGACAATGTACACTTGTTCAGATCTTGGACCCAGACAATGTTGCAGTGTGAAGAGTGTTGGATGTGAAGGTACAGCAGTACTCAATAGCGAGCTTATGTTCCTTTTGCCTCTAGAATAAACTTCCTCTTTGTTCCAGACATAGCCATGGTACTCTGAAAAATCAGCATGCAAAGGGATCTTGCAGCACCTTTGAGACTAAATGAAATATAAAAGTTGGTAGCATGAGCTACCAACTTGAGCCTACATCTTCAGATGCATTTTCTTTTTGTTGTGACTCTTCCATGTTCCATTCTGTATCAAGTGAAGGCTATAGATTTAAAAAACAATAATTTTTCATCAAGGCTTAGATTGGGATGAAAAGTATAGCATGCTTTTTTTAGAAAAAAGAATTGTCCAAATCCATTGGTTTGTGTGATGGAAGGCAGAGAGTGGTTAGGTTTAGTTAAGGTGGTTTACGTGACCAAGGGTGAAGACAGGTAATTATAGCATTATTAGAACAGGGGGGGGGCAGTTTGGAACACTATGATTTCAGTTAATCTATATACTATCTTCAGAATGTCTAAAATTGGGGTGGGGGAGAATTCTACAAATTTGCATAGAAGTTAGTTGTAGATATCAGTGCATGTGGCTGGTGTTTTAAATGTCACCAAGACACTTCCTCTGTCGCAGGTGTCCATTCTCTGAAGCAGTTTTGTCCTTTCTGTTGTCCATCTGAATAATGGTCAGCTGAGTATATATACACATTATAAAATTATATGAAATATATATATACACATTATAAAAAATCAAAGATATGGGCAAGCCAGCTGAAGTACAAAAGTGGAAGGCAAGATTTGCTGTTTTATTAATGTTTAATTCACTGGTCATTTCAGTCGCAAATGGGAGAAAGATGATGGATATATTTTGACTTTCTTATATATGTCTTCCCCATCTGATTTTGGTGAGAGAGGGACAGAGAGAAGTGATAATATGAGAGTAAAATAGCAAGAATAACCATAATCCTTTACGTCAGGGGCAGGCAATATGCGGCCATCCAGAAGATTTGAGGTCCAACTTCTGTCAAACCTCACCATTAGCTATGCTGACAAGAGATTATAGGAGTTGCAGTCCAAAAGCATTTGGAGGGACACAGGTTACCCACCCTTGCTCTGTATGAACTCAGGATATAAGGTCTGTAGTTCCACAGATAACAGACCAATGTTCAAATGGTATATAACACATTGATATGATTGAAACTGAAACCCATGTATCACCAAGATCACTAATGAAAAAGAACTACAGCAAATGGGAAACAGCACTTTGAAGGGGCAAATCCGTATTTTGTTTTGTTTTTCCATCAGTTCCCCCTGACATACACACACCAATTTTTAAAATGTTTCTCCCAACATGTTATTCTCTTTGCTCCAGTTATCATTTGAAATTACAGTTCTGTAGTCTAGGTGGTTACTCACAGTATTTTCCTTATGTGCAATATGGCTGATTAATTATTTGTTAATTACATTCCTGCAGATATTGACGAATGTAGCATCAACCGAGGAGGCTGCAAGTTTGGCTGTATAAACACTCCTGGCAGCTATGAGTGTACATGCCCTGCTGGGTGCAAACTTCATTGGAATAAAAAAGATTGTATAGGTGAGTGTAGAAAAGGACTGAGATCATGCTGCCTCCTAGAGGTAGAATGCATTTTAGCTGGCAGAGTTTTAGATGGGTCAAAATTATTAGTTACTGATCAAAGAGTTTGATATGAATCAGTAGTTTGATACAAATAACATCTGAGCATGACACCAGTGACAGCAAAAAGATTCATTTTCATTGTGAAGCATTTCTGTTTTTATTTTAATTAATTTAATTTTAATTTCTGTGCTGTATCTTTGATGGAGCTAGATGCTCCATACACAAATCTCAGACTGTTGTCATGTGATGAGCAAAGCTTCTCATCATACCATGATTTGTTTCAGCAGAGTACAAGGATTGAACAGGAAACCATTATAAAAAGACTCAACTGTTACAGAAACATCTTAGACATTTTCAGGTTCTTTTTTTGTTGTGTGTGCCTTCAAGTTGTTTCCAACTTATGGCAACCCTAAAGTGAAACAGTCAAGCTCCAGGGATTTTCTGGGGCTGAGAGTGTGTGACTCACACACTGTAAAAGCTAGAACCATGTTACATGGAAGATGGGGGTCTCAAGAATCTTGAGGGGGGGAAAAACTGTACACAGAAATTGTATTTGAAAATTCTACCATTCTGAATTTTTAAAACAAGATTCTACAAGTTGTGACCCAGTAGTGATAGTGAATGTTTATAGATTTTTACACCTTATTGGATCAGTAGTATACTGAAACATGCTGAGCGACACATGCATGTGATATGTTGCCAAAGCTCAGATGTGAGGCAAGTGGAGACAGCAATCTTGCACTTGTTTTTGTTGGGGAATGAGGTCTGGCCTCATTGTTGTCATACTCTGACTGCTACTCTGTGAATTGCATTTCATCCTGCATGTCGCTAGCAATTGATGTTTTTTCTCCTCTTCCTCCTGCTCCAGAGATGGTGATATGCTTGGCTGGTGCAATACCTCCACGAGCCACATTGTCCTGCAACAAGAATGGAAAGAAGGACAGCTGCTCTCTCACCTGTGCCTCCAAGGCTCGCTTTCTGCCAGGTAAGTGCACAAATCGCTCTTCAGGTGCAAAAAGCTCTTACGGTTTTTAATGTTCCTGGTGTTGAGTCATGATGGGGCCCTCTAACACTCTCACCACCTACTCTTTAATTTTTCACACATGCATACACATGCTCCTTCCCCTGCCCCAAGTGTTTCCATTTTTCTGCTGCATTTGAAACCATATTCAGCCTCACATCCTCGTCCAGCAGCCATTTCCTTTTCATTCTACTGCAGACTATTTACTCCAACATTAGGTCCTAAAGCAGCTATAGTGCCTTTCATATTATTTGGACTATACCTCTCAACATTCCTGACCATTTGCCATACTAGAGAGAGCTAATGGGAGCTGAAGTCACGTGGAGGATACCACTTTCCAGGGAAGCTTTCTCAAAGGTTTGCTAGTTTGATTTTGGTGGCAAGTCAGTAGTAAGAACAGTAGGCAGAGGACTGGTTCATGTACTGGAGTAGATTCTGCTTTGTTAGTATAGAACTTAAATGATGTACAGGACCAGCAGCATTATTTGTCCTCTTTTGGAAGCTGCCATAGTCCCAGCTGGTCAGCTGCCCACCATTTTAATTTGCCCCAGAGTCATTTAGTAATGCTATGGCTGAGAATGTAGTGGGAAATTACAATGATGCGTAACTCCCACATGCAAAGAGGAGACTGCAGCACTGTTGCTATTGCAACTTCTCAGTGAGGCTTCTCCTACACCACCACAGCTACTAGGTAATTCTTCAGATAGTACTTTGTCAAAGGGCAACCTTGATCCTGTAGGAGGTCCAGGTCCTGAAACTATTCTTAATGTGTGAGGGGTCAACATTGGCAGTCTGGTTATTATCAATTTTGCCTATTTCCACGTACTTGCATGGGGAGGGCAAATTACTTTCTCCCATCTATAATCACTGTAGCATCCTTAATATGAAAACTCTGACAAGCATATACCATGTGTATATATAATCATGTGTTCAGTGTAGCTCACTCTCATGTGGATAGGATAGATTGCAGGCAGCTTTTATTACTCTTAGGTTTTTCAATGCCAACAGCTATCTTAATATTTTTTAATGCTTGTTGATTTAGTGCACTTCTAATTGCTCATAACTGAGCTCAGCTACGTGAGAATCTTGATGGTCAAATTTTGTCAGATAATTTTAGGGGTCCTCAGCCTCCCCAGCCTAATAGTGCAGGGGCTCAAGCCCTCCCCCTGGTTCTACAATCCATGAAGAAAAACCTTCCAGCTCAGTGTTCTCCTCACCTCCACCGTTTAAAAGTATATAGGATTTTATATGCCATGGACAAGAGAATACTTTCCCCATTCCACTCAAGTTATTCCAAAAGGTCAGGTGTATTTCTTTGGCCTTCTAATATCCTTGCCTCCTAAGTACTAAGTGTATAATTCCTACAATTCAGCATTGTTCCTGCTCAGAGCTTGTAAAGAATTAATTTTTTTATCACAAGTCCCATAATTCCCCCAGCCAGCATAGCCATTCATCAAACTGGCTGAAAAATTCTGGAAACTATAGTTCAAAACAATAATATTTCAAAGCTCTGTTCCTGTTGATAGATGAGTTGTGTTAACTGTTTTTCATATATTTATCTCCAGCTCACTCTGCCTGTAACAGTCATGTGTGATTTGACTCATGTATGCTCTCCCCTCTCCCTGGGCCTTGGGAATTGTTCAAGCTATTCAGACTCTGGCATCAGCTGGGTTCCTTTGATCTGTTTTTACTGCCCTGGGATTCCTTTGGAGTGTTGTTTATCCTTTCTGAATGCAACTAATGAAAATAACATTGCAATAGTTTCTGGTACTTTCTTCCATGTGATCAGCTGACAAGATCAGGCTTGGGCCAGCCTTTCAAAATATATTTGAGGTTTGCAAATGCATGCAGGCCCATGCAGGCAAGCATTTATAATTGTCTGACCACAGATTCCCACTGATCTTGAGTTGCTTCTTTCTCTGCAGAGTCTGACAATACTTACACAGTCAGCTGTGGGACCCCAATCCTGCAGCAGGGACCTCCACCCAGGTCTAGCAATGGCAGCCATCCCTGTGTTGGTAAGCTTGGTCTCCTGAGCCATCAAAGTTCCTCCCCAAACATAGTTGGCTCCCCTGATGCTTAGCACCTGACTTTTTTTTTAGAGACTGTCACTACTCCAATCAAACAAAAGGCTTCCTTCAAAATCAAAGATGCTAAATGCCACCTGCACCCGCGCATGAAAGGCAAGCACGATGAGATGATCAGGAATAGTGCATTAGGTGAGGTGATCCCTCTTTTGTATGTCTTTTCACAGACTTCCTTTGAGCATTTCCAACCTTTAATTCTTAACAAAACTAAGGAATTTTGTGGCACCTAAAATGCTAAAATGTTTTATTTGGCACAAGACTTTATGGACTATAGTCCTCATCATCAGATGCAAAGTAGGCTGAGGAAACATCTGGTGAAATGGGCCAAAGTCTACACAGTTTATTTGTTGTAATATTTTGTGGACAATGGCCCACTTCAGGGAAGAGATGTGTTGTGTTCAATCATGCATTCCTGCAAGGAAAAAACAAATGATTTAATAATTTTTCTCTCCATTGTTAGATGTCTTGAAAAAACTTTGCAGATTTCAATGAGGTCTTATGTGGGGAGAAAGCCTGTGGCAGTGTGTGTGTGTGTGATAGAGATCCCCCAGCTGTTCCATATGTGATGAAGGGGAGTCAAGGATCTGGAAGGCCACAGCCTCCCAGGATCCTTTCTTGGCTCTCCTATGCCCGCTTGCTGTTTGACATTGGGAGGCAAGTCTAATTGAGAAGGGGAGGGGGCTGAGAAAAAGACTTGAGCAAAATTCTCCTTGTTGTGGTTTTCAGATATTTGAAAAGCCCCTTTCTCTTGAGCAGTTGAATATTCTTTCCAGCTCTACTTCCAGGTGCCACTCGACTCGTCGTTGTTGGTTATGGTTTTGCTGTGATAGACTAACATAGCTAATGCTCGGGGAAATTGTTGGAAGATTTTTGCACTCTTTCTTCCTCCTTAGATAGATAGGGAATGCCTACATGCAAGCTCCCCCCCCCCCAATTCAAACTAATGATATCACTTAGGTCACTCCCCCTTTGGGAATAACTGACATTCTCTCAAAATATTTTCAACTGAGCTGTTGTGTTTCCATCTTCCTGCTCTCTCAACCTTTTTTGGAAAGATGGTGAGATAAATATTTCTTTTACCTGAACTATTCATTAGCTAGGTTGGGATATAGCTTCTATGTAAATATATATTAAAGCCATTAGTAAAGTTTTGTTTTAAACTACAAACTACATGTTTGTTGTTTTTTGGAGTCAGTCTCAGTTCTTAGGAAAGCATAGTTAGACAAGAGCACATTTCTGCTACTCTGCTAATTTAAAGCTATTTATTTATTTCTGTTTATTTATATCCTGCCTTCCTGCCAGTATAAGGGCTCAAAGCGGCTAACAAAATTGAAAACAGTCTTAAGTTAAAACAATATGAAACATTAAAAATACAAAGTTTAAAAACCAGTTAAACAATTTCAAAAGATTAAAAACATTATTAAATTTAAAATTTAAAACTCTTTAAAGTAAATAGTTAGAAGGTAAGAGAATATAGGATAGGAAGATAAAAAAGGGGGAAAAGGTGAGCTAGGAGGTACTGGATGGGGAAGGAGGAAAGTAGAGGAAGGAAAGAAGGAGCATAGGAGAGGCTTATATAAGTAGAAGAAGGAAAGAATGGAGTGGTATAGGAAGGATTTATAGGGATATACATTAATCAATTTAACCTTACTCCGTCAGAATAGGAATTAGTTAAAGATATCTTTCTGGAATATTGTAACCATTTTTTGAATGGATGTTTGTATGTTTAAACCACATGTATGTTATATATATGGACAAAATAGGTTTTAAGTTGTTTATTTAGATTTATCAATAAACTTTTTGTTAAAAATAATTAAATGCACTGAGCTCAAACAAAATACAACAACACAACCCTCTTATATAACCATATACAGCACCCATGTCAGTGTGCAATAGCCTGGTAGCATAAAAATGTTTTTATCTGCTGCTGAAAAGAAAGCAGGGATGGAGCCATCCTGGCCTCTCTAGGGAGGGAGTTCCAGAGCTTGGGAGCAACCACTGAGGAGGCCCTCTCTTTTGTTCCCACCAAACAAACCTGGGAAGATGGTGGGACAGAAAACAGACAGAAAGCTTGGCTTTGACATTTTTGATATTCAATATTTTTGTTTGCTTAGCAAAGGCTGAAGCTTCAGGAACCTTAAATTACCCCACAAAAATAGTCCTTGCATACAGTCTCTCCATAATGGTTTTGTGACTGGTGAATTCTATTTTCCACATTGCCATCACAGCATAAGATTATGCTATATATTTCATGCATTTGAAAGTCAGCTTCCATGAGATGGGAGCAGCTAGTCCAGGCATCTGTGGTAACATATCACTATGTAATCATGCCTAAGAAAGGGCCTTAACTGCTTAGCAAGTATTAGTTTGGCTATTGAATCAAGAGACCTTGGGATAAAGGAGAAGAGTCCTTTAATAATATTGATTAAGAAAAGGAAAATGCCTGTCAGGTTTTCAGAGAGATGTTGTTGAAAGAATATTGAACTTGTGCCATCTGTTAGGTGGGCCAGTTTCTTGCTCAGATTGCCAGGTGACTTTTGTGAACCTAAAATGTGACTCATCAAAGAAAGGCAAAGGACGCCGGGCTCGAAATTCTCCCAACAAAGAAGTGACGCGCATTACGTTGGAATTTGAAGCTGAAATCAAACCCGAAGAGATCACAGGTAAGGGAGGTGATGAAGAAGCTTGGCTTCACCAGGTGATTCCACGCTTGGTATTTAGGGTAAAATGACCATGCTTTCTTCACTCACTGTTTATGAAACATCCATGTCTATGAATCACCCTAGCCCTAACCCCGTGGTTCTTCAGGGTTGTTTTTTTACTGCATTTCTATACTGCCCAATAGCCAAAGCTATCTGCTGATTCACAGAAAGCATGAGATACATAAACAGAGAGATATGTTGTAAAATGTTAAATAAGCCAAAACAGACACAGAATAAAACCAACAAAAAACTATACAAACAGCAACATTGTAGGTAACATTATTGCGTTATACATCTTCATTTTTAAAAAATATTGCAGCTAAAAAAGCATTTTAATGTAAAAGAAAATAGTTTTTTTATTGAATCATAAAATGGCATCCACTACAAGTTAAAATGAATGTTTGCTCTGTTTTAAAAGGATCTATCCACCCACTGCAATCATATTGTGATGTAATGTACATAGCAAGAAATGCAGTAGTTCCAGTAGTGTGGAAACTCCATTGCAATTCCATCTATAGCTCACAAAAGAATATTTATTTGGTAGCACTAGGAGTCATCTGTCTAGAAGTAGCCTCAGTCAAAACAGATCACAGAGTTAGAAGCCAAAGAGGCCTGATTTTCCAAGGATGCCTGTCTCAGAGTATAGGAAGTGAAACTGGTAGGCCTGTGCTTCCTATGCATTGCCAAAAGACTGTATAAAATTTCAGTGCTAATATCTCATGTGGTCATTGTTATTTTGCTGAGGTACATTCACCCTTTCACCAGTCAGTAGCAGAGGAAATTTAAAGGGATCATGAGAACCAGTGGTTTGAGCATTGGAATTAGACTGGGGACTGGGATTCAAATCGTCACTCAGCCATAGAAAGCCCCTGAGTGGCCTTGGGCAAGTCACACTCTCTCAGCTGCAAAGAATGGCAATGGCAAACTCCTGAACTAATCTTGGTAAGAAAAACCTGGGATAGGGTTGTCCCATGGCTGCTATAAGTTGAAAACAACCTGAAGGCACACAATAACAACAACAATAAATGGCAGTGGCTGATGCTGGAGAACTACAGGTGTTTAAAGCTCCTGGGCCTTTGCCCTCTTGCCTTTGGAAACGTGTGTCCTGTTTCAGTCATTGTGGATATTCACTAGGAGCCAAACAAGCAAGCATCAAACTGACTACCTTTATAATATGTGAATGAACTCAAAGCAGACTGCAGTACTGCATTGCTGAACTGCCATAGTGAACATTTGAAGCAGCCATAATTTGTCTTCATTGGCTGCCGTTGGCTCTCTAGGCTCTCTGCCAGAGATCATCCCCTAGAGCTGCTTCCTGAAATCCTTTATAATTGGAGATGCTGGGAATTGAATCTGAGATTGAATCTTTGGTGTGCAAAACATGTGTTCTTCCATTCTAAGTAATGGCCCTTCCTCTGTATTGTTCTTACTGCTTTCTGCTTTTGAAGTATATAGCAATAGCAGCTTCATTTATATACTGCTTCATACTGCACTATGCAGTCTCTAAGCAGTTTACAACTGTAAGCTAATTGCCCCCCAAAAGCTGGGTACTCATTTTAGCGACCTCAGAAGGATGCAAGTCTGAGTCGAGCCTGAGCCCCTGGCTGGTATTGAACTCGCAACCTTGTGGTTTGTGAGTGAGTGACTGCAGTGCAGGCATTTAACCACTGCGTCACCAGGGCTCCTTGTATATGTTTTAAGTTGTTTCATATTGTTAATATGTAATTCTATTCTAATCTTGACTTTTTGTTTTTAACTGTATTGTAATCGTTTTAATTTGCAAGCAGCCTTGAGTCCCAATCGTGAGGGAAAGGCAGGAGTAAATAGACTTGATGATGATGATGCCTGAGTACACATTGCTGAAGGAATGGTGGCTGTTGCTGTTGTGTGCCTTCAAGTTGTTTCTGATTTAGGGCGACCCTAAGGCAAACCTTTCATTGTTTTTTCTTGGCAAGATTTGTTCAGACAGGGTTTGCCATTGCCTTCCTCTGAGGGTGAGAGTGACTTGTCCAAGATCATTCAGTGGGTTTCCATGGCTGTGTGAGGATTTGAACCATGGTCCCCAGAGTTGTAGTCCAACACTGAAACCACTGTACCATGCTAGCTATCATGAATGGTAGTTGGCAGGGTCCTAAGTCTGCCTTTGGAAATTATATTTCATGCTAGGACTAGGTAACATCATAGTCTCCTTCCCTTGTCTCCAGCCAACTGCAATCTGAACTGTGTCCGGCAGAAGGTGGAGAAAAAACTGAAGTCAGCCATCAAAGCCCTGAAGAAATCCATAAACCAGGAACGGTTCCTGATCCGCTTTTCAGGAATGGAATACGAAGTGGCACGGAAGCTGAGCATGACTCCTGAAAGGCAGGAGAGCTGTGGGCCAGGGCAACAGAGACTGGGATCCAAGTGTGGTAAGGAAACAACCTGAGTCCTGTGGGAGTGAGGAAAGGAAGACCATTTGCAGATTAACTACAAGCCTTTAGTGCTACGCTGCTGCTCTGATGCCCTCGTTGCCAACTCTAACATCTGTGGCAGCCGCATGTGCTTACAGACAATAGATATAGTTACTGTGGTCAAACTGGGCAAGTGGGGAATCCAAAGGACGAGTGATATCTTGAGCATTGTCTTTTTACTTGTGTCACTAGCACATTTGCCTCTCTCTTAGTTAGCTGCCTGCAAGGAACATATTACCATGGCCAGATGGAGCAGTGCGTCCCTTGTCCTCCAGGGACCTACCAGGAGAAAGAAGGCCAGCTCTCTTGTGATCTTTGCCCTGGAAGTGATGGTTATGGGCCAGCTGGAGCAACAAATATAAGCACCTGTGCAGGTACAGGGATGAGCTGCAAGGTACCTTAAGCCTATAGCCAAGATTCAGTATCCTAGTACATTTGAAAAATTGTCCCAGCCAAGACACCAAGCACACAAACCTCCAGGAGAAATCTTCACTTGTCATAAAAATAAATGGGTGCAGATAGCTAAATATAACAGACACTGGAACCTCATGTTACTGTTGATTTTGTTAAATATGAAAAATATTTTTAAAATAATACTGCTAGTAATTGGAAGCCCCAGCAAAAGAAATGGAATTAATGACACCCAAAAATATAGTGCTGTAGTGCTCCTTTGCTGTTTCCTTCCACACCAAAATAGGGCCACTAGTTTGTGAGTAGTGACATTAAACTTAAATATTTCATTCAGGATACATTTGTAAAAGGCCCAAGGTTGGTGGTTTTATATGTGAGTATCTGGCATGGTGGCTGCTGTAACTTTTGGTTTACTACAATAATATCATAGTCTTGTCTTTTAAAAAGAGCCCAGATTATTGTGGGGCTATATCTATACACATATTCCAGACTATGTCCTAATTGTCTGAAAAATGGCAAGTAAATATCCCTTGACTAGGGCAAGGTGGACAACAGAGAGATATACAGGATCCTTTCCCTGTTAATACTATTGCAGCTCCTGGTAATTCCTATAAAATTATAAATTCTTCTACAACACTTTAACAAGGGAAATAATATCTAATTTTAGGAAATCCCACTAGGTAGTTCAGCTTTATGGCCCAGTTTATTCAATCAGGTTCACTACCAGGACTTGGATAAATGGCTTTTCTCTTTCACATCATGGCATGATTACATTCCAGTGCAGAGGCACAATTGTTGCCTTAGGCAACAAGATCTGGGATGGTAAATGGCTCCCATGCGCCTCTCTCATGGGTCCATAGCTTAGAGTGCATGTTGCATGCAGCTGGTACTTTAGAAGCAACATCTGAGAGGAGGGTTATTTCATTTGGTCCAATGAGTATCTCTTTCTTCTGAATGACCAACAGGTCAGTGTCCCCCTGGCCAGTACTCTGTAGATGGTTTCAAACCTTGCCAGCCATGTCCACGCGGCACCTACCAGCCCGAAGCTGGCCGAGCTTTGTGTTTCCATTGTGGTGGCGGGTTGAACACCAAGCACGATGGAGCTTTTTCCTTCCAAGACTGTGATACAAAAGGTATGCTTGGGGCAGCAGTTGGGTCTGAGAGTACAGATGATTCCTGTGCCAACTGCCAAGAGGAAGGGTAGAGCACAGGTAATCTATTGCCCTCAACTTATCTTGTCTTCGGTGTATTGAATATTGATGTCTAAGTAGCAGAGCCTCTTATAGTATGATTGAACCCTCCAAGTTATGCTAGCACTTGAGATTTTTCAGTAGTCAGCCATGATAATGCAACTAGTAGTGGAAATACTGAAGTGTAGAATGATGTCTAAGAGATTAATCTATGAACCACAACGTCCTTGAATTGAATCTCACATCTGCCATGAACCCAGTAGATGGCCTGAAGCCACTCTGCCTCAGACTCCATTTGCTGTCTTCCATCTATTCCATGGGGTATAAGAATACTATCTTCACTTAAACATGGTGGTTTTACAATGTGATACTACACGGGAAGCACTTTGAACATTTGAAGATGTTATACAAATATGTTGATGCTGAAATAGGACACCTGTCATGCAAAGCGATTTTTATTTGCAGAATATTGATCCCATAAGTCAAGTGAGAAAAGTTATTACTTGGGTCCATATTCAGACATAATTAACACCAAGCTTTGTGTGTGTGCGTGTGTATTGTCAGGAAGCAAAGAGAGAACTTACAATCATATTCATCAGACATTTCAATTTGCTTGTAGAATTAATCTTCAGCTTTTCTCCCTCAACAATATCTCCAGATAACTACTGCAATAGAATCTGCAAATTGGTTCTCTTAGAGAAAGTAGCATACTAAATTAGGCAGGTGAAGGAACAAACATGATGATTCTTCTGAGACTGTGAAGTTGGCCTTGTCAAGCATTTAAACCACAAGGAACAAAATTAGTGGTTCACCCATATTGTATAGTAATTTATGAACAGTACATAAATTATAACAGATAATTTCCACATTCTGAGGTTTTTAAAAACCTATTCATTGATATAACTAGTGCATATCTTTCTATTAAAGCAGCATGGTGGAATGGTTTCAGTGGTGGACTAAGACACTAGGAGACTAGGGTTCAAATCCACTCTCAGCCATGGAAACCCACTGTGTGATGTTGAACAAGACACTCTCAGCCTCAGAGGATGAAAAAGGCAATTTTTACCAAGAAAACCCCGATAGGTTTGTTTTAGGGTCACTATAGATCCGAAATATGAAGATACACAATGACATCATTTCTATTTCTGTAATAATTGTTACAAATGTTATAGATATTGGATTTTGATTATTACTTTTAAAAGGCTATTATATTCTAATGGAATGCCTGCATAATTAGTGAGGATGTGCTATCATCACCACTGCTAGCACATTTAACATCTCAAGTGACCTTTGAGTTACAGTAACGTTTGCTGGTCTTCTTCAAAATGTGTAAATGTCCTTGACATTTTTCTTTTCTCTTCAACATATAGTTCAGTGCTCCCCAGGCCATTATTATAACACCACTGTCCATCGTTGCATCCGCTGTGCTATAGGCACCTACCAGCCAGACTTTCGCCAAAACTATTGCATCACATGCCCTGGAAATACCACCACAGACTTTGATGGCTCAACTTCAGTGTCACAGTGCAAAAGTATGCTTTGTTCTCTCTAAATAATGTAGAATTTGAGGGGAGGGAAGAATATGGACTTGCTACTGTTACTATGACTCACTGGAACTACCTTGGTTTCCTTGCCTTCCTTCTGTTTTTCCTTATGAAAATAAACTTGTCTCCTGTTCCTCAGGACACAAATCTGTGGACAAATCTGTGCTGTCAAAGGCAGTATCCCAGCTTACCCTTGAGAGCCAGTTGGGCTCTATTCCCTACGTATATATTCTGGTTATCTCTGTTTCTTTTCAGACCGTCAATGTGGAGGTGAGCTAGGCGAGTACACTGGTTATATTGAGTCTCCTAATTACCCAGGAAATTACCCTGCAAATGTGGAGTGCACTTGGAATATCAACCCTCCTCCAAAGCGCAAGATTCTTATTGTAGTGCCTGAAATTTTCCTGCCATCTGAGGATGAATGTGGGGATGTCCTGGTTATGCGGAAAAACTGTAGGTAACCAAATGCTGTGTTGAGGGTATGGAGAGGATAATAGGGTTATGGGAACAAGTCTAGGCTTTCTCCTAGCATTCTGGACTACAAAAACCTTGGGGAATAGAGGAGACATTGTCTCCCTGTCAGTTCCAGTAAGTGACCAAGCTAAGTAATCTGTGTTTGCCATGGTGACAGGTGAGGAGTAGTAGTGATTTATTCTGCATCTAAATAATTGAAGACCGTCAGGTCAGCAGTTTTATAGTATCAGTTGTCACAGATCCCAGGCACTTGTAATGCCATCTGCAGTGATGCTGCTGCTGCAGAGCAGTAGTGAACAAACCAGCTACTCCTTCCTCCAATAAATGATCATGTTCAAAGAGTTTAATGCAAGCAGGCTGCTAGACTCTCCAGTGCAGCACTTATAAAAATTGCTTGTTTTGACTACAGCTCTGAGAATTCTTCAGTCAGCATGGCAATCGGTCATGTTGGCTGTAGGATTCTTGGAGTTGTAATCCATAAAAGTGATTTTCTCAAGCTGTGCTCCAGTTTGAGACTTCTGATTAGAAATGTACCCCTCTACTTATTTCATTCTTGCATACAGGAATGAGGAATTGCAAACATTTTCTCCCCATTAGACAAGAGTTACAAGTGTCTTTGTACATTTTCAGGATTTTGTCATTTAAAAAAAGTCATTTGTATAAAAAATGTGAGGTTTTGTGCAAAAACTGTTTTGAGCATAAAATGTGGATTTTTATGAAAAATACACTGTTTTGTACATACCACCTGATTTGTATGCTCACAACTCCCCCAAAATTTTCTGCACACATGAATTTTTTTAAAACACTAATCAGTTGTTGTTGTGTGCCTTCAGGTGGTTTCTGACTTATGCTGACCCTAAGATCACAGGGATTTCTGGGCCTCAGAGTATGTGGCTTGCCTATGGTCACCCACTGGGTTTTTAGGGCCAAGCAGGGAATTGGATCCTCAGTTATAGTCCAATGTTCAAACCAATACACCACCCTGGTTCTCCACTCCTTAATTACATCCCCTCCTTCATATCAGCGTTTTCTCAATGTAAACAGAAAAAATGCAAGTATTTTTCATATCCCTATTCCTGATGTCTCATACTGCTGACAGCCTGGCTGCCCTATGAGATACTGAGGTAGCTGCATATATTTGGTTCCTCTGGACTGAGTGAGCTACAGGTTAGGAATAAGCTAAAAGAAAGCTTTAAAAGGCCTTAAAAAAAGAAAGCTTAAAAAGAAAAACTTTAAAAGGAAGCTTTAAAAGTCCTTCCCCAATTAAGAATTGTGCTGTTCTTAAACTAATGCCACAAAAAGAATGTAGACTGCACAGTCTGTGCTGATCTTAACACTTGTCCCATTTGCCACGTGGATAGACAAGGAACGTAAATTTTCCTTTCTGCAGCCTTCAAGAGGATTGTTGTGGCCTCATACCTGGGGAAATTTTCTAGCTTAATGTGGGCAATGTGCAGTTCGCAAGTATCATCCCTTAGCAACATAGCCAGTTGTGAAAAATGTTGGGCAGTTCAGCCTAGTGATTCACATTTCTTAGTGCTTTCAGACAAGGGTTTTAATGTGAAATTTCCATGCCTCACCCATAGCATTTTACTGGGGACAGATGATTATGTTTTTGATTTGCAACTCTCCTGTATTTTTCCATTGCTTCTTTTATCTTTTTCCTTTCTGCAGAAAGTTGGGGAGTTGTCTGCACAATCTTATTTTATTTGGTATTGCTAGAAGCCTTGTGTCTAGAAGCATCCTCAGCAGTTTCACTCTCTTTCATGATGCATTCCTTGCCTGTAGGAAGTGAAATTTTGTTGTGCTAGCAAAGATGATACACATGCCCACATTCCACATATTTGAGTCTTCAGTGGTAGCCATAAAGATCTGCAGTTCTTTAGTTCAAGCCTAAATTTAGAGGTTTTGCCCTAAGTTGACAAAGGACATAACATTGTCTTCAGTTACAGTACCCTTCCTTGAAAAGAGACTGCAGAATGGAAATAATGCACCTACTTTTATCACAGAATTTCAGCAATAATGGGTCAAAAGAAACCCCTGCTTAAATTATGGGAGTCTCTTTCCTGCCCCAGCTGTTTAATTCAGTATTTCTGGGGATGAGATGTCTGTATGATATTGGAAAACACATGCTTGTTGTGTTCTGCCCTATAGCCTCTCCTTCCTCGATCACAACCTACGAGACATGCCAGACCTATGAGAGACCCATAGCCTTCACTGCTAGGTCTCGAAAATTGTGGATCAACTTTAAAACTAGTGAAGGCAACAGCGCTAGAGGTTTCCAGATCCCATATGTCACTTATGATGGTAAGTAGGAGGAAGTTAGTGTTGTAGGTGTGCATAGT
Organism: Phrynosoma blainvillii; assembly: GCA_026167975.1. NCBI lineage: Eukaryota > Metazoa > Chordata > Lepidosauria > Squamata > Phrynosomatidae > Phrynosoma > Phrynosoma blainvillii. The sequence goes on from JANUYF010000004.1 coordinate 245,003,069, forward strand.
CTGCAGTGCACAGATGTTCCTAGGAAAAATCTCAGGAGGATAGAGTCTGACAGCACCGCCTGGCCTTGCCTCTGACATCACTCCCAATCTCATCTGGTTTCCTGAGCTAAATGGGACAGGTTAGTAGTTGGATATGGGATGACCAGGGAGTACCAGGGATCTCCAGACTCTCAGCTAGGAAAGAAACCTGACTGAAACCCTGGAGAGCCACTTCTAGTCAGAATTGACAATACTGGCCCCACTCCACAATGTACATCCATTGAAGCCTGCACTCCTGCAAGGCCTGCACACAGGTAATTCTATATGTAGAGGCATCTGCAGGTGTCTGTGCTAAACACACAGATTTTGAAAAGCAGGTTTGCTATGTATCTGGGGATGAGCCAGAAAATGTAGCCCTGCTTTGTTCTCCGTATGTCAACCTGCACTTGGAGGAATGTCTGAAGTGGTCTAGGGTGTGAGGTCAAAACATAATTAAAAATAGGACTAGTTTCATCAGGCAAAAATAGGCAGTTTCATTAAAGGCCACAGAAATTTGCCGTTTGCTCTTACATCAACCCACAAAGCCACCTTATTTATGGTTTCAAGAATTCACATCCTTCTGTTCTTTTCAATTAGTTTAGACAGTTCTTTGTTCCTCTCTCCTAGTTCTGAGTTCTGGAACAATCATGTGCCCTCTAGATATGAGAGACATAGGCTGCATCCACACTGCAGAAATAATCCAGTTTGACACTACTTAAACTACCATGGCTTAATACTATGGAATTCTGGGAATTGCACTTTGTTGTGGCACTAGAGCTCTCTGACAGAGAAAGCTAAATATCTCACAAAACAACAATTCCCAGAATTCCATAGCACTGAGACATGACAGTTAAAGAGGTGTCAGACTGGATTATTTCTGCAGTGCATGCAGCCTACAGCTCCTGTCACTTTCAGGTAAAATGGCCATTGAGAATTGTAGTCCATTTGAAGGAGCACATGTTTGGGAAAGCTACTTTAGAGCTAGATTGATGCTTAAGGAACTATGCGTACAAAAATCTTACATTAAAATATAGACAGCATTTGTTGTATTAAGTTTGAAACCATTAAAAAGCCTTAATATGGTTGGGAAGCCCCTTCCATCCTTCTACCATGCTCTGGGTGTTTTCTGTCTTCCTTCAAGTTGGCCTATAAGTCTTGGAATTCTTTGCCTTTGAGTCTCATAGGTCAGTCTTACTATTGTCACCATAATCTCTCTCTTTGTGACTTGCATTACAATGGACAGACAAAAAAAAAGTCCATAATAGAAGATCTTAATTATTCAGTAATCACTTGAAGCTCCCAGGATGATATTTGGTAGTGTTCCTCTAAAGTATCCCTATCAGTGCTATTCTGAAACATGGAATTGTAAGGTGTCATATGAATTTAGGAGAAATGAAAAATGTGCTGCTCCAAAAAGAGTGGGAAATTTACAGAAAGCCACATTCCTTTTTAACAAAGCTGTTAAATTGTGTGTGTGTGTGTGCTGATGAGCTTTTGATTGTCTTTCTTGACTCACTGACTACCTGACCTTTTCTCTCTCAACAATGCAGAGGATTATGAACAATTGGTGGAGGACATTGTTCGAGATGGCAGGCTATATGCTTCTGAAAACCATCAAGAAATACTAAAGGCAAGGCTGTTTTCTTGCATTACTGGAGTTGGATATCTCTTGTGTGGTAGAGCATATGCTCAGTGTTCCCATGAATTTCCACTTTTAAAAGATCTCTGTCAGCAGAACTAGTCTGTATTTCTCTACCTGAAAACTTTGGAAACCCCCTTACAGCGGATGGGAAATTCCCAATCCTAGCTGTCCTTTTGAAATAAATAAATAAATAAATAAATAAATGGAGTAGCTAGCTATAAGCACACTTTATAAAACATATGCTTAATATGCATGGAACCTGGCCCAAAGAGTGATGCATTTTCCTCAGCTGCATATTTCCAGGAAGATGCACAATTGATGTGGGTTAGCATCACATTACTGTAACTCTCTTCAAATAGGTGCCACTTAGTAGCAGCCTATCAAGAAGACAAAAAGTGACAAATATGTTTCCATTATTACTATCAGTGCTGTAGAGGTAAAATTTGAAGCACAGGCCCTCATTTTAAAAGCCCCTATAGTGATATCCACAAGGAGAGTCCAACAATGCAGACAGCTGTATATATGTCTCTGTGTGTGTGTGTGTGTTACATATGAACATTATTTTGCAGTTTTCATCAGTATCAAGAGTAGGTGTTTTGTAATGCTAATGGTTCTAGCTCACTCAAAACCAAGCAGCTCTAAAATACTTTGGTTGCAATAGCTCAGAATAATACACTGTTACTAGGGGGGGAAATCCGCTTGTTTTGTTACACCTGCACAGAGCCACATCTATTGAAGTTCCAGGGCTGAGTAGCTTTTAGCAGTAACCCCTCAGTCTCAGGCACTATACTTGTTGCCAAAAGCTACTCCCTTTTCAGTTCCTTAATTTTTTTTTACAAGAAACAACAACCATAACACTTACAATAATACATTTCTATATACCTGAAAGAAAGATAGATAGATAGATAGATAGATAGATATAAAGAAATCATACTAAACTACAAATCTAAGTACTAAAAACAACAATAAAAGGACAACAAGGGAACTATGGTTTCCGACTTGCCTGTCTGTGGTTCTGTTACATTGATTCCACTCCCCTCTTAGTATTCAAGGCAGCATGGTGTAGTGGTTTGAGTGTTGGACTACGAGTGTGGAGACCAGGGTTCGATTTCCAGCTTGGATATGAAACCCACTGGATGAGCTTGGGCATGTCATATGCTCTCAGCCACAAAAAAAGGCAATGGCAAACCTCTTCTGAAGAAATCTTGTCAAGGAAACCCCATGATAGGTTTGTTTTAGGGTCGCCATAAGTGGGAAATGACTTGAAGGCACACAACACAAAGTTACTATTCAAACCTTAACCTAATAATGCATCATACTTTAAAATGAACAAGAATTAAATCTATAAACCTCTACAGAAAAAGACCATTCTTGTAGAAACCTAAAGTCACTATGAATCTTGCTCCCTCCCAGATAATTTATTAAAAGCTTCCATTCTTTTTTAAAATAATTTCTCATGTATTAATGTAGTCAATTTATCTATTTCTACAAATTCATATGTTTTAATAACCAGTCCTCTTGATGAGTAATCCTTATCTCTTTCCATGTCTCTTCAGTTTCTTTTCATTCGGTGAAGGGTTTACATCAGATAGCGTTGTGCTGAATAGTGTTCTGCATTTATATATTTTCTTCTCTAACCTTCATGTTCTCCCCACTCACTTTTCTCTTTGTAAAAAAAAAAAAAAAAAAAAGAGAGAGAGAGAGAGAGAGAGAGAGAGAGAAAGAAAGAATATATAGCAAAGGTGGTACCTGTTTCCAAGTTGGCCATCTAACTACCAAAGCCACCCCAGTGCAATTTAGCACTGTTGACTTTTATCCCTAAAGCAGGGTGACATGTGGCTTTTCAGATGTCATTGAACTATAATACTTGCACTAACCCTCACCACTAGTTAAGTTGGCTATGGCTGATGGGTGTTGCATTTTAGCACTATCTGGAGAACTATCAAATCCCCAGCCTTGCCTTGAACATAATACATCTATCTGTTTTCTTTTCCTGCAGGACAAGAAGCTGATCAAAGCATTCTTTGATGTGCTGGCTCACCCACAAAATTACTTCAAATACACAGAGAAGCACAAGGAGATGCTGCCACGTTCCTTCATCAAACTCCTCCGCTCCAAAGTTTCCAGCTTTCTGAGACCTTACAAATAGCCCCTTTGACACTTGAACCAGTGTTCCAGGCACCTCGACAGCCAAGAAAACTTTTTTTCTAACACTTATTCTTGTTTTCCAGTGACTTTTTCTACAAATACAACCCTTGACCCAATCTGTCACTATGCAGATGTCTCTAACTATTGGTCTTTCCTTGGCTTTTCTTCAACCCAAATTCACTAATGATATTGTCCACAGAAGGAGCAACTGGTATCCACAAGGAATTAAAATCATCCCCTGTGCTTTCCATACTGGAGTCTTACCCTATGGAGATCACACATCCTAGTCAGTGAGGCTGTCTTCACAGGTAGCCTATATTGGGACCTGTCATTCCAGGGGTATCTCAACCTTCTCCCATATATGCACATAATGTGCAGTCTCTTGTGCTGCAGGACAGTTGCCAAAGAGGCTGTTGAGGCACCTCTCTGCATGACTGTTTCTAGAAAGAGGAAAGATCCCTGCTATCATTTCATGCATCCGCTTCTGGAACACAGGTGAAAAGGGGGACTTTGAGCAGCTGCTAAGCAATGGAGTTGGTCCAGCTGAACTCTCTTGTAAAGAACTGGGGTCAAAGGCTGTCCAGAATGCAGAAGGTTATGCCTTATTTAAGACTGTTGTGCTTTTAACTGCAGGCACAGTCTTGCAGAGGGGATATATATATATATATATATACATACATACATATATATATATATATGTATATATATGTATATATATATATATATTGTTGGGATCATACAGAAGGGGGAAAAAGGAGAGATGACAGGTATGAAAGAAAATGGCCCATGTTTGTGTGATGGCAAGTTTGTTGACTAGAATAGCATCATTTCATGATGATGTCTGACTTTTGTATTTGAAGAAAGCATGGCCTAGCCACGTTCTCTTATGGAGTGATGTCTGGAAAAGGTGGAGGAAACCTTGGTGAAAAGCAAGACTTTCCAATGTGATTTCTCCCCATGGACACTTGTGATGTGAGTTCAGACTACTTGTAAACTCTGCCAAAGAGTAACTCGATGACAAAAGAACAAGCAGTGTGAAGGGCAGGAGTGAGTGAATGTTTGTGCACTAGGATGTTCTCCTTTCTACCTTTTTCATATTATTAAGTGCAATCATTTTGAGTTGTCTTTATATTATTTAGAGGGATTTTTTTCTACTAGAAACTGCAATATTTATACCTGCCTGAGAAAAGAGAATGTGTGTGTGCGCGCGCATGTGTTAATAATGAAACAGCAAAGACTACAAACAAGGAATTGGGAAAATGATGACTAAATGTGACTTAAGTTTTCAGCTCTTGAAATCTTTTGGTTTCTTTACCACGGTAAATCCCAGTGTAAATCCTGAAAAGCAAACTCAGTTATTCTGCAACCCGTGAAGGTACAGGACATCAGCTGAGTAGAAATGTTGTTTTGGCCACACATAGCTTTCAAGAGTTGGTTCATTTTACATACTACCAAATCACATATTAGCAATCACATATTAGAATCTGTGTCTATGTAAAACCCTTCAATCATGTTTAATGCATAGCTAAACTATCACTCTTTCAAATAAATTAGCTTGGAACAGACTGGGAGTTTTTGATATGTTCAGTTCTGAGATCCCCAGTATACCTCCTGAGGTGGCACACTTCCCTTTCTGAATGTTTTAGGAGGCTCTGATTTCTAAAATAAGAGAACTTTGGGGCTCAAGTCCATTAGGAAGTTACACCCCAAAGCTCTTTTTCTTAAACCCAGATTCTCAGTAAAGAGGGAAACGTTTTCTGCAACTTCTCTAAGGCCTTCTCATCCTTGCATATTCTGTGGTAGACCCCCAACAATGAATACAAGCTTTGGAGCCCTGGCTAATACTAACCCTGAACAACATGCCTTCTATATCACTTTAAAATTTCCTTGCAGAATCTTATCTGTCAGTCACTAATTATTTTCAAGTGCAAATACTAGTGGGGAATTCCAATCTTACATTGGTGTAATTGTTGCCTTCTCTGAGCCATGACCTGAAACTAGGATTTCGAATTGTTAGCTAAACAGGCCTGCACTTGGATGGGATAATCTCGATTAGCTGTACTGTACTGATGCTTTTCTACCTGGATATTGGTAGTGTGCTATTCCTCTCATTCACACCTTGATCTACAGTCTAACTAAAGCCAAAGGAATTGATTCAGTAATAAAGTAGAATTGTTCTTGAGATAAACACAACTGCAGCAGGCCATACTCTTCACCATACTAGCTAAAGCAATATCCAGCACTAATCCCAACAAATGTGGCTTTTTCTAAAATACATATTATGGTATGGAGGAAGAGATGTCTATGCTTATTGCAGTAGAGGACAAAGAGGAAAAAGCCCAAAACTCTGAAGACAAAACTTATGTTTAATTTAGATTAAGAATTCTACCTGAATTCTTTCTGGCTAGATCCTTTGTTTCCATTCTGTCCCAATCCAGATATGGAAAACCTAAGGTTTGAAAAGCTGAAAATTATTTCTCAGCATAGAAAATGTAACAATGTTTAAATAACAAAGCCAAAATATTTATAACTGCATTGTGTGGTGTGCCACAGTCCATTATTTTCTGTCAAAAAAAAAAAAGATTAAATGATGAAAAAGGTGTAGTCCATAAAGTTATTTGCACTTGATAAAAAATGTATCTGAACTTGTAAAAAGAAAAGTTTGCATTTCGTATTGTCTTTTTTAATTATTAAATGGAATTTCTTGGTGTTGTGTTGATGTTTCAGATGTGTTTTCTACCTGTTATTTGTAAATTTCTGATGTTTACAACTGCTTGGAGTTTTGTTCCATTCTGATCCCTTCTCTCCGTATCTTTTTTCTTTCTTATTGCCCTTTGGAAACACATTCCTCCTGCCACAATATAGCTTCCAGAAAACAAGAGTTGCATTCGAAAACTCACTACAAGTAATATTTCTGTTATGGTATTCTTGGTATATAGTCCACTGTGTTTTAAGGTGATGAAGAAAAACAACGGCCATCCTTATCCTTTCCCCACCCAGCAATAAGCAATGAAATAAAGAATGTACACATAATAAAATGGAAGAGCAAACTGCAGTGGTAGAAATGGGGGGGATGGGACACACACCAAACTTAATATGCTTCCAGGCATGATCTTCCCTTTTAATAGAAGCTACCATCTAGAGTTCAGTAAAATGTGCCTCACAGAACTTGTTAACAGCAGGTGTTGCTTCTACATCATACTGGTTTTCTTTCTCAACTGCCAGTTCAATCCTGCTAGTATATTGTAAGTACACATTTATTTATATCCTGCTTTCCTTGGAAAACTGGGATTCAAGGTGACTCACAACATAGTTTTGAAGAGCACAAAAACTTAGTGTTAAGACACATGGAAACGAATTATAATATTCAGCAGTGTCACCCAGTGCAGGGAGGGCAGACTGCCCTGCTGCCCTCCCTCCTCTGATGCCTCGCTTGCCTGCCCACTTGGTGCCCGCTGTTCAAGGGGGCTGTGCAGCCCCGAGGATGGAAAGGTGGGGTCTCACACGGCCACTGAGCAAGCAAGAAAGGGATGCAATGCCCTTTCTTGCATGCCCAGCTGCTGCGCCAGCCCCACTGGCTGTACCTGCCCCATCTGAGGTGTCACCCGGTACAGTTCCCACCCCTCTCACCCCCTTTGTGATGCCACTGATATTAAGACACGTAATTAAAAGTAGTTTGAAAACTTACCAGTGAACATCCAGCTGTCAAAAGCCCCTTGCTTGGCAGACACTCAGTTGCCAAACAAGTTTAACACACAAAGATTCTGCTTGCCAGGAGAATGACACCAGAGATGCTCTAAAGTTGGTGGAACTGAGACAAGAGTCTTTTCTACATATCTCATTGCTCAAGCAGGTTTGTGTGGAGAGCCTGATGGATAACCTGGGGACCATTCACAATACACAGTTATAATACTATTGTTTTACTTTAGCTGCCATAGTTCCACCCTATGGAGTCCTAGGATTTGTAGTCTGGGAAGAGGATTTAGAATTCTCAGCCAGAGAGATCTAGTGCTTTGTTGTTATGGTTGTGTGCCTTCAAGTTGTTTCTGACTTACGGCTATCCAAAGGAAAAACTGGCATGGGGTTGTCTTGGCAATATTTGTTTGGATCCTTTGCTGTCTTTAGGACCCTAGCTAATGCACAACCTTTCCACCTTATGAATGTGCATTGAACAATATAGTAAGGAAAACATTATTTAGGTAAAAGTAATACATTCTAAAAAGGACACACCACAAGAAAGAAATGTACAATACCAGGAACACCACCCAACAAATTGCCTGTGACACTTTTCTGAACATAGCTCACACACCTCTGTCTATTGTACCAAAGGTTCTATAGAAGGGGAGGGAATAATCTTAATTTTTAAAACAAAACAAAACATTTTATTGTTTTAAAAGTTACTAACAAACAATAACTATAAAGGAGAGCGTTTAGAGTGCATACAAGGACTGATAACACTAGTATACAGGGCCTCTGAAACAAGAGACATTTGTACTGTCGCTGCTGCTGCTGGGTGCCTTCAAGTAATATGGTGACCCTAAGGTGAACTATCACAAGGTTTCTTGGCGAGATTTGTTCAGAGGGGGCTTGTCTGCTTTGCTGAGGCTGAGAAAGTGTGACTCACCCAAGGTCACTCAGTGGGTTTCTATGGAACATTTTTTTTAAAAATATATACAAATTTACAAGCTTACTGAAATCGTATCAGAGTTCTTATACAAAATATAAAATTCCTAATTCATTAAGTCATTTCAACATTATTGTACATGGAATAATAAAAATGATATTTCCTCTTCACACTTCCCATGTTCTGACATTAAGTCCCTTCTGTTTGTCAAGATATTTACCCTTTTTGTCTCCCCCCTTTCCCCCTTTAATTTCCGAAGAAAACAAAAAATTCCCTTGACTCTAATTAAAATATCAAATCTCTTATTTCTACATTCTATCCTATATTTTCCCCAAGCTACTTGTTTTATTACTGCCATCTTTTTTGCAAAACTCTGGGCCTATACAGACTGCCAGAAATAATCCATCTTGAGACCACGTTAACTACCCTGGCTCAGTGCTAGGAAATCATGGGAGTTGTAGTTTATTGTGGCACCAGAGCTTTCTGACAGAGAAGCCTCAATGTCTCAGAAAAAAACAACAACCTACAATTCCCATGATTCCCTAGCATTGAGCCAGGACAGTTAAAGTGGTCTCAAGCTGCATTATTTCTGGCAGTCTGTACAAGCCCTAACATGGCTATATCTTGGAATTCTTAAGAACTATGGGATGAAACAGACAGTCAAAATGAAGGGGCTTCCAGCTGCTTTGGAGGTGTAGCATTTAGACACCACACACCTCCAAAGAGGCTGGAAGCCGCACCAAAGCCGCACTCCGGTCCTTAAGACCAGAGCAAAAAGGAGCCGGGATAAACCGACTCCTGGAGGCACCAGTCAGCCCCAGTGTCCATGCCTTGCCTTGGGAATGGGCTGTATGGTCAGTGGGGTTCCCACCTGCTTGCAGCTGGAGTGGACTCAGGCCGCTCTTTTGTGCCTGTCTGCACCGGCCCTTGAACACCCCAAATCCACAAAGCGGATACCTTTCTTGGACCAACCAAAACGTGCAAAATTATCTGATGCAATCCAATACATATTGAGTTTTGTGGATTTTGGATGTTACTGCGCTTTGCAACACAGCCACCCCTGGATATGTTTTCAAGGGCTGGATCTACACTGCAGAAATAATCTGGAATTCTGGAAATTGCAGTTATGTGAGAAATTTAGTCTTCTTTGTCAGTGAGCTCTGGTGCCACAATAAACTGCTGTTTCCAGGATTCCATAGCATTGAGCCATGGCAGTTAAAGTGGTGTCAAATTGGGATTATTTCAGCAGTGCGGATGCAGCCTACTCGTGCTCTGTAGATGTACCAAAATGAAAAGAAAATAAACTGAAGGAAAGACACTTTGTTGGGGGGAAAGAAACAGCTCGATTTTAAGTATGCTCACACGGGAGTTTATTTATTTATTTATTGCATTTATTACCAAGTGATCCCAATTGATCTATGACTTTTGCTACCTGCCCATTTGAGACAGAATCCCTTGCTTTGTGTTAGCTTAATTTTCCTTGTGCCAATAGCCTAGGCTGCATCTGCACTGCAGAAATAATCCGGTTTGACACTCCTTTAACTGCCATGGCTCAATGCTGTGGAATCCGGGGATTTGTAGCTTGGGAGAGATTATTTAGCCTTCTCTGTCAGAGAGCTCTGGTGCCACAACAAACTACAAAACTCAAGATTCCAGAACATTGAGCCATGGCAGTTAAAGTGGTGTCAAACTGGATTATTCCTGCAGTGCAGATGCAGCCAGGGTGACCAGATGTTCTCACTGCAAAGACAAGGCACAGCAAAATGTAGGACATTCAAGGAAAATGCAGGCCATGACCACATAAAAGCTAAAAACACTCATGTAAAGGTAAATGTAGATTCATGCTGCTTAGTCATGCTCAGAATGGAGGACATTTTGGAATTCCTCCTGGTCAGAAGGTTGAAATGGAGGACAGGGCCTGGAAAAAGAGGGCGTGTCTGGTCACCATGGGATACAGCCCTAGAAAGGGAAGAGGCTTCGCTGTGCTTCCTGCGCATGTTCAGAAATGCAGCGCATGCGTGGAAACGACTCTCCCAGCGATTGCTTTCCTTTCCAGGGGTTTCTGTAGAAGAACTTTGGCAGCCCCGGAACCTGGATGGAAAATTATCAGCCAGCCAGAAAGCTGGACGAATAGCCCGCCATACAGGTTGCGGGGCCTGTTGCTGTGGGGAGGCCTATGCATGGCGGTCAGGCGGCGGACTCGGCCCTCCACAGGTCGGTGCGGAGAGGGAGGCGGAGAGGGTTCCTGAGGGAGGAAGACCTCCGTCTTCTCCGCTAACAAAAGGGCATAGAAAGCGGGATAGAGTAGGCCGCCCTCCTTCTGTGTGGCCCTTGTGTTCTTCGTCTTTCCTCTCGGTTCCTTTCCTTCCAGCTCAGGCTGTATCCGCACTGCGGAAATAATCCAGTTTGAGATCGCTTTAACTGCCCTGGCTCAGTGCTAGGGAATCCTGGGGTTTATAGTTCGCGGTGGCACCAGAGCTCTCTGGAAGAGAAGGCTAAACGTCTCAGAAAACTACAATTCCCAGGATTCCATAGCATTGAGCCATTAGAGTTAAAGCGGTGCCAAACTGGGTTATTTCTGCAGTGTCTGTGGTCCCTGCCCAAGAGGAAAGGTTCCACCTTTTCTCTCCCTCCTTGGTCCAAAACACGCTGCAGAAATAATCCAATTTGAGACCGCTTTAACTGCCGTGGCTCAATGCTATGGAATCCTGGGAACTGCAGTTTTAACTGCTCTAGGGAATTCTGGGAACTGTAGTTTTGTGAAATAATTAGTTTTCTGTTTCAGAGAAGTTTGTTGTTGTAACATATTATTAACCTTTCCAAATAATTTTTAGGACATTTGCTATCCTGTATGAGACTGATACTAGTTTTGGGTCAAAACATCTGAGCCAAAAGTCTGTTTAACTAGGAAGGAAGCTCTTGCTGGTTATGTGTCAACTGCCTATTTATTTTTATTTATTCTATGATTTCAGCATATCACAAAAGCTGCAAAGGTTGTATGCATTATCCTTTAATAATGAATATAATACTTTAAAAGCAGTTCTTCTGGCTTAGTTCTGTGGCCTGTCTAGGACAATATCCTGTTGGCAGTGTTGGTTGACCAGGTACATAAGTCGGACATGAAGGAAACAACCCTCCCTTGTTTCTCTGAGTACAGGCATACTGATTCTGAAAGTAGGGGTCTCATTTAACTATATGTTTTATCAGAGTAAGGGGATCCTGGGAGTTGTTGTCCCAAAAAATATTTTTCCAAGCACATTTTATATACAAGATAAGAAGAAGTTTGGAAAATGCAATATATGAAATTTATAGCTTATGTTTAATTCTGTCATAGAAAATAGCCTTCCATTTGAGTATATATTTCAAGGCCCACTGTTAGACGGACTGGATAGTTTGTGCCTAAATGCAATGTCTCTTTCTGATGGGTATATTCAACAAGATGCCAGTGGTGAGTCACTTTGGTGCTGTCCTCATGTGATTAGGCAATTATTATATGACTAATCAGACTATATTCTCAAAGCATTGCCTACATGTGGCAGCATTTAGCTACAGTTAAGTATTCTACTAAACCAATTTCTGATTTTATATCTATTTGAATTAAAAAAAAAAAAAGCAAGGCAAAACCGGAATTGAGCTCTTTTCTGATGGACAGAATGGGAATCTTGCAACAGCAGAACACTAGATATGGTTTCTGTGGCACATTTGCATTACATGTTAACTTTTTAAATATAGTTGCCACTGCTCCTCATGAAGGGCTGTTGCTGTTCAGATATATGTCTGAATCAGGGTAGTGCCATTTGATTGTCAGTGGTCTACTCACAAAAGGCAGAATTTGGAATCTACAAAAAGGGCACTTAATGGCAGATGAGGTGTTGGGATGAAATCCTCTATAAAAATAAGATTGCAAATAATATCTTCCTTAAAGCCATTTAAAATGGTGAGATGCTGCTGAAAACTGAATGGTGTCTAGAGACTAAAGAAATTTACTTGTTTGTAACATAAAAAAATTATTTACATTCAAAAAGAATCCCAGTTACATGTAATAATGTTGCAGTGTAATACAATCAATAAAATAAAAACATAAAAGAAGGAAAAAATAACGAAATTATTCATGCATTTCTATAAAAGCTGACCAGTTGTCCAAATATAAGTCAATTTATACATTTTGTCTATACATCATTCTTTCAAACGTGGCAAGCATTGTTTGATCACAGGTGGAGTAAAATTATCTTTCCTGTAAGATAGCAATCTTTTAGCAGTTGAAAGGGTGTGAAAAATCTACTTCATTTGTTAGTTTCCAAGAAACAGGTAAATAATTCAAAAGAACATGCACATCCTTGAATACCAAAGAACGTTCCCAAACCAAATTTATTTGTGTGATTGCTTTCTCTCAAAATGTAGCTACTATGGGAAAACTCCAAAACATATGTGTTAAGAAAACTTTAGCAATATTACATCTCCAACAATTTGCTGATTTAGAAAGCCCTTTCTTGAATAGAATGGTGGCAAGCAATACACCTGAAAAAGCAATTTCTGCTGTATAAGATGTTTTGAGATCTATAGCCATACTTATAGATGTTAAAACCAATGGCTGTTGATTAGTCAGAATGGGATATTCTAATTCTGTTCCTTTCTTGCTGTAAACCTCAAATGCCATATTTATTTGCAGATAACAGGCATTTACATATATATATTGTTAGTTTTGATAATTAGTTTGCCTTAATGTCTCTAATATTAAAGAAGTCTCAGGTGCACTGAAAGCTGCAGGATGAAATTAACTTTGCAAGTTAATATAAAAAGCACACAATTGGTTCAAGAGGCATTTGTTAGAAGAATTCTAAAATATTTAAAGTTATTTTTAATATTCCAGCTTTTCCCAAAGTTTAAGAAAATAAGATGACTGATGCAGAGTTATAAGTTGGACTACTTAATATTTATAAGCACTTTTTAAAAAAACAGTATCCTTTAGTAAGTGATGTCAGGTATGTCTGTGTGAAGGTTTTTATGATTATATTTTTATCTGATAACAGGAGAGAAACTAATTGAAGAACAAGTAACTGAACCTGAAGATGGATCCACAGCTTTTGTCCAACACATAACAATGCAGAAAGGTGAGATTAACTTGATGGTATGCTTACTGTATTCTTAGAGGCTGCTGATTACAAAGTCTACATGATTCCTTTCTTCCTAATTTTCTTACTTCCTCCTAAAATTTGCATCAAGCAGTTGTAAATGCATATAATGCACATGCTAGGAATTGGTTTCCAATGCCAGCAGCATATTTCAAATAGAGGTTATATACAAGTTTGCAAATTAAGACCTGAGAATGGAACAGGTAAGACTTGCTAGTCCAATGGAGATCACGTATGAGTAAATTTGTGTAACTGCAACTAATTTGACCCTACTAGTTTTAAATGAGCCAGTGTAGTGTAGTACTTTGAGCACTGACGTAAACTCTGGAGATTGGGGGTTCATTTCATTACTCAGCCATGAATACTCACTAGGTGACCTTGGGCAAATCACATACTCTTGGCCCCAGAAAACCCAGTGATAGGTCACCTCAGGGTCACTAGAAATGACTTGAAGGCACACAACAACATTTTTAAAGTTCCTTTAACAACAATAAAATGTCTAGTGTAAGCTGTCACAACATGCAGTAGCATCTGTTTTTGTTTCCATAGAAATTAGTCTCATTAAGTTCAGTTCCTTATGTTTACATGGGTGTAGGTATGATAAATTTCAGTGACACTTGTTTCCAAATAAATATGCATATGATTGAGCTGCTGATATGATTACAACATGTAGTTCAGTTTAAATAGTCCAAATAGCTTATGGGAGAAGGTCATTTATCTGTTAGGCGGAATACAGAGTGATAGAATTTTAGATTGTACGTGTTTGCAGGCTGCATGCCATTTTCTTCTAATAAACCCCATCCCAGTGTAAAAACAAGTGTTGCCTTGCTTGTGATCAAGTAGCAGAGAAGGGAGAAAGAATTCTCTCCCTGATGTCTTACTCTGACACACATAAGAAGTTTTGCAATGGAAGAACATTCAAGAATGTCTCTCTCCACTTAGAGGCCCGAAATATACTTAATTCTGTGAAGTCGTAGGCTTTCATGGCTGGCATCCATAGATTTTTGTGGGTTTTTCGGGCTGTATGGCCATGTTCTAGAAGAGTTTCTTTCTGACGTTTCGCCAGCATTTGTGGCTGGCATCTTCAGAGAATACTGTAATAGAGAGAGTGGGTCTATATATACTGTGAGACCTTGATTGGGAAGAGTGATTTCCATGTAAACTGTGTATTGTTCTGTTGTTAATGGCATGGCTTCAGGGTAGGAGTATATGCAATCAAGGAGACTGTCTGCTAATCCCATGTAAACTGTGTATTGTTCTGTGTTGAATAGGTATTGTTTGTTGTTAATGGCATGGCTTCCAGGTGAGGATATGCAATCAAGGAGATTGTCTGCTGGGAAAGCCCCTGACCCTGGTTGGTTTCCCATTTGCATTTGCCGAGTGCTGATTTTCTTATTTTGTAGGACTGGTAGCCATATCTTGTTTACTTTAAGGGTTTCTTCTTTCCTGTTGAAGTTATCCAAGTATTTGTGGATTTCGATGGCTTTCCTGTGCATTCTGACCGGAAAGTTGTTGGCATGGTCCAGAATTTCAGTGTTTTCAAACAGCATTTTATGCCCAGGATGGTTTATAATGTGTTCTGCTACTGCTGATTTTTCTGGCTGGCCCAGTCTGCAGTGTCTCTCATGTTCCTTGACTCGTGTTGGTACACTGCGTTTGGTGGTCCCTATGTAGACTTGTCCGCAGCTGCATGGTATGCGGTAAACTCCTGTGGCTGTGAGAGAGTCTCTCCTGTCCTTCGCTGAGCGCAGCATTTGTTGGATTTTCTTGGTTGGTTTGTAAACCATTTGGAGGTTGTGTTTCCTCACCACTTTCCCTATTCTGTCTGTGACTCCTTTGATATATGGTAAAAATACCTTCCCTTTGGGTGGCTGCTTGTCTTCAGTCCTCTGGGTTTTTCTGGGTCTGGCAGCCCTTCTGATGTCTGAGCTGGAGTAACCATTTGTCTGTAGAGCCCGGTCTAGGTGCTTCAATTCCTCTTCCAAGAAGTGGGGTTCACAGATGCATTTTGCCCGGTCTACCAGTGTTTTTATTGTGCTTCTTTTTGTCCTGGGTGATGGTTAGAGTTCTTGTGCAGGTATCTGTCTGTATGTGTGGGTTTTCTGTATACTGTGTGTCCCAGATGTTGGTTTGGTTTGCGGATGACTAGGACATCCAGGAATGGCAGTGTTCCTTCCTTTTCTTTTTCCATAGTGAATTGGATGTTAGGGTGAATGTTGTTCAGGTGATTCAGGAACCCAGCCAGATCTTCTTCTCCATGGCTCCAAATGAAAGTGTCATCCACGTATCGGAACCAAGTTGTAGGCTTTTTCGGTGCTATTTCCAGGGCTTGTTTTTCAAAGTGTTCCATGTAGAAGTTTGCTATCACTGGGCTTAGAGGGCTTCCCATTGCTACCCCATCTCTCTGTTCATAGAATCCATTGTCCCACTGGAAATAGCTTGTGGTGAGGCAATGTTCAAACAATGTTCAAACAAGGCTGTGATGTCCTCCGGAAAAAATTGTCGGATGAGTGTCATGGTGTCCATTATGGGGACTTTGGTGAACAGGGAGACCACATCAAAGCTGATTAGCATGTCTCTGGGTTTAAGTTCAAGGTTATTGATACTTAGTTCTGTTTGTTTAGAATGTCTGTAACACACTAATTCAATGTTTTTAATCTGTCTTATTTTTGAATTGATATGAAATTGCTATATTTCAGAGAGGAAAAGCACCTGAGGTATGTGATCAAGAATTCTTGATGGTTCTTGTTAAGTGAGCTTTGTTTGCCCAGTTTCTTACACAAGAGAAATCAAACTAATTTTATCTGAGGTTAATTTTTGTGTGTGGGTGCCTTCTGACTTGTTCTATAGAGTCCACCACATTTGAAGATGGTCAGCTAGTATCACTGGAAGATGGCACCATGGCTTTTATACATCATGTTCCCAAAGGTAGCTATTAGTCTTTAAAACTTCCTTTCATTGTACTAGGTAAAACAATTCATAGCCAGCCCTTGTAAGAAATGTTATTATAGATGTGATTGTGTGTCCATTTAAAAGAAGTACATCTTACTTGGAACATTTATGCATTTTAACTCATTTTGCTCACCCCTGCAGTCCAGTATTAGCAGTGGAAATGATGTGTCACCATCTATCAGGTGAAGGGCTGGGAATGAGCAACAGCCTCAAGTCTTTCCTTCTCCCTTCTGTATGGGTCAATCCAGCTTTGAAGTGATCAGTGAAAACCATAGTTTTCTGCTTTGCATGTGAACTATGCTTTGAGGAAGGCAGGAAACTTTCTATTAGGAGAATAGATAGTTAGAACATGTGCTTGTTACCATGCCTTGGGGGATTGGGACATTGGCTCATGCTTGTATTCTACTATATAGTTTCCAATATAGCTCTAATCAAGAACTTAGTACCCTGCAAATTCTTCCTAGTTGCTCTTCAGACAAATCAAAGTTGGGAGAACATATATTTTAAAAAATGTCTGCATAATTTCCACTTACCCTTTGATTGTGGAGCAAGTTGCATATTGTGGTCTTTAATCATAAATAGAGTTGGAGCATATATAAAGACAAATTTGAACTACAGTTGAGATTTTTCCATTTATGCTCTTAACTCTTCATCTTTTACCAGCTCTAATGGTCAAGAGGTAGATAAGTAGCAATTAGAGCTGACATGTGCTACTTCAGTGTTTGTGGTCCACTCCAGAGGGTTATGACCCCAACACCCTGGAAGCAATCCAGTCGGAAGATGGATCCACAGCTTTCGTACACCATCCTGTTTCCAGGCCAATGGGCAGTGCCATCTTGAAAGTACAAGCAGATGTGGGGCTGGAGGAATTGGCTGCAGGGAAGAAAGATGATACCTTTGACCTTGATAACATTGCTGCCTTCAAGGACTGTGCCAGCAAGGTGAGAATATGCTATTTTTCCCCTATGGATTTCTAAGCAATTGCATGATTCAAGTAATTGTGCTTCCTGATGGCATAAGTATGCTGTGGTAGTGGCATAGTAACTAATTCAAGCTATATGGATATGATAGGTATTTTCTTGATTTTCATTAGAAAGGAGAATACAGTATTTTTCTTTTCACCCCTCAGGTAGTAAATCGCAATTTATGAAAGGATACCAGGCTTGCCTTTTGCCAAGTGACTATGACCTTGCTTTGATTAAATACTCATTTTATGCTATTTAAGAGACTGGTTAGGTATTAAGATTCTGTGTTGTAGGTCTGTGAGGTAGAATACAGAATAGTTAGCACCTTCCACTTCCAGGGCAATAATCTCTTCAATGTTCTTTTCTCAGGTTTACGCTTTGAAATATTATGTTCCCAATAGTTATAGGATTATTTATACCAGGGGTAGGCAACCTTTCCCCATTAAGGGCCGAGGGACTTCAGCTCCCAGAATCCCAGGAGTTATTGGCCAACATGGGACTATTGGCCAACATGGCTGAGGCTTCTGGGAGCTGAAGTCCCTCGGCCCTTAAAGGGGAAAGGTTGCCTACCTCTGATTTATACCAAAGGAGGAGCTTTATTTGCCGTTAGTGTGCAAATACCTAATCTTCATCCACTGTGTTTCTGCCATACCCCTTTGTTTACAGACTGTATTACCTATAGGAATAATTGAATACATATTGAGTATCCCTAATCTGGAAATATGAAATCCAAAAAACTTCCAAAAACTAAAAATGTTTGCTGCCAGCCACCCATTTCTGCTTTAGAGGCGGTGGCATCAGCGCTCCTGCTCATATGTCTCTGATAGCCTAAGTCTCTCTCCACCTCATGTGTCATACATAATACAATACAATACAATAGATTTATTATAGCTCATAGCCAGCATAATATATACATAATAAAAATAGCAAACAAATGAGATGTGAGGTTGAAGAGAGACACAACTGGAGAGAGACACACAAAGATCGATGAAATAACAGGAGGCTTGGATTCGCTCCTAGCCCTACTCTTGGATTCCCCATGTTTCACAGATCCTCAGTCTGTTTCCAGCATGTCTCTCTCCAGGCTTACATCTCTTGTATCTCTCCAGCCTCGCAAATACAGTACACAGTAAGCTACATATGTTGTGTGTTGTGTTTCATTTATTATGTATATGCAGATACAGATACTGCACAATGCAAAAACAAAAAACAAAAAAAACCTTAAATACAAAAAACTTCTAGTCCCAAGCATTTCAGATGAGGGGTATTCAACCTGTATTATATCCTTGCCACCACTTACTGAGGAAATCATTATTAATGCCATTGCAAACATCAGCAGCTCTAGCTGATAAATAAATCTACTGCCAAGAAAATAAAGGTCATAGCTGACATCCTAATCACTGCACTTTTCTTTTTCTTTCTTTAGAATTTTTCTCCAGTGTTTAGTTTTACATGCTCTGAGACTTATCAGTTCTTCCTTAAAATAAATGTAATTGTTAACAAGACTGAGGATAATATTAAGCTTCTAAGCTTCATTTTGCTTTTCTGAGAAAAGCCATGATGTTGACAAGATATCTGTTGAAATTTAAAGGCTTGGGCATGATTCACTGCATGACATTGCAATGTAATTTTGGATATCTGTTGAAATTTAAAGGCTTGGGCATGATTCACTGCATGACATTGCAATGTAATTTTGGATGCAAGTTTTATTAATTGTTATAGCCTTTAACATCTTTTATCAAAGTTCAATACTTCTGCATAAAAGTAAATGCAGAAAATGCATAAAAGAAAATGCACATGAATACAGTGTCATTTGCGTTGTTTCTAACTTTAGCGACCTGGAAGTGAAGCTGTCATGGAGTTTTCTTATCAAGATTTGTTCAGAAGTGGTTGGCCATTGTCTTTTTCTGAAATTGAGACAGAGAATACGACTTGCCCAAAGTCATTCAGTGGGTTTCATGGCCAAGCTGGAAATTGAACCCTGGTCTCTAGAGTTATAATCCAGCACTCAAACCACTACTAGCCCCTTATGTGGCTACAAACAAATATCTAAAAATATCCAGGACTCCAGACTCCAGTTTTGTTTTATCTGGCAATGTGACTGTTGTTAATACAGATGCATGTGCTTATATACAGCTTCGTGAGATCAGATTGTCAATTTCAGAGCTTTTTCATTTTTAACCTCTTTCATTTTGTCTATCAGGGCTTCCAGGAAAAGGAGGTCAGGAGCAATGGAAAGGGACCAAATAGACATGGCAGAGGTTATCGTTGTGAACATAATGGATGTGGCCGTTTCTTCACAACATCCCACCATTTGAAGGTAAGCTGTCATACCTTCAAGCTGTTTTCAGCTCATCATAGAGGTGATCTCTAACAGGAAATCATGAAGAATACAGAAGAGAGCTGTCACAGTACTGTGGCTTGAATAAAATTGGGAGTGATTTTCTGCTTTCAAAAAAAGAGGCAGGAAGAGAGCAAACTGAAAAAAAGTGGGGAGGGTGGTGACATCACTGGGTGGGTGCAGGGATGCAAACTGCACCAGGAGACACCCTGCAGGAGGGCTGACACCCTGGTGGGGTCCTCCTCCCACTGAAGTAGAGAGGTGAGCACACACTGTGGCTTCGCCACTGCCAGGCACCCTCTCTTTGGAGGGATCTGAGGTAGCAAGGAGGGCTTTGGTGGGGTGAGCACACCCCTCATGGCTTTGTCACTGGCCTGGCTTCCTCCCTGGGGAGGGAGCCGGGCTGGTGATGAAACCACATGGTGTCAGCAGCAGATGGAGCAGGACAGGCTGCTGCTGCCAACCCCCTCAGCAGCCTCCTCCACTTGGTGTCACTAAGCCAGGTGATGCCACTAGGGGAGTGTATGTTAAGTGTGACCCTTCCATCCCTAGCTAGCACAACCAGTAGTAAGGAAAGCTGGCAGTTGCAGTTCAGGAATAGCCAGAGGACCTGATTTTGCTCAACTCTCTGCAATCAATAAAGTTTTTGATGAAGAGTTTTTACTAGCTCCCTGAGTGGTATATGGCAAGTGGTATTAGAAGTGAGCAGCAACAAATTGCTGTTTGTTACTTTTATTATCAAATTATTTTTTATTATTTATTTTTATTTTTAATGATTAGTAAATAGAAATTTAAAAAATAAGTGAGGAGCGAGGTGGGACCATAACAGGAAAATGTTTTTAACATAATTTTAAAAATCCAGATAAAACAGTAATTGGTAAAACATGTTAGGTTTGAGTGGAGTAGCGGGCTTGTAGATCCAGCAGAGCCAGGGAACAAAAAAAAAAAAACAAAAAAAAAATCTAAGCTTCTAAATGTTGAGCATTTATTGCTATTGTTGAAAAATAATAATAACAACAAGCAGAGTAAAATACAGTCCACTATAGGATCACATCTTGCTGATGTGGCTAAACAAGAATAAAACTACAGATCCATGTTTCCAGATCTTAAGGCTACATTGTAAAGCAATATAAACATATTATAGATCCATTGTAAGAAGTAAAGAGAAGAAAAAGTGTGATCCAAAGGAAGCAAATAATAATAATATCAATGCCAAGCACAGAGTTTCTCAGTCCAGCCCCTCTCCACCTTTTTGGGTGTTACCCTTCAAGTTGATTGGATGTTCTGTATGTGATGTTTGTTAACCCAGCCTCTTGTTGTTCATCATCCACCACGTGATCTACTTTCCCATACTGGTTTTTATTATTGTTTTTCTTATGTAAACAAGATTGATTTCCCACCTAGAGTTTTCTATTATTATGTCTCTCTCTGACCATCTGGACTGAGTTGTTTGTGCTTGCCTTGAAGCTGTTCTCAAGTGGAAAATTACAGACACATACATCTCTACATTTCACCTTTGACTGCATAGCCCATCTATACTCTGACAAAACAGATTTCATCATTCCAGTTTAGCATTATATTGAGCTTTTACTTTGAACCACTCTTCCAGGACCCACACGGTGATTGAAAGCATTCAGTTCCATTTTTAAACTACACAGGCATAGAAACCTACATCTAAGCTTAGAAAATCTTGCTTAGTTAGTATAAGCTTTAATTAGTGAGGAGGCTGGGATCTTAAAATAGTTTGATCCTGTCTTGTTTGGAATTGACCTAACTAGAATTCCATCAAATTC
Organism: Phrynosoma blainvillii; assembly: GCA_026167975.1. Taxonomy (NCBI): domain Eukaryota; kingdom Metazoa; phylum Chordata; class Lepidosauria; order Squamata; family Phrynosomatidae; genus Phrynosoma; species Phrynosoma blainvillii. The sequence goes on from JANUYF010000004.1 coordinate 245,024,684, forward strand.
TGACATTCAGATTATAAAGACAGAATCTTCTCTAGTTCTAATTAAATCTCTTGACAAATATAGAAAACAAAGGACCTTTACAGACTGCCAGAAATAATGCAGCTTGAGGCCACCTTAACTGTCCTGACTCTATGCTAGGGAATCATGGGAATTGTATTTTTTTCTGAGACATTGAGCCTTCTCTGTCAGAGAGCTCTGGTGCCACAATAAACTACAATTCCCATGATTCCTTAGCACTGAGCTAGCAAAGTTAAAGTGGCCTCAAGTTGCATTATTTCTGGCAGTCTGTAAAGGCCCAAAGCCTTGGCCCAGAGATTGGAAACATTCAATATATATTCCAGTTCTCGTGAATGGTGACACCAGGGATTGCAGTAACCACAGGACCATTGTATTAATTTCCCATGCAAGCAAAGTGATGCTCAAAATTCCACAACAAAGACTTTTACCATATATGAAGTGAGAAATGCCAGATATTCAAGCTGGGTTCAGGAAAGGAAAAGGCACTAGGGATTCTATTGCAAACATAAGTTGGATAATGGTATTAAAGAGATTATTAAAGAATTTCAGAAGAAAAAGGCTAGATTATAATACAGTATTTGATTGTGTAGATCAGGGGTAGGCAACCTTTCCTGTTTAAGGGCCGAGGGACTTCAGCTCCCAGAATCCCAGGAGCTATTGGCCAACATGGGACTATTGGCCAACATGGCTGAGGCTTCTGGGAGCTGAAGTCCCTCGGCCCTTAAACAGGAAAGGTTGCCTGCCCCTGGTGTAGATCATAAAAAACTGTAAGTTGCTCTTAAAAAAATGAGTGTGCCACAATATTTTATTGTCCTGATATATAACCTGAGTCAGGACAAGAGGCTACTGTCAGGACACAATATGGATTTGGAACAATTACTGAAGTAAGTCAAGAAAGAAAGTGCAAATGTAGGGTTACAGCTGAATGTTAAATATATATATATATATATATATATATATATATATATATATATATATATATATATATTGACCACAGATGACTTCCATAAGTTTTTCCATATCTTGGCTCAGTCAGTCAGAATGGAGACTGCAGTCAAGAAATCAGAAGAATAGCACTTGGAAGGACAGCTATGAAGGAACTAGACAAGATTCTCAAGTGTAAAAATATATCATTAAATACTAAAGTTAGGATTGTCCATGCCTTCATAGTTCCAATTTGTATATATGGCTGTGAAAGCTGGACAGTGAAGAAAGTTGATAGGAAGAAAATCAACTTATTTGAAATGTAATGCTGGAGAAAAGTTCTGTGGAATGTAATGCTGGAGAAAAGCTGTTCTCAAGTGGAAAATTACAGACACATACTTTTATTTGTCTAAAAAGACAAAGAAATGAGTCCTAGAGCAAATCGAGCCTGAGCTCTCCTCAGAAGCCAACACGACTAACTGCCCTGGCTCAGTGCTAGGGAATCATGGGGACTGTAGTTTATTGTGGCATCAGAGCTCTCTGACAGAGAATGTTTCAGAAAAAACTACAATTCCCTTGATTCCCTATCATTGAGCCAAGGCAATTAAAGTGGTCTCAAGCTGGATTATTTCTGGCAGTTTGTTCAGGCCCTAAATTCAGGTTCTCATAGTTTGGACATATCATGAAAAGACATGATTCCCTAGAAAAGACAATATTGTTTGGGAACGTTGTAGGAAAAAAAGGAAGACCACATTATAGAAGGATAGATTCAATCAAGGAAGCCACAGCTGCCTTGAATGGAAGCAGTTAATAACAATAGCATCAATGTACAGCAAGTATGAACACAACTGTGCAATGTCTGACCTGCAGGGATAAGGAGAAATACTACAACGACCAATGCAGAGAAATGGAAGACAACAATAAAAAGAGAAGAATGAGACCTCTACCAGAAAATCTAAGCAATTAAAGCCAAGGGCAGGGGTACTTTATGGAGAAAAAAGAACATAATACAGGAACAAGAAGAAATAAAAAGATACTGGAGTCAATACACAGAAGAGTTATACAAAAGAGACGAGGGAATGAATAACATTTGATGAGAAGCCATATGAAGACAAGGCCCAAATTCTAGACCAGGGGTAGGCAACCTTTCCCCTTTAAGGGCCGAGGAACTTCGGCTCCCAGAATTCCACGAGCTATTGGCCAACATGGGACTATTGGCCAACATGGCTGAGGCTTCTGGGAGCTGAAGTCCCTCGGCCCTTAAAGGGGAAAGGTTGCCTGCTCCTGTTCTAGACTCCAACCATACATGGAGAGAGAAATTGCAGAGATGCCAATAGGATTTAGAAAAGGAAGAGGCACTAGGGACCACATTGCAAACATATGGTGGCTAATGGAGAGCACCAAAGAATTAAAAAAAATAATCAGCATGTGTTTTACAGAGTACAGCAAAGCATTTGATTGTATAGATCACAAAAAGATAGGGAATATATTTAAAAGACATGGGGGTGCCACTACATCTTATAGTCCTGATGAGAAATCTGTATCAAGAACAAGAGGCCACTCAGAACAGAATTTGGGAAAACAGAGTGGTTCCAATAGGCTAAGGGACCAGGCAAGGTTGCATCCTATCACCCTACTTGTTTAACTTATATGCTGAAAACATCATAAGAAAATCAGAATTAGAATCAGAAAAAAGAGGAGTGAAGATAGGAGGAAGGAATATTAAGAACCTAAGATATGTGCATGACACCATATTATTAGCTGAAGACATTCAGGAATTGGAACAGTTAATAAGGAAGGTCAAAAATGAAAGTGCAAAGGCAGGTCCGATGCTGAACATAAAGAAAGCAAAAATAATGGCCACAGAAGAAATACACAGATTCAATCTAGACATCGAGGAAATTGAAATAAAGAATTTCCATATCTAGGATCAAACATTGACTAGAATGGAGACTGCAGTCAAGAAATAAGACTAGAAATGGGAAGGGCAGCTATGAAAGAACTGGAAAAGATACTGAAGAGCAAAGACATACAACTGAGCACTAAAATCAGAATCGTCCAGGCCGTTGTATTTCCAATTACCATGTACAGATGCAAGAGCTGGACAGTAAAGAAAACAGACAGAAGGAAAATCAACTCATTCAAAATGTGGTGCTGGAGAATACTTAGGATACAATGGATAGCCAAGAAGACAAACTAATGGGTTCTTGAACAGATCAGACCAAGGCTCTCCTTGGAAGTAAGATGACCAAGTTAAGACTATCATACTTTGACCACATAATGAGAAGGCACGGATCATTACAAAAAATAATGCTAGGAAAGGTAGACGGTAGAAGAAAGAGAGGAGGACCACAGACCAAATGGATAGACTCAATCAGGGGGGTTATGGGCAAGGGCTTGCAGGATCTGGGCAAGGCAGTGGAGGACAGGATAGGAGATGTCTCATCCACCGGATTACCATGAGTTGAAGTGGACTCAAGGGCAGCTAACAATAACAACAGCAAGTCAATTTAAGAGCCAATTTGGGGTATAAAATGGGGTGTAAATACCATTATTTTTTTCAGCAAGAAAGAGGAGAAACAGATGGGCCAAAAGGGGCGCCATTAGGCTGCATTGGGGGCATGGCATTTACACAATGCAGCCCTGAACACAGCCAGAAGCCGCTGCCCTAAAGGCAAAGAGCCAGCTTGAGAAGGAGCTGGGGAAAAACTACTCCTTTTCAAAAGCAGGTTTAAAACAGTGTCAGCTGGACAGACTGGGGCTATGCGCATGCGTGGTTGCCACAGTGCTGGGGTGAGCAGCACCAGAGCAGCCCCAATCTGCCTTTTTTGGGTGATCTGTTTCACCCTTAAGTTGCATAAATACCCAGGCACTTAACACAGGGGAATTGATCCTTTGGTTTTATTATATTATAGTATTTTAATTTAATGCATTGCCTTGTTTTAACCTTTTTCGATTTAATTCTGTTTTAAGGGGTGGGAGGGAGATTGTGGGCGCTGGGTATGTTTTAACTTGTTATATTTAAATGCTGTAACCCGCCTCGATTGCAATGCAGAGAGGCAGGCTATAAATAAAACTTATTATTATTATTATTATTATTATTATTATTATTATTATTATTATTATTATTATTATTTATGTTCATGAAGAAATTTCATGTCAAAAGAAGCATAGGCTGGTTGTCTAAAACAGCAACCCTATATTGAGTCTTCGCAGTATCTATTTCAACATATCTTCCTATTATTATTAAAGTAAATCTGATGAAGTAGATCTGGTCTGTGAAAGTTTATGCACCAAACATCTTTCCATTAATCTCAAAGATGCTACAAGTTCCCCTTGCACAGCAGTTACACGATAGGAATTTCTGAACTACCAAAAATGGTAGCCCCATATCTGCCTTTGTTGTAGATTGATAGAAGTATATGTTAGCAAGCTATTTTTAAGTGATCACTGGCTCCAAGCCGTCATTTAAATTACTGAGATGCACACACCTGGCTAACTGTTAATACCCCTTAATCTCTGTCTATATGCCCTTAAAGGGTAAGAAGGCATCATATCCAAAGAGTACTAGTGACAGATCCTAAACAGTGCAGTAATAACCATGTGGAGGTCAGCTTCTCCCTTGACCCTTAGATTTCATATTGGGAAACCTTACACTAAGCCTTGGATTTCATCTTTGTTTCTCAACAGCTGCATGCACGTATTCATAGAGATGATTGTCCCTACAGATGTAACTTCCCAAGCTGTGGAAAAATCTTTTCTACAGGTAATGTTTGCAGGTCATTTCCACTGACACCATAAAATCTCAGGTATGAAACATTATATTGCTGTAGTGGACACTTGCAGGTCTGAGTATGTGAAGACTCAACTTGAAGTACTGTATTTTCCGGCGTATAAGACGACTTTTAAACCAGGAAAAATTGGAGTTAAAGTTGGAGTTTGTCTTACACGCTGGGTATGAAGAGGAGGAGGAGGAAGAAGAAGAAGATAGAGGTGAGAGGTGGGAAGGAGCTGGGGAGAGAAGGAGGAGGACTAGGAAGTCCTCCACCTTCTCTCCACCGCTTTCCCTCCCTCCCACCTTTCCTCCTTGTCCTCCTGGTCCTCCTCCTTCTCTCCACCACTTTCCCCCCCCCTCCTCCCACCTTTCCTCCTGGTCCTCCTCCTTCTTTCCTTGGCTTTTCCCCTCTCCTCCCACCTTTCCTCCTCGTCCTCCTGGTCCTCATGCTTCTCTCCACTGCTTTTCCCCCCTCCTCCCACCGTTCCTCCACGTCCTCCTGGTCATCCTTCTCTCCACCGCTTCCCCCCCTTTCCTCCTCATCCTCCTCCTTCTCTCCACCGCTTCCCCCCCACCTTTCCTCCTTGTCTTCCTTGCCCTCCTCCTTCTAACCACCGCTTCCCCCCCTCTTCCCACCTTTCCTCCTCATCCTCCTGGTCATCCTTCTTCTCCACCACTTTTCCCCCCTCCTCCCACCTTTCCTCCTTGTCCTCCACACATGTGAGGTGGGGGGAAAAGCCGGGGAGAGAAGGAGGGTTTCCTTGGCAAGGTTTGTTCAGAAAGGGCTTGCCATTGCTTTCCCCTGAGGCTGAGAGAGTGTGACTTCCAAGATTATTGTTGTTGTTGTGTACCTTGAAGTCGTTTCTGACTTTTGTTAAGTCAAAGATGAACCTATCCTGGGGTTTCCTTGGCAAGGTTTGTTCAGAAATGGTTTGCCATTGCTTTCCCCTGAGGCTGAGAGAGTGTGACATCCAAGACTGTTGTTGTTGTTGTTGTTGTGCGCCTTCAAGTTGTTTCCAACTGATGATGACACTAAGGCAAACCTATCATGAACCTATCATTTCTTGCCTAAATGTGTTTTTTCAGACAGGGTTTACCTTTGCCACCCTCTGAGGCTGAGAGAGTGTGACTTCTAAGATTGTTGTTGCTGTTGTATGCCTTTGAGTCGTTTCGGACTCATGGTGTTTGCTTGGCAAGGTTTCTTCAGAGAGGAGTTTGCTATTGCCTTCTGAGGCTGAGAGAGTGTGACTTGCCCAAGGTCACCCAGGGGGTTTCCATGGCTGAGACAGGATTCGAACCCTGGTTTCCAGAGTCATACTGCGATACTCAGACAGGATGACCAAATGTCTTCAATGCAAAGGAGGACAAGTCACTACAAAAATGTAGGACATACAAGAAAAAAAAAGTAGAGAAAGCTAAAAACACTAATATAAATGTAAATCCGTGCTTCTTAGCCATGCTCAAAATGGAGGATGTTTTAATGGTCAAAATGATGACTTTTAACCTTATCATGGGTTTTTCTTGACATGTTTCTTCAAATGGGGGTTGCCATTACCATCCTCTGAGGCTGAGAGTGTGTGACATGCCCAGGGTCATTTACTTGGCTGCAAATTGTACATACCCCAGAATGCATCACCTAGTATATTGGCAGTCTTACCCCCAACACTTTCTCATTTCCCCCCAACCATCTCATAGCTGGGAGATGGAAATAATTTTTAAAGCAGCATTTAAATCTGGACTATTTTTTAAAAAGTAAGGTCCAAAACACAGTGCAGAAATAAATGCTAGGGAACATAGGAGCTCACAGTTTTCCTGCTAAGTACTGCATGTCATAAGCATTTGAATTAAAATTACCATATTGAAATCAAATCTGATTTTTTAAAATGTTTATTTGGTGTGCGTTGGAAGAAGGGTAGTTTTATACAGCGAGTATATTCCAAACGCTATATTGGAAAATTTGGGGGTCGTCTTATACTCCGGAAAATAGGTAACTTAAGGAGTTTTGGTGATGGTGTACCTAAAAGCAAGCTAAAAGTGTAGTTTTTGGTAACCCAAATATTCTTGCATTCCAAGTTACCTGTTTTACAGTATTGTAAATTGATGACTTACATTTTTGGTACAAGTATCTATGTTGTTCTGCATGCATCTCCTTGAGACAGTTGCTAATGTTGCACAACTTACCCCTTATAGGATATAGCCTGAAGAGTCATGTGAGAACACATACAGGTGAGAAGCCATATAAATGCCCTGAAGATTTATGCACCAAAGCCTTCAAATCTTCTGGAGACCTGCAAAAACATGTTCGTACACACACTGGTATGTTTTTTTCAGGCTAATTATTTTAATTCTGGGCTTGGTAGAAACTGAAGCCTAAACAGGAAAAAAAATCAAGACCAAATATTCAACAACAACAGAAAGCCAAAAATGCATACTTGTTTAACAGTCAGGTTTTATTCCAAAAAGTGCCATTACCTTAAGGATACCTATATTGGTCTGCTGCATGAGAAAATACATTAATTGTGGCCCATTAATTTATTATTGCTTTTATGGAATACAGTTCATTTCATCAGATGCTTGATTTTGGCATATTTATAAATACCAGGTGATGAAGCAGGATTGTAACCAGTGCAGTCAGAGGGAAATAAAATGCAGAATGTGCAGAGAGTGAGAATTACTTTGCTGACAATATTCATTCACAAAGCAGTAAGCGGGGTGAAACATCCTTGCATTGGTGTGCTAGTTAACACTTTTGTGTGGTTTTTTTTAAAAAAAGGATTGCACAGAGCAGGTTATGCAAACATACCAAAATGTACCTGATTTGCATTGTTTCCCACAGTATTTGAATTTCAGTGTAATTTAGAGTTTTAGCAAAAGCAGGTATATAGCACAAAGAAAGAGGGAGAGCTGAAGAACGGGCATCTAAGAACAATGGTAGAAGAATTCATGCAAGGAGACTGAGAGAGACTTGCACTTGTTAACAGAGATGAGTAGCTGTCCATTCTTAATCACTAAGAGTTGTGCTTTATTTTCTTTTGCACTAGTACCGTATTTTCCGGCGTATTAGACGACTTTTGAACCCTGGAGGAGTGTCTCCAAAGTTAGGGGGCCGTCTTATACGGCGGATATAAACGGAGGAGGATGACGACGAGGCAAAGGAAAGAGAGAGAGGCAAGTCCCTGGGAGAGGCTGAGGAAGAAAGGAGGGGGGGAAGCCAGAGACGACAGAGAAAGAGGTCCCTGCGAAGAAAGAGGAGGAGGATTGCCTCTCTCTCTTTCCCTTGCCTCGTCGTCATCCTCCTCCTCTTTCTTCCCAAGGACCTCTTTCTCGGTCGTCTCTGGCCTTCCCCCCCTCCTTTCTTCCTCAGCCTCTCTGTTCCCTGGCAAGAAAGAGGAGGAGGATGACAACGAGGCAAGGGAAAGAGAGAGAGGCAATCCTCCTCCTCTTTCTTCCCAGAGACCTCTTTCTCCGTCGTCTCTGGCCTTCCCCCCCTCCTTTCTTCCTCAGCCTCTCTGGTCCCTGGCAAGAAAGAGGAGGAAAATTGCCTCTCTCTCTCTTTCCCTTGCCTCGTCGTCATCCTCCTCCTCCTCTTTCTTCCCAGGGACCTCTTTCTCCGTCGTCTCTGGCCTTCCCCCCCTCCTTTCTTCCTCAGCCTCTCTGGTCCCTGGCAAGAAAGAGGAGGAGGATGGTGACGAGGCAAGGGAAAGAGAGAGAGGCAATCCTCCTCCTCTTTCTTCCCAGGGACCTCTTTCTCCGTCGTCTCTGGCCTTCTCCCCCTCCTTTCTTCCTCAGCGTCTCTGGTCCCTGGCAAGAAAGAGGAGGAGGATTGCCTCTCTCTCTTTCCCTTGCCTTGTCATCCTCCTCCTCTTTCTTGCCAGGGACCAGAGAGGCTGAGGAAGAAAGGAGAGGGGGGAAAGCCAGAGACGACGGAGAAAGAGGTCCCTGGGAAGAAAGAGGAGGGGGCTATTGGATGAGGCAAATGTGAATGGAGGGAAGCCCCTGAGAAAAGGAAGAGGCGGAGCAAGAGAACAGGGCTCAAGGCGGGAGGAGAAGGAAGCCACCAGCACAAGGAGGAGAGGGCAAAGGAATCCAGGTGAGAGGAGGAGGAGAGGAACCCTAAGGCGATCCTCTCCTGGGTTTTTCTTGGCAAGACTGGTTCAGAGCAGGTTTGCCATTGCCTTCCCCTGAGGCTGAGAGTGTGTGACTTGTCCGAGTTCACCCAGTGGGTTTCATGGCAGAGTCCAACACTCAAACCACTACACCATGCTGGCTCCTATTCCCATGTACTACCTAGGAAACAATTGCAGACTTTTTTGTTGTTCTTGTGTGTCTTCAAGTCCTTTCTGATTTATGGAGACCCTAAAGCAGGGGTAGGCAACCTTTCCCCTTTAAGGGCCGAAGGACTTCAGCTCCCAGAAGCCTCAGCCATGTTGGCCAATAGTCCCATGCTGACCAGTAGCTCCTGGGATTCTGGGAGCTGAAGTCCCTCGGCCCTTAAAGGGGAAAGGTTGCCTACCCCTGCCCTAAAGCAACCTTATCATGGGGTTTTCATAGCATGTTTTTTCAAATGGGGGTTGCCATTACCATCCTCTGAGGCTGAGAGTGTGTGACATGCCCAGGGTCACTTCGGGCCTTTGCAGACTGCCAGAAATAGTGCAAATTGAGACTTTAAATAGAGGCACTACCCTGCCTCAGTGCTAGGGAATTATGGGAATTGTAATTTTTTCAGGACATTCTTAGAGCTCTGGTGCCACAATAAATTACAGTTCCCATAATTCCTTAGCACTGAGCCAGGGCAGTGCCTCAATTTAAAGTGGACTCAATTTGCACTATTTCTTGCAGTCTGCAAAGGCCCTTACTTGGCTTCAAATTGATGACAAACATCCTTATGTTTATAAGTGACAGTTTTCCTGCCAATTACCCAAATGTCATAATTATTTGAATTAAAATTACCATATTGAAATCAAATCTGATGTTTTTTAATTTTTATTTGGAGCTCGTTGGAAGAGGGGGGTCGTCTTATACGGCGAGTATATCCCAAAATCTATTTTAGCTGGAAAAGTTGGGGAGGTCGTCCTATACACCCTGTCGTCTTATACGCTGGAAAATACGGTATTCTGGATAGGCTCTGGTATTGTGGTCAATGACAGTTTATATGGAGGACACTGTTGAGACTGCATTTTTAAGAAAAAATTCTCCAAATTACTCTTTCTCCATCAAGTCACCTCCAACTATTGCTCCTATAAATTTACTTATTGATGCCTAGCCATGTTACCCCAAGATGGGAATTCTGGAAGCAGCATGTGGAGTGAGAATGCTTTTCTCAGCTACATCATTAGAAGTTGCTTCCTCCTAAGAGCTCCTCCTTATAGATATTAATCAAGTTTATAAGAAAGAAAGGAGAGTGGTCATGTGGGAAAGTGTTCATGCATCTCTGAACGTCAGAGCTTGGGTCATTACTTTTTAAAAAAGTAATCAAGTGCTTGTTGCTTTGGAAAAGGAACTGCTTTTATTCATTACATTTGTTTTGGTTTGTCATAATGTAATACACTGACATTAAGTTACCTTTTAACTCTGCAATCTAAAGGTTTAGCTTTTTAAAAATTTGATGAATTGGGCCCAGACCACCCCTCCCCCAATAATTTCCAAAGTAACATCTGAAAGTAATGAGTGAACAGGAGTCACCATTTCAAAAACTGAACAGTGTACAGACCATCACATTCTTTTTAAAAGAGCGATAGTTCAGGATAGCCATCAAAATCGTTATGTTCCCTTTCCTTGATATATTATTATTATTATTATTATTATTATTATTATTATTATTATTATTATTAATACCTCTGTTAAAACAATCGGGGTGGCTTATAGCAGTTAAAAATTATATCAATACAGTCTAAAAACCCCAAACCCCCACCCTTCCCCATAAAAACATTAAACTAACATCCATTAAAATACAGCTAAATCATAAATAACATAGAATAAACAAAAGAATCAAACAGCAGGCAAATCCGAGACACAAAAGGGCAAGGGTGCATCTCCTGAGGCCGGGATCAGTCAGGAAAGGCCTGCTGAAAGAGATCTGTCTTTAGCGCCTTTTTGAAGCTACTCAAGCTCGTCATCTGACTGATCTCGTCTGGCAGGCCATTCCATAATCTGGGAGCGATTACCGAAAAGGCCCTATGGGAGGTAGTAGATAGCCTAGATTTTTGTGGCTGAAGCAGATTCCTCCCAGATAACCGGCGTGCATGGGGCGGATTATATAGGAGGCAGCGGTTCCAAAGATAAATTGGATCCAAGCCATTTAGGGCTTTAAAAATAATAACCAACACCTTATACTGGGCCCGGAAACTGATAGGCAGCCAGTGGAGAGATTTTAACACCGGAGTTATGTGATCTCTCTGAGATGTTCCTGAGACCACTCTGGCTGCCATATTTTGTACCAACTGAAGTTTCCGGATCAAGCACGAAGGTAGCCCCATGTAGAGCACATTACAGAAATCCAGATGAGAGGTTACCAGCGTGCAATCAACTTTTGTTGTGTCCTTGACCACCATTCAGCAATGACCATATTACATTACGTGTGCTGATTGTTCAGCCTTCTAGATTTTGCTAAACTACCATTCCTAGTAGCTGTAGCCAGCAGAGCCTTTTGCTGGGGATGTTAGGAGTTGCAGTTTGGAAAATATCTGAACATTTGAAAATTGTACAATTTCTGTCACAAATTAAATAAAAATCTTAGTAAATGGCTTTAAAATATACAAATACTGAAAAGTAGCCTTTTTCTCCAAGATAGGATTTTCAATATGAGCTTCCTTGAACACTGCCTGTTAACTTTAACATCTACTCAGAAACTGCACAAATATTACACCAAGATAAAAATATTCAAAGATATAGCTGTGTCACTCTATCAGTATGCAAAGGGATCTTGTAGCACCTTTGAGACTGAGAGAAATAGGCTTGTACCATAAGCTTTTGTAGATGGACTACTTCATTGGATGTTTTCCAACTGATCAGCTTATCAGGTGGGCACTGGGGATCAAGATCACTGTTTTTCTGCTGTTCTTAGGAGCAGCAAAAGAGCCATTTAGATTAGGATTGCTGAGCTCAGGGTTTGGCTTTAACCTCCTCCCAACCCTTCAGGCAAGTTTGTGTCTCCCTTGCCAATAAATTCTGTGGGGTTGGGGTTGAGATAGACAATAGTTTGTTGGAGGAGATAGACTCCAGGCAAGACAAGGGTGGGTGTGGGAGTGTGGGCTGTATACAGATGTGAATGAGTAGATGGGTTTGTTCTGGCTCCATCTGCTTTGCAGCTCATAGATGGTTCCATTGTCAGCAATCTACTACAAAAGCTATAACAGACAGAAGATAACACTTATTATTATTCCAGAATGGCAGTGTAGCATTCACACAAGCTAGTGTGGTTTTTTTTTGAGGAAATTAATAAGTGCTATTTGCAGCTCAATAAGGAAGCCTTTTGTCTTTTCCTTTGCTGTAGGTGAAAAGCCCTTCAGATGCCCTTTTGAAGGCTGTGGCCGCTGTTTCACCACCTCTAATATAAGGAAGATCCACATCCGGACACACACTGGTGAACGACCATATATGTGCCCAGAGCCCAATTGCGGAAGAGGATTTACTAGTACCACCAACTACAAGAACCACATGAGAATCCATACCGGTAAACTGTGGTATCTTCTTTCACAATTTATGGTGTTGATTTTATTTGCTTCCCCTTACTGGTCTAGAGCTGAAACCTGGAATTTCGGGAGTCAATATGGAAAGAACCACACTGAGCTTCTCATCTCAACTAACCCCCATCTGTAAGGGGGGCAGACAAAAACAAAAAATGTATTTAGTCAGTAAAATATGGTCATTTGGGTTTGAATATGTTCTTTCTGACTGCTCAAGTGTTTTCTTACACTACAATCTTGTTCATATTTACTTAGAAGTATCCCTCGCTGTATTTAATGGGGATTTACTCCCCAGTAATTAGGATATAATAACATGAAGGTAGGCTGCAATCTATGAAGAGTGAAACCCTTTGTTACTGTGTCCCAGGAGAGAGACCATATGCGTGTCTGGTGCCTGGTTGTGGAAAATGCTTCACTGAGTATTCTAGCCTCTACAAACACCACGTTGTTCACACTCACTGCAAGCCATACACCTGCAACACCTGTGGCAAAAACTACCGTCAGACCTCTACATTGGCCATGCATAAGCGCACCACACATGGGGAGCTGGAGGCCACAGAGGAGAGTGAACTGTCTTTCTATGAACAGCATCTAGAAGGTGAGTAGGAACTTGATTTGGGCCAGTAAATTCTTGCCACTTCCCAACTTGTCATAAAACCCTGCCCTTCCAAGTGCTTAATACTTTCAGTGTTTTCATTTTCATGTGACTGGCTTATCTTTAGACACTCACAAAAAGCAAGACCATTTAATATAATCTTTCAACTGAATCTTTTCCTTGGTTTCCCAGTTGCCACAGCTGAATCTCAGCTGAACATCGTTGCTGTGAAGGAGGAAAATGAAGAGGAAGACTGTATGCCTCTCGTTTCTCAGGATGAAGCAGAGCAGGTAAGAAGAAAAGTGGTAGTAACATTCTTAACGAGATGAAATCCACAAAGAGGTAAACATCTTGAGGTTTTGTTGGATGGGTCAAATCAGATCAGATGATTTTGTTAGTACTCTTTACTCTGAAATGCCCTCGCCATAAGCATTTGTACCAAAGTATCTGCCTACAATACTGAAATACATCATTTTTAGGTCCTATTTTATATACTTAGTTAATGACTTAGAACCAGAATTCTGAGACAAATTACTGTATATGCTTGACTATAAGTCGACTTTGGGGGGTTGCAGACTGTCAAAAATAGTGTGAATTCAGTCCACTTTTAGGGTTAGGGTTAGTGCTAGGGAATCATGGGAATTGTGTTTTTTTCTGAGACATTGAACCTTCTTTGTCAGAGAACTCTAGTGCCACAATAAAATACAGTCCCCATGATTCCCTAACCTTAACCCTAACCCTAAAAGTGGACTGAATTCACACTATTTCTGACAGTCTGCAACCCCCCTTTGTATATATGTCGAGGGCAGGTTTGGGGGCCGAAATCAAAGATTTTGACATGATCCATGGATAAGTCAGTGGTAAAAGTTAGGGGCTTTCAACAAAGGATCTAAAGGATGAAGTAAAACAAAACAATGTCCCAAAAAATTACAGAATTCCAGCAGGCATGTTTGTGCTCACAGTCAAGGCTGGGTGGATGAGAGAATAGAATGGGGTCAATGATTCCAGGAGAGATTATGCTCTTGCTTTTCTCCAGGTAATGGTTCCTTTTTAAAATAAGAATTAAAGTACAGTACATACATTGACATGTGGATAAGCCAACTCAGTTTTGTGGGGTCAATTTTTTGACCCAAATTATTAGACTTATACATGAGTATATATTGTAGAACTTGGGGGTTTTACTTTTTGGGAAGTGTTCATGTGTCTTAGATCAGTGGTCCCCAACCCCGGTCCGTGGCCCGGTACCGGGCTGCAGAACAAATGGTACCGGGCCGCCCTGCTACTGCGTCTTCTGTGCAGCAGCGGCGGCGGGTCCTGCGACTTTTGCGAGTCCTGCGAGTCCCGATAATAAGCGCAGGGATGGGACTCCTGCGCCTGCCGACGTGCCCCAGTCCAGCTGATCAGCGTGGGGGCGGGGCTTCTGTGCGCGGCTTTAGTGAATGATGAGTGACATCCCTGACGCTGTTCAGAGGAGCCAGCAGGGGATGGTGAGCAGAGGACGATGGGCAGGGGAGTGTTGGCCCGCAGCAGTACCCGCTGGTCACTGATTTAAAGTGGCCGCAGCCGGGCTGCTGATCTTTAACACCATAGCACTTAAATCCCTATTGCCACCATAGCACTTAAATCCCTATAGCACTTAAATCCCTATTGCCATTTCCCACTTCCTATCTTTGTGAAGCGGGGTTTTCTGCAGTGACTGCAACCAAAACAAAACAAAGGAATAAACTGGACATAAGCAAGACACTTCGGGTGTCATTGTCTCCTATTATCCCCAGATGGAACCATCTCATTGCAGAGAAACAAGCTCAGGGTTCTCATTGATTTAGTGTTCTAGTCACTAGAATCCAGAGAGTTAAAATGTTAAGTTAATTTTGTTGTAACTGTTTTATTTTGATGCCATGTTTAAATACAATTAAATTAAAATTGTTTATATTTGAGATTGTTTTGATTTAATAATCAACGCGATGCCGCAACCCCCCCCCCCAGTGGGCCGCGGAAAAATTATCAAACGTTGACCGGTCCACGGCAATAAAAAGGTTGGGGACCACTGTCTTAGATGATTGCTGAGGTCTTCAGTCTTCTTTTGATCCAGACCTATGTTCTAGTCAAACTACCGTATATACTCATGTACAAGTTGATCTCATGTATAAGTGGAGGGAAGGTACCGTATTTTCCGCCGCATAAGACGACTTTCTAAGCAGGAAAACCTGGAGTTAAGTCTGGGGGTCATCTTATATAGCGAGTATAAAGCTGAGGAGGTGCAGAAAGGCTCCTCCTACAGAGGAGGGAGTGGGGGAAAGAAGGAGCCCAATGGGGGAGAATGAGGAGGAGGAGCAGGAAGGCCGCTCTGAGGCTGGGGAAAAAGCCTCAGAGAGAGAGAAGGAGGAGCCTGAAGAGGAGGTACTTCTTTCTCCTGCCTTTCCCCCCCTCCTTCCCACCTCCCCTCTTCGTCCTCCATTTTCTCTCCCTGCCTATTACCCCCTTCCTTCCCACCTCCCCTCTTCGTCCTCCATTTTCTCTCCCTGCCTATTACCCCCCTCCTTTCCACCTCCCCTTTTCGTCCTCCATTTTCTCTCCCTGCCTATTACCCCCCTTCCTTCCCACCTCCCCTCTTCGTCCTCCATTTTCTCTTCCTGCCTATTACCTCTTTCCTTCCCACCTCCCCTCTTCGTCCTACTCGTCCTCCATTTTCTCTCCCTGCCTTTTACCCCCCTCCTTTCCACCTTCCCTCTTCGTCCTCCATTTTCTCTCCCTGCCTGAGAGTGTGACTTTCAGGACTATTGTTGTATGCCTTCAAGTCCTTCCTGACTTTTGGCAGTTCAAAGATGAAGTTATCCTGGGGTTTCCTTCACAAGGTTTGTTCAGAAAGGGTTTGCCTTTGCTTTTCCCTGAGTCTGAGAGAGTGTGACTTTCAATACTGTTTTTGTTGTGCATCTTCAAGTCGTTTCCAACTGATGATGACACTAAGGCAAACCTATCTATCATTTCTTTCCTATGTGTTTTTTCAGACAGGATTTGCCTTTGCCACCCTCTGGGGCTGAGAGAGTGTGACATCTAAGATTGTTGTTGTTGTATGCCTTTGAGTCATTTCCGACTTACAGCAAACCTAAGGCTCATAGTGTTTGCTTGGCAAGGTTTCTTCAGAGGGGAGTTTGCCATTGCCATCTCCTGAGTCTGAGAGAGTGTGACTTGGCCAAGGTCACCCAGGGGGATTCCATGGCTGAGCCAGGATTCGAACCCTGGTTTCTAGAGTCATACTCTGATACTCAGGCAGGGTGACCAAATGTCTTCAATGCAAAGGAGGACAAGTCACTACAAAAAATGTAGGACATACAAGAAAAAAAAGGTAGAGAAAGCTAAAAACACTAATATAAAAGTAAATCCATGCTTCTTAGCCATGCTCAAAATGGAGGACGTTTTAATGGTCAAAATTGTGACTTTTAACCTTATCATGGGGTGTTCTTGGCATGTTTCTTCAAATGAGGGTTGCCATTACCATCCTCTGACGCTGAGAGTGTGTGACATGGCCAGAGTCACTTACTTTGAAGGCAAATGGAGGACAGGAGGAGAAGAAAGGACCCAAGGTAGAGAAGGAGGAGGGGGAGAAGGGGGGGAGAAGAAGGAGGAAGCCACTTCTAAGATTGTTGTTGTTGTTGTATGCCTTTGAGACATTTCCGACTTATAACAACCCTAAGGCAGCCCTATCATGTTGTTTTCTTGGCAAGGTTTCTTCAGAGGGAGTTTGCCACTGCCTTCTTCTGAGGCTGAGAGAGTGTGACTTGCCCAAGGTCACTCAGTGGGTTTCATGGCTAAACAGGGACTCGAACCCTCGCCTTCAGAGTCATACTCCAATATTCAGACAGGGTGACCAAATGTGTTCAATGCAAAGGAGGACAAGTCACTACAAAAAATGTAGGACATACAAGAAAAAAATGTAGAGAAAGCTAAAAACACTAATATAAATGTAAATCCATGCTTCTTAGCCATGCTTAGAGAGAGGGTTGACATGGAGGGCATGTCCTGGAAAAGAGAAGGCTAAGTAGCTCATTGAACTACAAATCCAAGAGCTCTCATAATATGGAGCCAAGGCAGTTAAAGTGGTGTCAAACTGCATCAGTTCTACAGTATGGATGCAGCCTGAATCTGCACTGCAGAAATAATGCAGTTTGACACTGCTTTAACTGCCATGGCTCCATTTTATGAACTCCTAGGATCTGCAGTTTGCTTTGTGGTACTAGAGCTCTCTGACAGAAAAGGCTAAATATCTCACAAAACTTCAAATCCCAGAATTCCATAGTCTTGAGTCAGGGCAGTTAAAGCAGTGTCAAATTGCTTTAATAAATTTCTGCAATGCAGATGCAGCCAAATTTGATGTGTTGCTTGGGCATGGCTTCTTTAACAAATAATTCTGCACAATGAGAGAGAAAGAAAGTGTACCCTTGAAGATTTATCTAAAGAACCAAGTTCCTTACTTGGAGGTTATATGTGTATGTTGTGTGCCTTCAATTTGTTCCTGACTTAATGGTGATGATGGGGTTTTCTTGGCAAGATTCTCTCAAGAAGAGCTTTGCCATTGCCTTCCCCTGAGGCTGAGAGTGTGTGACTTGTCCAAGTTCACCCAGTGGGTTTTATGGCAGAGTGGGGAATCAAACCCAGGTCTCCAGAGTGGTAGTCCAACACTCAAACCATTACACCATGCTGGCTCCTATTCCCATGTACTACCAATGAAACAACTGCAGACTTTTTGTTGTTCTTGTGTGTCTTCAAGTCCTTTCCGACTTATGGTGACCCTAAGGCAGCGGTTCTCAAATAGTGGGGCGGGCCCCCCAGGGGGGGCGCGAGGCTCCATAAAGGGGGGGCTGTTACGGCTGGAGAGAGGGAGATTGTCCCAGCACAGCCCCAGTAGCTCTATCCTGATTGGCCAAACCCGCCCATGTGATCGCTCAGGGGGGCGCGAAATGTTATCTTCTTTCCTGGGGGGGGCATGACAGAAAATAATGGAGAAACACTGCCCTAAGGCAACCTTATCATTAAAGAATGGTATGTTTCTTCAAATGGGGGGTTGCCATTACCATCCTCTGAGGCTGAGAGTGTGTGACATGCCCAGGGTCACTTACTTGGCTGCAAATTGTACATACCCCAGAATGTATCACCTAGTATATTGGCAGTCCTTCCCCCCAACACTTTCTCATTTTCCCTCAACCATCTCATAGCTGGGAGATGGAAATAATTTTTACAGCAGCATTTAAATCTGGACAATTTTTTTTAAAAAGGTCCAAAACACACTGCAGAAATAAATGCTAAAGGGATCTGTAGTTTGTTGTGTTTATAAGTGACAGTTTTCCTGCTAAGTACCTGCATGTCATAAGCATTTGAAATAACATTACCATATTGAAATCAAATCTAATTTTTTAAAATTTTTATTTGGTGTGTGTTGGAAAGGGGGGTCGTCTTATACGGCGAGTATATTCCAAACTCTATATTTTAACTGGAAAAGTTGGGGGGTCGTCTTATACACCCAGTCATCTTATACACCGGAAAATACGGTAGGTTTTAAGACCTGATTGAGAAGGGAAGCAAGTGGTGTTAAATTGGGTTTTTTTTTCCCCCTTGGGAAGAGAAGGCTTCCAAAATAGACTGAGAAGAAAAGCAAGTGGAATAAAAGTTTTTTCCTTGGGAGCAGAAGCCTTGCAAAACGGACTGGGGAGGGAAGGAATTGGTGTTAGAGAGTGGGGATCGGGCTTGATTGTTTTTGGTCCTTTCTAAGTAGTACCAGTGTATTCGCGTATATAAGTTGACCCAAGATTTTAGGGTCAATTTTGGGGCATAAATTTCTCAACATATAGTCGAGTATATATGGTAGTTCGAATGAATGAGCCCTCCTTTTAGAACAGATTTAGTATTATATCTGACTGTTAATGACAATATAGTTCCTACTTATGCATAGTATTGTACTGAGAAAAACCACTTGGCTGAATTCTGCATGGAACAAAGTCTTAGGCTGCATCTGCACTGCAGAATTAATGCTACTGGACACCACTTTAACGCCATGGGATCCTGGGATTTGTAGTTTAGTGTAGCCCCTGAGCTCTTTCTGACAGAGAAGGCTAAATATCTCACAAAACCACACATCCCAGAGTTCCATAGCACTGAGTTGTGGTAGTTAAAGCGTTGTCAAACTGTATTGTTTCTGCATTGCAAATGCATCCTTCGTCATGAAATTTAATTTTGTCAGAGAGCCATAACAAACCTTGGAAGATCCAGGAGGCCTGTACAGCCCATCCCACAACCCACTTCTAATTTTTTGTAATTTTTTTTATAGAAAAGTTTTCTTGTGCTCTGAAGGTGGCATGGGGGGAGTTTTGTCTCATTTTGAAGTCCCTCTCCAGACTCTTTTAGTTTTAAGCAAGTACTTCTTCCCAATCTTGAAATGACCAGAAGTCACTTCCACTTTGGAAGTGGAAGAACAAGTAAGTAAGTCTATAAACACTGGTCCGCCTTCCGTAACTTCTATAATTACAACAAAAACAGAGTAAGCTTACTCTTTTCACTGATTAATTTAGTTGGTGGCGTCTTGTCTTCATTCCGAATATCAGCAAGGTGGCCGTGTCTCTCCCGATCCTCTGGCTCTAGCCCCTAAGTCCAAACGGACGAACTCTATTCCGTCAGATTCGAGGCACATGAGTCAAACATATGGATCTTCTATGGAGACAACCGAACCCCCAATACCATGGGGATATATTCAGACCGTGTTTTAGATGATTCTATGTGGTCCAAAGCCACGATGCCTGAGAAGTCCCTCGGAGGCTACTCAAGGAACGTCTCAAATCAACGCCATTACAACCCGGAAGTCTCAACCAAATTTTTTGGGTAAAGAAGTGACTCAATTCCAATTTGAAATCGATAGGGTTTTTCGATTAAATTCGACGATAGCAAAAAAGAAGAACCTCCCTAGGGATATCGTAATTTATTTTGTTAGGAGGCAAATCCGGGACCTATTGTTAAAAAAACACAATGAATCTCCATTAGAAATTAAAGGTATTCAGGTTCAGATTCTGAAGGACGTCCCCACAAGACTATTGAGAAAAAGAAAGGAATATTCATTCCTTACGTCTTTCCTCTGGGAAGAAGGTATTGCTTATAGATGGGGGATGCCGGAAGGTCTATCCTTTTGAATAAGGAAAAGGAGAGTAGTGATTAGAACAGTGGAGGAAGCAAGGAGGTTTTGGGACAGGGAAGAAGAAAGGAGAAAAACTACTAGAAAAAAACAGGAGAAGGCGGAATCAAAAGGAAGTAATATAGATGAAAAAGGTTATAGTATCATACCCATTGAGGGAAACAAAGAATACAACAGGGGAGATCCATTAGAAGAAGAATATCAGGTATTGGGGGCGGAGAACTGGAGGTATAGGGAAAATAAGAAAGGACAAGATAGGTTGGAGGAAGACCCCCTATATGATCAAGAAGATTTACGAAGGAGTGGAGAAGAGGAATTTTCGGAAGAAGAAAAGGAACCAGGGGAAGGTTGAAAATAACAGTGGAAATAGTGTGTACTTGGTTTGAAATTAATATTTGAGATAGTGTAAAAATAGATATCAAGCTAATCTTCTATCTGTACTTTCTTTGCTTTGTTGTAATTGTGTTGGTTAATTCTTTGGTTAAGATAAATTGATATAATATAGATATAACATCATCATAGATATATTTGATATAGTACTGACATAATATAGAAATAGAAGATAGAAGTATAGAAATATAGAAATAATACAGAAATATAGAAATAGAAATAGAAATATAGAATTATAGAAATAGGTCACTATAGTATTAATTATATTAATTGATTATAGAAGGCACAGGAAGTTGCTTCCACTATAGATTAATCTTTGAATATTAATCCAGATTTTGACAAGTGTATTTATAAAAATAATATAATGGATACTTTAAAAATTATTTCCTGGAATGTTAAAGGTTTAAATACACCACAAAAAAGAAGAAAAATAAATCATTATTTGCAAAAATTGGGCGCTGATATCTATTGTTTACAAGAAACTCATATAAGGAAAAAAGACATTAAATATTTAAAGAATAAGAAATTGGGGATAGAATTTATATCATCTGCAAAAAATAAGAAAAAGGGTGTAGTAATGTACATACACCCAAGATTGAATCCAGAAGAGCTCCTCTCTGATGAAAATGGCCATTATATGTTGGTAAAAATCTTGAAGGGGAAAATATTTTGTTAATGGGGATCTATGCGCCATTGGCGAATAAAGGGAATTTTTATGAACATTTATTAAATAAATTGGAAGCCATAAATTCGGATAAGATTGTTCTAATGGGGGATTGGAATGGGGTCATTGACCCTTTATTGGATAGAAGATCATCTAAAAAAATAAAAAATACACAAGGTAAATTACCTAGAAGCTTTTTTGAGCTCCAAGAAAGATTATCAATTAAGGATATCTGGAGAATACTTTATAGAGATACAAAAGACTACACGTTTTTTTCCCCAGTACACCAGTCCTGGTCAAGAATCGATATGTTTTTGATTTCGACGGAGCTATGTAAAAAAGTAAGTAAGGTGGAGGTATTACCAACCGTATGGTCCGATCATAACCCTATAAGGTTGTTTTTTAAAACAAGCCCTAAAGTAGTTAGATGGTCAATAAACCCTTATCTTTTAAAAAATGAAAAAATAGTGAGCGAAGCAAAACAAGAATTACAAAACTTTTTTCATTATAACTTAAATAATGAAACATCTATTAACTTTGTTTGGGATGCATCTAAAGCTTATATGAGAGGCTTTTTTATAAAGAAATATGCAGAAATTAAGAAAAAGAAAGAAAATCAAAGGAAATTTTTTGAACAGGAAATAAAATTAAAGGAAGATGAATTGAAGATAAACCCAGAGAATTCAAAAATTAAGAAAGCTTTATTTGCTTTACGTAAACAATTAACAATTCTATTGACTGAGGAAATACAGAAGAAAGTGAGATATTATAAACACAAGAAATTTGTGGGTTCTAATAAATCAGGAAAATTCTTAGCTTATAAACTAAAAAAGGAACAAGAAAATAAATATATATTAGAATTAAAAGAAGGGAATAAGTTTTTCACATCTCAGAAACATATAAAGAGAATTTTATTAGAGTTTTATACAAATTTATATAAAAAAGATCAGGATATTAGTGTGGAAAAAATAAAGAAGTTCTTATCACAGCAGACATTATTTTCAATTTCGTTAGAACAAAAAGAGGATATAAATAAAAAAATTACATTACAGGAGGTTCTGAATACAATCTCTTCATTAAAAGTTGCTAAGTCTCCGGGCCCAGATGGGTTGACATCTGAATATTACAAGACGTTTGCTAGCCAGTTAGCCCCCCCTTTAGTTGAAACAATGAATGCTCTATTAGAAGATAAGATACCTCATACATGGTCTGAGGCCTATATTTCTGTAATTCCAAAAGAGAATAAGGATAGAGCTGACCCGAAAAATTATAGACCTATATCATTATTAAATTGCGATTATAAGATTTTCACGAATATAATGGCAAATAGATTAAAAAATTGGCTTAATTTGGTAATAAAAAAAGATCAAGCAGGATTTTTGCCGGGTAGAAAGACTAAAGATAATACCAGGCATTTATTA
The DNA here is from genome assembly GCA_026167975.1 of Phrynosoma blainvillii. NCBI lineage: Eukaryota > Metazoa > Chordata > Lepidosauria > Squamata > Phrynosomatidae > Phrynosoma > Phrynosoma blainvillii. The sequence continues at coordinate 245,047,333 of JANUYF010000004.1, forward strand.
AACTTAATTGAGTATTATAAGCATATTGATAAAAAGGGTGCATTACTCTTTTATGATATTGAGAAAGCCTTTGATAGGCTGAATTGGACTTTTTTAAAATTTATATTGGAAAAACTGGAGATGGGTGAAATTTATACAAAATGGATTGGAATGATATATCGTGACCAAGAGGCAAAAATTTTAGTAAACGGAGAAGTAACAAATAGTTTTAAAATACAAAAGGGAGTTCGACAAGGGTGTCCTCTTTCCCCTTTGTTATTTATTATTTGTTTTGAAATTCTCCTGCAAAGAATTAGAGAAGAAAAAGAAATATTAGGGGTGAAAATTAGAAATTCAGAATTTAAAGTCAGAGCATTTGCTGACGATTTGATGATATCACTTGTAGATCCAAATGAAGGTATAGATAAACTAAAGGAAGTATTAGTAGAATATGGTAATATCTCTGGCTTGAAAATTAATAAAGATAAAACACAAATGTTAATGATGAATATGACTGATAAGGAGAAGGAAGAATTGAAATATAAAACGGGTTACCAGGAAGTTAAAAAAGTTCAATATTTGGGAATCACTTTCACAACAAGGAATTCGGAGCTTTTCAAAAATAATTATGAGAAGAAATGGAATGATATTAAATCGGAGATGAACAGATGGAAAAAATTGAATTTATCCTTATTAGGGAAAATCACCGCCTTTAAGATGAATATCTTACCCAAAATGTTACACTTATTTCAAAATATCCCAATTTTGGTTAACGATGGCCCTTTTAGGAGATGGCAGAGTGATTTAATTAAGTTTTTATGGAACAAGAAGAAATCAAGAATTAGCATGAAGTTATTACAAGACGCTACTGAGAGAGGGGGATTGAATTTACCAGATTTGAAATTATATTATTATGCGTGTTCCTTATATTGTATCTTAGATTGGATAAAATTGGAAAATGATGATGATTTAAAATTGGAGGGACATGATAATGTATACAGCTGGCATGGGTATTTAATCTATGACAAGGTTAAAAGACATAGTGGGTTTAGAGATCATTATTTGAGAAGATCTCTCTTAAGGGTGTGGAACATAGTTAAGAGTAAGTGGGATGATAAAATCCCACTTTGGACTGCAGTGTATGAAAAACCTTTGAAAGAAATTATAACGGGTAAAATGAAATGGTTAACTTATCGAAATGTATTGAGACAGACTCAAGAACCCCTGATGATAAAGACTCAAGAGCAACTTAATTTAGAAGGTTATAATTGTAGTTGGTTTGTCTATTGGCAGATAAGGGAGCGTTTTTTGTTAGACATGAAAACTAAAACAATTGGCTCAATGAATAAAGATTTTGAACAGATAATAGATTTAGTACAGGAACACCAAATATCAAAATTATATAAGATGTTATTAAAATTTAATTTAGTTAGTGAATTGGTAAAACCACAGATGATCAAGTGGGCTCAGGATATTGGATGTAACATCGAATTAAACGAGTGGGAAAAGTGTTGGACAAAGAGATTAAAATATACACTTAATATGGATATTAAGGAAAACTTTTATAAAATGCAGTACCGGTGATACTTGACACCAGTAAAATTAGCAAAAATGACAGGAAACTATTCCCCAAAATGTTGGAAATGTGATAAGAAAATAGGTACATTTTTTCATTTATGGTGGAGCTGTGAGAAAGCTAAAAATTACTGGAAAAGTATATATAAAGAGATTATAGATATATTTTCAATATCTATTAGGTTCGATCCACAATTTTTTTTATTAAGTATAGTTAAGGATGATAAAATAGAGAAGGAGTTTGGTAAATTGCTATTTTATTTAATAGCAGCAGCTAGGATACTATATGCTTCTAAATGGAAATTGACTGATACCCCAACTATATCGGAGTGGAGACAGAAAATTTGGGATATAATGGAAATGGAAAAAATAACATCATTTTTTAAAAATCAGGATTATGATACTTTTCAATTGGAGTGGAAACCTTTGCTGGATTATTTGAAATCGGAGAGTGGGCTACAGACAATAACGATTTTTGATTGATCTTTGCTTATAATAGGTGGTTTATTTTGTTTTAGTTTAATAGGATTTATATAATTTTTTTTCTTTTTCTTTAATATTACATGATATGTTAAATTAATTAAACTTTATAGACATATCTATTTTAAATGGGGGATAGAAGACTTAAAACATTGTTACTGTGAAGTTACAAAATGTTGGGCTGTTTAGTAAACATTGGTCTACCTAGGAAGTCTTTTTAATTGTTTTCGTAGAAGGAGTAGGTTATTGTTTGTGTATATTTTTTGTATTTATGTAAGTTTGTTCTTGTTGGTTTGTTCGTTGTTGTTGTTGTTGTTTTGTTTTGTTTTTAATTTCAATAAAATTTATTAATTAAAAAAAAAAAAAAGGAAGTGGAAGAACAGCAGCCTAAAGCAGCTCAGTGCCTACAGAAGTGGTGAATTGCTCTCATGGCCCCTAGAGGACATAGAATCATAGAGTCTGAAGGAGCCACAAGGGGGGAAGCTCTTTCAGTCAAATTTGGTTGCCCCTCCCAACCAAATTTAAAGGGCTGTTGGGGGAGGTCCTTGTGCACCCTGATTTTAGCGCTACGAATTCCAGTTCTTTAGGGCAACATAAAGCAAGAGATCCTGTCTGCCATATTTACAAATCATTGAAGGCTCTGAGTGTGATCCCTTTAGTCTCTCTTGCTGTGGCCTTGATTCATGCATCCACACAGAAGGTGGCTGCCACATGTGAAAGTATAAAACTCCATTGCAAAAAGCATGGTAGTTGATGTAGGAAGACTTCCAGCAGCTACAGTTGGTCCTTTGTATCTTTAGGGGTTCTATTCTGGAACCCCCCCTAAAGAATGGCAAAATCTTCCTGTTCTCAATGGCAGGGCGATGTGTGTATGACTGCATTGGCACAGCTGCATACACACGGCACCATTGAGGAGAATGGGCAGAGCCTTTTGCAGATGCTCCAATCTGAATGGCAAGCCCGCAGATAGGAAGAGCCAGCCATACACCTGTGATGTTACTCCATTCAGATATGCATGACGAACATATCAGTGCAATGTGAACAAGCTCTTCAGTTACTTCAGAACTGAAATGTGTTCCTATCCCATGAAGTGGCATTAGTTCTCTGTAATATGTAATATAGCCTGTTTTCTCCTATCTGTCTGTTTCATCTGTAGGTCAGGCTGTCTCATGAAGACTTACAGACCCTCACCAGTCAGATTGCCATAGTAACGCACACTGGCACAACAATATTACCGCCCCAGGAAAAGACTTCAATAATTGGTGCAAATGCTGGGACTGTGGTTAGCATGAAAGGGACTGAGATATGTCTGGTACAGATACTTTAAAAAAATTCATTTGAACACAATCTTAGGAAGTGATTATTGGAAGTTAACTATTACACTGATCTTTCAGGCAGCAATAATAACTTCTGGAGCAATAGTATCAGAAGATTCTGCTATAAGATCTGTCCATAAGCAGCAGCTGGCAGTGCCAGCAATGGCTAATAGCACTTACTTGTAATTCAAATACTTTATGTGCATATTGTACTTGCCTCTAGGTTCCGCCTTTATTTCAGTCACATACAGAATTATTCTTAAAAATAAAAGCATGAAGCACTGAACAAATGTTTGAGCAGATAACCTGGCAGACTCCTGAAAATAAACGAAACGGATAGTCTGAGCATGAGAGGCCATAATCCAAATACAGTTCTGATCCATATAGATATACCTCAGTTAATAAAGTAGATGTCTTTCTATGTGTTACTTCTCTACCAGAATATTTGGTACCAAAGACAGAAATAACATGGAACAAATAGGCTGCACCACAAAAAATGAGCAGATCAGTATGGTTAAGAAACTTTTTATCTAAAATTAATAATTTGCCCATGTGAAATGAAACAACCAGATCAGGTAAGCCCCGCATGAGTAAACAGAAACATGTTGAACTTTTTTTCAAAGTTTCTTCCAAAATGCATTCAGGAATATTTTTTTCTTTCACCAGCCTCCACTTTTGATTTCTGTTTTTGTGACCAAACACATACCTATGCTTTTAACATCCTGGGGGGGGGGGGGGGAAGATAAGGCAAGCTTATCTGCTTTCCTCTTTTTGCTCTGCTTTGCTGTTCATACCTGTTCATTCAGGAATTCTGGAGGCACCTGTTGATTACCTTGCCTCTTCTAAGCAACCACACACAGCTACAGTAGGATTGGCTAATAGAATCTCATTCATTCCCAGCTCAAGTTTTATTGCATTTTTTTTACTAGAGACATGCTGCTGAGACCTTATACTAAATGTCTGTGTTTCTGTAGGCCTCTTTCACCATCCTCCCAATGCCAGAGATTCCATATAGCAAAGTAACTTTCCAGATAGACTTACAAGAATAAAAGAGAGGGCTGTTGAGGTGGGGGGAAAATCTTGATAAAAGCAATTTCTTTTGTCAGATGCTTTGTTAACTGAGGTATGCCTGCACTTTAGCAACAGAGAGAAGGGGAGTGAAATCCACGTAGCCCACTACACAAAAAATCCTACAGCCATTTATATTTACAACTGATGTGCGCATTTTCCCCATGTTATGTGCAGTTAATTTACTTTGCTTTAGTCACTCCTCTCTCTGAGATATCAGAGTGCTATGCTTTTCCACCTTAACAGCTAGGTTACAGAGCAGAGATGGGAATTGTGCAGCCCTCCCAAGCAGGCAGACTTCTGAAAAATCAGGATGAACCAAGACCATGGTTGAATGTAACTCCCAGCACTTCTTGTCACTGCCTGTGCTGGCTAGAGGTGGTGGGAGCTGCAGTTCACCATGTCTGGAGGACTGCACCATTTGGACATCTGCTCCATAGAAATGGTTTTTATTGTGAATAATTACTTAGAACAGGGGTAGGCAACCTTTTTGACCCGGGGGCCGGGTTGCTGTCCCTCAGACAATTGGGGGGCTGAAGCACCATAAATAAATAAATAAATAAATGAAATAAAATAAAAATAAATAAAATATGCATGCACACTCTCTCAGCCCCAGAAAAGCCATGGCAAACCCCTGTGGAGATTTTGCCAAGAAAACCCCAAGAACAAGTAATAATAACAATAATCAATATCTTCATGGTGAGCGGCGGGGGGCAGCCTAGGGCCGGTCCAAAGGCCTCGGGGGGCCACATCCGGGCCTTAGGTTGCCTACAACTCAATTAGAATGTTTGGAAACTGCAAGGATCACAAAATGTACAATATTTTTCCTATGATAATTTGGGATTCTGATAGAAAAATATCTATGTAGGGCAATAAAAAGCAATTGCTTCTGGAAAGCACATACAAAATAATATTATTAAGGATATGCTACATATTCATAGATAACTTGTTTTCCTTAAGTGTACTCTTCTACGTTGACTCTTCTTTTTGCATTATGCAGTTATTCCATTTCCACATAGCTTATGTCTTCATTTCCTCCTTCAGCCACTTCTGCTTCATCATACCCATCTCTCAAAATAATGATAATTTGCATAGACAGCAGCTGTTGTCTGCTGAAAATAATTGTACAAACAAAGCAATAATTGCTAACTTTGCACACATTGTTTTTACTTTAAAGTATCTTTGGGAACTTTTTTTTTTTTTACATTTTTTTCTTAACCTAGCAACTCTGGAGTGAATGACTGGGCCCTACCAAAGTGTCATCAGAGCTTTATAAATAGGTCTCCAAAATACCCATAATAGATGTTTTTGAGATTATTATAAGGAGCTGTGATTGACAGGTTTCACTTTAGTTTCTGTGAATATTATTGGTGGTGGTGGTGGTGGGGAATCATGTTGTTCTGTTGATGAATTTTCATGCCAAAAAAATTAGGGAAAAGGATCAAAGAGATTACTGTTCTTAACTGAAACCACTTCTTCTTGGATCATTTATCTGTCCCAAAGCAGTAAGGTTTTATTCGCCTTGTAAACATTCTGTCTTTTTCTCCTTCCAGCTAAAAAAACAGCACAGCCTGGAGGATACCATCAGCATTCAACAGGAGTCTGCAACAGTTGAGGTAGCAACATCAGAAAGTGGATGTGGTGACCTTACACCAGCAGAAGATCAGGGAGTGGAGTGCTCTGCAGGAATGACAGTATCTGGATAGACAGCTCATATCTGTAGAATTTCCTCTTCAAAACCCAAGTGTTGTGTGATAGCCATCTAGACTTCGATTCTTAATAATTTTTGCCCTCTATCTAGCATTGATGATGGACCATATGCATGGGTTGTTGGATGAGACTTAATTTTTAAATAGCCTTTCTACAAACACTACAATATGTTTTATTACTACTTTAAGAAAACTACTCCCTAATTTTTGGGCAGAGCATCCATCCATATTTTGGACCCTTTTAATTTGTGCTCAGTGTTAATGGAATGAGCACTTAAAATTTACTGTTTGTTCTTTAAAAGGGAAAGCCTATAAAAATGATGGTTTTGCATAGAACTTCCACAGCCGAACTGCTTTATTACTTCATGGTGTTTAGCATTGGACAGGTATTCTAGCTGTAGATGGTCTAGGAAGGGGTCATAGCTGCCTGTGTGCTCTCTGTTCTCCCTCTGCCCCTCCCCTAGTCAGAAGGGTCAAAGTAGAAGCCATAAAGCAGGACTCATCATTGGAAGTTTCAAAATGCAGAGCCCTGGGTAAGAACAAATATTTGTGTAGTGACTGTTTCATTCATTTTCCTCCCTCAAAGAGATCACTTCCATACCTTAGCTGTAGTAGAATAAACTGAAGCAAACACTAAGTAGAGAAGCTGAAAGGAAATCAAAGGGCTTTTTATAACATTTTATTTGTTGCTTTTTCTCTCTAAAACCTAAAGGAAGCTTGCAATGTCTGTATAATTAAACTGTGAAACACATGTTGTTGTTTTAAATTTTGCAGCAGCAGCTTTGAAACCATTGTTAAAAGAACTGGGATGTACCCAAAGAAGCTGTCTAGTTATATAACCACAATTCAATTAAGCATCTAATACCGATCTCTTTATCAGTAGGTGTAGTCTTGTTAGTCTCTCTGCAACAAAGAATGGGTTACAAATGGGGGAAAAAATTATGTCAGAATTTATTTATGCCTTGGATTGCGTGTAGTTCACACAGAACAGGTATAGGCAGGCTTCAGATTTCCTGACTGCTCTTTGGCTTTAACAAGAGTCCCCAGGATCCACCAGGCAGAGCCAGGTGCAAAAGACTTCGATTTGAAGAACAAGATACATATGTGGCCAGATTTGAAGAACAAGATACATATGTGGCCATCCTGAACCTACAAATCTGGTGTTCTACTTGGTGAACATTGGCAGCATAATCAATTTGAAATTTATGTGACCTTGTTTATTTTGCACATTAGTTTCTAGTGCAACTCATACTATTGTATTGTTTTATACTCTGTATTTTTACTCTGTATCCACTAGCGTTGCACAAGTTTCTGAACACAGTTGCCAGAAAAGAGGGCAAAAATATTTATGACTCTCATCTGCCTCTCTTTTTATTAACCAGTCTCTCTTTCTTTCTTTTAGGATTGTTCCCCTATTTTCTTGTAGCTGTGTATATTTATGTTTTGCCATGTGCAACACTAGCAGACTCTTCTGGACAAAATCAAGCATATCCAGACCATGACCTGCCTTTCAAGTATTCCCAGTGAACACTTGTAAAATATAGCATCCCAGCTCCACTTTTGGTCTGAGCAGCTAATCCCAGAAGAATAATCTTAGAAGCTTTATAAACCCATAATACATGACAGCAACTTGATTTTATAGATAATGTTGTGTCCTTTATGACAGATCCTTTTGAAAAATGACATAATTCCTTTTGAGAATTAGTAAAGACTTGTAGAAGTCTGAAGTTGTTAAATATTCTATTGAATCTATTTGTGGTTTCTCTCCTCCCCATAATAGTCCATAAAGCTTCCTAGCCAGACATTTTTATTTTCAGGGTCAGGCTTTTCATAGGGAGAGTGGTCAATCTGAAATGTGAATATTTTAAAAACTTATCTGTTTCGCTTACACTTGACCCTCACACCTCCTGAGTTTGCTTCTCTTTCTTTCCCCTGGAGGGGAAGGGAAATGGCCAAAGATTTCTTGTCTTCTGCTCACAAATACTGTAGATTGCTTTGACTTGGGAGGACAAAAGATGGCCCTGAGCCAGAGTCTTTTCAAGAGACAAAGCATGTTGGTTTGCCAGATCAATACTCTCAGGAACTAGTTTCCCTTTAGAACACCAATGAAGCTGACAACTTCTGGAATGGAAAGTAGTAGTCATGACCTCAGATTTGCAGGCTGGGAGGACAGAACCCAATGACCTTAACCAGTGATGGAGATAGCAAGGCAGAAAATGAGGGCTTTTTTTGTCAGCACTGTTTCCCTGGTGAATGGGCAGCAGCAAAGAGCTGCAAAAATATGTTATGGAGACAAAAATTACTGGATAAGTTTATGTACTTAATTTGTAAGTGCCAGACTGTTGTTAAAGGCAGAATACTGGAGCTGGTTAAAAACAACAACCCAAAACCTGTAACCTAGTTTGGTATATTTTGCAGGTATGATGAACCCCCCTCATAAGGGGGAAATATTTTTTTCATATATTTTAAATTCAAAGGCAGTGAACATTCTTACAAGTAAATTTATGGGATTGAAGCCAAATCTAATAACCTAACCTAATCTAATCTCTAATCTCATCATTAAAGAAAAGGGTTTATTGAAAGCCCTCAGGTTTGTAGCTGAGCTGGCTCCTCTCTGAGTTATATTTGATGAAAGTGAAACTTCACACACATTTATGTATTTCTCAGTTCCAAGACATTCTTAAAACTTTGGTAACTTTCCAAGGGGCTTCGGAGAATCCGCAACTCTTGATCAGTGATGCACGGCAACATATTCTGTCCTACACAACTTGATATCAATCACTTCCAGGACACTGGCTTTTATTTTTTTACATCAGTATACAATGTTTCTGTGAATATTTCTTGAATTCACTGGTCTACAGTCAAAAAGTTTTTGCTGGTGTAAAGAATTGACTAAGCTTCCAGTCTGATAAAGTTGAAATTCACTTATTTTTTCTTTCTAGTATGTTTTGTGTCTAACAATACCTAGGATGGGGCTGTGTGCTTGACACACTGTGCACACTTCCCTAGGAGTAAACGCAAGTGAACTTGATGGTGCTTGCTTCTTTGCATGCATAGGATTGGGATGGAAAAGTGAATTCAGAATAAAATTTGCACACATAATTAGGGGGGGGGGGAACAACAAACAAGGTTTCTTGAAAGGCCTCCCTATTGATGGAAATAAACTAAGTAAGTCTCCTTTACGTACTTAAAAAGTGTCATGTTGAAAGATAAACTTTGTGTAGCTTTGTTCCTTTTAGCAAAAAGAGTCCCACAACAACTGAAACTGATATAACTCAATTAAAATCAGTGGATATTCTGTTTTAAATATAGGTATTTGTGGATGTTAGAGAGAATGTATGCAGAATAATCCACAATACTGATGAGTCTTGAGCACAATGATTTTTCAAAATCATTGTGACTAAAATCTAAGAGTCATTTCCCTTTAATCAATAATTGAAAGCATATTAAATATGTAAATTATGTTAATATAGCAGTTGTTTAACACACAAGCCTTTTACTAGGTCTAGTAAAGCCTTTTACTAGGTCTAAACAATATATAAATTATGTACTATTATATACAGTGGGCCCTTGGTATCCTCTGGGGTTTGGTTATAGGATCTCGCACACCGTAGATACCAAAACCTCTGGATGCTCAAATCCTGTTAAATACAATGACACAATTAAATGGTTTCCTTTCTATAAAATGGCAAAAACAAGGTTTATTTTTGGAATTTATATTATTGAATATTTTCAAGCTGTGGATGGTTGAATCTGTGGATAAAAAAAATCTGCGAATACAGAGAGCGACTGTATGTATTTGTATGTGTGTGTGTATAAACTATATAATAGGTGTATAAATTCTACATATTATATAGTTTATATAGATCACAGTACATATTCATAATTTTCATATGTATATCATTTCTGAAAGCCTATGTGGTGTAGTGGTTTAAGTATTGGACAACTCTGGAGACCAGAGTCAAAGAGTCAAATCCCCACTCTGTTATAGAAACCCACTGGTGACCTTGGGCAAGCCACTCTCTCTCAGCCTCAGAGGAAGGGAAAGGCAAAGCCCCTCTGAACAATTCTTCCCAGGAAAACCCTGTGAGAGGGCTGCCTTATGGCTGCCATAAGTCCCAGAAATGACTTGAAGGCACACAACAGTATGCATTGTATCAGTAGTTTGGTTTCCCAAATACATGTAAAGAGGTGAGTGTTTTTACAATCTGTGCAAATTTACTCTGAAGTAAGTCCCAGTGTATTTAAATGGATTTTGCTCCCAATGATTACGTAGGCTACAACCCTGTGGACATTTCCTTGAAAGTAAAGTCCACAGAACACTGGAACTTATTTCAGAATCATATATAAGGTTGCGGTGTCAACCTTTAGACAAGGTCTGTAGTTCACAAAGGGAAAGCAGTAGAGAGGTGTGTCTGTGCATGTAGATGTCTTACAAACATGCCCTTACAACCAAATACAAAAAATACAAACACATTTCCTTGGCCCCAGAAAAGTCTCCCTGTTATTTGGGATGTTATTGTAGTTTGCCACTTAGCCACTATGGCTACCCCTGGATATGTGTTCTAGGACCCATTTACAACAACATCCCAAAATCCACCAAACAGGGATCTTTTTATTGGGCCACCCAAATATAATATATAAAAATGCATTTGGTTGACCCCATAGAGATCTCCCTGTTTTGTGGATTTGGGATGTTATTGTGCTTTGCTACATGGCCAACATGGCTACCCCTGGATACGTTTCAAAGGAAAGTCTGTTCAGTGTTAGGACACAGTTTGGAAAGAAGACAAAGGTGTTAATCCAAGCAAACTCTTTCGAACAGCACTGGTACAATAATATCCCCAAATCCACAAAACAGGAATAGGTATACTGAGGCAACCAAAAGCAAAATAAAAACAAAAACAAATTCATTGGGTTGGCCCCATAGAGGTCTCTGTTTTGTGGACTTTGGAATATGTTTGGGTTTTGCCACATGGCCAACATGCTATAGGATATGTGTTCTAGGATTTGTGTTCTAAGACCCTTTTGCAACAAGATCCCCAAATCCACAAAACAGGGAGACCTTTATCAGGCCAACCAAAAGCAAAAAAAATTACAAATTCATTGGGTTGGCACCGTAGAAGTCTCCTTGTTTGGTGGATTTAGGATGTTGTAGTTTGCCACATGGCCAACAGGACTACCCCTGGAGATGTGTTCTAGGTCTCATTCTTTTGTGGACTTTGGGTCAATTTACAACAACATCCCAAAATCCAGAAAAGAGTAAGACCTTTATATCAGCTTCTGGGAGATGTGTTCTAGGTCTCACTCTTTTATGGACTTTGGGATGTTGTTTTAAACGGGTCAATGGATGTTCGTTCTAGGACCCTTTTGCAAAAACGTCCCAAAATCCAAGAAACGAGACTTTTATTGGGCCAACCAAATGCAGAAAAGAAAAGAAAAAGAGAATACATATGCATTGGGTTGCCTCCCACCCTCTATGGATGTGTGTTCTATGTAGGCTGCATCCAGACTGCAGAAATAATCCAATTTGACACCACTTGAACTGCCATGGCTCAAGTTCAAGCAAAAAACCACACAGCGATACCTTTGTGAAGTCGTAGGCTTTCGGGGCCGGCATCCATAGTTTTTTGTGGGTTTTTCGGGCGGTGTGGGCATGTTCTAGAAGAGTCTCTTTCTGATGTTTCGCCAGCATCTGTGATGCTGGCGAAACATCAGAAAGAGACTCTTCTAGAACATGCCCACACCGCCCGAAAAACCCACAAAAAACTAGTGATACCTTTGTTGGCCAACCGAAATGCACAATAATACTTGTTGCAAGCTTTCGAAGCTCCGTGGGCTTCTTCATCAGGCAAGATATTACAAACCAAACAGGAGGAAACCCATTGGAGATGTTAGTCAGATGCCTACATGTTGTTTCAGTCTTTAGTTAAGACAGTCTATGGTGGGGAGGATTATCTTTTGTAGGCAGGATCCTCCTCCTGGCCCTGTGGCTATAGGGAGATTTGGAAAGTCCAGGAAATTTAAATTCCATTGGCATCTATCTCAACAAGGACCCCTCTCTTGCAATCTAGTCTTGCCATGGCTCTCAAGGCTAGGGAATTCTGCCCCAGAGGATGCAGCAGCCTATGATGATGAATGAAGGGCCCTTGTGGCCAAAGCCAAAGGTTGTTGACTCCTGGGCCGGTAGAGGGCGCTGTGTCTACGGGAGGGAAGGCGGGCAGGGAGGCGTCTCTCTCTTTGAAGGCGGGGAGCGAAGAGCAGGAGCAGCGCTGCTGTTGCTGCTGTTGCTGCTGGTAGCTCGGGGCTCCTTGGCGCCATGGAGCTGAGAGCGGAGCTCCTGAAGTCCATCTGGTACGCCTTCACGGCTTTGGACGCGGAGAAGAGCGGCAAAGTCTCCAAGTCGCAGCTCAAAGTAAGTCCGGGAGAGTGGGGAACCCCTGGGGACGGCGTCCTCCTTTCCCCGGACGGCGTCCTCCATTCCCAGCCTTCTGCCCAGGAGTAGTTCCCCCCCAAAAAAGTCCTCTTAGTTTGAGCAGGACTCGGGAGTATGGGCTTATATTGAGTTTTAGAACAGGTCCTCCTTTTCCCGGACAGGTCCTCCATTCCCAGCCTTCTGCCCAGGAGGAGTTCCCCCCCAAAAGCTCCGCTTAGTTTGAGCAGGACTCGGGAGCATGGGCTTATATTGAGTTTTAGAACCTTTCCCGGACAGGTCCTCCATTCCCAGCCTTCTGCCCAGGAGGCATTTCCCCCCCCCCCCCAAAAGGTCCTCTTAGTTTGAGCAGGACTCAGGAGCATAGGCTTATATTGAGTTTTAGAACAGGTCCTCCTTTTCCCGGACAGGTCCTCCATTCCCAGCCTTCTGCCCAGGAGGAATTCCCCCAGAAAGGTCCTCTTAGTTTGAGCAGGACTCAGAAGCCTGGTTTTATATTGAGTATTTTAGCTCAGGGCAGCCACAGGTCCTTCTTTTCCCGGACGCGGCCTCCATTTCCAGCCTTCTGCCAAGGGGGAATTCCCCGAAAGGTCCTCTAGTCTGAGCAGGACTCTGAAGCATTGATTTGAATTTGTACTGTTTTAGCTCAGGGTGGCCAGAGGTCCTCCTTTTCCCGGACAAGTCCTCCATTTCCAGCCTTCTGCCCAGGGGGAATTTCCCCCAAAAGGTGCTCTTAGTTTGAGCAGGATTCAGGAGCATGAACTTATATTGAGTGCTTTAGCTCAAGGTAGCCACAGGTCCGCCATTTCCCGGACAAGTCCTACATTTTCCAACCTTCTGCCCAGGAGGAATTCTCCAAAAGGTCCTCTTTTTGGAGCAGGACTCAAGCAAGGTTTTATCTTCATAGGATTGGGGTTTTTTTTGGGGGGGGGGTAGCATTTGTTTTGTCCTCCATGTTTTCTGGAAGGTCCTCCATTTTGTGGTGCCTGATCTTCCTTTGCGGTGTGGACATATAGCCTTCCTGGATCAGTGCTCCTCCTTTTCCAGGACTTGTCCTTCATTTCAGCCTTCTGTCCAGGAGGAATCCCAAAAGGTCCTCTAGTTTGAGCAGGACTCAGAAGTATGGATTTATATTGAGTGTTTTAGCTCAGGGTGACCAGAGGTCCTCCTCTACCCGGACAGGTCCTACATTTCCAGCCTTCTGCCCAGGAGGAATTCCCAAAAGGTCCTCTAGTTTGAGCAAGACTCTGAAGCATGGTTTTATCTTTCTTGAAGTCTTGATAGGTTTTGTTTCGGAATGTCCTACATGTTTTCTGGAAGGCCCTCCTTTTTGTGGTCCTCCTTTGCAGTGTGGAAATATGGTCACCCTGGATCATATGTCCTCCTTTTCCAGGACCTGTCCTCCATTCCAGCCTTCTGCCCCTGAATTTCCAAAAGGTCCTCCATTCTGAGCATAGGCTAGAACAGGGGTAGGCAACCTAAGGCCCGGGGGCCGGATGCGGCCCCACGAGGCCTTTGGACCGGCCCCAGGCCGGTCCTGCTGCCTCTCGCCATGATGATATTGATTATTGTTGTTATTACTTGTTCTTGGGGTTTTCTTGGCAAAATCTCCACAGGGGTTTTGCCATGGCTTTTCTGGGGCTGAGAGAGTGTGCATGCATATTTTTAAAAAAAATTTACATTTAATTTTTTTTATTTATTTATTAATTTATTCATCTATTTATTGTGCTTCGGCCCCCTAATTGTCTGAGGAACAGCAACCCGGCCCCTGGCTCAAAAAGGTTGCCTACCCCTGGGCTAGAAGCTTGGGTTTATATTTTATAAGTGTTTTGAGCTTTCGTTTGGCCATGTCCTCCATTTTTCTTCAAGGTCCTCCTTGTGGTGTGGACGTCTGGCCACCCTGGACCAGAGGTCCTCCTTTTCCAGGACCAGTCCTCTATTTCTATCTTCTGTCCAGGAGGGATTCTATTTGGAGCTGGACTCAGAACCATGAATTCCTTCTGTTTCTAGGAGTGCTTCTGAGTGTTTTTTCTTTGGTCACATTCTCCATGTTTCCTGGGAGGTCCTCCATTTTGCAGGGCCTTGTCCTCCTTTGTCGTGAGGAGGACCTCTGGTCACCCTGCCCTTTGGGGAAGGGGTCCTCCGGTTGTGTCCAGGAGATTTTCCATTTGGGCTCCAATGTTGGCAGAAGCATCATCCGTGACCAGATGTCCTCCTCACTGCAAAAGAGGACAAGACACCGCAAAAAGGAGGACCTTCAAGAAAATGGAGGAGATGACCAAAAGAAAAGGTAAAAACACTCATATCAACGTAAATTCATGCTTTTTAGTCTTGCTCAGAATGGAAGACATTTTGGCATTCCTTCTGGACAGAAGGTTGACATGTAGGACATGTCCCGGAAAAGGAGGACATGTCTGGTGACCCTGTCACCACCACCATTATCACCTGGTACCACTTTGGGGAGCAGAGGTTTTGGTCTCTTCTCTTTTCTCCCTTTCCAAGATGGGAAATCATTAATCTTTTTTTAAAGGGCCAATACTATATATAATACTATAGATATAACAATACATATGTGTAAATATATCCTTTCCCCTTCAAAGGCAACACATATGGATTATTATTATATTCATTTATTTCTTTTATATATTTATATCCCGCTTCCCCCTCCAAATTGGGACTTAAAGCGTCTTACAGTATATATGAACAATACAGTTTAAAAAATACAGTAGAGTAGACATTGTGCATTATATGTTAAACTTTTGTTAGTCTTTATTATATATATAAATATTTAGACATGTAATATAATATCCCCAATATATTTTTCTAATAGCATACATGATTCCGCTAGCCAGGATGACCAGACATCCTCCTTTTCTAGGACCTGTCCTCCGTTTTAACCTTCAGTCCAGGAAGAATTTCAAAATGTCCTCCATTTTAAGCATGGCTAAGAAGCGTGCACTCACATTTCCATGATTGGTTGCAGTTTTAATTCAGAATGGCCTTCATTTTTCTTGACTGCCCTACATTTGGTGGCACCTTGTCCTCCTTTGTGGCTATGACATCTAGTCACCCTGCCCCTATCCTTCTTTTCATTGCAGGGGGGAATCAGGTGGAGGAGGAATTATTTGACGTTTGCTTCTTTCCTCTTTCCAGACAGCATTTTTAATTTGCGAATACTGAGGTGCTCAGGCTAACTTGTAGTGCTCTTATGCCCATCGTTTAAAAGTGGACAAATTCTGTGCAAAGTGTGGGTCCGGCTTTGCAGAAGCTTTCCCCGCTTTTCTTCCCCAATAATCTTTACGAGGATGAGCATCAGGTATTTTAACTTGATTGCAGAATTCAAAGACACAGCCATCTTAGTTTGGAAAATCAGGACGCAAAGGGATCTTGCGGCACCTTTGAGACTTTATAAGTCAGCCTCCGCACTGCAGAAATAATCTGCTTTGACACCACTTTAACTACCATGGCTCAGTGCTATGCAGTTGTGAGTGTTGTGGTTTGTTGGAGCACCAAAGCAAAGCTACAAACTACAATGCCCAACAAACTACAGTGCCCAGTATCCCATAGCATTGAGCTGTGGCAGTTAAAGTGGTGTCAAACCGGATTATTTCTGCAGTGCGGAGGCAGTGTAAGTGAAAGGAAGAAGCTGGTAGCATGAGCTTTCCTAGACTTGAGCCTCCTTCCTCAGCTGCTTGAGGCGGTTAACAGGACCGCTGTCTTTAGGTCCGAAACGCACTGCAGAAATAATCCAGTGTGAGGCCGCTTTATCTTCCCAGGCGCAATGCTAGGAAATGCTGGGATCTGTAGTTTTGTGAGATACTTAGCCTTCTCTGGTGCCACAACAAACTACAATTCCCAGGACTCCCAAGCAGTTAAAGTGGTCTCAAACTGTGTGTTTCGGACCTTTAGTGAAAGAAACAGAGGGGGAAAACTTTTCCTGGGCCCACTTTTAATAGCAACGACAAGGATGGTTATTTGGATTAGGATTTCGTGTTTTATTGGAGAGGTTGGGAAGGGAAGGGAGGCAGGGAGACTGTAGAGGTAGGCAAGGAAAATAGGGCAGAAAAGACTGGTTAATGTTTGATGGAAATGGCGGTGACACCTTGTGAAATCAACACAAGCAGATGCATGTAGGTGATAAAGGCAAAGGCGGTCTTAGACCTTCTTGTTGCATTAATGCAGGGGTAGGCAACCTTTCCCCTTTAAGGGCCGAGGAACTTCAGCTCCCAGAAGCCTCAGCCATGTTGGCCAATAGTCCTATGTTGGCCAATAGCTCCTGGGATTCTGGGAGCTGAAGTCCCTCGGCCCTTAAAGGGGAAAAGTTGCCTACCCCTGCATTAATGGAAAGGCTCAGCTGATGAAAGGTTGGCAGAAGTGCCAGAGTCAAATGGATGCCAAGACTGAGCAGCTGTCTGGCCTGGCTAGCTCTTCAGATAACTCCCACACTGACATAGTTCTTGGTTTCTGTAAGATGTTCCTGGAAGAAGGATTTTACACCCAAATGGCATGGCGTGTTGAGTGTGCTTTTCCTCGTGTAAATGTGCTCTTTAATTGCAATCACGTTTCAATTTTTTCTCGTGCAAATATGCTCTTTAATTGCAATCAGGTTTCAGTTTTTTCTCATGTAAATATACTCTTCAATTGCAATCATGTTTCACTTTTTTCTTGTGCAAATATACTCTTTAATTGCAATCACGTTTCACTTTTTTCTTGTGCAGGTATACTCTTTAATTGCAATCAGGTTTCAGTTTTTTCTCATGTAAATATACTCTTCAATTGCAATCATGTTTCACTTTTTTCTTGTGCAAATATACTCTTTAATTGCAATCACGTTTCACTTTTTTCTTGTGCAGGTATACTCTTTAATTGCAATCAGGTTTCAGTTTTTTCTCGTGTAAATATACTCTTCAATTGCAATCACATTTCAATTTTTTCTCGTGCAAATATGCTCTTTAATTGCAATCAGGTTTCAGTTTTTTCTCGTGTAAATATGCTCTTTAATTGCAATCAGGTTTCAGTTTTTTCTCGTGCAAATATACTCTTTATTTTCTTATGCAAATATACTCTTTAATTGCGATCACGTTTCAGTTTTTTTCTCGTGTAAATATACTCTTTAACTGCAATCACATTCCAATTTTTTTCTCGTATAAAAATATTCTTTAATTGCAATCACATTTCAGGTTGTTTTGTTGTTGTTGTTGTTGTTGTTGTTGTGCATTAAGGGCCAAGATAGGTTTGGACTTCTTTCTAAAAATGCCATTTCGTTTCTCTTCACAAATGAACGATCACTGCTCAGGATTGTAAGGAGCCAACTCTAGAGCCGTCAAAAGTAGAGTTTTGGGTTATGTTTTTTGCTGCCCCAGGCAATACTTGATTTGGGTGTGGGGATGTTTGCTTCTTTGGGCTTTGGAGAAATGTAGTTTTAAACACGCAGCGTGGAAAGGGATTTCGGATGAGAGCCAAACCATGTGTGTACAAACACCGCAAAACTTGCAGAGACACGGCAGTGTGTGAAGAATAAAGAGCAAAACAGCCATTGAGACATCACAGTCATTACATCATTGTTTCTCCATGGCATCTTGCTGACTGCAAAGAGATTTTTATATGCTTCTGTTAGTAACTTCCACTTCTTGGCCTAAAATATTATTAAAGTAGCGGAGACATTTCAGATGTTGGGGCGGAAGCAAGATGGGGACAGGTTTTGCAGGCAAACTTTTGTGGGTAGATTCAAGTCTGAATTGCAAACAAACAAACAAACATTTTAGTAGCTTTTTTTAGCGCATATATTTCAAAGCTTGAAAATGTAACTTTGGAAGAGGTTTACTGTACACTAGGCCTTTTTTATCTCCTGTAATTTGATGCTAGAACCCTAGTATGGATACCAAAACCTATGGATGAATACAATGGTACAGTAAAATGGTGCCCCTTCTATAAAATGGCAAAATCAACGTTTGCTTTTTGGAACAAATAATAATAATAATAAATGTTTGTTGTATTGTTGGGGTTTTGTAATGGATTTTAGATGTAAGCCGCTTTGATAGCTCCGGCTAAAGGCGGATATAAATAAATAAATAATAATAATTTATTTATATCCCGCCTTTAGCCGGAGCTATCAAACCAGCTTACATCTAAAATCCATTACAAAACCTCAACAATACAACAAACATATTAACCCCCCTTAAAAATATATTAAATACAAACCGACAATAAAAAAAATATATATATATATATATATATATATATATATATATATATATATATATATTTATAGGGAATATTTTCAAGCTATGAATGATTGAATCTGTGGATAAAAAAAAAACCCATGGGTATGAAGAGTTGACTATACAATCTAGAAACCAACATGACCGAGAAAATAATTTTTTCAGACTGCCAGAAATAGTGCAAATTGAGTCCACTTTAACTGCCCTGACTCAGTGCTAGGGAATCATGGGAACTGTATTTTATTGTGGCACCAGAGTTCTCTGACAGAAGGCTCAATGTCTCAGAAAAAAAATACAATTCCCATGATTCCCTAACACTGAACCAGGGCAGTTAAAGTGGACTCAATTTGCACTATTTCTGGCAGTCCGCAATGTCTCCAACCTTTGGTACACATCTGCCTTGCTTCTTCATAGAATTCAAAGTAGCTTATGCAGGAAATTCCCAGGTGGTCTCCCATCCAGGCAATGGCAAGACATAAAGCCAGCTTAGTTCCAAAAGGGTGATTGCATCACGACCGCCCATGCATTGGCCAGTCATTGCAGGCTTTCTTTGGTTTGCTTGCTTCTTGATAATGTATGTCATGCTAACTTTGCTACACTTACCAACAGAGGTCCAATCTGCATCTGTTTTTAAAACAATGAATTTTTGATTTGCTTGTTTGATACACAGTGCCAGGCAATTATAATGTTCAGTGATTATAATAGTGATCCAGCAATTATAACGTTCAATGATTTCGGCCATTATTTAGAAATAGTATTCCATTCCATTTGGATAAGTTGCGATGGGTATATTAATAGAAAAAGCTTTAAGTTGTAGTATCTATCCATATCATGCCCACACACAAACCAAGCATGTTAGATTAATAAGTTAATTATTTTAGTACTTCTGTTTTTCCTAAGTAAAGTATCTAAAAGTACATGCCTTTCAGGTGTGTCACAAAATATTTCCAAGAAATACAATTTGCAAATAAAATTCGGAATGTATTTGAATATGTTATTTTAAATTAAATCAGTGGCTTTCAGTCACAGTAGCTTTATAGCTACCACTAGGACCAGAGATAACATGTTTCTCAGTACCAGTCACTATTTCCCATCATTTGGAGGATGTGAGGGTATGGATCACGCCAGGTGACACCCTAAGGAGGAAGTGACATCATTGGTAGATATGGGCATTCACCTGTATCTCTTTAAAATGCTGAAGAGATGGTGTGAGTGGGCGAGGCTCAGTGGGAGAAGAAAAAAGAGGCTTCGGGTTGTTTCTTTTAAATAAAATTTAAAATTTAATTTAAAAAAATATTTTTAATTTTTTTAAAAAAAAATCTTTAAAAAGATCACATTTTAATAAAATTTTCACTTTAACCACACGAAACTGTGGACTTTATCACACAGGGGAAATCTATAGTTTATCCCATACAAATCCAAAAAAAAAAAAGCGTAATTACGCGCAACAATTTCACACGACACCACACAAAAACTGCTATTAAAGTGGTCAGAAAGCGATGTTATCCCAGATCTTTTTACTTTCGGGATTTTAGTGAAAATGCATTT
The DNA here is from genome assembly GCA_026167975.1 of Phrynosoma blainvillii. NCBI lineage: Eukaryota > Metazoa > Chordata > Lepidosauria > Squamata > Phrynosomatidae > Phrynosoma > Phrynosoma blainvillii. The sequence continues at coordinate 245,067,662 of JANUYF010000004.1, forward strand.
TCGATATTACTGTAATTGCGCATTTACTCTAGTGTGAAAGTCAAATTTGGTTTATTCACACAATAACCCTTTTACTTCCTCTTTTGCTTGGGCGACAAACATGCCAGGCAGACATGAGTCTCTCTGCTTTCTCTTTCTGCGCATGTGCAAGTATACCATTTCTAGTACTTTTACAGATTTCTTTCACTTCTGTATGAAATGTAAAAACGCCTTTTTATCGCTTTTCGCATTATTCCACATTTATTCTAATTACGTGTGAAATTCATTTGCGTGATCAAGCTCTATTTTTGCTTTATTTTCAGGATGGTTTATTTGCGCTTTATTATCTTTTAAAAGACAAAACTGACCCCCGTGTGATAAAGTCCTATGTATAGGTAAACATGTATTCTGTGCATATAATATTGTAATTTAAAGGTATAATTTTAATTTTACTAGTTGTTTATGTCACAACTATTACTATTGCCATTCAGTGATATATGGGAATTACGATTTACGAGTAAATTAGTACAAAAAACATTACCAAGGATTGTGTATGGTGTGGTATAGGAGGAAGTCAATGTGTGTGGGGTGACGCCATGAGTTACCGCACCGGGGGACACCAACCCTAGTGACACCTCTGTTTCCCTCATGTCTTACTTCTGGGTTTTCGGTAGACATTGTGTAAGACTCTATGAGGGGAAAAGGATGCTGGATTAGAAGGAAACTTGATCTGATCTAGCAAAACAGCAGACATGCTCTATAGCACATAAGTGTGTCAGTAGCCAAAGGTGTAGAGTTTAATGAGCTGCTTTCTTTCAAAGTAACAGCTCTTCTTTGCTATTATGCCACAATAAGGGGTGTGTATTTTGTGCGATCAATGTCAGTTTGGAATAAGGAATATGTAAAATTCAGAGAAATACCCATGTTAACCTGGAATATCAGTATGCAAAGGGATCTGGGCCTTTGCAGACTGCTAGAAATAGTGCAAATTGAGTCCACATTAACTGCCCTGGCTCAGTGCTAGGGAATCATGGGAATTGTATTTTTTTTTTCTGAGACATTGAGCCTTCTCTGTCAGAGAGCTCTAGTGCCACAATAAACTACAGTTCCCATGATTCCCTAGCACTGAGTCAGGGTAGTTAAAGTGGACTCAGTTTGCACTGTTTCTGGCAGTCTGCAAAGGCCCTAAGTGAGTGAAAGAAGTTGTAGCATTAGCTTTTGTAGACTTGGGGCCTTTGCAGACTGCCAGAAATAGTGCACATTAAATTGAGGCACTGCCCTGGCTCAGTGCTAGGGAATCATGCGAACTGTAATTTATTGTGGCACCAGAGCTCTCTGACAGAGAAGACTCAATGTCCCAGAAAAAAATACAATTCCCATGATTCCCTAGCACTGAGCCAGGGCAGTGCCTCAATTTAATGTGCACTATTTCTGGCAGTCTGCAAAGGCCCTTGGTCTACTTCTTCGCATAGGTAAGTTATTGTTCTGGCACAAGGCAACTGTGTTTGGAAGAAGTGCGCTTCTGAACTAAAAAGTTTGGAAAAAATATTCTTTTAGACTAAAATTCCCAGAACCCCTCACTGGCACTGTGGGAATCTGGGATTTGTAGATACAGTGCTATATAAATAAGGTGTAATAATAATAATAATAATAATAAGAAGAAGAAGAAGAAGAAGCAAGTTTCCAAAGCACTGGTAAAAGAGAAGTATCCTATATTTAACTACAGTTTTCACGGGGATCCGTTCCAGACCCCCCTCCCCACAAAAACGGAGACTCATCAATATTTAACCCCCATAGGCTTGAATGCATGCCCCATTAAAGTTAAAGGAGGTTGCCCGTCTGTGAATATTTAAGTCCGTGGATCTCAAGTCCACAAGAACGGAGGGGGCGACAGTATGGGCATCTGTGGAGGCAAGAGTAAAATGTTTGTGCACAGACACATGCATGCATTTTTTAGACTATAAACTATTACACCAAAAGGTGTGTGTGTGGCGGACTCCCAAAGCCCTTTCACACTAAATAATTATGATGCTTTGTTGTTGTTATTGTTGTTGTGTGCTCTCAAGTCATTTCCAACATTTGGTGACCCTAAGGGGAAGCTGTCGCAGGGTTTTCTTAGCGAGATTTGTCCAGAGGAGGTTTGCCCTGAGGCTGAGAGCATGTGAGTTGCCCAAGGTCACCCAGTTTAACTTCCAACTTCTTGTTTAACTGCAAGAAAAGGTAGACCTCTTCTTTGGCCCTACTTACGTGCGTTGTATGTATTTTGCCTGCTCCCTGGGCGAAAAATAAACCCTACTCACTGGTCTTTCCATCAGTTATATTAATCCCTTTAACCATACAGTAATGATTCCAATAATAGCAGGGAAAAACTGATTATAGTCAGCAAGAATAAAAAGAGTTTCTCTTCCTACAAATAGTACTCTGCCTCCTCCTCCCCCCCCCCCAGTTCTTTTACCTTTTCTGTATCATAGGCAAAAATTTAATAGGTGATTACTTTACCAGTATTTGGATGTAATGTTGAAGAGAACATCACCTGTTCAACCTGCCATGCAGCTGTTTAAATGTAAAGGGGCCCATCTGGGAACAAAACATGATAATTTGATGTGTTAGATCACATCTGTTAGGCCTTTGTGATATATTGGTACTGTATGGTTGTAAAACTGCTGCCTGCTTCACCAAATTCTTCCTGTGGTCTGCCGAAAGTGGTAAGCAGTAAGACTTTTGTTCCTCTTTAGCTGTAACATCACTCATTTCTCTAGAAATGTATGCCGTTAAGGCCGTACGTCTGCAGAACCTCATGATTTTGAAACCCCTGCCTGTAGGTAAAATGTTTTGTGATTTGATGGCTTTGGAATGAAAGGGAGGAAGGAGGAATCTCGCAGCACCTGTAGTAAGCCTTGCGTGATTTCTTTTAGCGTGAGCTTTTATGGATTTCAGCCCCCTTTTTCAGACTCCTGTTATGCTCTGATCTCATCCGTGCAACTCCGAAACTGCTAATATGCATTTGTTTTGATATGACTCCATCAGTGTGTCTGAAGAAGCGGACTAAAATCCATGAAAGCACAAGCTAAAATAAATAAATCAGTCTTAAAGGTACTGCTAGATTTTCCCCCCCTCCCTATTTTTTCCTTTTTCCTTTTTAGATTGGGGTGAAAATTGTGTTACTCTTCAAATGTTGTTGAACTAAAGCTCCCAACATTGCTAAGTTGGCTAAAGCTATTGAGCATTGTAGTTCAGTGATATCTGGAGGACTGCACATTTCTCACTTCTAGGACAGGTGTTAGAAACAAGCATGAAGTGGCTTCCTCTACCGTTCTCTGGGGTAAAGTAAGATTCGACCTTATGGTAGGTCAGGCTTTGTCCATGTAGCCCAATATTGTCTATTCCAGGGGTGGCAACCTTTTTGAGCCGGGGGCCGGGTTGCTCTCCCTCAGACAATTGGGGGGCTGAAGCACCAAAAATAAATAAATAAATAAATAAAATTTTAAAGATATATATGCATGCACACTCTCTCAGCCCCAGAAAAGCCATGGCAAACCCCCTGTGGAGATTTTGCCAAGAAAATCCCAAGAACAAGTAATAACAATAATAATCAATATCATCATGGCGGGGGGCGGCGGTTGCCTACCCCTGGTCTATTCTGACTGGGTAATAACTCTGCAGGGGCTCAGGCAGCACCTTTTCATCTGCTACGAGATTCTCTTTTAACTGGAAATGCCAATGATGGAGGTCTGTGTTTTCTTGCTTGCAAGACACATGCTCTGTCAGTGTGAGCTGTGACCCCACCTGAATAAAACTGACTGGGGCATTGCCTTTCCTGCCTCATTGCTTGTCAGCTGAGAACCCATTCTCAAGGCTAGATATCAGCAAACGTCATGGTAAGAAATAAGAGCGGCTTGAATTGTGTGTGCGCAGAATGTCCTTTTCAACATCTGCAGTTCATTCGCGCTAAATTACGGCACTATAATTCTTCAACATTCTATGGAATCCTGGGATTTGCAGTTTAAAGAGAGGCATTTAAAAGGAGCTCTAGTGCTTCACCAAAGTACAAACCCCAGGATTCCATAGGATGTTACCGTGGCAGTTAAAGTGGAATCATAGCACTATAATGATCCAGTGTGAACAGTTATTTGAGCAGGGCTTCCTCTCCAAATTGTTTCATGTTAAAAGATTATGCCATACTTAACCCTCACCCACCTTGCTTATCTCTGTCTAGAGTCTTGCTCTTACTATCAGGTTCACTAAGACATTCAAAGCCTTTAAAGCAACATTCAGATTCAAGCATTGACGTTATTGTAAAAAGCAGAGGGTGCAATGGCATTTGTGGCTTCCTGTACTATTTAGCAAAGGGGATTTTTTTGCAGGTGTGGAACATGTTGCTGCTCCTTGTTCTCCTTATGCTTTGCTTGTTGCAACAAGACAGTTGTTGTGTGATTTATAGTTTCTCTCATGTTTTACGTTTGTGTGCTTTTTTAGGGGGTACAACTCATGAATTTCACATTTCTATTTGAATCCATCTATTAATCCATCCTTTGTAGCAAAATTATGGTGGAAATCCCCATCTGTCGGTCTATGTATCTATCCTAACATGTAAAGGCTTTGGTCTCCAGCTAGTCTTAGGGGGGTTGCAGACTGCCAGAAATAGTGCAAACTGAGTCCACTTTAAGGGTTAGGGTTAGTGCTAGGGAATCATGGGATTTTTTTTATTTTTTTATTTTTATTTTTATTTATTTATTTATTTATTTTGTCCTGAGACATTGAGCCTTCTCTGTCAGAGAGCTCTGGTGCCACAATAAAATACAGTTCCCATGATTCCCTAACCCTAACCCTAACCCTAAAAGTGGACTCAATTTGCACTATTTCTGGCAGTCTGCAACCCCCCTTAGATAGTTTATACATCCTTCACTTTACTGTTAACTAGTGTGCTGCTAACACCCTACAATTTAAATACATTTTTAGTCAGCGTAATTGTAGTTGTAGTTATAGTTATGTAAAAATGTACATGAGAAGAACACAATAGTTCTTAAAGGACGAGGGTGAGAGTACATGTTCTTTACTTCTAAGGTAAATGCCTAAGGTATCATCATCTTAAGTATCATTCCCCATTTTTTCATTCTCGTGGGAGGCACAGTCTCTTTTAAAATTCATTTACCATCTGTAGTTTTGATAAGTTTATGGTTATATGCCTTCAGGTTCACTCCAACCTTTGGCAGCCCTATCCTTTGGGGAAGGGGTTGTCTGGCCAGATTTATTTAGAGGAGGTTTGCCACTGCCTTCCTCTTAAGCAGAGACAGTGTCACTTGCACAAGGTCACTTAGTGGGTTTCCCGCCTTTACAGACTGCCAGAAATAGTGCAGCCTGAGGTCACTTTAACTGTTCTGGCTCAGTGCTAAGGAATCATGGGAACTATAGTTTATTGTGGCACCAGAGCTCTCTGGCAGAGAAGGCTCAATGTCCCAGAAAAAAATACAATTCCCATGATTCCCTAGCACTGAGCCAGGACAGTTAAAGTGGTCTCAAGCTGCACTATTTCTGGCAGTCTGTAAAGCCCCTCATATTCAAACCCATGTCTCCCAGAGTCCTAATCCAACAGTGAAAGCATGTCACTACTTTTAATTCTTGTATTAAAAATTGTGCAGTGTGACCAGTCTGATAAATACTGCAGATTTATTGTTAACACTAGTATGTGCCTGTAGTGACTTGGATCTTAGGGTTGCCATAAGTTGGAGATGACTTGAAAGCACACAACAACAACAATGTACCTACTCTTTTCAGTCTCTAGGGGCCAGCCCTACTCTTTGGTTCAGTGAGGTGCCTACTTTAGCCAGATTCAAGTACGGGACGGTAGCCTCCCTGGTTGTTTCTCTCGAGACCCTTAGCCATTCCCCTCTTTTGGAGAACAGAGATGTATGACCAACACTGATGTTTCCCAAACTGTCTGATTTAGGGGGCTGGCAATTCTTTTTTCCATTGTGCCAGAACCATATTTGTGGCCATTGGCCACAATTGTTTCTTTCTTTTCTTCAAATTCGCTAGGAAATGGCAGCCAATGGCTGGCACTGCCACTGATCTAGCACTAACCTACACAACATTCCTTGCACACTATCCAAGCAGGCTTTCTGTCACTTTGTGCCTGTTAGTAGTGTTGTAATACTCAGATGTTAGTCCAGTTGGCTTCTGTATGTGGAATGGAAGGGAGGCAAGGAGCCATCTTGTTGTTCAGCTCAGGGAGCAAAATGTCTTGGACCAGCTCTGCAATCTTTTCTGCAAATTCCTTTCCTTATGACAACCTCATTCTGGGCAGCAAGCAATCTAAGAAACTGTTTATCCTATTAGCTGTTGTGTAGGTTGTGATGATATTGGTGCTGATTATATTAGTAACATTACTGTACTACACCACAGTGGGTTGCTACCATTACCCTTTTCTCCAGTCTAATCCTTTGCTTGAAGAGAAAAAAACCAGTTAAACATCATGCATGCCAAAATCTATACAATTATACGTTATTTCCTCCATGACTTCTCTCCAGATGCATTACTAAAAGAAGAAGCGCACAGAGGGATGTGCTGTTCCAGAAATCTTTTAAGTCTTATTATCAGCCAGAGCATGCCAGTATGGTTATTTTTAAAACAAAACAAAACAGAGAGATTGAGATTGAGATCCTTATTAGTGATAAAGCTATATGAGTTTCAGATTGATCTACCTCGCATGATCATTGTGAGAGTAAAATGCAAGGGAGAACCATGGATGTCAGTCTGAACTGTGGAAGAAAAATGAGGCTAAATGGAATAAAAATTAATCAAATAAAAAAGACATAATGAGGGCTTCAGTCCTTTGTCCATCTCCCCAAAAATGGTTGTGTGGGATGATGTAGAATAGAGTATTGGTGGTGTGTTTACAGGAAATGGGCCCTTTCACACAGTTATAATGCTGTGATTTCACTCATCCTAGTGAATTCTGGAATATGCAGTTCAAGGAAGGTATAATATTTAGAATTCTTAGTCAGAGAGCTCAGTGCATCACCAAATGACAAAACCCAGGGTTCCATAGGATGAAGCCATGGTAGTGGGATCATACAGGTGGCCTTCTGTATCTATGGATTCTGCATCTGTTGATTCAACCATCCACTGCTTAAAATATGTATATATTAAAAATCCAAAAGAAAACCTTGATTTTGCCATTTTATATAAGATGATGAAACTGAGGCTGTCGTCCTTTGGTCACATTGTGAGAAGTCATGAGTCACTAGGGAATGCAGAGGGCAGCAGAAAGAGAGGAAGACCTCATGCCAGGTGGATAGACTCATTGAGAGAAGTCATGGGCCTGAATTTACAGGATCTAAGCAGAGCAATGGAGGACAAGGGTGTCTCTTCCACAGGGTCGCCATCAGATGGGGCTGACCCAAGGGCAGTTAACAACAATAACAACATTTTACTGCCCCATTGAATATAATGGTACTGGAGCATCCATGGATTTTGATATCCATGAGAGTGGTGGGTGTCATGGAACTAAACCCCAGTGAATACCAAGGGCCCATTGTATTTCTATAAATGCCTAGTGAGGAAGGGACCAAACTAGTTTTTCTCTAGTTGCTACCATAATCAGACAGGGAAAAGGACGGCCTGTCCCCTCCTTTCCCCATCCTTGTCCTCTCCTTCCCACGTGATCATGGGAAGGATTTCTACATGACGTTGTGCCAATCCAGACATTGTTCCATCCGGGAAGCGCAAATGACAGCAATCACGTGAAATACTTTCATATGATGTCGTGTTGATCCTGACATCGAGTGAAGAGGAATTGTCCCCTCATTTCTCATCATTTTGTATTAATGGAAGAACCCGTTAATACAATTCCACTTCACTGATGGGACAATAATTGGATCAGCGCAATGTGTGAATTTCTTTTGTGTGATCGCAGTCATGGATGGGATAAGGACTGGAGAGCCATCCCATCCCATCCCATCCCCTGTGTGATATCTCCAAAGAGGCAGGCAACTCTGAGTTTTTACTACCTGATGGTGTGAGAAAATCTGTCTATTGCATTTTCTTATATCAAATAGTCATCCAGGCATATTATAAATTTCACCCAAGTAATTAAATCACTTTGTAAACTTGCTTTGTGGCTTCTGAGCAGAGGCAATTATCACATGGCCTGCTCAAAGCTGCAGACTTAGTGGTGGAAGAAAGGAAGCTGCTTTGCCTAGCCTTTCTTTAATCTCAGGCTATGCTCCCATTTACTATAAGATCACAAGCTGTTATGTGTGTGTCCCCCCAACCTTTTGATGCAAATACTAATTACAAAATAGGGACAAAGGAGTAAGAAGATAGATGTAGCATTGTTCTGGATGGAGCCTACTTCATAGTTCTTGGAGAATTGTTTTAGTAGTGTTCTTAAACTGAAGAAGGGCCACAAGATTTTTTGGCTTGCTTCAGTAGTCTACTATTGCTTATGCTTTCTGTGGCTTCTTCCTCACTGCATGTCTGAGAACTTAGGTGACAGAGGAAGCTTGTGAATTGTGCTGGCTTTGGCACCATCTCAATATTTCTTGCACAAGGAAAATCACCCCTCCCATCCTCATCATCATTCTAACTTATTATTATTTTATTCATTTATATCCTTCCTTTCTCCTGATAATATTTGGGGTAGCTCTGTTGGCCATTTAGCAAATTCAAACAAAAATCCATCAGTGATACCTTTATTGGCCAACCAAAATGCACAATATACTTGTTGCAAGCTTTCCAAGCTCCATGGGCTTCTTCATCAGGCAAGATGTTACAAATCAAACAGGAGAAAAACAATTGGAGATGTTAGATGCCTACATGTTGTTTCAGTCTTTAGTTAAGATGGTATATAGGAGAGAGGATATATTTTGCAGGCAGGCTCCTCCTCCTCCTGGCCCTGTGGCTATGAGGAGATTTGCAAAGACCAGGACATTTAAAATCCATTTAATCTTTTAAGAGGGGTCCCTGTTGAGATGGCAGTACATAAATGACTATACCAATTGGGGAGCTGGCAGCTATGGGACATATGCCAACCTTAGCCTAATTCATGTGACAGGGCACAGAAGAAGAAAGCGGGATGAAGCACTCCTGCAAACCCAGGCTATCTTTGGCTCTGGCCACTATCAGCTCTAGCTTCCAATTGATTTTGATTTTGCCTGTGGGCGTTTTCACATGGGGCTTAAGGCAGACGCTATCCTACCTCCGGCCGGCCCCAGTCCGGCTCCTTTGCAAAGTTTTCAGACGACGTTGCAGCAAGCCCCGGCCCATCCAGTGCCATCCCCGGCGCTAGCCAGCGTCAGTCCGGGTCCTTGCTCCGAGTGTTCACACTTACGTCGCAGCAAGCCCCGCCCCACCCCGCCCCATCCAGCGCCATCCCCGGCGCTGGGCGGCATCATTCCCGGTCTTTGTAATTCCTTTTTCAAAAAGGAATTAAGTTGCCGCTGCCGGAGCCATTCCGGAATAATGATGCTTTCACAGGTCTGAAGCTGCAGGATCCATTCTGGAATGGCTCCAGGCGGCTTTGAGACCCCAAGTGTGAAAACGTCCTGTGTGAGGACAAGTGTGACTTAATGGTTTAAGTGTTGGACTACTACTCTGGAGACCAGGATTCAATTCTCCACTTGGCAATGAAACCCACTGGGTGACCTTGGGCAAATCACATTCTCTCAGCCTCAGGGAAAGGCAATGGAAAACCTCCTCTGACCAAATCATGCTAAGAAATCCCCATGATAGGCCTTAAATTCACCATAAGTCAGAAATGATTAGAAGGCACACAACAAATGTGAAAATAGCCCATCAGGGGGGAAAAAAGATTTTCCACTTGCTTTTAGAAGAGTTAAATTCTGGTTATAAATGTATGATTGGCTATACTGCTAGAAGAAAATGCCAAAGGAAGCAATTTCTGTGCTGTTTGGTTCTCATGTCCAACCACTGGGGCATTAGCAGTAAACTTTTTAGGTAACGTACAAGAACAATCAGAATTTGGAAAGGGAATTGGATTACCTCGAAAGCACAAAGAGTATTGAAATAGGTTTTCTGGATGCCAGAGAACAGTTGTGAAAAGAGAACTGAAAATACAAATGGGAACTGGATCTAGCAAAGCACAAAGAGAAAGATGCAAGTTCAGATGATTAGATATATTGAAGAGAATTGTTTAATCATAAATGGGATTTTTTTCACCCTAAAAGACAGGATATCAGAAGCCAGAAAATGTGACAAGCAGTGCAATCCTGTGCGCATCTGCTCAAAGGTAAATCCACTATGGTCAATGGAGTTTACTACCAGGGGATATTGCCCTAAGATGATAGCCAGTGGGACCTTTCCACATGTTACAAATATGGCTTGTAATGTCCATGTATGTCCTGTAACACATGACCAGTTGGATATGGTGAAGAAGAAGGATTACCTTCCAGCATCCTCGATAGTTTGTTAGAGAGCTTGCTTTAGGAAGGACCTCCATATCATTTTCTTTCACAGATGTGCTGTCTGAGAAACTGGTTTCTCTATTTCCTAGAAATGCAAGGGGAACTGTGACAGACAAAGAATCCGCAGGATCAAGCTATGTGACTCAGTCATCTGAGCCACCTGACAAATTGTTGATTTTCAAATGAAAAAAGTAGCAGCATGTGGCATGGTCTTACCAGGAAGCATGATTCCAAGAAGTATAGTAGTAAAGTTGGTAACCTTTGTGGAGTTGGTTGCTCTTTAGTTTCTGGGACTGGAAGCAGGCAGGAAATATGAAAAGGCAGGCTTGTTGCTGAACATTAAACAACCAAAAATAATTACCATGGATGATCTACATACGGTACATTCAACCTAGACAATGATGAAATCGAAATAGTTATCCTGTACCTTGGATAAAACATTGGTCAGAAAGGAGGCTGCAGTCAAGAAAGAAGAAGACTGGGAATGGGAAGGGCAGTGATGAAAGAACTAGACAAGATCCGAAAGAATAAAGATATACAACAGAGCATTCATATTAGAATCATACAATCCACTATATTCCCCATCACCATGTATGGATGTGAGAACTAGACAGTGAAGAAAGTGGATAAAAAGGAAATCAACTAATTTGAGATGTGATGCTGTAGAAGAGTGCTGAGAATACTGTGGGCAACCAAAAAGACAAACAAATGGGTCCTTGAACAGATCAAGCCTAAAATATCCCTGGAAGCCAGGATGATCAAACTGAGGCTATCATATTTTGGTCACATTATGAGAAGGAATAGCTCATTAGAAAAGACAATAATGCTAGGAAAGGTAGAGGGAAGTAGAAAGAGAGGAAGACCACCTACCAGATGGATAGACTCAATCAAAGAGGTCACAGGCCTGCAACTGCAAGGCCTAGCTAAGCAGCGCAGTGGATGATGGGGGGCTTAGAGATGTCTCATACACAAGGTTGCCATGAGTCGAGGTCGACTCAAGGGCAGTTAACAACATCAGTAATGATTCCATTTTGTACTACAGTGGGTGAGGCTTCATTTGGACCGGAGCATATACTTTAAAAGTGTAGAGATAATGTGGAATAGATTCAGAGGAGGGCAATGAAGATGGCTGCTGTGTTGGGAAACATACTTGTGTGAAATATTTGAAGGACTTGGGTGTGATACATTGGAGAAAAGAAGACTGAAGTGGTACAAGATAGTATTCTTTAGGTAACTGCACATCTGCCATGCTGAACAGGGATTTTCTACTATGGATTTCCTCCATTGAACAGTGTGCTGTATTATCCCACCTGGTAGTATATTGTTATTGAGCATCTTTCTCAAAGCTTATGATGGGGGGTGGGGCACCTAGAGCTTCCAAATTTCTACTGCAAGCTTCCTAGCAGGGAGATTTTGAGAGTTGTAGCACAAAAAAGTAACTTTTCCAATCTCTCTCTCTTTCTGCTGTGAAAGCAGTAATGGGTAGCTTCTTTTAAAACCCAGTTGATTAGGAAAATAGGTCAGCGTTACATCAGGTCAGACTATTTATTTGTCCCTCCAGCCCAGTATTGCCTGTTCTGAATAGCAGCATTTCTTCAGGGTTTCTGAGAGAATTCGACCTGGGATCTTCTACATGCAAAGAATGTATTCTCCCATTTATCTACATCCCTTCCATAATGATTTGGGCTTTCTCTGGCAGCAGAACTTAGAAAAATTGCTTCTCTTGGGCTACAACTCCCTGAATACAACATTACTGTGCAGCCAATCTTTCCTTCAAGAGGTTCATTGCCATGTGGGTCCAGTGTTACTATTCTATCTATGCAAGAACATAAGTCCACCCCACATTTTTCTCTTTTTGGTTTCACAAGAAATCTGTAACTCCAGTTACTGTTGCTGCCATTTTGCAGATGGGCAACTGAGAGAGAATGAGTTGGCCAAGGACACAGAGGAGGGAGTCTATAGCAGATGCCCTAGATCAAAAAAACAAACAGACGTGGATGTCATAATCTGACAAAACATCTTAACCAGACAGACCTGAGGCACACCTGCTTCTCCATTTCTCATACTGAATGTAGGGCTTTGAATCTATTCTCTACCTTTACCCTTAGGATACTAGACTTTTTACACTGAAGTAACTTAACTTAAGCATATAGCATATCAGGAGAACAGTTCTGAAGCCAGCCACTTACTCTAACCATCAATTATCATTACTCCCTTCTAGTTTATAAAGCTTTGGCATCTCATTTCTTGTTTTCCCATAGAAGTAACATCTTATCACCTTTTAAGATAGCCTTTTAAGATAAGACAAACACCTGCTTTGAAGCCAGAACACTCATTCCAGACCCCAGCAGTTGTCTCAAAGCATCCTGTCCAGTGGGGAAAAGGAGCTGTCATTCTCCTCTTGCATTAAACATTCCATGCCTGACTCACGCTTGGCGCCTGCTGCAGAGCACAGTTCTGTGCCACACAAAAGCCGATTATAATTCTGCATTCAGTTTAGAGAAACAAGCCCAGTGTACTGCTGATAAAGGACGTGGCATCATGCATCTCTACCAACTGCGGAAGCCATAAGACTAGCTTTTTCAGGGCCAGATTAAAGAAGGGAGAAACGTACCACTTGAATTTGGAAAGTTACTTTTATTATTACTTTTACTGCTTCTGGCAGTGGAGTTGCTGTCTGGGGGATTCTGAGAGCTGTGGTTCAAAAACATAGCATTTTTCCAGGTCTGTGACTGCAAACCTTCAAGATCCACTGGCAGAGTACTCATCTCCAAGTTAATGTCTCGATTTTTTTAACCTTCCAGTTATATTTGTTCAGTTGTTCCCTGTATCTCTTGCATTTTTTTTGACATTTCATCCTCGATCATTCTATTTTTCATTCTTATATACTTCCCTCTCTCATATATATATATTTGTGTGGTTGTGTTTGTTTTCCAGGGGAAACTATAGTACCTGGGGGTTGTACTCAATGAACTAAAGGGTGCCATGCTGGGGAAGAGTGTTCTATAGGTAACAGTTTATATGAAATGTCCCAATGGCTTGAAACATTGAAGGCTTTTCAAAACAGAAAATTTAGAAGCATGTAATACAGTGAGCGATCAGTGTTACTATGGCTTTGCCCCATGTAATGCTAGAACCTTTTATTGAGCCTTCTGTGCCAGTGGCCTTTGGGGTATATTGCCACTTGGCCCAGGACATCTGTCAAGCTGTTGCCACAGATAATCTTGAAAGCATTGCTTTTGGCTTCCCACTAGCACTTTCTAGACCCACTCTGAGGTGATAATGGTCCAGATCTCTGGGATGTGCATTAGATTAATGCACACTCAACTTGTTATGTCCTTTGTTGTAAACTTACTTGCATCTCCTAGCGGGGAGGGATTATGTGAGTTGTAGTCCAACACATCTGGAGAGCAAAAGGGCAGGGAAGGGTGTACTGCAGTCTAAAACTGTGCTTCCCAAACTTTGGTTCCCCAGGTGTTTTCGGACTTCAACTCTCAGAAGCCTTGGTCATCTTAATCAACAGTTAGGAATTCTGGGAGCAGGAGTCCAAAACATCTGGAGGACCAGAGTTGGGAATCACTGGTCTAAGGTATACAGTGGGCCCTTTGGTATCTGCTGGGGTTTAGTTCCAGAACCTCCCATGGATACCAAAATGCCTGGATGCTCAAGTCCCCTTATATACAGTGGCACAGTAAAATGGTGTCCCTTATATAACATAGCAAAATCAAGGTTTGGTTTTTGAAATTTATATGTTTTTGGAATACTTTCAAGCCATGGATAGTTGAATCCATGGATAAAGTATCCGTGGATATGTAGGGTCAACTGTATTGGGCTGTGGGTGGAGATTTATGCTAGATGGGTTTTAGTCTATGGGCAAGTGATCTCTCTCAAGGAGAGGACATGTTAAGACCTGGAATGGTTGTCTATATCATGCTTAAAGTTACAAAAGTGCTTTTGGGTGAGAATTAAATTACTGTAAATCAGAAAATGCCTCAAGCATTAAACTGGCTACCTGCCCATCTTAACATACACACTAGTGTGAGCATCAATTAAATAAGCAGCAGACAGGTTGGATTGTATTTCATTGACTTTATACCTGTAGCTGCCCATACAGAGCAGGAGTCCAGTCAAGACTATGGAGGGGATCTTCTTGTTTTAGGCCAGGACAAGCACATGAAGAGGAAGCGCAGGAAGAACAGCAAAATAGGAATTAACATTTTGATATGTTTAATTATTAAGCTGGGCCAAGAATCCACAAGTCTTTTTGAGCACAGCTGCTGCTATGAATTGGAGCAAAGAATACTGTTCGCTCCAACCATCAAGTGATCTCAGACAGAGGAGATGTTGTCACAGCCCAGATTATAGCTCCCTGCCTGGGACTGGGAATGCCAAAAGAAACAGGGGAAAGTCTGTCTCTATGTATTTTGCAGCCAGGTTATAACTCAAGACTTGGAATGAACCTGTACGCACCCCTTTAGAGACACCTGGCCTTGCTGAGCTGATGTGGACACTGACTGGACTCTTGCCTTGGTTAAGCAGGAGTGTAAACATAATGGAGGGGGAAGCAGGAAGGAATCTGTTGACTAATCAGCATGAAACCAGCCCAAAAAAGGGGTGAGGCTTCTTGATCATATAACACTGTCTCTCCCAAAGTGCCTAATGTTTTACATTGCAACTCTCAGCATTCCTCGTCCTTGGCCAGATTGACCAGTGCTCATAGGAGCTGAATTCCAAAAAATACGAAGACCACCAAGTTGGGGCAAGCTGACAAAGAAATCTCAAAGAAATGGGTAGAAACCCATCCAATGAGCCCTTAAAAGCAAAGATGCAGTATGCCAAATGCTAGTCCTGAATAAAGGGGTCCTGGATGTAGGGATGCAGCCAAGGTGTATACAAATTGCTGTTGCTTTTTGGATGGTGGCACACTCAGGAATAAGTCTAGACCTCTGTTCTTATTTTTCAGCAGCTGGGGGGGAAAAAAGAAAAGAAAAGAAAAGTATGAGTTCTAGCTTTGTTGTTTAGTTTACAAGTATGTAAGTAAAATGTACATGTAGACATCTAGCCACAGTGTTAGTAACTACACTGACAAGTTTCCTGTACTCATTTGTACTTGGGCTCAGTCAGGAGGTAGGATTATGCCTTTTGGCTATGCTCTCTGATATCCAAGTATTAGTCACTCGTGTGAAAGAGGCTCTAAGTGTATAGATCTGAATATACATAGGGTTTCCCAAAGTGATCTGGAACCCTGATCAGAAATCCTGATTGTATACATATACAGTGGACCCTTCCCATCTGCAGAGGTTCTGTTCTATGGGGCTCCCCACCTCCATTGATGGGGGGAAAATGCAGGATCTCAAGCCCATATTAGTCAATGGGTGGCAACATGCGCATGTTTGCATTGGTGTGGCTGCCTACATGTGTCGCCTTTAACTAATAGGGAGCAGGGTCAGAGGGTGTTTTGCCCCGGCTGTGAATTGGAGTCTACATATAGGGCATTATATATAACAAAACAAGTTTCATTACAGAACCTTGAATAGCTCCAGGTCAGTAGACAGCTAGGTTCAATAACCTCTGTGATGGAACTGAGGCCTTTTACCATCTTGGGCCTGGCTACCACTTGCAGTCTCTGCCCCTCTCATGAAGAGTAGACACTTTAAATGGCTAGTCCTCTGACCAGAAGCCCAGAGAATAGACCCATTGAAATCAGCGGGACTCAGGTTAGTTGGGACTAACAGGTTCCATTAATTTCAACTAGTCTGCACTATTTATGAGTAGTGTTGGATTTAACCCTAGCACTTGGTTGCCTTCAGTCAATTAGGTCCCTTCTGGTAGGTTGCTTGTGCTGGGAGCCCCTGAAGTCTCTGTTGGGGCAAGTTCCTCAAGGTAGTCTAATTCAGGCAGTGCTTTCCCTAAGGGTCTACCTTTGGTGGGTTTCTTGACTTTTCTGAGAGGTTCCTCTGCAATGTAAACCACTTAGTTTGGTTCAAGATGCAACAGTTCTGTAAAGTATGGCTCCTTTCACAGTAACGTTTAATGCAGAGGTGAGCAATTCTAGGAGGATAGAGATCTGCAATTAGCCCCCACCAGAGACCCCCTTGCAAAAAAAGCCCCCATAGGAGGTGTGGGAGGCATTTTTGTCATTTGAGTGGTGGGCTAGGGGATTTTAGAACCAGGAGAAGTCTTTTAAGCAAAAGTGATTTCCTATTTACATTCAGCTTAAATAAAAGATATCTTCTGAGCCTAAAATGGCACAGGGGCAAAAATATGGGGGAAGTGCCCACACACTTCCCAAAAAACATTGTGGACATGTGGGATATTAAAAACAAAAGATCCATCGAGGACTACATGTAGTCCACAGGCCACACTTTATCCCCCTTGGTCCAGTGGGTGCTACTGGAGGAAATGGCCAGCACTGGAGTCCTCCTTTACACATTGCCTATTTGGCACTTTCATTTCCATTAAGAAGTTTTTGATTGTCCCATATTGACCTCTGTCTTGTGTAAGTCATTGTTTCAGTTTGCATGTACATTATAGCAGCAGGAATGCAGAGTCATCAGGACACAGTTGCAGGATCTGGCTGAGACTAAGGCATGCATTTCATGTCTTTATTCTTTGTTTTTATGTGTGGGTGAATAAAGAAAGGAGACTGGAAATTGTTATTACCGTGGCTCCTTTTTGCACTTCGAAAAGGAGAGTCATATTGCCCTGTTGCGGCAAAAAACCACAAGGAGTCTTGTAGCATTCAAAAGACTAACAAATTTATTGTGACAGAGGATTTACTTGACCAAAGACATCCAGCCAAATGGCCTATGAGTGCTTATTCCACAACCAATTTGTTCCTTTTAAGGTACATATGAGACTTTTTTTTTTTTTGTGCTTCACAGTAACATTTTATTTAGGTCTCTCAGTAAAGTTATTTAATAGCAGAGGTCATCATAAATCAGCCAAATAAATATGTGATAGAACAAGCACCCAACAGCTATAAGAATAGACCAAACATATAAAATTGTTTTTATGGGAATAAAGAAGGGATGAGGAAAGCATGTAAAAGCATGAAGAAATAGAAATATTTACAAAAATTAGCATTCTTAACAATGGGAACAGCTTTGGTTAAGGAAAGAAAGAACAAATGTGAGAAATTGGCCTGCGTCTCATAAACATTTGTGGCCCCAACCTCTTTTATCCACTGGCATAGATCTAAGATACAATATAGATTGTTGAACTGAAGAAAACTTCCATGAAGCTCAGATTGTTGATATCTCAGGGAGGGTCCGTATATCTTAAGGTTTCATTGGGGTAGCAGAAGGCACAAACAGGATTCCAGACTTTGTTGAAAGGTTGGCCAGTTCTGTATCTAGGGTGGAACAAATTTTCAACATAATTGTTTCCTATTTAAAAAATTGTATGTTTATTGAGAACCTTTCACTGGATGACTAACAAAATCATACAAAAATCAAAAGTGTTTTTCTGGAGTCATGGATGCTTATGGCAGCACAGACATTTGAGAGAGCTTCCCAGAAATGTTTTAAGGCTCCAGGAGGTGTGAAAAGTTGACATTTCAGAATTTTAGAAGTTTGATCCCATGTGTCTGTTATTAGGCAATGGTTCAAAACTAGAAATAACATAATAATGACTTTATGTAAACAGCTCATGTTTCTGTACTTGGAATATCATGTACTGCTCCTTTTGAAAAATAATAATGTTATAGACCTTGGCAAAGTGCAGAAGTGTTCCTATGAGGAAAGTTTGGAGCTTTTCAGTTTAGAGAAAAACAACAAATAACTGAGGAGGCATGACAGAAGTTTATAACATGTGCATGATGTGGAGAAAGCAATGTGATGAATTCTTCCCCCTTTTGTCTTTTATAGTACAGTTGTCCCATTCGTAGCTTTGGGATTTGCGAATTTGATTATTCGCTAGTCCCTATCTGTGTGCTTGCACACTCCTCACCCTCCATCCTTCCTAGGCTTTTCCCCTGTGAGTGAGGGAAAAGCCGACAATCGAGGGAACAGCTGGGAGGATCCATACACACTACTCTTGCCCCTTCTCCACTACCTCAGGTGCAGAAGCACGGAACGGGAGAGCCGCAAACATGCCCTCTTTCCTGCCCTTCCAAAGCTTCAGAGAGCTCCCGGGAGCCCCCTGAAATCTTGGAAGGGAAGGAGGGAGCCATGAACGCATGCTCCCCCGCCCTTCCAGCGGCTCAGAGAGCTTGCTACATGCTTTGGAAGAGAGATAGGCATGCATGCATACACTGGTCTTTATTTGTGCGTGTTGACTTTTGCGGGGGGGTTTGCACCCCTGACCCCCACAAAAGTCAAGCGTCGACTGCACCATATCTAGTATCATTGGATGAATGTAAATGTTCAGAAAAGCAAATGGAAGTGCTTTTTCACAGGGCACATGAAATTCACTACTGATTGTCGCTAATTTAGGTTTGTTTTAAATGGAGATTAGGCAAATTTGTGGAACACTATGCTATCAGTGGTTACTTGTCCCAAATGGGTATGCATGAATTCCTGAGCAACAACGGGGGGGGGGGGGGGGGGCAGCAAAAGGCAGCCATTCCCCTCATATCCTAATAACAGGCATCCTGTATGCATCTGGGAGAAACAGAATGCTAGGCCTTTGGTCTGATCCAACAAAGTTCTTATATGCAGTCCCTGTGCCAACTTGCAGAACACAGCTTTGTCTACAACCATAGGGGCTTGAAGGGAAATTTTAGACAGGGTGTGTAAAGGAACTTGGCTTAAGTGATCATTTTGATAAGAAGGTTTCCTTGAACTTGTTCAGACACGCTGAGATAGTTCCTTGGATTTCAGGAGCTCCCTAGAACATCCTTTGGGAGCTTTTGCAGAGCTTTGTGTAAGCTGCAATTTTTCTTCTGAACACAGATGAAAAATGTGTTAGATTTGGAAATGCAGTTTGAAAGCAGACTGAAAAATGGAGGCACCTTTACAACAGCAGTGAGAATGAAAATGCAACTGGGGTGGTTGATCTACTTGTCTATCTAGGTCAAATCTTTATAGAATGGTGTCCCATCACCTAATCCAATTGCATTTGCCTAGATAATTTCCAGTGGTTGTTATCTGAGGATTCAGAGAATGCATAGGCAGCCCACGTCGATGCATATTTCTTGAGAAGTTAGTCTGATAGTATTTAATGGGAGGAATTCTCAGGACAATGTGTAGAGCAGGGGTAGGCAACCTAAGGCCCGGGGGCCGGATGCGGCCCCCCGAGGCCTTTGGACCGGCCCCAGCCGCTGCCCTCCATGATGATATTGATTATTGTTGTTATTACTTGTTCTTAGGGTTTTGTTGGCAAAATCTCCACAGGGGTTTTGCCATGGCTTTTCTGGGGCTGAGAGAGTGTGCATGCAATTTTTTAAATTTTTTTAAAAAATATTTATTTATTTATTTATTTATTTATTTATTTTTGGTGCTTCGGCCTCCCAATTGTGTGAGGGACAACAACCCGGCCCCCGGCTGAAAAAGTTTGCCTACCTGTGCTCTAGATCTTCTAGCACAGGGGTAGGCAACCTAAGGCCCAGGGGCTGGATGTAGCCCCCCGAGGCCTTTGGACCGGCCCCAGCCCGGTCCTGCCTCCGCCGCCGCTGCCCGCCATGATGATATTGATTATTGTTGTTATTACTTGTTCTTGGGGTTTTCTTGGCAAAATCTCCACAGGGGGTTTGCCATGGCTTTTCTGGGGCTGAGAGAGTGTGCATGCATATATTTTTTTAATTTTTGATATATTTTTATTTTTTATTATTAATTAATTAATTTACTTATTTATGGTGCTTCGGCCCCCCAATTGTCTGAGGGATAGCAACCCGGCCCCTGGCTCAAAAAGGTTGCCTACCCCTGGTGTAGAGAATTGCAATCTTAGGTCCAAAACACACTGCAGAAATAATCCAGTTTGGGACTGCTTTAACCTCCTGGCTCAGTGCTAGAGAATCCTGGGAACTGTAGTTTATTGTAGCACCAGATCCCTCTGACAGACAAGGCTAAATGTTTCACAAAACAAAACACCATTAAAGCGGTCTCAAACTGGATTATTTCTGCAATGTGTTTTGGACCTTGGTTGCACTTCTAGCATCTGTTTGGTTGACTTTTGCAATGTTGTTGGTGAAATTTAACCTTGTGCAAGCAGACATGATGAGGCTTTTTCCTCCCAGCAGCCTCCTGTGCACCACCCTCATCTTCTCAGAGGGTACCACGGGTCTCTGAAGCAGATGTGGGGCTGCAGGAATTGCCATCTTGCTCTTCTGCTGACAGAAGCAGTTCTGTCAGTGGGAAGACATACCATTCCGTGGTTGCTAAAACTTACCAAGTGATACTAGTCCCTTGTTTAAGCTAAATTCCCTTCTCCAAACCTAATAATTTTAGTTTCCTTAGACATCTGTGGGAAACAGAATGGACTGATCCTTCTTATGAGCAAGTCTGACAGCCTGGGTTGAACATACTCAAAGGAATATTTTCATCTGTGCCAAGGAACCTATGCCTCCTCTCCCAGATCTCACTTCACTTCCGTTTCCATTAGCCCTAGCCACTGTGTTCAATAGTCAGGGGTGATGGAAGCTTTAGTTCAGCAATATTTGGAGAACCATGCATTTCTCAGTTTGAGCCGGTCTTTGTCAATCCTTCCATTCATTTAAGTCCATGAGAAACTCTTGCTTTTTGTTCTAATTAATTTGAACTTACGATGTTTGACATTGGGATGGGAATGTCACAACAGAGAACTCCCAGTGTCAGAATTTCATCTTCATAGGTAGATCTCGGTCAGGCTAGTGCAGCCTTCTGCTGTGCTGGTCTCTAAACATGTTGGACTACAGCTCCCATCATTCCCAGAGAACATGGGAGAGGTATCTCAACACATCTGAAAAGTGGCCAGTTGCTGAACAGTGGCCCTTTCCTGTTGAACTTACAAGTAGTGTTTCTCAGGCTCTGACCTTCCAGATGTTTTGGACTTTCCAGACCTCTGGTGCTAAAACATTGCGCAGTTCTGTCTTAAACCCATAAAATCCTGCCTCTGTAGTAAAGAGGAAGTGATTGCAGATAAAGTGGATTGGGACTGTGAAAAAGAGATAAAGAAGATATGGGTATCATACAGCCTTCCAGATGTTGCTAGACTGGAACACCCCACATTCGTCAATATTGGCTTAAACCAGGGGTAGGCAACGTTTTTGAGCCAGGGGCCGGGTTGTTGTCCCTCAGACAATTGGGGCAGAAGCAGAAAATATAAAAATAAATAAATAAATAAATAAAAAGTTTAAAAATTAAAATATATATATGCATGCACACTCTCTCAGCCCCAGAAAAGCCATTGCAAAACCCCTGTGGAGATTTTCCAAGAAAACCCCAAGAACAAGTAATAACAACAATAATCAATATCATCATGGCGGGGGGCGGTGGCGGCAGCGGCGGCAGGACCGGCCTAGGTCCTAGGGTAGGCAACCTAAGGCCTGGGGGGCCGGATGCGGCCCCCTGAGGCCTTTGGACCTGCCTAGGGCTGGTCCAAAGGCCTCAGGGGGGCGCACCCGGCCCCCCAGGCCTTAGGTTGCCTACCCTTGGCTTAGACTAATCAATGTTGCTGTTCAGCAATCTTTGAATGGCCATATGATTCTCACTTCAGGGGTAAAGATTTAAATGTCTCCCACAGCTTGGAGTGAACCATTTCCAAATGGCATAGTTACCTGCAATGGTGTTTTTTTCTGGCAATGACATTGTAACAAATGTACATTTCAAAAATAACATGAGGAGGAGGAGCGAAGTATTGTTCCATTTATTTTAAAGGGATTTTTCAGGCATTTTTAACAAAAGTGTTGCAAGTGTTTTGCTATTACTCCCTTATTTGAACTTACATTGTTTCAAAAAAAGTAACAAAGTAGAAGAAAAATAATAAGCAATGGAACAAGTTACTGTCTCTCTAACACAGGTAGTACCAATATGAATTACTTTCCTAGCACTATAATAAGTAACAGGAATGAAGAACTTTTAAAAAGTAACATTTCACACTCTGGCTGCACCCCATACAAATTAGTTTTCCCACCAGATTTTTCCCCTTTGCAAAATATAGTAATGATGTCATGAGTTCCAGAATGAAGTGCTCACATCAGCCTCTGATTTGACAGTGCAGACAGGTACAGGCAGAGCCTCACATAACCACAGAAGTGAGATTACTCATTTTCTCACCTTCATTCTGTTTAAACTCCGACTGACTTTGTCTTCTCTTCTCTCTTCTCCTCTTCCGTTCCCTTGCTCTCACACTTGTAGGTTGGTTGGGGTTTTATTTGGATCAAATCTCAGCTTTCTAGGTTACAAAAAGTTCCCTGACAATTTAATCCTTACAGAGCTGTCTAGTCTCTTGCAACAAGTGTACAAGTAAGAAAGAATCTTTCAGAAGCTATAAAACAAATTTATTGTGGAATAGGCTTTCATAGGCTATAGTCCACTTCATCAAGTGGATTTGTAGTCCATGAAATTTTATTCCACAATAAATCAGTTAGTCTTAAACTCTCCGTTCTTCAGTTATGCATTCCAGTCATACATACAGTAAAGATAATCTCGTTTTATGTTCTGTTTCCCTTAAATATCTTGTGTGTGTGTGTGTGTGTGTGTGCTCTGTTTTTCCTAGAGCCTTATCGCATGACAAAAGAAAACTGAGATACAGCGAGAGAGAAGTGGCTTTTTCTCTGCCTCTCTGCATACTGTCATTGCACTTCTGTTCTCCTTCCCAAGGGAAACAGTCATAAAAGCATGCCTTTTGCCAAATGGATTTTTCCAGTGTGACAAAAGATATGCTTTTACAACCCCTGGAAGAGAACAAAAGTACTACAACATCATGTATGCAGCAGCCCTGGTGGCGCAGTGGTTAAATGCCTGTACTGCAGCCACTCACTCATAGACCACAAGGTTGCGAGTTCAATACCAGCCAGGGCTGAGGCTCGACTCAGGCCTGCATCCTTCCGAGGTCGCTAAAATGAGTACCCAGCTTGTTGGGGGGCAATCAGCTCACAGTTGTAAACCGCTTAGACAGCCCATAGCGTGATATGAAGCGGTATATAAATAAGCTGCTTTGCTTTGCTTTGCTATGTCTTACTGAGTCTCAGCTTCTTTTGTCATGCAATAAAGCTCTTTCTGGGTACAGCAGAGCTGGCATCACTACATCTGAGCTAACAAAGGGTTGTTTAAGATGGTATAAGAAGAGATTCCCACTTCAAAAAGATTCTAAAACTTTCCATGTGCATTAACATAATTGTTGCTGCCCTTGATTGAAACATCCCATTAAACATGTCTGTAGATTATGTTTCTGTGTTTGGGGAAGAAGCCCTTTCAGGGCATGAATGCTGGAGGGTGGGTGGTTAGCTCAGATCTTACGACAGTGGAAATTACTTCCCAGTATGCCATCAGTGACCAGACTGCTGTTGCTCTGGTCCAACTAGCATGTTAATCAAAACAAACAAACAAACAAACAAACAAACAAAAACAAAGCCAAAATGGGTAATATCAATATCCTTTACTCTGAACAAAGGAGTGTCTTTGTAAACTACTTAGGAAGCAATACAGATATGTCAAGTTCTGTGCTTTCCCAGAAACTAAAAGTTTATTACAAGATTGTAATAAACAGCAGCTGGATCCTCTTCAGTATTTATGATCTCATAAACCAGATTATGGCATTGTAAATATTGATGAGTCTACATCCCTATCCATAAAAAAAAGGAGACATAAAAGACTGCAGCAACTATAGGACCCCATGCAAGTAAAATTCTGCAACATAGACTCCAGTCATACATGGAGAGATAAATGCCAGAGGTGCAAGCGGGTTTTGGGAAAGAAAGAGTCACTGTGGACCACCTTGCAAGTATATGATGACTAATGGAGTACACCATTGAATACCAAAAGAAGATGGGCATATGTTTTATAGAATATAGCAAAGCCTCTTACTTTGAAGATCATGAAAAGGTATGGAACACTCCTAAAGAGTAAAGATATACAACTGAGTACTAAAGTCAGAATCGTCTAATCCACTGCATTCCTCATCACTATGTATGGATGCAAGAGCTGGACAGTCAAGAAGGCAGATAAGAAGAAAATCAACTCATTGAGAGTGGTGCTGAAGAAGAGTGCTAAGAATACTGTGGACAGCCAAAAAGACAAACAAATCTGTCCTTGAACAGATCAAACCTGAAATCCCCCTATAAGCCAAGATGATCAAGTTGAGGCTATTATACTTTGGCCACATCATAAGAAGGCATGACTCATTAGAAAAGGCAATAATGCTAGGAAAAGTGGAGGGATATAGAAAGGGAGGAAGACATGATAGATGGATAGATGCTATTAGGGAGGTCACGGGTATGAATCTATAGGACTTAAGCAGAGCAGTAGAGGACAGGGAGTCTTGGAGATGTCTCATCCATAGGGTCACCATGATTCAGGATCGCCTTGAAGATGGTTAACAACAACAAAAGCAACAAATGTTGCAGTTCACATTAATGGTTGTGCAATGGCCAAATGTTCCTAAAACCCACCTTACAAGCTAGGCAGCCACACCAACTGAAGCAATTCAAAAGCATTGCTTTTAGCACCTTAGCTCACTAGTGGGAAGGGGCTGGACACATAATTGTTCACTCTCCAGCACCTCATAACTCTTTTGGTTGTTGTGGCTGCCTGATCCCAACT
The DNA here is from genome assembly GCA_026167975.1 of Phrynosoma blainvillii. Lineage (NCBI taxonomy): Eukaryota > Metazoa > Chordata > Lepidosauria > Squamata > Phrynosomatidae > Phrynosoma > Phrynosoma blainvillii. The sequence goes on from JANUYF010000004.1 coordinate 245,092,746, forward strand.
ATGGGTTTTGTAGGCTCAGGAGATATCTACAATGATAGAGCTCTCTGGTTGTAGCCACATCTGACAATGCATGATCTCAGCTAGGAATTGAATGGTTAAATCTGAGGCTTCTTGTGAATGAAAGAAAGAGAAGGAAAAGGTTGAGGGCTTTAGTAATTCTGCTTCCCAATATGACTTTGGCTTCAAAGGAGAAGGGGAAGAGAAGTGACAGATGATGTGAGATTACATAATAGAGAAACACATCTTAAGCAGGGATGGGGAACATGTGGCCCTCCAGAAGTTGCTGTAATATACCATGTTAGCATTCCCAATGACAAGGGACTATGGGTCTTGCAACCAATAACATCTGAAGGGCCACACATTCCCTATCCCTAATTTATGGAAAGAGGGTAAGAGAAATCATTACCCATCTTCTTGTGAAACACAGGAGAATGAGAGTGATGTCTAAATATAGCAGCAATAGGTAACAATTCAAGATGCAGGGTGTTTTCAGCCTTCAGCAAAGAGCTTGCAACTTGAGGAAGAAAAGATTACAGAATATTTAAATGCTGGAAAATGTGGATGAGCTCGCATAGTTTAAGATTCTGACTTAAAAAGGCTTGAGGTGCATAAGGGTGGTCCTGAAAGGATGCTTCCTAGCTATAAACAAAAGTGCAGTTGTCTTGATTTGATTAATGAAGTGTGGCAGGCTTTTTCCCTCTGAATTTTTTACAGTGAGTGCAGTGCCTTTTACTTCTAAGGGTTCTGAATGGCCAATTCAGTAAGTGTACAGTGATGCTTGATTACATTAGGCATGGAAGAAGGCTGGATGTTTATGACCTGCAACAAATCCTTTGCTAGCTGAATTGCAAAAGGGAATTGATCCCTCGCACATACCAACAGGAAATGTTTAGCCGGAAACTTCAGTTTGATTTGCTTTGGTCACCAAAGCTCAGCTTGGCTTTCTTTCACCAAAGGGGAAAAAAGATGGAAAACAGTTTGAGACAAGGTGCTATATGAGAGAGGGGACAGAATAAGAAAACAGTGATGGTACTTGCTATTCTGACAGCAACATCTGGGTAACTAAAAAGAAACAGGAAAGAATAATCAAGGATGAAGAAGAAGGAGGCAACAGTGAGAAAAAGAATGGCAAACACCATAATGCAGCACCATTTCTATCTTTCCCAGTCTCAGGACATTTCCCAAGGAAGGATTCTTCATGCTAGCAATTAGAAGGCACTGCAGTTATTCTGCCTTCTTTCTCTCAAAGAACTTTCTGCAGCCAGGAATAAGACACTGTGGAAACCCAAAGGATGATTATGAGTGGGAAACAACATAGAATGAAACCCATTTAAAATTTAGTGAATGGAGGAGAATGCTGACACAACGAACATCGCTCCTAAGGCTTCCCCATTCCCTACTTCTTCCCTCTTCAGAATATATATATAGGTAAAGGTAGCCCTTTGACATGAATGTCTAATCATAACTGACTATAGGGGGCAGTGCTTATCTCTGTTACTAAGCCGAAGAGCCAGCATTGTCCAAAGATGACTCCAGTGGTCATGTGGCCAGCATGACTGCACCAAACACTGTTACCTTCCCACCAAAGTGGTACCTATCTATCTACTTGCATTTGCATGCTTTTGAACTGCTAGATTGGCAGAAGCTCGGACTAGTGACAGGAGCTCACCGATCATGCAGCACTTGGGACTCTTCTGATCATCAGAATTGGTGTCTTAACCACTAAGTCATATATATATAATTTTTGAACAAAGCACATGATCCCTTCATGCCTTGTTTGTAGTCAGATTAGCACGTAGCAGAAGCTTCTGGGAATATCTGCTTGTAAACAAGACATGGGAGGCATGTGCCCTGTTTTGAAAGGTCAAATGCAGCTTTTTTGGGTGGTTGCAGTGGTGAAGTAGTGGAGAAGAGATGAATACTGAATAGGTGCAAATATGGAGCAAAGGGCATACAGTAAGGCAGTAGCCAATTGGGGCTTTTGCCCCCCAGTAAGAATTCTATCCCTTAATTAAAATTTCTTTCAGTCCCAAATTTGTAGCATTGCAGAGAGTGAAACAATGAAAATAGTTCATACCTAGAATTCATATTTGCAGTGTTCACATTCCTTTGGGAACTTTGCCTGTTTTTGTTTTTTTTAAGTGCCTAAATTGTATTTCTAAATATTAAACTGGAATTTTAAATTACTGCTGGAAATTTGGGAGCTGAAGGAAAATTTCATAAGGTTAGCACATTTTTTATTTGGGAGGGCAGTGCATGGCAGAAAAGGCTCCTTGAAGCTGCGTCTCTTTGGGTTTATCTTGATAAGAACTTTGCTGATCTAAGAACTAGCTGTTGCCTGCCTTATAACGCTGTGTCTTTCCCCTTATTCTGTTTGTTTGGTTTTTTTGCAACTGAAATATAATATGCATACTAGTGAATCAAATGCAAGACCAGCCATCAGTCTTGATTCTTCCACCCTGACTATACATTGCTTGTTTTCAGTAGAACATTTTTTAAAAATAAAAATTGCTTTGGAGAGTGAATGGGAACTGGGTTTCTTGATGACACCTCAGAGGCCAGTCAATCAACACCTTTCACACTTGTCTTCTGCTTCGAGTGATTGTACAAATGCTACCCTCCCTTCCTTTCCCCTTGAAATAACCCCTGGAGAGAAAAAAATATGTCTGCACTGAATGCACCAAAGATGCTCTCACAGCAGCTGCTCTAAACTGTTGTTTCTGTCTTTAACTTAAATAATTGCAGACATTCCGGTCATTGGAGAAAAGGGATAAATGCTATAGTTGTTATTTGCCCTCAAGCTGACTTTGATTTATTGTGATGCTATGAATGGGAAACTTCCAAGAGCCTTGATCATCAGCTTCCCTGCTAAGGTCTTGCAGTCTCAGGGCAATGGCTTCTTTGATTGAATCAATTCACTTGTGGTGTGATTTTCCTCTTTTCCTACTGCCTTCCACTTTATTGACCATTTTTGTCTTTTCCAGTTAGTCACATCATCTCATGGCATGTCTAAATTATGACAGGACCTGGACAACTATCAATTGGTCACCTTGACATCTATACCAGGAAATGTTCTAGCATAGTTTAGCAGCAACTTCCTAATAGTGAGAGCTGTTCAGCAGTCCAACAGACTAGTTTGGAAGGTGGTGCCCTCTTTTTTAACTTTTTTTAACAGGGATTGAATGGTCACCTGTCAGGGATGCTTTAGCTATGGATCCTTGTACTGGATGGATGTTTGATTTAATGGCCCCTGTGGGTCCCTTCAATTGTATGGTTCTATGGAATCGTGGGCTGTATTGTTTGATTGATGGGATACTTCAGATTCTCTGCCAGTGAGCCCAGTGTACTACCTGGAACTACACAACTAGAACTTTGTAGCAGAGAATTCTAGTCACTTCCCAAACTACAAATCCCAACATTTCTTTAGGATAGAGCCATGGCAGTTAAAGTGGTATCAAACTACTATAACTATGTAGTGAAGATACACTTTTGGGAAGCAGAGAGCTGTGATGCTGAGAAGATAGTAGAAGTCTTACACAGTTGTCAAAGTCCAGAAAACTCTAGCTGCTGATTTGTTTTATTATATGCTGTTTCTTCTTATTGTATTGTCTGTATTTTTAATATACTGTACAACACCCACAGACCCCTTGATTATTGGGTGCTCTAAAAGTGCAACCAATCAGTCAATCAAATCAGGACTAAGTGCAGTCGCCCTTCCGTTCTCGCGGACTTGAAGTCCATGGTTTTGCACGTTCACAAAGGGGTGACTTCCGTTAAAATCAATGGGGTGCACCCCCGTGGGCACACCTCATTCAAGTCTATGGGGCTTGAATATTGGCAAATCTCCGTTTTCACAGGGAGGGATCCAGAACAGATCCTCTACGAAGACGGAGGGCTGACTGTAGTAAAAGAAGTGTAAAGATCAGTAAGCAGGAGATGGGGCAATAGTGTCACATCTAGAAATAGCCATGTGCTTGGGTGCACATGCACACACATGTGAGATGTCGGAAGGAAGGAACATGGAGATGTAATCATAGTTCAGTTCAAAACAAGGTCAAGATCTCTGTTCAAGCCTTTTGTTTTTTGAAAAGGAAAAACGCTTAGGTAACATTGCTTGAAATATAATGTGGTATTTGCAGCACCCAGTTTCAGTGATTCACTGCTGTCTTTTTGGTCAGTTTCGTTGTTTACTGTCCATGAACTTTATTATTTCTGTGTCAATTCATTTAGACCTTATCAGAGGGCCAAGGCAGGTATGGCAATCCATGACCATATCTCCCAAAAGCTTTTTATGTGTGCCTAAAAGCAGCCTCAAGGACTTACAAATGGAATCAGTACCACAGTCCTGGGACATTTCTCCCTTTTGCCTTACTCTGTTTTCCTGATCAAAATTATTAGAATAAATAATTATTCATTCCCAGTTGCTATTAACCCCAAGGGGGAGGGGAGGGAAGTAAAATATAATGTGATATGTTATTTTCTTCTTCCTTTGTTACTGATAGCTTGAGGCTTTCAATCAGGGAAGCAACTCAAAGGCAAATGTTTAAAATAAGCCTCACCATCACCCACAATCTATTCAACATCTGAAGTTGTGTTCTGTATATCCCTAACTGAAGTTCATTTCATTTCAGAGTTTACCAGGCACAGGGCCTTTGCATCAGTGCCATCAGTTTTATAGAAAATGCTTTTCCCAAGAGGCTAGTTTAGTCTTGATACTGTCTGTCTTTAAAGCAGTGGGTCTTTTTTAAAAAAGGGTTATTTTGCAAGAAATTTGGAACCATGTGAAATCGCCTGGGATTTTTAAAAAACAGGTTTCTTCTCTGCATTGCTTGTTCCTGCTAACTTGTTTGTTGACGATGTGTTTGCATTACTGCTGTTTATACTGTTATTTAGGTCTGGTGCTTTATTTTATTTATACTATATTAAATACTTTGTGTATTTTGAGAAGCTTTTTGTCATGGCCTTTGGCTGGCACAATAAATGATTTGATTGATTGATTTTAATTTGTATATTAGCCAGTTGGAATGGGGGGGGTTTTAATAAAGAACAGTGGGAAATAAATGAATAAATAATATCCTGTCTTTGGACGTTATCACATGGAGGAAATCTGTTGGTTAATCCACACAAATCCCAAAAAAAACTGAATTTGCACCTCACGATTTCACACAACGTTGCACAGAAACTGGTATTATCCGAGATCTTTTTAATTTCGGGAGTTTAGAGGAAATGCATTTGCGAAATTACAGTAATTTCGCATTTACTGTAATGTGAAAAGCAAATACGCACGGACAATTCTCTTTTAAAACCTGGAGGAGGGCCAAGAGGAGGAGGAGGAGGAGGGGCCTCCAGGGAGGGAGAGTCCTGGGCTCCTTCTCAGTGCCAGGGAAGGGAAGGCAGCCCAGGAGAAAAAAGTTTGGGACGGAGGAGAAGTTTGGCATTTGGGATGGAGGGAAAAGGAGGGGAAAGAAGGCTTCCCTCGCAGCAGCTGTGTGTGGATGTGGGTGCAAGTGTGGGGTGTGCTTGTGGAGCAACTTGGAAATCCATCTCACCATTAAGTTCTGCCCTGCAGGTCCTACAAAGGGGAAAGGCTTATGGGGGGGGGGCATGGGAGCTACCTCCAGTTTTCCCCTCTCAATCCCTCCCTTGCCTTGCCTTGCCCTGCCTTGCCTTGCCAGCCTCCTCCTCCTCCTCCTCCTCCTCCTCCTCTGCTCTCTTGAGAGGTCCTAACCCCAACGGAAGGGGGTTAGGACCTGTGCAGGAGGACATGACCCCAAATGGAGGACAGTCTGACATTTCCTCCTGGGAAATGCAGGACTTGTCTTGGAAAAAGGAGGAGTCTTGTCACAAAGCACACCCATTTCCAGTACATGTACGGGTTCTTTTCACTTGTGTATGAAAGTTAAAAAACGTCTTTTTTCGCTTTTAACTTAATTCCGTTATTACTGTAATTACGTGTGAAAAGCTTTTGCGTAATTAAACTCTATTTTCGCTTTCTTTTCGGGATACTTCATTTCCACTTTATTATCTCTTTAACAACGAAACTGGCCCACGTGTGATAACGTCCTTTGAGCTGCTTGGTTTTGAACCAGATTGATACCCTCTGCAATTCCTTTTAAGTAAAGAAAATGATGCTAGAAAATCCAATCACAGATATTTTACACAGCATCTAGTTTGGATCTCTGGCAAACATTCTGGCTTGTACTTGAGGCAAGCATCTTCCTAGGTAGCCTGCTAACTAAGCTCATCCCCTTAATTTTCTGGGCCTTCTGGAAGACCCAGCATGTCCTTTATGTATGTAAACTTTACCAGTTGTACCAAATCATGCTCAAGTCACCTGTGGCAGTTGACCCATCTGCAGCTATACAATGGCACATAATACCATTTCCGGAACTGCTTCATACCACAACAAAGGACAAAATTTTACATTGTTTGGCAATTATTTAGCAGCCACCAGCTGGGTACTCAGTAACAGCATCGCACTGGTTTGGATGTGAAAGATGACTGGCCAAGTTTCAGATGATGCAAGTTAAATACAGCTTAATTTTGGAGGGGGAATTACTGCCTTATTTTGTGCCCCCCCTTCCTTTTTATGTTATGGGGTGGAAAAATAGGGCTGAGACATTTAATGCAGGACAGGATCACCTTTGTCGCTTATATCTACACTGAAGAAAAATTCTCAACAGGTAGTTTATCTTTTATTATAGTTTTGCTGTAGTTTTAAGAGAGAGAGATGAGGTGACCCTCTCCTGCACTGAACATCTGAGCCCTACTTTTCCATGCCATCTTTAAGAAAATGTGTTTTGAAAATAATTATGGGAGACTTATCTTTCATTTAACAACGGCAGCTAGATTAATATTTGCAGCAAAATGGAAACAAAAAACAATTCCTGAAATTAATGAATGGATCATGAAGATATATGACTTAATGGAGTGCGATAAATTAACACAGTGCTTGCAGAAAAAAAACATACAAAGACTTTGAGCGAGTTTGGGAGCCCTTTACTGTTTATATAGAACAGAAATGGGGAAAACAGTGGAGTTTGAATTTTTAAAATTAAATGAGAAAAAGATTATTGATAGAAAAGTGTATACTTATAAAGTACTTAGCTTGATTAAGATATCTCCATGAGGTACTGAATGATAATGAGAATAGTGTCTTATAAATAGAGATGTATTTAAACTTATGTTTTTTATTTCTTTTTTCAATCTCTTTCTTTCTTTTATTGTTGACTTGTAAGCTATATTACAACAAGGTAAGAAGCATAAACAATAAACAGGAGACATATTATATATTAAAACAAACACAAAATCAGTGAAATGGATTAGGAAGTATTGTGGTTTAGTAGATGTATAGTGTGTAATGTTAGTATATTTGTTTTAATGTCTAATTTTGTGATGTTTTATGTGGTCGGTTTTGTGTATTTTTTTTAAATCAGTAAATAAGCAATTAAAAAAAAAAAGAAAATGTGTTTTGGAAATACGATCACCTAATATTAATATGTATTTGTTGTCCACCTTCTTATCCTATGTATTCTCTCCATCCTTTCCACCCTCCTTTGCTCTTTTTCCTTTATTTGCATATGTTGAAGGGCTACCACATTTTTTCTGGCAAGCCTCACTTTCTTCTGGCAAGACAGCTGACATAGTCAACAGTTGCTGCTTTCCCCAGCATGGAACTAGTGGGTGGTATAAGTTTGACCTGTTGAATCTCTATCTGTCAGATGTTTTTAAAAGACTCATGAGCTCTACCGGGGGGGGGGGGGGGGGGGGAAGCTGCCACAGTAATAGTAATAAAGCAACTGTACCAGATGCTCATCTCTTTTCAAATCAAAGCTCTAAAATCTTATCCTCTTTTGCATCAGAAAAGACTGCATGCTAGCTTGATAGTAAGTTCTCTTAAAACCAGTGGAACATGATTCCAAGTAAAAGTTTTTATGATTTGGGTGCAGGTCTGCATGAGTTAATAAATTCCTTGGTCCATACATACTTTGTTTGCAGAAGAAATGCACTTCTTTGTGTTGAAATGTAGTGACAATACATGAGTTTGGGAATACATGGTGGGATGCTTTTGCAGGATTGGATATACAGTACTCTTTTTGTGTGATCTAAAGTAACTCAAGCATTAAAATGCCACATATAGAATTGGAAAGCATTACAAGGTTTTAGGTGTCATAAGCCAAACTTTTTTTTCCTGAAGATTATTGTATCAGATGACTATTGGCAGCCATAGTTTTTATTTGTATCTCTGCCTTGTTCCCATATAAACCAAATTGGGGATGGGGACTAATTTTAGCTCCCTTCACATCCCTGTCAGTGCTAACTCCCTTAGCTGATTTCTCCCTCTTCCCAATCCTTGCTTGCCATATGAATACCCCCAAAATGTGAACAAATAAGTATAGCTTACTCCCATGATATTTAATTTGGTCCCATGCAGTGAGGTAAAATTTCTGGAAAATTTGAAGCCTTGTGAAGAAACTGTTTTTTCCTGAGTCTTTTGGTCAGGGCTCAAACTGTTATGCCACACTGACTCATGCTTTATTGAAAGTCTGTTACTTTATAAATATCAGATGCATTGTGTCTAATTTAGTTTGACATACAAATCATCATGTTTAGCATATTAAAAGTTTGTATAGTTTATTGAGATAATTGTTACAAATAGATTTTACTTTTTAAACATCCGAACTACAAATAGATTTTACTTTTTAAACATCCGAACTGCAAGGAGTCTCTTTGGTTTTGCTGGTTTATGAGGAGTAGGCAAACAACAACAACAGTGAAAACAGAACAAACCAACAGAATTTTTGTTGCTGTTAACTGCCCTCAGAATTAGCAAAGATAATTATTTTGCCTCTTCTAGTTCTCCATAGTGCCAAGCAGACATAAAGCAATCATTCCAATAAAAAGAGTTGAGAAGAAGAAATCAAGATCAGGAAATGCAATTTTCTGGTCTTGTATATAGTCTTACATTAAAGTCTTCCTGTTACATCATTTTTAGAAATAATTTTGGGGAAGTAAATATATGAAGAGCTTGTCCTAAGTATTTTACTGTATTACTGTATTTACCGTATTTATCATTGTAAAAGAAAATAATCCAGAAAAAATGGGGGGAGGCATTCTGCAGATCAAGTTTTCTTTCTTCTATTTTTTGAGAGGTGGGGGGCTGCATGTCTCCTGTCCTATAATGTCTTGAATATCTGTTTTTCTTTAACTTTCCCAGGTGCTGTCTCACAACCTGTACACTGTGCTTTGCATCCCCCATGATCCTGTTGCACTGGAGGAACATTTCAAAGATGATGATGATGGTCCAGTATCAAGTCAAGGGTACATGCCGTATCTCAACAAATACATCTTGGACAAGGTAAACACATTTTCCATAGTTTGGGAAATTATTCTTTAAAATTAATGTGTTACATAACTCACTATGAAATGTCTGTATACTGCTCCAATACTTCATTAAATACTTGGTTGCTTTGCTCATTGTATTACTTGTTTTCAGGGGAAGAGATTGGTTGCTTTGTTAAAATAAACCTTAACATTAATAAGATAATGGCATGAAACTAGAATAATGCCAGAAAATATCATAAAAACAGGAATTCCAAAGGGAACTAGAAAACCTTACTGACTGTACATCCACACACCCAAAAGATTTTAGCATTGTTTCTATTTGTTGTGTTACTTTTGAAATGTAATTACATTATGATCTTGTTACAGAAGGAGGTTTAACGAGTCACAGGTAGCTAGGTTACATGTAACTTGTAACTTCTGGTAATTTCTATTTTCTGTTTAAGTCCTTCCTTCTTAGATCTCATGCTTACAAGGGATGTTTTTTTTTTTTTTTTAAAGAGTAGGCCATTTTGACAAGCACTTTGTGATGTTTGGTATTTTGGCTTAATCACATTATGGATGTAGAAGCTGTTTTAAACCATGGAATGATGGTGGCAGATGAGGAGAGGGTGAGAAAATTATTTTTGTGCTTGAAAACAACTGAAATAGCACACATAGCTGTCTGCACATAGATGCCATCTCTGTTGTGGCAGCCCAGTTACAAAACAACCTCCTCTTGGAGGCCCAATTGGTGCCAACATTACTTCAGATGCCCAATGAAACATGGTTGTTGAAAGTTTTGAGGCTTGATTTTACTAAAACCATTCTATGTACATGATATTAAATCATTCTAAATTATTTTAATTATTTTAATCTATCTAATGCAGGGGTAGGCAACCTTTCCCCTTTAAGGGCCGAGGGACTTCAGCTCCCAGAAGCCTCAGCCATGTTGGCCATCAGTCCCATGTTGGCCAATAGCACCTGGGGTTCTGGGAGCTGAAGTCCCTCGGCCCTTAAAGGGGACAGGTTGCCTACCCCTGATCTAATGTGTTAAATTTTTAATGTGTTTTTGGCCTTTTAAAATTGTTTTAATTATCTTTTGTTTGTTGTTAACTGCCCTCGAGTCGATCTTGACTCATGGTGACCCTATGGATGATGAGACATCTCCAAGACCCTCGGTCCTCTACTGCTCTGATTAATTCCTGCAACCCCTTAATACCTGTAACCTCCTTAATAGAGTTCATCCATCTAGCATGTGGCCTTCCTCTCTTCCTACTTCCCTTCACCTTCCCCAGCATTATTGTTTTTTCCAAAGAGTTCTCCCTTCTCATGATGTGTCCAAAGTATGACAGCCTCAGTTTGGTCATCTTGGCTTCCAGAGAGGTTTCTGGTTTGATCTGCTCTAGGACACATTTGTTGGTCCTTTTTGGCTGTCCATGGGATCTTCAGCACTCTTCTCCAGCACCGCATTATCTCAAATGCATTGATTTTCTTCCTATCATCTTTCTTAACTGTCAGCTCTCACATCCATACGTGGTAATAGGGAATACAATGGCTTGTATGATTCTAACTATTGTAAATAACTTTTGTGAATAACTTTTAATCATCTACACTGTTTTAAATTGTCAAATAGGTTTTATTGTATGCTACCCTGATCTTTGTATCGAGGTCAGGATATAAATATATTAATAAATTAAACTAAAGCCTCTGTCATTCCCATGAGAACATTAAGTCCAGGTTCTAAAATTACCTACAGTAATTTCATTTCTACTTCCAACTGAGATAAGAGTTGTGCTCACCCCCAAAATTATTTCATCGGTCCTCCTAGCATAGGGGTCTAAATACTCTAAAGGTGGCAGAGCCCATGTGATCTTGGACACTAGACAGAGTCAGTCCTGGTTAGTACTTGGATGGGAGACTGCCCAACAGTGGTGGTCATGTCCTTTCTGGAAATTGTAGCCTAAAAAATTAAAATGTCACAGGTCTGCTTGAAAGTGACTATGAGGGAGCAAATAAATAATATGAAATGGAATACCTGAATGGGTGTGTATTTGTTCAGAATATCTCAGTATTAATTAAATTCTACTTAATATTGAGAAAATGAGGCAGCCAGCGGTAGCAGATTTGCCCTTTTGATGCCATCAGATCTCTGAGGAATGTGCATGACAAATATCTCAGAATCTCTAAAGAAAACATTGAATCAAGGACTAAAAAGACTGCAGGCAAAAGGTGGAGGGAGTCTTCAAATTTGTTAACTTATGTGGATGTTTGTCAGGAAGTGAAGAATTTTAAAAAAGAAGAAACTAGACTCATAAAACCTGCTTTTCTTTCTGTTTTTCTGCATTTAAAAGACATCTTTGTTCCTTAAAGGGGAATGTTGTGAGCTGTCTTACCCAGACATTTGGAAAAAAGGAGACATCCAGAGCAGCTTTGTCCCCTTTGGTCAGTACTAAGAATGTTTAGCTTTGCGTGGAATTTATTTTTACACCCCAAAATAGCAGAGTGTGAAATCTTTTATTTCCTAAAGCTACTGGAGCATAAAATGATTCCTTGCAACCAGGAATCCAGCCGTGCTTGAATTACAGAGGTCTACAGTTCAGGAGCAGGCAGAAGCCTTGGTTTTCAATAGAACTGCCAGCCCAACAAAATTTGCGTGTCTCAAGCTGGGAGTGGAGTAGGAGTAGGCTGTTTATCAATCTGGCTGTCTCTTCCAATAGAAGAAAATGATACTATCTTGTCCCATGACTCTACATCTATCATTCAGGATTAGCCCTTTGTGGAGCAAACCGAATAATTCAGATGTAAAACAATAAAGAAAAAAAACAAGCACATGATGAACATGTGGTTTTCAAGACAGTTTATTATGGAATATTCTGATCATCAAGAAAACCTTTTCATACTCATTAAGGTATGCCAGTGTGGTGTAGTGGTTTGAGCATTGGACTAAACTCTGGACATCCAGGTTCGATTTCCCGCTCGGCCATGGAAACCCACTGGGTGACCTTGGACAGCTCACACACTTTCAGCCCCAGAAAAACCCGTAATAGATTTGCCTTAGGGTCACCATGAGTGAGAAACAACTTGAAGGCACACAACAACAAGATGGAACACATATAGACTGTTTTCTTGGGGGAATCCTTTTGCCCTGGTGTAAAGGGCAGGTGCATTTCTAAACAAGTCCATATGGGCTGGCTTATCTGGGATAAAAGGTGATCGCTGAAATTAAAGTCATATTTTCCTTTGTAGACCATGGAATCTCCAATTTTGCAATATATTATCATTTGTCTTCAAGGCAACTTCAACTAATGGCAACCCCATCATAGGTTTTCTTGACAAGATTTATTCAAAGGAGATTTGCCATTGCTTTTCTATTCTACAATGCTTACATATTATAAACTGCTAAGAGAATACTTAGTTCACTGATAAGTGGTATAGAAATGTACCGGTACTTGCTATTGCTATTAAAGATGAGAGATTGTGACATGTTCTAGGTTACCAAGTAGGTTTTCATGGCTGACTGGATAGTCAAACCATGGTATCGGAGAGTCCTAGTTCAACACACAACCCACTCCACCCCATTGGCTCAATCTTGCAATAAAACCAGCGTTCACTGTGAAAAGACCAAGTTTCTAACACCAAGTTTTGAAGAAAGATCTAACTGTATGTGTGTGTTGTAATCTCCTTTAAGCAAAAGCTATTGCTCAATGCTAGAACCTGAATGCAAAAAATCCCAGGTTCAGCCCTTTGTATCTCCAGGTAGGGCTAGGGAAGACCTCTTTCAGTTCCCAGAGTGCTGCCACTGGCATTAATCTCCTGTTGAGAAAGTCCACTCCTGGCTTGCAATGACCCCAAGATGGGTCATACAGCAATAGCACTACCGCCATACAAGTGTATGGTAAAAACAAAGAGAAAATGGCCCTCAGCTGCATGTTTTGGTTAAACATATGCCCAAGTCTGAAAGGATGAAGACTTCTGGATAACAAGATAGATGTTCTGATGTTTTCCCTCAGTATAAGGCAGTTTTCTATCTTCCCATATCTTCTAAAGGCTCACATCCTCAAGCTGAGAAGGGATTCTGAGCTTTCACTATAGTTTCTCTGTATTTTGTTGCTAACTTTTTCTCTCCCTTCTTCTGGCCCATGCTTTCCCCGTCTTTGCCATCCATTTCTCATTCTAGCCTCTGCCAGTACATACCAGAATTCTAAAAAAATTAAAATTCCAAATCTTATAATCAGGTTAAAGTATGAATGTATTAAACATGATCACATTAACTTCATTAAATATCATCTTCTATTGTGCCTTCTATATGAGAGATCAGTCTGATAATGGAGCTAAGGCACTCAGTTACAACATTGGGACTTTTTGATTAGCAGGGACAAGGATGCCATCTGCCACAACAACCTCAGATTCCTTATAGTTGGGTTGTTGTTGTTTTTTCCTAGCACCAATATATTGTTGTGAGCTATTTCTGTAGTAATACACAGTATTATGGGGTGGCTAGGTCTTTATTGTACAATGAGGGATGATTGACTTTACAAAAACTCCTGTGGGAGATGAACTGCGTTGTTTTTTAAAAACATGGATCAACAAAGCTACCTATAATTTGGATTCTTCAAAATGGCCTGTGTGACACTGTTAGGATGAGTGCATGCACTTGAAAATATACTCCTACACTGCTGTCAGAGATGGATTCCAATAATAATAATAATAATAATAATAATAATTTATTTATTTATTTATATATATCCCACTTATTGGCAACAATCCAAGCGGCTTACAGTAAAAAAAATCCCCACAACATTTTATCCAAACCAACCCTAGCCCCCTAAAACAGCATTAAATAGCATATAATTAAAATTACAATAAACATAAAATAAAACATAACAATATAAACTTAAACCTATTTGGGCAGGTACGGTACCCTAAACCGCCTCTACTGCATTTCCCATCCATCAACATGATGGGGCCACGATGGGGATGCAGGAGTCAGAAGGTCCTAAAATCCTGGCCAAGATAATTAGTCTGGAAAGGCCTGCCGGAAGAGATCCGTCTTGACTGCTTTCTTGAAGCTGTCCAAGGATGTCAACTGACGGATCTCGTCCGGCAGGTCGTTCCAGAGTTTGGGATTTCCTCTGGATTTCCTCTGGATTTTTCTCTGGATTTCCTCAAGTTTAACTCATGGGGACCAGTAGGGACATCAGTAGAGTGCTGGATGACAGATGTAGAGTTATTAGAGAAGATTGCATCACTTTTCTTTTATGCAATATGTCTGATTTCCTCTGATCCTCATGCTCTGGAGTTTTCAGTCCCCACTGCACACCCACCAGTCCAGATTACTTACAGGGATCATTTGAGATCCAACACAGAAGGTGTTGCCTGCATAAATACTTCTAGCTAACATTGGATTTATATACAGTTGCCATTGCTAGAGATTTAGCTCCCCATTTTACCCCTGAAGCCCACCTTAAAAGTCAGCCACTTGTCCAGAGTAATCGAGGTCCATACTGCTGCCAAATGGGGCACTGAAGGAAGATGTGACCAGTCTCCTGGCATTGTGATGCTGACAGGTCCCTGCTTGGGTCTCTGCTTCTGCTGCACCACAATATTGTTCGCTGGTAGAGACTGGTTTCATCATCATGCAACACCTGCTTGGCAGAATAGACCTGCATCTTTCTAGATGGCTGACTGGCTTTTAATGGAGAAATGGGAGAAGACCTGGGAAAGGAGGTTGAAGCACACTCTGAGTTATGATCTCAGAGACAATTTTTACAAAATGCAATTCAGATGGTACCTAACTCCCAATAAGCTAGCAAAAAAGTTATAAAAATACTTAAGTAGATGTTGGAAGTGTCAGGAAGAAAAAGGTACCTGATATCACATGTGATGATTGTATAAAAAAACAAAGAAATTATGGGCCCAAATCCACAAAAGAAAGACTCCAGAATGTATCTCCTGGGAACAACAGATAATGGCCTTAAAGGGGAAAATGGTAAAATAATCTTCTTTAAGATCACAGTGGTATCTATGCAAAAAAATGTGGAAGCACAAACAAATTCCAGATATGTCAGAATGGATATGGAAATTGTACAGTTTTATAGAAATAGATAAAACAGCTCATTTAATCAGAAATGGATCAAATCAGGAATTCAAGAAAGACTGGGCAGACACGGTTGATTGTTTAAACTTAAAATGGGGAGTTATGGCAACTCAAGCTTTAGAATAAGTATAAATAAATAAACCTATTAGTTTGAAATGGGGATCTTGACAAACATCAGACCCAAGAACTAGTAAAATGATGTGAAGTTATCAAGAATACAATATGGATATAATAGAGGCTATGATTTAAAATTTCTTTTTCTAAGCAAAAGGGACTGGGAACTATGACATTATTATGAATAACCAAAGAGTAGAGATTGGAAATTATTTTTATTGTTTTGTGTTTTATTGCTTTGTGTATAATGTAGTTGTCTTACATATATTTACCATTGGCTTCTTGGTTGCTTCTGTGACTAAGGACGTTATCACACGTGGCCCACAAAGCGATAATAAACTGGAAATGACAAATTCCGAAAATAAACTGAAAATAAACCTTGATTCCGCAAATGGTTTTCACACGTAATTACCTTAATTGCGCAATTAAGGAAAGCTCCCCCTGAAACTGCATTTAACGTTCACACACAAGTGAGAAAATCCTGTACATGTACTAGAAATGATCTTCTAGCACATGCGCACTACAGCCGCGGCTGTCACTCGCCGCGGCTGTCACCCTTTCCCCAGGTTATCTTCGGAGCAGCCGGCCCTCCGCACAGCCGGCGCTCCGAGGAGGACCTCCTGCTGCAGCGTTCTCCGAGGAGGTCCTCCTTGGAGCACCGGCCCTGTGTCAGATCGGCGCTCCGAGGAGGTCCCCTTGGAAAGCCGGCTCTCCAAAGAGGTCCCCCTTGGAAAGCTGGCTCTCCGAGGAGGTCCTCCTTGGAAAGCCAGCCCTGCGTAGGAAAGCCAGCCTCGGAGCGTCGACCTGACGCAGGGCCGGCGCTCCAAGGAGGACCTCCTCGGAGAGCCGGCTTTCCAAGGGGGACCTCCTCGGAGCGCCGACCCTCTTCCAAATGCGACCCTCTTCCAAATCCCCCTTCCAAATGCACATTTGCTTTCCACATTACAGCGATTTTACCTTAATTGCGAAATTACCTTAATTGCGCATTTGCATTTCCTCCAAAGAACCGAATTTCAAAAGATCTCGGTTAACACCAGTTCCTGTCCACTTTCTGTCCAGTTTCTGTGCGACGTCATGTGAAAACACGGGGCACTAATCCAGTTTCTGTCTGGATTTTGTGTGGATTAACCAGCAGATTTGCCCCCGTGTGATAACGTCCTAATACCGTCCTTATCCAGTCACTAGATTTTGATGAACAGCCTTCTCTAGGCAGAGTCAAAATTGAATCATATTATTTCCATTTGATATTACTGGATTTAACAGAGTTCCAGGAAATATTCATAGTTTGGTTATATTTTTCTAACCCAAACCTGATTGGTGCTTTTGCACAACTTTATACAGCACTTGTTTTAATTGCTTTTTGGTTGTCGTAATGCTGTTTGTTTAAATATTTCCTTCAACGAACTCAGGGGCTTTCCAAGTACAGGAATATTGAATTTGATGTCTGTGTCACTAGAATGGCACACAGCTAGACTCCACTGAATTACTTATGTGATTTTTTGAAGCAGTATGTTACACCAGAGCTTCTTTAAGTGTGTCACAACAAAGGGGGTGAATACACAGCAAAAAAGTTCCAGTTTGTTTACTTATCTTTTGTGCCATGCTTAAAATATGTGACACCTTCACAGGGTTCGGTATCTTGTGTACAACAAGTAGCAAAAATGCCAGTTAGATCCATTTCATTTCCAGGTTGTAACACAACAAAATATACAAAAGTCAAAGGGTTGAATATATCTGCAAGGTACTTTATAGCTGTAGGATACTTCCAAGTGAAAGACATACATTATAAGACTGTTAAGAAATGGACAAGACCTAGCAGGTAATGCTAAACTTTAGTAGTCACATTGTTCTTAAGGCTTCAGGGGAAACGTGCTGTCCTTTGCTTCCAGGACGTGGTATGTTCCAGTTATGCATTGTGCAGGGAGCTTTAGACTCTTTCATGGCTTGCATAAAGCACAGGCCTGAGTCATAGGACACGTGCTAAATTGCCGGCTAGTTGCCAGTCGCTTCCCACTCCAAGCGATCTGAATGCCAATTATATTCAGACAGCAGTGTAAGCAGCAACCAGCTACAATCACAAGAATGCTGATGGTGGTTTGATTATTCTTATCACCCCCATCACCACTTGCACAATTGGAACATCTGCCTAGTGCATTGGTGGCACAATCATTCTTTTGCAGAATGAAACTGTGAAACAGTAACTCAAGGCACGCCATACAAGATGTCCCAAGAATAAATGGATAAACAAACAAATGAAAACCTGTCCTCCCCCTTTTAAAGAGCCAGGTGTCAGTTTTGTTTCACTTTCCTTGCGGCAAAATAATTTTTTTGGCCTTCATGGTATCACACATAGAAGGAACAAAATAGAGAGCTTCTGTGGTGTGATGGCTAAGAGACTGAACTATGAATCAGGAGGCCCCTAATTCAAAGTTCACTTCAAATTTGATTCCTCCTCTCAAACATGGGGATGTTCTTAATACTTTGCTTACAAGGTTGGATTCTGAGTTTGGGCTAAAATTCCCATATGTCCCCTCACAAGCCAACAGGGTCAGTGTGTGTATTTTAAAAAATATGCTTCTTGATCTCTGGTTGAATGACTAATAATGCATGTGATGTGCTTTTATCACTGGAAAGCACAACATAAATGTTACTACTATTACTACAATATGAATGAAGCATGATTACTTTGGTTAGTTCTTCTCTGATCCATGATGTAAAACAAGATTCTGTATGTGAAAAATTTGTGTTCAGGCTGACATAGGTTACTTTGTAGGCAGATGTTCTGAAGTGTTTAAAGGTTAACCCCCCTACTCTTGATTAAACTCTTATTGATTGCAGTGAAGTATATGGCAAGACCACTCAAAGTTGTCTTCTTTCTTTCTTTCTTTCTGTATGAAAATCTGTATTTGGTAGAATGAAGGTGAACTTTTGAGAGTTTAATGTTTTGTGTCCGAATGTGTACATTCAGTAAGGGAGAACCTTTTTATGAAAAGCTAAACAAACTATGCAGAAATTGAAAGCATTGCTCTACTGAAGCCAGGATAATAATAATAATAATAATAATAATATTTATTTATATCCCGCCCCTCTGCAGAGCAATCGGGGCGGCTTACAACATTAAAATTACCATACATATATATTAATACAATTTAAATAGAACATAAAAATCCCAATTCCCACCCGTCCTTTAAGGGTTCTTATTCCAGGCCGGATGGTGCTGGGCCTAGTGTCTCTCTCCCAGATGGCATCAGATGGAATGGAGGGAGGGCTCTTCTTCTTATTCCAGGCCGGATGGTGCTGGGCCTAGTGTCTCTCTCCCAGATGGCATCAGATGGAATGGAGGGAGGGCTCTTCTTCTTATTCCAGGCCGGATGGTGCTGGATAACGCCAGACTAACTACAGATCATTGTTAGATGGTGACCATATCTGTTTTTTCAGCTGATGCAGATGCACCCTTTATGAAATGCAACATTATGGTTTTAGAGGAATTGCTTCAGTGATTCAGTATGGCCTAGCTACTGCTGTACAGTTAAATCCTGTCCCTGAGCTGTGGAATGTGTGGTCCTCCAGATATTGTTGGAGTGCATCTCCTGTCATCTTTCATTATTGGCTGTGATGGCTAGGGCTGATGGGAGTTGTAGTCCAACAGCATCTGGAGGGCCAAGTATTCCAGACTACTGTTATACCTAAGAAAAAAAGCATGCACCCCTTGACTTTTCCTATCTTACACAATGGTTAAAAGTAAAATAGGGCTTGTCTGTTGCATCCACTCATACTTACCATCTTTTTGCATATAAATCAGTTAAATAGGAATATAGTTTATTACCTTTTTAATGCAGGGGAGTTCTCAAAGTGTGTTGTCCTCTAATAAAAATGTTAGAAAAATGAATAACACTCATACATTTTCACAGGTTGTTTTTTAGATATATCACTCATGTAACAATCCCAGTATTAAGGAAGCAAGAGAAAAATATAGAAAGTGAACATGACCTGTACTGTTTTGTTTGCAGGTAGAAGAAGGTGCTTTTGTGAAGGAGAGTTTTGACGAGCTTTGCTGGACGTTGACAGCAAAGAAGAATTACAAGCCAGACCGGAATGGGAACAGTGTTGTATCCCACGAAGATGCCTTCAAGCTGTGGTGCCTCTTTAATTTCTTATCGGAAGACAAGTACCCTCTTGTTATGGTGCCAGATGAGGTATGATTGATTTTAAATTATTTTCTTTCATGTGGTAGCTGTGTTTATTCTAAGGAACTACCGCATTTTCCGGTGTATAAGATGACTGGGCGTATAGGATGACCCCCAACTTTTCCAGCTAAAATATAGAGTTTGGAATATACTCGCTGTATAAGACTACCCCTCTTCCAGCGCAAACCAAATAAACATTTTTAAAAATCAGATTTGATTTCAATATGGTAGTTTTAATTCAAATGATTATAAGTTGGAAAGGACTTGAAGACACACAAGAACAACAAAAAAAGTCTGCAATTGTTTCGTAGGTAGTATGTGGGAATAGGAGCTAGCATGGTGTAGTGGTTTGAGTGTTGGACTACCACTCTGGAGACCTGGATTTGATTCCCCACTCTGCCGTGAAACCCACTGGGTGAACTTGGACAAGTCACACAGGGGAAGGCAATGGCAAACCTCCTCTGAGCGAATCTTGCCAATAAAACCTATGATCACCATAAGTCAGCCTCA
The DNA here is from genome assembly GCA_026167975.1 of Phrynosoma blainvillii. Lineage (NCBI taxonomy): Eukaryota > Metazoa > Chordata > Lepidosauria > Squamata > Phrynosomatidae > Phrynosoma > Phrynosoma blainvillii. The sequence goes on from JANUYF010000004.1 coordinate 245,112,978, forward strand.
GGGGAAGGCAATGGCAAACCTCCTCTGAGCGAATCTTGCCAATAAAACCCCATGATCACCATAAGTCAGCCTCAGGGGAAGGCAATGGCAAACCTCCTCTGAGCGAATCTTGCCAATAAAACCCCATGATCACCATAAGTCAGGAACAATTTGAAGGCACACAACATACACATATCACCTCCAACTTAAGGAACTTGGTTCTCCTTTAGATAAATCTTCAAGGGTACACTCTCTCATTGTGCAGAATTATTTGTTAAAGAAGCCATGCCCAAGCAACACATCAACTTTGGCTGCGTCTGCATTGCAGAAATTTATTAAAGCAGTTTGACACCGCTTTAACTGCCCTGGCTCAAGTCTATGGAATTCTGGGATTTGAAGTTTTGTAAGATATTTAGCCTTTTCTGTCAGAGAGCTCTGGTACCACAAAGCAAATTGCAAATCCTAAGAGTCCATAGGATGGAGCCATGGCAATTAAAGCGGTGTCAAACTCCATTATTTCTGCAGTGCAGATGCAGGCTGCATCTATACTTAGAACTGGCTTCCCTCTCCTCCCCTCGTCCTCCTCCTCTCTCCTGGCTTCCTTCTCTTTCTCCCCTCCTCCTCCTCCTCCTCTACCCGGCGTATAAGACGACCCCCGATTTTTGAGACCCTTTTCCAGGGTTAAAAAGTCGTCTTATATGCCAGAAAATACGGTAGTCACACCAAATATGTTTGTATGATAACTGGTTTAGCAATATGATTGTAATCAGACCAAACATATTTGTATGGTAATTGGCTTAGCAATATGACTGTAATACTGTAACTATATAAAACCCAATTAACGAGCATCATAAATATAGGGAGCTGGTTTTCTTCTTTCTTCATCGAACTATGCTAGTTTTCAGTATATAGATTTACATATCTGTACTATGCAGCCTCTCACAAATGGTGACACTACTCAAGATTGTACCCTGGGCATTCAAGTGAGGGTTCATGTAAACTAGAAACATCTTCTACATTTCAACCTCCTATACATCCCCATGCAAGCAGTCATGAAAATTAGTTTCTATAGCCCCATTTTCTTCGTGGCATTTATGAATAAGGAGCTTTGGTGATGGCTGTGGTTAAATGCTGGTACTGCAACCACAACGTTGTGAGTTTGATCCCAGGGCTCCAAGGTTGACTCAGCCTTCCATCCTTTTGTAGATTGGTAAAATAAGTTTGTTGGGGGCAATTGGCTTACACATTGTAAACCACTCAGAGAGTGCTTAGTTCACTATGAAGCAGTATAGAAATATAAAGTGCTTGCTTACTTGCTACTAGGCAAGAACTATAACAATAATTCAGTACAGGTTAGATCTGCACTTCTATCTTCATGTCCTGCTGTTAAGCCAGTTAAGTGTAGTGTTCTCTCCTCTGGAGGTAGCTCTGCCTTATGCTTTTAAAATGCATTATTTTGTGGTGCATCCAAACTAGTGTACTTGTCAGAGGACTGCAGGAAGGTGCCTTCTGTTTCATCTAACTCAATATTGTCTATACTGACTGATAGAGGCTCCTCAACTTCTTTTGAAGCTGTACATGGAAGTTCCAGAGACTGAAGCTAAAACTTCCTGCTTTGCAAAGCATGTGCTCTATTACTGATGAAAGGAGAGAGCCATTTGCCACCATAACAGTAATCTTCATGTGCTTCCATGTGTGTGCTGTTCCATCAAAATTAGAGGCATATTTGGTTCACAAATGCTGAACTTGCAGATTTGCACACATCCTGTGCAGTTTGCCAAACAGGTCAGTGTGGGTTCAGTGGACAGATTAGTCTGTTTCCAGTGTGTGTCAACTTCATATGTATTCATTAGTTATTCAGTTCTATCCTTGTTTTGCATTAGTGAGAAAAATAATTTTTAAAATCTATACATTTGTAATTAAATACATATTCTGAACATGGTATGCATTTCTAAACATATTTTCTCTCAAAGTATGCTGTTCTAAGTATAATCTTGCAAGAAGCAATTTAAAATATGTTCCTGCCTTCCTTCCTTTTTTTTTTTTTTTTTTTTTTTTTAGCTGAAAACAAACCCAAAAGAATATTGTGCATTCAGGCATTAGTCTAGGAGATGTAGACAGGTTGGTTCGTTTTGAATCAGCATATATCCCTGGCATATAGGCATTGTAGGACTGAAGATGTCTGAGGTAAGACTGTGAAGTAGGTGGATTTTAGCATCATACATACAGGACGAATTGGGCTTTTGCTGAAAGAGATTTGTAGGATTGCAAAACTGAAAACTGGACAGAGCTCCTGAATCTTTTATAGGTTTGTAGAACAAAGAATTTCATCAGTTGTTGCCGATCACCATTAAAGCTAAAGGAGCCTTCTCCAAATTCATTCTGACAAACCTATTAGTACAGAAATGGACAATGCGTCTACATTGTGGCAGGCAACTGTCAACTGTTGAGGGACACATTGGTCTGCATTCACACTGTTGTCACTTCTTTGAACCATGAACAGATGAAAAATAGTCCATCCCCCCCAATAGCCAGTAGCATTCTTAAACCCCTGGAGGAGGGTGTACAGCTGGCTACTTTGCCACATTTTCAAGTGTTTTGCCCATCTTTGCCTTGTTGAGAGCTATACAGACAGGGACTGTCTGACCTTCCTGTACCAGTCTCTTCCTGTTTTGAAGAAAGGCTAGAACAAGTCATAAAATAGCTTGTATAAATCTAAGAAAAGTGACAGGTGCCCCCCAAACTGTGGCAAAATGTCAAAATGTTGAAAATGGTCTTTGGTTGTGCAGTGGTTAAATGCCTCTACTGCAGCCACTCACTCATAGACCACAAGGTTGCGAGTTCAATACTAGCCAGGGCTCAGGCTAGACTCAGGCCTGCATCCTTCCGAGGTCACTAAAATGAGTACCCAGCTGTAGGGGGGCAATAAGGTTACAATTGTAAACTGCTTAGACACTCCATAGCGCAGTATGAAGGGTATATAAATGAAGCTGCTTTTGCTTTATATGGCTCACAGTCTACACTTTGCCAGGTTTGTCTACATGTATGAATGAACAACTCTTAGGCCACAAGTTTACCATCTATTAAGCAAGTGGACACGAAAGCCAGGTGTGGTATGGTGGTTTGAGCATTGGGTTATGACTCTGGAGACAAGAGTTTGAATCCCAGCTCAGCCATGGAAGCCTACTCTGTGACCTTGGGCAAGTCATGCTGTCTCAGCCTCAGAGGATGGCAGGGGCAAAGCCCCTTTGAAGCAACTTGCCATGAAAACCCAGTGATAAGTCCACCTTAGAGGCGCTTTGAGTTGGAAATGACTTGAAGGTACACGACAACAACAAAAGCAAGTGAACAAGTCAGCTTGTAAGGGATGTGGAACAGTGGCTGGGACCTGGGAAGCAAGAGGCTTCCATCTAAGCTAGTCATGCAAAAACAAACTAACAAACAAAAGAAAACAAACAAAATGCCTCTTTTAAATATAGTTTGTGCTTTAGTACAGATGCAAGGTAACCTGTAGATCTTGATCTTATTCCAAAAGCTTTATGCTAGCGATTGGTACAGAATTCTTCAAGAACTATTTCTTCCTTCTCCGCCAGCTCTCTTTGGGAGTGGGTGAAAAGAGGGTGGGGATGGAGGTAGGAGGGAGAGAGAGAAGGGAAATCATCCTCCTGTACCATTAATGATTGTGGAGAAGAGAGAATTTCAGCAAGCCTTGCTTGTCACACACCTTGATAATGCCAGCTGAAAGTTTTTCTTTTACAGTTGGTATTGTGGTTGTGGTTATTGCTCATGCTGCTTTAGTATGTGCTGGGGGGGGCTAGTTCTTGAGTGCTATGATAGGGTGTGAGATGTTCGTGTGATTTTCTTTGGAAGACTTAAAAAAAGAAATGTTTGTTGGGAATGGATACAAACCTTCTAAATTGCCTATGTATGAATCTGAAACAAAGGGTTAATTACAACCAAGGAATGTTGCACATTCAAGCAAAAGCATTAATAACAGTCTTTATAATCTCTAAATTCCATAAGGTATGTTGGAAGGAAGGAGGTTTCTTTTGTTTCCTAGTCTAGGCAAAATCTCAATCAGGTGGTTTGTAAATCTTCAGAATGGGACTGAAACCCCCCACATATTGGCCCTAAAGCCTTTGAATGCCTACACAGGGAGAAGTACACCATGCATGTTCTATGATATCCACCACTCACACACATCAGCTGACCCTTGTATGCTGCTGTCAACTGGTCTTACTCAATCCCACCCTGTCCTCACTTCTGTTAAGGAGAAAAACACATTGCGTGCATATATACTTACCAGCTACACTTCCTCTTCCTCACCAAGACATTTCCTGTTCATCAGGATCTTGAAAAAACTGAGCAGCCTTTCTTACTAAACCACTGTTTGGAGTTCAGCATCAATTTGAATTTGCATTTTATAATTAGTAGAAAGCCACACTCCAGATCACAATGGGTCTGGGCGACTCCATTTGCTATTGCTACCACCCTGGTCCTGGGATCTCCCTCATCTCTCTGTCTTGCTGTGCCAGCCTTCCCTGCTTTCCACTGCAGGTTGTGTAGACATTTATTCTCCCTTCTTTGTTTATAGGTTGGACTGAACTGTGGTTTACCTTACCAGGCAGCTCAGGAAGCAATACAGTATGTGTGGCAGGGATGCTGTATCAAAGAGCACTGGGCAGTGGCACAGAGTGAGATGGCTACCTTAGGCAGCAAATTTGGGGTGTCATGAAAGGGCAGGAAAATGGTTAGTTATTTATTTTGTTATTGCATTTTGCTGTGTTGTTCCTGCCAAGGATGGGAAGAAGTGCTTGTGGGATTTTGCCTCAGGTGCCAAAACTACTTAGTTGACTTTGGGTATCATGCACCCATGACTTTGAGTGGGTGAGGAGTGGGACAGACAGTTTGTTACTCCATCTCCGACACCAGTATGTCTTGGGCCTTCCTGCCTGGAGTGGATCCTGGAAACATTGCAAGGAACATTAGGTTTGTTGCTGCTACAGTTTCTCCCTGTAGGAAACACTTATATGTATTCCACCACAATTGATTTCAGTGGAGCTGGGGGGAAAATCTAAAGGAGTGTGCCCAGCCCAATGGAGGCATGATTGGGCCTAAGGGACTTGCCATTTGCTTAACCATCCTACCAAGCCTGTTTGGTGGTATAATATAACCATTGGCTTCTTAAGTGCATAGGTCTGAAAAAGGACAGTAATAAAAAATAGATTCTAGGAGATGAACATGTTAAGGAAAGACAATAGTCCAGTTCACAAAGACTGCATACATGAACTCCACAGAAAATTTGGCCATGCTAGTTTCAAATGTTTAAAGAAGTTAATCAGTATGTGTCCAGATTTAAAAGTTGCTGAATGCAAAAATCACTTAGATTGTACTGTATGCAATCAGGTAAAGGTCAGAGCTTTTCCAGTAGCCAAGAAAACCAAAAGAATTGCTCAAAGACCATTTCAGTTTGTACATGCAGATGTTGCCCAAGCTAATTGTTTATCTTTAGGGGGAAGCAAATATTTCCTAGTAATTGTTGATAGGTTTACAAGGTTTGCATTTGTAAGAATATTGAAAAACAAATCTGACGCTGGGCAAAGTTTAAAAGCATGGGTGAGAATGGTGGAAAGACAATTTGATATTAGAGTAGGCACCATTGTTACTGACCGAGGAGGAGAATTTCTAAGTAATCAATTGTTTAATTGGTTTCAAAAGGTGGGAATAAGGCATGAAACTACTAATCCCACTTGTCCTAACGAAGATGGTTTAGCGGAGAAAAAAATACAAGATATAAAAAGGATAACTGCTTGTTTGATGGCAGATGCAGAGGTAAAAGATAGTTTCTGGGCAGAAGCAACTTTGACAGCAGTACATATTAGTAACAGACTGTATCATTCAGAAATTGAAGACATTCCCTACAGGGTATTGTATGGGAGAGTGCCAAATTACAAGTATTTGAGAGTCTTTGGACAATTTGCTTATGTTTACATACCAGCTTGTTTCAGGAAGAAAGGAGAACCCAAAAGTAAAAGGCTTAGGTTTTTGGGTTATTCAGGAAATAGCTACAAGTTTCATTTGGGTGGAAAAGAAGTGCAGTATTCTAGGTCTGCAAATTTTGAGAGACATGCTGGTTGGGACAAACTGCATGCCAATAAAGAAGTTTTCTTGAGGTTAGGAAGTTCAAATGAGCCAGAAACACAAATTGAACCAACTTCAGGAAACAGAGGGGTTTCAGTTAAGCCAGAAGCATCCACTAGCAGCAGTGATAGTTCTTCTGATAATGAGACACAATCTAGACCTATTACTACTAGAATGACTGAAGACAAGAGATTTAGTCATAGAACTACAACTTCCAGTACAGAAAGTGAGGATGAAAGAGGCAGATCAGCAGAGTTTATTCCCAAACGTAGTCACAGAGTTAGAAAGCCTCCAGATAGGTTTGTTGTGACAAATGCAAGAGCTTGTTTAGCAGTGGAAGAGCCTGAAAGTTTTGAAGAGTTGGAAAGTTTGTCTAGAGAAGAACAGGAAAGATGGATTGATGCAATGGATGATGAGTTTGGTTGTCTGATAAATAAAGATGTTTTTGAAGTTGTTGACAGACCCAAGGACAAGAAAGTAATTGGTTGTAAGTGGGTGTACAAAAGGAAAGAAATGCCAGATGGAAGTATTAAGTATAAAGCAAGGTTAGTAGCTAAGGGTTTTGCACAACAGCAGTATGAGAACTATGATAAGACATATTCTCCAACTGCAAAGCCAGAAAGTCTGAGAATGGTTCTAGCTGTAGCAGCAAAAAGAAATTTAGTTGTAGAAAATTTTGATTTTGAAACAGCCTACTTGAATGCTAGTTTAGATGAAGAGATCTTTATGGAGCAGCCACAAGGTTTTGAAGAAAATAGTAGTCAGAAAGTTTATAAATTGAAAAAAGCATTGTATGGATTAAAACAAAGTGCCAGAGCATGGAATTTGTGCATTAATGACGAGTTAGTTAAGCTAGGATACAAAAGGAGCATTGCAGATGCTTGTGTCTATACAAAAGGAGACATAGTGTTAGTAATTTATGTAGATGATTTGTGCGTGGCAGCAAAGTCAAAACAGGAAATTGAATCAGTAAAAAGAGAATTGTCTGAAAAGTTTGTCTTAAAGGATCTAGGTTTATTGAAGTCTTATTTAGGTATTGGTGTTGAATGGACAGAAGAAGGACATTGTTTGTTAAGTCAGAGAAAGAAAATTGAAAATTTGATTGAAAAGTGTGGATTACAAAATGCTAAAATAGTAAGAGCTCCAATGACAACTGGTTTTGTATCTGAAAAAACAACTAGAGATTTTGAAGACAAGACTTTATTCAGGAGTATAATAGGATCTTTACAATTCATATCTTGCCACACCAGACCAGACATTTCATATGCTGTAAATGTATTGTCCAGAAGAGTTAATGATCCAAAAATTGAAGACTGGACAGCAGTAAAACACTTATTAAGATATTTGAAAGGAACTCTAGATAAGAAATTGGTAATTAGAAACAGTAATTCAGATTTAGATTGTTATGTGGATAGTTCTTTTGCATCAGAATTAGGAGACAAGAAGTCAGTTACAGGAATGATAATTAAGTACAGTGAAAGTCCAATAGTCTGGAGAAGTAGAAAACAAACTAATGTAGCGTTAAGTACGACTGAAGCAGAATTCGCAGCTTTAAATGAGATAGTGAATGAGGTACAGTGGGTTGAGCAATTGTTGAATGATTTAAACGAAAGTTACAAGATACCAGTAGAAATTCTGGAAGATTCACAGTCATGCATAGCAATGGCTGAAGCTGAAAATTTGAAGAACAGAACAAAATATGTTGGAGTAAGATATCAAAATGTGCGAGACATGGTTCAGAAGGGTGAAATAGAACTGAGATATATAGAAACACAACACAACATAGCAGATTTGTTCACAAAAGCATTGACGGCGGAAAAACATGAAAGACTGACACAAATGGTTGGAATGACATTATAAGACACATACAATATTTTATTTCGGAGGGGATTGTTAAGGAAAATGCAACATGGGACTTACAGTAATAGAAATAAAATGTGTATGTGAAAGTCACAGTGATTAAGCAGGAGCAATCATGAAGCTACACAGGTGAAAAGGATAATGTAATTTGGAAGCCTTGAGAGACAAGGACAAAGTTATAGAGTGTATATTGAAAACACCTGTTGTAGATTGCAAACACCTGAGATTCATTAAGTAGTCAAGGTAAAATGATGAAATACTTGGGTTGGTCTTAAGTATGGGATGATCCATGTAAACCAATCAAAATGAATGTACACACCCACTGGGTGGGAACCGACTAGTGGGTGGTGACTAACAATGGCTATAAGTGCAATGTTTGCCAATGCATATTGTGGTGTAGGGTGGAGTTATTTTGGAGTAGTAGAGATTGTGATTTGTAGGGCATATAGTATTTATATATAGTAGAATAAAGTAGATCTTTTATATAAGACTACTGAGTTGTCTGGTGTCTTGAGGGAAGATACAAGAACCAGAAGAATCCTGGAGAGGTTTGGAGACGTCTCAGGAAGAAGAGAGAGAAGGCTTGGAGAGTTTGTCAGGGTCTTCAGCCTATTCTCTGAAACTCTGCTGCTTGGGAAAGAAGCATCAACCACTGATCAAAGCTGGTCAGCTCTGCTGCATAACAAGGTGGGGAGTTAGAGCCAGAGGTGAAGAGCTACAACTCCCATCATCCCTGACAGAACAATACAATCCTGTTCATATGTACTCAATTATAGGTCCTACTGAATTCAATGGAGTTTATACTTCCAAGTGGGTAGGAGTAAGATTGCCACCTTAGGATGTATCTAGAGAGCTTTGCATATCACAGAAGATGATGTAGAGGGAAGTGCCAAAATCACCTTTTCTTCCAAGGCATATTTGTACTTACTTAATGAAACTGGATATGTAAAGTGCATAGGCCATGTCAAACATCTGCTAGCTCTTCTTGACTGTGTAGACTCAAACGTAACACAACTGGGCCTAAATGCTATTGCTAGTCCTACCTAGAATCAATGATTCAGTTGGATTCACCTATATGTCAGCTTACCATTCAACAATTAACTGAATGGGTCTACTCTAGTTGGGACTAACCAACAGGATTCCAGCCTTGGCATGTATGAGATAGAAGCACTGAAAAAGTATTTCTATCCCTTTCACTTTAGTCAGTCTTGATTTGCCCAATGTTTTATTGCCCTAGGCACATAGTTTAGATTATGCAATATGGAGAACTTCCCTGGCTTGCCAGGCAATAGCACTGAAAGATGGAGGCAAGTTGGCAAGAAGTTAGATCAATACTAAATTACATCAGTACATGAGCAGAAGCATTTTTGGCTTCTGCAACCCAATTTGAAATGGAAATACAAACCTGGTAAAAGAACCCCTCATACAATCTTATGCCGGCTTCTTTAAAAAGGAAAAATAATTGTATGGTTTCATCATCATATGCATCAGATCTGTGGCCAACAGTAGTACAACTTGGATCCAGGACAAGCTCCAGGTATTTGAGTCTCCTTAGGAACATTCCCTCCAAAGAAGCTCTTTTTTTTTAGAAATCATTACTGTCATTAATGCCTCTTCGTCCTTTCTCCTCTTCTTGATGTTTTCATCATCACTGTTGTCTGGACCCAAGCAAGAGGTAGATGAACAAACAGATGAAAAAGAAGAGCAGGACCAGGTCCTATCTACCACCATTGGGGTATGGTCTGTTGGCAAAGTTCCAATGCTGCCTGCTCTTAATGCCAGTCAAATATTCTAACTTTTCATGCACTTGGTCTGATCTACACACTCTATCTATGAATTATAGGCCAGCTGTCAGGATACAGGCAGCAAACCAAACTTAATTCTTGGTTTTAAGTATAGCACCTGAAAGACAGATACTTTTAAAAACCAACCCAAACAAATAAATCTGAAAAACTATTGACTTTGAGGGTTTTTGTCTTTTCTTATGGACACATTCTTCTCCTGTAATTCACACCCCTCACTTTTTGTCCCTTTCCCCCTCAGATCTTGGATCACCATCATTATATTCATCTCAGCACAGCATTCAAGAGGTATCACCTTAGCACCAGCAGCAAGTACTAATATTAGTTCATATTAGGCCATATGGGAGCCTTTATCCTACAACTTTTAACAGATAATGATTCTTCAGAATTCTACTTTTGTCTTGACAGTTAATTTTTTAAACAAAATACTAATTCATATGATTTTTAATTATGTCTATCAATGATTATTTTGAAGACCTTTTTTTTTTTTGGAACATCCATATTAGAAAATGTAAAGTTATATCATGTTTCTTCATATTTTCTTGTTTATTCATAAGATTACAATTTCTATTTATTTATTTATTTATTTATTATAATCCAAATAATATAAATAACCAAAGTAAGCTAAAAGCCAGAAAACCATAAAAGCAGTGCAAAACAGTTGTTGGTATGATGAAAATCCAATGAGGATATAAAAATTATTTGCTTATCAAAAGGACAAATAAAAGCAAGCAACCTCTGTAGGAAGAGTGTCACATAAATGTGTTGCTTTTAAGAAGGCCTTTTCTCTGTTAGTTATGTGCATTGCCTCAAATAGTGGGAGCTTCCAAAGAAGCCCACCACTGAAGACTTTAATGTATGTCTAAGAGGGGATGCAGATGGGCAGCCCTGGGCCACCCTGGGAAGCAGAGGATCGGGGGCCCTGTTAGCACACACAGCGGCCCTGATTCTCCTGTTTGCCGCCTCTTAAAAGAGTGGCAAAATGCCGCTCCTATTAGAGGCGGCAAAAGGCCTCCCCAAGAGCCACCATGCGGCTCTTCTCTGGCCCTTCCGGCGTAGTGTGTAAGGACGCTATGCATGGAGTACGTCCTGATGCCACGTGCCATGCATAAGGGCACGTGATGTCAGGACGTCTTCAGGGAGGGGTTGGGGTGGCCGGCGTGCGGCTGCCCCTCCCCTTCCCTGCCTCCAACACACCGCAAAGGGCCCATGTGCAGAGGTCCTAAGTATATATGGAAGTGGGAAGTCCTTAATTCCATGATCCTAAGTAGTGAACATTTTTAAAGGTCAAAACCAGCTCTCTGTATTGAACCACAGACAGACTGGGAGTGGGTGAAACTGGTACAGCATAGGTATATTATGATTACAGTGTCCAATCTGAACTGTCTTCAAAGGCAACTCCACATATTGCACATTATACTATACGGGTAGAAAACAAGCACAAACTCTAAATAAAGTTCTCTGGGTATAGTGGTGGGGTGGGAATAAAGTGATTCTTTGAAATAAAGTTCTGCATGAGAAATTTGAATAAATTGAATCGGAAAAGGCCTTTGAAGTGATGTGCCAGATACTCTTGAGTTAAAGGGAAAGTTTGTGAGCCAGTGTGGTGTAGTGATTTGAGTGTTGGACTAGGACACTAGGAGACCAGAGTTTAAATCCTCGCTTAACCATGTAAACCCACTGGGTGACTTTGGGCAAGTCACACTCTTTCAGCCTCAGAGGAAGGCAAAGGCAAACTCTCTGAACAAGGTCTGCTGAGAAAACTCCATGATCGGTTCACTTTAGGATCATCATAAGTCAGAACTGACAACATCATATGATCCCTAAGGAACTACATCTGTTTCCTGGAATGGAAAGGCTGTAGTTTGCTGAAGGTCTTTGCTAACCTCCCCCATTTCTTTCAGGTGGAATATCTCCTGAAAAAGATCTGCACAGCCATGAGCATTGAGCTCAACAGTGGGGAGTTGGATGACTACTACCTTTCTCAAGAGACCCAGCAGCAAAGTGGTTTGACAGTTTGGCAATTCCTTGACTTGGTAAATTCAGGCCGGTTCCTGCGCGGAATAGAGCGTGAGGCCATCAGTATGGCCATTGAAGAGGTCTACCAGGAGATCATTGGGGATGTATTAAAACAGGTAAAGAACTATCCCATTGGTAGAAATTGAGGTAAATGCTTTGCTTGGGTATGTGGAACACTTAGCTCAGTGTTTTTCAAACTGTGGGTTTGGGAACTCCAGTAGGACTCCACTCACTTACAGGGTTCAGTGTTGCAGCCTGCCCATGAGAAGGAGGGAAGTATGAAAGAAACTGTCAGTGAATTGTCCTTTCTTCTGTTCTCCTGCATGTCATTCGCGTACACTCAGCTTGACTGAATTCACAGGGTTGTTTTGAGGATAAAGTAGGAAAGAGGAGAGCCATGTATGCCACCCTGTGTTCATTAGAGGAAAGGCAGAGCAGATCTGAGATAAATAAAATAGGAAATACATATGGCAAAGAATTTAGCAATTTTTAAAAGGGTGTAAATATAAATGCAAAATCATATCAGTTACTGGTAAGTGATAATGCCAAACTCATCTTTCATCTTTTACCATTTTGTGATGGAGAGGGGCTAAATTACACTCATTCCTCCATATTTGCTGGGGTTAGGGGCAGAGGACCCCTGTGAATGTAGAAAAACCGCAAATAACAAAAGCACTATGTTTTGACCTGAGAGAACACCTCTCTAGGAATCTCTAGATCCTCCAGTACAACTCTATGGTCAACATCTGCCAGACATTGACCATAGAGTTGCGCTGGAGGAGCTACAAATGCCTAGTGGAGTGTTCTCTCTAGGAATCTCTAGGTCCTTCAATGTGACTTTTGGTTAAAGTTGACCATAGAGTTACGCTGGAGCACTTAGATTTTCCTAGAGAGTATACTAATAAAATCCGTGAATAATCAAGTCCGCAAAAGTCAAACCTGCAAATGTAGAGGGGTGAGTGTATTTTCATCTCTGTCAAGAACATCCTGGGGATAGAAAGTTTGATAACTACTGTCCTAGAAGAAACTGCAAGCAACTTGTATTCTTGAAATAACCACAAACATCCCTTCCCAGTTCCCAAAACCATCAGAAGCAGCTTTCCTTTGGTGAAGTCCTGACTGTTTGAAAGGGATTGTGCCTGCTCTATTTCACTTTTCAACAAGAATGAGGGCCACACCATTAACTAATTCCTGGTATCCAAGTGAGGAAAGAGTAGTACAATAAAGAAAAAGCAGTAGCTGGGTATGGAAAGGCCAGAGAATCTATTTGTTGTTAACTGCCCTCGAGTCGATCTCAACCCATGAGACGAGACATCTGCAAGACCCCCTATCCTCCACTGCTCTGCTTAAATCCTGCAACCCCATACCCATGAGCTCCTTAATAGAGTCCATCCATCTGGCGTGTAGCCTTCCACTCTTCCTACTTCCCTCCACCTTCCTCAGCATTATTGGTTTTACCAATGAGTCCCCCCTTCTCATGATGTGTCTGAAGTACAACAGTCTCAGTTTGGTCATCTTGGCTACTAGGGAGGTTTCCAGCTTGATCTGCTCTAGCACTCATTTGTTTGTCTTTTTGGCTGTCCACACAGGATCCTCAACATTCTTCTCCAGCACCACATCTCAAAGGAATTTATTTTCTGCCTATCATCTTTCTTAACTGTCCAACTCTCATATCCATACATGGTAATAGGGAATACGATGGCTTGTATGATTCTAACTTTTGTGCTGAGTTGTATATCTAGAATCTTTTCTAGATAGATTGGCTGCCCCCCCCCCATTCTTAATCTTCTGGTTTTCTGACTACAGTCCCCGTTTCTATTGATTTTTGATCCTAGATATGAGAATTCTTTTACTGTTTTTATTTCTTCATTGTCTAGGTTGAACTTGTGAAGGTCCTTGGTGGTCATTATTTTTGTTGTCTTTATGTTCAACATTAAGCCTCCCTTTGCACTTTCTTCTTTGTTCCAGGTCTGGGAGGTTTTCTGCTAGTATTATGGTGTCATCAGCATAACTTAGATTGTTGATATTCCTTCCTTCTATTTTCACTCCCCTGTCCAAGCCTGCTTTTCTTATAATATGCTTTGCATACAAGTTGAACAGATAGGGTGAAAGGACGCAGCCTTTTCTGATTCCTTTGCTAATTGGGAACCATTCTTTTTCTCTGTGTTCTGTTCTGACAGTAGCCTCTTGTCCTGAGTACAGATTCCTCTGTACTCTATCAGATGTGTTGGCACTCCCATTTCTTTAAGGGCATTCCATAGCCTTTCATGATCCAAGCAGTCAAAGGCTTTGCTATAGTCTATAAAGCACATGCTGATTTTCTTTTGGAATTCCCTGGTATACTCCATTAGCCATTGTATGTTTGCAATGTGATCCCTAGTGCCTCTTCCTTTCCTGGACCCTGCTTGGACCTCTGGGATTTCTCTCTCCATGTATGGTTGGAGTCTATATTGCAGAATTTTGAGCATAATTTTGCTTGCATGGGAGATCAGTGCTCCTGTAATTGCTGCAGTCTTTTCTATCTCCTTTTTTGTGGATGGGGATGTATATTGACCACTTCCAATTTGTTGGCCATCGTTTTATTTTCCCTATCTGTTGACATATGTTGGTTAGCACTAGAGTTGACTCTGGACAATGTGGATTGTATTAGTTCAATTGGAATATTGTCTGTTCCTGGTGATTTGTTTTTCACTATTTCTCTTATTGCAGTTTCCACCTCACTTTTTAGAATTTGGGGTTCATCTATACTGATGTCTATTTTTTTCCTCTGGAGTGGTAACTTTATGTTCAAAAGAGACTGTGGTATTGTCCTCTGAGGCTCACATGCATGTTGCATTTCCTACTGGGTTCTGAATACCAGGAGATAGTTGGTATAGTCACTAACTAATGTGGGATTTTACTTGACAGTGCTCATTCTGCAATCCTACCCATACTGTTTAGTCCTGATATGCCATTTGGACTGGCAAAGATCACAATGACCTTGTGGCTTGCAAGTGTGCCAAATCAGCATGTGTAAGAGCTACAAATTTCTCTGTTTCTAGAAAAAACATGAACTTCACTGCATTGTGGAAATACTACCAATGAGGGAATAGACCCTTCTGCTAAATGAACTGCACAAAGAGGAAGAAAAACAAGTCAGCATCCCTGATATCCCCATGCCACACAAATTTCCTTGTTCATGTTAGTCCAGTTGGCATAAATGTGGCCCACTTGGATTCTTTTGTGACATAAATCTTTGTTAGATGCAAAGGTCTTTGGTACTATTTTTCTTTACAAAGTATCTACCTCTCTCCCTAATTCCCATCTATGTTGGAAGCAGGGCTATCTGTGGAAGAAAGGTCACTTGAGGAGGAACTGGTCAGAGCGATGGTTCACCCTAAAGCCCAGTGATCTCTCTTACTATGTGAGTGAGGAACGAAAGGAGAAAAAGGGGAGCATTTCTCTGGACAGAAATTCCTGTGTGGAGGTAATCTGAAATACCCTTGTGCAAAAGGAGCACTATGAGCTTTGTTTTGCCCACTTTGTAAGTGGATCTAAGAATCGCTGATTATGTATGCATGTATTGCTTATCATGTATGTAAGATTTTGTCAATAAGTAATAGGTATTACATGAGAAAAGGCACTTCTAAGACAGAGTGGGGAATGTGACATTGTCAGACAAATAAAGGCAATGTGTAAAGACCAGAATACAGCAACAAAATGTGGATTTTCACTGGCCTTTCAATTTACAAGATTTCCCTTGCTGACTATGAGGAGTGTCCCACTACTTTCAGTGTGTTACTGAGCACATTTTAAGTTGGGAATGGAGAATTGTCACACATATGAATTTGGACAATAGTGAGGCTATATGATGAATGGAAGGGGTTATCTAATTTGTGTACTGGAAATGGGAGAATAGCAGCACAATTAAGTAAAAATAACTACCATCTGGAGAGAGACTAGAGAGCTTGTATTGATACCTGCCTTTTCCTCTGGAATAATTTTACATAAATGAATTCTGAACTGTTTTTGCAATCCTTGACCCATTCACACTCACTGGAATGTATTTTTCTGTGTGTGTTGAGGGGGGATGATGGCCTCTCCTGCAAACTTCCAAGAGCAGCAATTCAACTTTTAAATAGGTCAATATCCATCCGTTCACCACTGAACATTAAAAAATATTTTATAAACCAAAAAGCTGGAGTTCTGGCCACTTCTGGGTTTCTATTTTACTTTCTATTTTGTATTTTTTGGCAGTGAAAGGCCTTGAAGGGCAATTGGCCCCCTAACTCTTTGCTTTCTGTTTTGGTCCGCTTCTGACATAAGCAGAGTAGTTTAGGGAGATAACCTCTGAGGCTGTGTTCATGTTGCATTCCCACTTGGTTTCTGCTTAGGAAGATATAGATGCTGTATTTACCAACTAGCATGAACTCTGGGACCTATGTGGTAAAGATGGAGGTATATGTGCTATGAGGGATTTGGGTGGAGAACAGCAGAAATGGTTGTGGGGCTTGGGATTAGTTTAAGCAGTCATGTTGTTACTAAGAAGTGTTGTATATCATTCTGTTAGGCTCCCCCTATGATTTCATTAATGCAATTAGAAGTCCCATTATACAAAACAAGCTATAGGCTAAGGCAGGGGTAGGCAACCTTTCCCCTTTAAGGGCTGAGGGACTTCAGCTCCCAGAATCCCAGGAGCTATTGGCCAACATGGGACTATTGGCCAACATGGCTGAGGCTTCTGGGAGCTGAAGTCCCTCGGCCCTTAAAGGGGAAAGGTTGCCTGCCCCTGGGCTAAGGGGTTCTCGCCTGCATTACTTGTAGCCTGTAATACTTGTATAACCCTTATAGAAAGGCTCTTAATTAAAGTTTAAAGATGTTATGGTAAAGGGAGTCATTGCCATCTTAGGTTGGTGATGATGCATCTCGTGTGTTACATTGATCAAAGTGGGCTATAGCTGAGGGGGAGGTTCTAACCCCTTTTCTTCTTTCCTAACTTAAAGATCATACCTGACAAAGATGGGAAACGTTGTATGTTCTGTGTGAAAACAGCTTCACGGACGTATGAAATGAGTGCCTCAGACACCAGGCAAAGGCAAGAGTGGACGCTTGGTGAGTACTTTGATGCTACTGTAGTACTTCTGAGCTGCTGCTCTTTGGAAAGGCAGGTTTTTTCCTACTGTTTTGGAGACTTCCTGAAATGAATTGATTAAATTGTAGGTAGCCAAGCCAGCAGCAGAAGCCTCCCCACTCTTTAATCAGCCTACATTCATGGACTGCCATCTCTCAATGTGACCTGAATAACAAAAGTAACACAAGTTGCCATCATTGTTTTAAAAAAAATACAAAAAACTACTCATGCTTTGTTTTTAATGTTGTTTTTGTTGCTGTTTAGGATAGAGGTGCAGATTCTTTTAATACAGTCTCCTGTGGGGAGCTTGGATTAGATGGTTGGAGTTGTCAGAAACAGGATACTGGATAACTAGATGGAACCATTCTGATACTTCATGTGTGTGAGGGGGCAGGACTGTGATTTTCTGTTTGTATACCACAAAGGATTTATGGTCTTTGTAGTCCAGCTGGAAAACTTGGTTTCTACCTCAGGAAACTTTTAACACAGAGAAAGCCAAGAACACAGCAAGCCTAAATGGATTCTTTAAACAGAGGCTGGATAGCCATCTGTTGGGGATGGTTTGATTTTGAGTTCCTGCATGGCAGGGGGTTGGACTGGATGGCCCTTGTGGTTTCTTCAAATTCTATGATTCTATGATTTGTAGACTTGAGCCTACTTCTTTAGATGGAAGTAGGCTTAAATCTATGAAAGCTCATGCTACCAATTTCTTTTTTTAGTTAGTCTCGAAGGTGCTACAAGATTCCTGTGCATACTGATTGTCCAGACTAACATGGGTATATCTTTGAATTCTGCCATATCAGCCATCAAAAGGAGCCCTGGTGGTGCAGTGGTTAAATGCTGCTACTGCAGCGACAAGGTTGTGAGTTTGATCCCAGGGCTCCAGGGATGAGTACCCAGCTTGTTGGGGGCAATTGGCTTACAGTTTATAATTGCTTAGAAAGTGCTGAGTTCACTATTAAGCAGTATAGAAATGTAAATGTAAATGCTATTGCTATTGCTAGTTTCAAAGGTACTACAAGATCCCTTTGCATTCTGATATGGCAAAAGGCATTCCTTAAGGATTCCAACTGAGGCTGCAAGATGTATGATTCTTTCAGACATCTATGTCCCTTTCTTCATTGGCAGCTATTCAGATGGCAATTCGTCTCCAAGCTGAGGGCAAGAAGTCTCTGCACAAGGATTTAAAGCAGAAGAGACGGGAACAACGAGAGCAGCGAGAGCGGAAGAAGGCCGCTAAAGAGGAAGAACTGCAGCGCCTCAAGCAGCTACAGGAAGAGAAGGAGCGTAAGCTGCAGGAGCTGGAGTTGCTGAAGGAAGCTCAACGGCAAGCAGAGCTTTTGCTTCAGGAAGAAGAGCAGCGGCGCCAGCAGCAACATGAGGAAATGCAGAAGATGTTGGAGATACAACTACGGGAAGCAGAACAGGTGTGTCCAAGCAAGACAGAACACAAGGTCTCCCAGATCCATAACTAGATAAAGAGATCAGTTCAAGGAAAAGAAGGGATTAGAATCCCATGGGATATAGGGAGGGTTTGTTCAGTTTCCTGGCTTTCCCCCCCCTGTGCAACAAAATCCAAGGGATCTCTGCCTTGGACATCCTGGATCAGTCCAAATGCATCTTTTTGAAAGACATAAAGCAGGGGTAGGCAACCTTTCCCCTTTAAGGGCCGAGGGACTTCAGCTCCCAGAATCCCAGGAGCTATTGGCCAACATGGGACTATTGGCCAACATGGCTGAGGCTTCTGGGAGCTGAAGTCCCTCGGCCCTTAAAGGGGAAAGGTTGCCTACCCCTGACATAAAGCAAGATGCTGGGCACAATATGCCTCACAGGAGGCATTCAGCACCTATACCGATTTTGGGACCACACTGTTCCTCCCCCATGCTGTTTCCACCACTGCCACAATCCACACTGCTCAAATTGTACCAGCTTTCCATTTTTCTTTCTTTCCTCTCACTTCAGAAAGGGAAGAGGACATTCTGGCCTGCAGTTTTGCAGGAAGATGGACTAGCAACCATTTAGTTGTTGCTGAATTTTGATGGTGGTGGTAGCCATGCCAGTGGAGAGTTAGACCATCATGTTACTTTTGGTGGGTCCTGTGACCTACTCTTGAGATAAAGTGATGGATGATATGCTTTCCCTTAATTTAAGAATAACCACTTGCACTACTAAAGGAAAAGACAGTGGTTTCACCAATATTTCAAGACAATAAAGCAGCAAAGCCTGTGGTAATGCAGTGAAGAGCTCATGCTGTTGTGATTCTCTTTCTGCTATACTTATCACTTTTTTCTTTTCTGTTCAGCTTTTCTTTAAAACCTTCTAGCTGCTCAGCACTTGTAAGTGCAGACAGCTGTTAGAGACTGCTATAGGCAAAAGTTTTACACTTTGGGTTAAAACCTGTATGGGAACAGAGTTGTGTGTATCTGAGAGTGTGTTACTCTCGTGCTTTATCACACCATGCTGTCATACCATCATAGCAATGGTTTGGTCACACTTTGGTCTCAGCCTTATTGCATGACGTTGTGGTTCTCCCAGTACTGTTGTTGGGGATGTAATTTTTGTGCTCCAATTTTTTTTGTCCCAAAGAATTCAGAGTCTGGGGACCATATACTGTGCATTTTTCTTTGTACTTGATTTTTATTGAATATGACAATACCATATTGTTAATGGCCCAAACAGAACTGTGGGGCATAATATCTACCAACTACTGGGATAGGCTGAATTTAACTAACTGCCACTGCCCTCTGCTGTTGAATACTACACACACACTATATAGTGATGATATTTTCTGTTCCTGCCTGCAGGCTCGTGCTTCCATGCAGGCTGAGATGGTTTTGAAAGAGGCAGAGGCAGAACGTCAGCGCAAGCGCATCACAGAACTGGAGGAAATGCAACAACGACTTCAAGATGCACTGCAGCAGGAGGTTAAAGCTCGCCAGGATGAAGAAGCTGTGAGATATGCACAGGCTAGGTATGGTTAATGAATGCCCAACTTCCTTCTCCTCTGGAAACAAACCTGAATAACAAATGCTGGAGCTGAAAACAAGGGTGGACCAGGGCAGTTGTCAGCTTCATGATTGGTCAGGTCCCTTACCATCTGCCTTGCCAGGAAAATATGTGTACACACACCCATGGCCAGGTTTGCAACATCTGTGTTGACAGTCCCTGTGACTTTCCAGGTCATTGTCACACATACTTTGATAACCATTTATGGGAGATATTTGTCCAGAAATAGCTGATCTTTCTTCAGCTTGTTTTCTTTGTACTGTTTGCATTTCTTAGTGGAAAAATCTGGGACTAAAATTCAGGGACCAGAATCTATGCCAAAGCCATCACAAATGCCCCTTTCCACTGCTTCTCCTATCCAAAGCTCTTGCCTCTAGTCTGTTTTGTCTCATGTTGTTGTCACCGGTGTGAATGCCCTTTACTGATTTCAAGTTCCTTTACTGAGTTCCTACATTAAGAAGCTCATAAACACAGTGACAGAATGACTGTAGAAGAAGAAAATAGAGGCAGCATTAAATCAAAGAGGGATGTGAATATCTATTTCAGTTACACATACTGAGGTTTAGTTATAGGGAAGAAAGAACACTTATGGGTTGTGTCAAAGGCTTAATAGAAAAGGGGAATTTTAAGAAGAAGTTCATACAAATTAAGGAGGTGGTAAGAGATGTCAAGGGATAATGTGCAAAATCAGGGTTACAGTTGGGGGCAGGGAAGTGCCACATATGAATCAAGTAACTTTAAAGTGGCTGATGAGGACATCAAAATAAAGGGGGTTTTTTCTACCTTGGCTCAAGAATAAATCAAATGGAGACTGTAGTCAAATCAGAAAAAGACTACTTGGAAGGGCAGCTACGAGACCCTCAAGTGTAAGGATATATCCTTAGATATTAAAGCTAGGATAATCCATGGCATAGTATTTCCAGTTTCTATGTATAGTTTTGAAAGCTGGACAGTGAAAAAAGCTGACAGGAAGAGAAATAAACTCATTTGAGATACAGTGCTAAGAAAGAGTTCTATACATACTGTGGACTAACAAAAAATGAATAAATGGCTTGGAAAGCAAATCTTGCTTGAACTCTTTCTAGAAGCCAAAATGACTGAATTGAGGCTACCATATTTTGGGTATATCATCAGACAGCATGACATATTTGGTAAAACTGAAAGCAGTAGGAAAAAGGAAGACTGCATTACACAGGGTGATAGATTCAATCAAAGAAATCACAGGCCTGAATCTACAAGACCTTAGCAGAGCTATTTATAACATAGTGTCTTCATAGAATCATAGAATCATAGAGTTGGAAGAGACCACAAGGGCCATCCAGTCCAACCCCCTGCCATGCAGGAACTCCCAATCAAAGCATCCCTGACAGATGGCCATCCAGCCTGTGCTTAAAGACCTCCAAAGAAGGAGACTCCACTACTCTCCGAGGGAGTGTGTTCCACTGTCGAACCGCCCTTACTGTCAAGAAGTTCCTCCTAATGTTGAGGTGGAATCTCTTTTCTTGCAGCTTGCACCCATTGTTTCGGGTCCTAGTCTCTGGAGCAGCAGAAAACAAACTTGTTCCCTCCTTGATATGACATCCCTTCAAATATTTAAACACGGCTATCATATCACCTCTCAGCCTTCTCTTCTCCAGGCTAAACATCCCCAGCTCCCTAAGTCGTTCCTCATAGGGCTTGCTTTCCAGACCCTTCACCATTTTAGTTGCCCTCCTTTGGACACGCTCCAGTTTCTCCACATCCTTTTTGAATTGTGGTGCCCAGAACTGGACACAGTATTCCAGGTGAGGCCAGACCAAAGCAGAATAGAGTGGCACTATTACTTCTCTTGATCTAGACACTATACTTCTACTGATGCAGCCTAAAATTGCATTGGTCTTTTTAGCTGCTGCATCGCACTGTTGACTCATGTTCAACTTGTGGTCCACCTGAATTCCTAGATCCCTTTCACACGTAGTCTCATTCAGCCAGGTGTCCCCCATCGTATATCTGTACTTTTCGTTTTTCCGCCCTAAGTGCAGTACCTTACATTTCTCCATGTTGAATTTCATTTTGTTAGCTTTAGCCCAACTTTCTAGTCTGTTCAAGTCATTTTGAATTTTGATCCTGTCCTCTAGGGTATTAGCTACTCCTCCTAATTTGGTGTCGTCTGCAAATTTGATAACTATGCCCCCAATACCGTCATCCAAGTCATTAATAAAGATATTGAATAGCACTGGGCCCAGGACAGAGCCCTGTGGTATCCCACTGGTCACTTCTTTCCAAGTTGAAAAGTAGCCATTGTTGAGCACCCTTTGATTTCGACCAGTCAACCAATTACAAATCCATGTAACAGTTACTTTGTCTAGCCCACATTTTACCAACTTGCTTGCAAGAATGTCATGGGGAACCTTGTCAAAGGCCTTACTGAAATCAAGATATACTATATCCACCACATTCCCTTCATCTACCAAGCTGGTAATTTTATAAAAAAAAGAGATCAGATTTGTCTGGCATGACCTGTTTCTCTGAAACCCATGTTGACTTTTTGTGATTATGAAATTATCTTCCAGATGTTCACAGACTCTCTCTTTAATGATCTGCTCCAGAATCTTTCCGGGTATTGATGTCAGACTAACTGGACGATAATTGTTGGGATCCTCTTTTTTCCCCTTTTTGAAGATGGGGACAACATTTGCCCTCCTCCAGTCCGCTGGGACCTCTCCTGTTTTCCAGGAATTCTCAAAGATTATTGCCAATGGTTCCGATATTATATTTGCCAGTTCTTTTAATACCCTTGGATGTAATTCATCTGGTCCTGGAGACTTATATTCATTTAGATTAACCAGATGTTTCTGTACTGTCTCTTTACTTATTCTGTGCTGAAATTCTCCTATTCTGTCCTCTGCTCCATTATCCTCAAGTTGAGCACCCTTTGCCTTTTCTGAGAAGACTGAAGCAAAGAAGGTGTTGAGTAATTCTGCCTTTTCTCTGTCCCCTGTTAACTTTTTGCCATCTTCTCCACACAGTGGCCCTACCATTTCCTTCTTTTTCCTTTTGCTGCTGACATACCCCCAAAAGCCCTTTTTATTGTTCTTAACCTCTCTAGCAAGCCTGATTTCATTCTGCGCTTTAGCTTTTCTGACTTTACCCCTACACGTGCTAGCTATTTGTTTGAATTCCTCTTTGGTGATTTCCCCATTTTTCCATTTCTTATACATGTTCCGTTTAAAACATAGTTCAGTTGCAAGTTCCTTAGTCATCCATCCTGGTTTCTTGAGACACCTCCCATTCTTCCTCCTCGTTGGCATGGTTTGAAATTGTGCCTTCAGTATCTCCCTTTTGAGAAACTCCCATCCGTCTTGAACTCCCTTCTCTTTTAGTATTCCTGTCCATGGGATCACCCTCAGTATTTCTTTAAGTTTAGTAAAATCAGCTTTCCTAAAGTCTAGAATGCGTATCTGACTATGCCTGGCTTCTCCTTTCCACTGTATAATAAACTCCAGGAGGACATGATCACTCCCGCCTAAGGATCCAACCACTTGCACCCCATTAACTAGGTCTTCCCTGTTAGTTAGGATCAGATCCAAAATAGCTGACTCCCTTGTCTTGGAGGGCTGTCATTCATAGGGCAATTTGATAGGAATTAACAGTATCAACAAGGATGTGGCATTATCACACAGGCTTTCCTGGAGACAGTTTAAAGCAGAAGGAGCATCAAGAGGGGAAGATTGAAGACATTCAAGAGTGCAAGAGGTTTTTGGACAGCAGAGACTAGTGGAAATTGAGAATTTTCTGCTCCTCTATCCTACATACATCAGGATAAAGAACCTGAGATTTAAGGTGCAACTAGGCAGTGGAGGGTTTTGAAATAGTTATGTGGACCTTAGAACAGAAATGCAGCTGGCATAAGGGTTAAATGAATATCATTGACAGTCAAGTGAGGTCCTACTCTCTGTCCCATTACCATCCCTGGCACATGGCTCCCTCCTTCTACCAGCAAGTGGAGACTGTACTATTCTGTCAGGCTTTTAGAGATTGACTTTGATGGGAATTTAATGGTGTGCTGTTTTGTTGGTTTTTAATTTTTATCTTTTAATGAATTTTAAATAGTTTTAACTCTATAGATTGTTAAATATTGTAAAAAAATACACACATACAGCCCTAGTTAGTACTTGGATGGAAAACTGCCAATGAATATCATGTGGTGTAGGCTATATTTTAGAGGATGAAACTGGCAAATCACCTCTGTGTATTCTTTGCCTAAGAAAACCCAATGAAATTCATGGGGTTGCCATATGTCGAAAGGCAACTTGAAGGCACATAAATGCTTTTTAATCTTCATTGGTTTTAATAATTTTAAGCTATCTTGAGTCCAGTGCTGGGGTGGGGGGTGGGGAAGTAGGCTTGTTGTTGTAAATGACAAAGGGAGAGGGGGAAAAAAAAGATAAAGGGATAAGATAAGAAAGATAAAGTCGAATGAGAAATCTCCCAGTAACCCTATCAATAGCAGCCCGGCTCAGATCTTGCAGACTCAGGACTGTGGCATCTTCAGTTGAGTCTATCCATGTGTCATTCCTCTTCCTCTTTTCCTACTGCCTTCTATCTTACCAAGCATTATTGTCTTTTCTAGGGAGTCTTGTCTTCCCGTTATATGGCCAAAGTATGACCATCTCAGTCATTTTGGCTTCTAGGAAGAATTCAGGCTTGATTTGCTTTAAGACTCATTAATTGTCTTTTTGGCAGTCCATGGTATCTTCTCCATCACCACATTTTAAATGAATTTATTTTCTTCCTATCAGCTTTCTTCACTGTCCAGTTTTCACACTCATACATAGAAATGCGAAAATATGAAGGCATGGACAATCCTAACTTTAGTGTTCTTTAGTAATCCTTCCAAGTTTTTGCGATTTTCTCCTAGAAGTATGGTGCCACCTGCATATCTTAAAATTGCTAATGCTGTATTTAACCTGTATTGGTTTTAATAATTTTAAGCTACCTTGAGCCCCAGTATTGGGGGGGAGGAGCAGGATACAAATGAATGATATAATAAAAAGAAAGACGAATTAGTTTGCTATCACATTTACCAATAGAAGTAAAGGTTGGCAAGATGAAAAACACTAAAAAGGAAAACACAGCCATGGTGAGAGATGACTAGGCCATAACCTGGAATAGAGAATGGAGAAGAAAGGTCATACTTTCCAGTGTTGCACAGGCAAAAATTAACAAAACTTTGCAGTGGATCAATACTAGGAGTAAAGGAGAGAGAATAAAGTGAAAGCTTTGCAAAGATTTAACCCAGGATAAAACACTTACCCACAAACTCCCTCCTTTCTATACCATAATCAAGAATTCTTAGAATAGAGGCAATGGTCCACTTTACTTACACAGCCAAGCCTATTATTTTCATTCTTAGCAACAAGGATTGTTTGTGTATCCTGGAACTGATCTGAGGCTTAGATAATAAAACAGCTCACATTGTCAAGTATTACTTAATTTTGCTAGGCTACTGGCTGAAGAGGAGGAAAAATTGAAGCAACTGATGAAGCTGAAGGAAGAGCAAGAGGAATACATCATCAAGACTCAGCATGAAAAGCTGGTACTCAAGCAAGAGATGGAAAGCAAGAGCAAATTTCTGGAAGAGGCCCAACAGCAGCTAGAAGAAGTGAGATTTAACAGAGAGAGAATGGACCAAGATGTTATGGTGAGTGATAGTGAAGGTGTCTCCACTTCACTTTGTCTCATGGAGCAATTTAATTCTCTCAAGGGTATTGCCTCCCCAAAAATATGTCCTTTATCCTATTTTTCTGACTGCCTTCTAAACAAAATGTTCAAAATGGAAAAAAAATTGAATTCATGCCTAAAAAATTATTCTGGTCAAAATCCAACTACTATTCCCAACTACAGTAGATTCATTGAATCAGTGGGAACTTGACATGTCAGTACTTGAGTTCCATTGATTTGTAGTTCTCCTCTTGTTAAGACAAAGCTATTGGGTTTAGATATCTAACTCTTAAAAAGCTTGATTTCTGGAAAGCATGAGGGATAGCTGGCTTATAGTTTTAAATGTGTAATTTTTATTTTGAAAATACCTCAGGTTACTGATTTTTTAAAAAAAAATTTGCAAGCAAAAAGTAGTTTCCAAGCAGTTCACACCACTCTTAAGGTTTACACTAATAGGATATGAGTACAATACTACCTTCATGTTTATGTTTTCCATGATATTGAGAGGCATATGGTATTGAGAAGCATATGCCTATGATAAGGGAGGAAATATATTACCATCATGAGTAGTCATCCTTGATACCCTTATCTTCCATAAGTTTGCCTATTTTCCTTTTAAAGACATCCAAGTTGGTTGCCATTTCTACATCCTGTGAAAGTTAATTCTGAACTTTTAGCTATGCACTATGTGAAGAACCATTTCTGTCCTGAATCTCCCACCATGTATTTTCATTGAATGAACACAAATTCTAGTGTTATGAGGAAGAATAATTATTTCAGTATATAGGCATACCTCAGCTAACAAAGAAATTGCTTTTTACAAAGTGTTTTTATGCCTGCCCAGTTGCCATTCTCTCCCTTGTCTTGTGTGTAGCCAGATGTATTATAGCAGCACTGGCATTGGGAAGATGGTGAAGATAAGGTAGAGAAACACAGACTTTCAGTGCTAGGTTGCAGCAGAGTGTCTGCAGTAAACAATGCAATAAAGCTTGAGCTGCAAAAAATGGGATTCTACTTTAGCTGAGCCTACTATAGCCATTTGTGCCTACTTACAGCAGGCCAGCATAGTGTAGTACTTTGAGCATTGGACTAGGACTCTGGAAATCAGGGTTCAATTCCCTGCTTGGCTATGAATACCTACTAGGTGACCTTGGATATGTCACATTCTCTCAGCCCTAGAAAATCCCATGACAGGTTTGTCTTAGGGTTACCATAAGCTGGAAACGACTTGAAGTCATACAACAACAACAAACAAGAAAGGTAAAGAGCAGCTACCTCCAGAATCTCTTACTGAGCAGGCATCAATGGTAAGGTTTCAAGTAGTTTCTAGAGGGTTCTAGAGGGTTCAAAATATTTTTGTTTACTTATGCAAGACTTAACTGATTAGGCTGTTTCGTTTCACATGTATATATCATTAGTTTTGAATACAAAGTTTATTGAAATATCTCTCTCTCTTTTTTTTTTTTTTTTTTGGTAATGTAGGAACACTAAATTTTCTGTTAAGGTAGTAATGCCGAGCAACACATCTACTTTGTTAACTGAGGTATACTTGTATCATCCAACTGCTTTTGTTCGAGTTCCTTTTATCATGGTGTTTAAGGGTTTAAAGGCTATCTGAAATAGCCTCCTAACCAAAGCAAGATTATTCTTATCATTCTGCTACATACATTAATCTTTCACTGTCAGATCACCCAGTGCAACCCAGACCAAAGAAATCCACTAGTAGATAATATTTATACCATAGAGAGATACAGCTCCAATCTCAGCACTGTCTGTGATGATGCTATATGGGGACATGTTTTGAATGCTGCTTCATTGGCACTCCTAAAGCTATGGTGTCCAGAAAACAGTTATAATTGCTTGTGCACATTGACCAACCCTGTCCATGGGTTTTTATTGAGGCTTAAAGAAACTCCATTCCTCAATGTTTCAATCTAATAGTGCTCTATGAGAAGCTTTAAAAAAAAACACTCCTCCAAGGAAAAAACAAAATCTACAGCCATTTAGTATCATCTTTAAAACTGCAGAAAGCACCTCATTCTGATTGCCATCCACATGAAATGCTAAGCCAGTATAGTTATCTATTTTTTTGCAAAAGATTTCTGGAATGAATTATTGCTCTGAAATTTTGTTACTTTGACACTACTATATTTCTAGAAAGCTGTCAGGGATTTTAGTCAGTAATCTGTGCCTAAAGATCATTGAGTAAAGGGCTATCAAAACTACCAGATTGTTCAGTGAATCTTGATTAGATCTGTGACCTGAGTAAAGAATCATAGTTCATTTCATTATGTCAATTTTAGTCAATTGATTAATTTAATCAATTGATCAGAACATGGATCAGAATAAAAATAATATTTCTGAAGAACTAACCTTACTTCCTTTGTTTTTTGATGATGTACAAATGGGGCATTCTCTTATAACAAGGCATTGTCTTACCTGTATGCTGCTTTCCACCTGTATTTTTAACATTCGTGTTTAACAGTTCTTAAATTTCTGACTGATTAATCAGGATACTTTTCTCATCAGTATTTTAAAACTGAATAGTTTAATTAAACACTGCAGTCTTGCTGCTAAACTATGTTGATTTTAACATTTTACAACCTAAGCTGTACAATACAGTAAACTAATCTCTGCTCAGTAGACAACAATGACAATGGTTGACAGTTGGTTCAGGGTTTGTCATCCATTGTTGCTTGTGTATTTTATGAATGTTAAGCCTTCTGGATGCTTTAAAATGCTATACCCTTTCGAGCAGTGTTATCATCTACTTATATAGCACTCTTTCCTGTTCCATTGCAGCTGGCCCAACGGAAGCTCCAACAAGCCAGCACCAATGTAAAGCACTGGAATGTTCAGATGAATCGACTAATGCACCCCATTGCACCAGGAGGTAAATGACAAATTTGGAACAAATATTTGCAGCTAAATATGAAATGGTTGCAACTAGTTAGTTGTCGTATTGTTTCAAACTTGCAAGCTGAGCAGATAACTGTATCTGGTAGTTATTTGCATACCAGAGGATTATCTTGTGTTGTAGAAATTGATAGTTCCGGTTCCTTTGATCCTCCTCCTAATTGTGCATAGAGGTCAGATCCCTCCAGGGTTTATGACTATGGTACTATTGTTTTAAAGCTCTTTTGTCCTCTTACACAAATACAAATGTCCTTGTTGAGTTCAACTGATTAAGAACATTCCAACTTGTTTGTTTGTCTTCTGTGCTGTTATTTTTATCACTTGTATGGTCCAGGATAGAGTAGGCTGAATATAATTTGTAAAATGTACATATGTACACATACACACAGAGAGAGAATTTGTTGGAGTTATAGTATATACATAACAAAGCTTTTTTAAAAAATTAAACACTTCATGTTTTTTAAAACTCAGTTTCTCTATACTTTTATTCATTTGTTTCCAGAGAAGCGTACAGTGACTAGTGGAGGGTTCCCTGGCTTTAGTCCTGCACTTCTTTCCAGGAGAGATTCCTCTCTTAAACTGAAGCAGAATTTGGAAAAGAAGAAATCTGATGCTATAAAGGATGAGAGGAAGGAAGACATAAATGGAGAGACTGAGAAACAGCTGCCAGTACCTGAAAAGGATAACACCACCCCAGAAACCCTCTGATTAGCAACAGGACAGAGGCAAGCCAACTTGTTTAAATTTAGGGACCAAGTAGCAAACATTGTGGCAGCTTAGCAATAACTATAGTGCATATAGATTTGAAAACTGGACAGATGTAAAGACTACATAGGAAAGACTATATAAGGATTATGGCAATGATTCTACCCATTCTTAGCCCAGGGCTACACTGGCAACGTAGTAAGTGTACAAGAGCTACATCTGATGGACATGGACAAAATGGAACCTGCCTAACTCCTCAATACAGAACTATTGGATTACAGCTCTCCCTTGGCACATTCTTTAGGGTTTCAGCAGATGGAGAAAAGTCCTGATCACATTGACTGTACCATACAGTGCTATTACTTGCATGAGGAATTCCTAACAGCTGTTGTTGCTGGTAACCACTGTTGCAATATGTCAAGATGCCTGTTTGTCTTTTTAAAACATTTGTAAAATATACCTTTTGCACTATTTTGAGTTGAAATATGTTATAAAAAGTCTGGGTCCTATTCTTTTGGGGGCCATACTGTTTTCTGCTAGAGCTCTTTTATTAATCTTTTATTCTTGAACATCTAAGACTGCTGAACACAAATATCCAAGAGTGATGAATTTGTGTACTGAATTCCGAAAATGCTTTGCACCTTGCATAACATTTGAGCAGAATTTGGAAAAGTTACTTTTCTTGGCTACAGTTCTCCATATTCCCAGCTTGTTTCTTCAAATTTTTTGCCACCAAAAAGTAACTTTTCCAAGCTCTCCAAACCATTTTGAGACTGGAAACTTAAAATAAGTGGTTGAAGATGGCCAGATACTTAATTGACTTTACTAAATGGCTAGGTAGCATGTAATATGCATTTGAAGTTGAAGCTCTTTATTTTTCATCAGAAGATTTTGTGAATATGTCCCCTTTATTACCAAATATATATTTTTATTTTTTAGAAACCAAAGTTCTGAGAGAAGAGAGGGTGCTTGGAGGAGTCAGCATTACCTTTTGGAGATGGGCTATGAGAACTGTGACTGTGATGGGGTCTGGGGAGTACAAACAGTGCCCTCAGAAGATTTGATACAAAAACAACTGTACATAGAATCTCCTGGGGAACAATAGCAGGAGTAAAATTAGAACAGTAGTGAGAACAAGGAGAAGGCAGGCATGATAGAAGACAAGGGAGTTGAGAGAAGGGGAAAAACGATTCCATATTGCAGTGCCAAATTACATCAACTTTAATTAAATTGCAAGGATCTAAACATTTTAATGCTATAACTACACAGTGTTACAATGTGAACCTAAGCCCATTTACTCAGAAATAAATCCTATAAACTACTATTCTCTAATAAATGTGCTTATGATTGCAGTCTGGGGGTGCATCTTAGACAAGAGTTTCATCATGGATTCACTATCTCATTCATAGAATTTTAGTGTAGGTGGCTCCACACATGATTATCCTTTGTTGGTAGTCTGAAATTTTTGTGTACCACAAAAAACCATTGAAGAGGGAAAGCTGGAATGGCTGCACATATCTTTTAACTGGAAGCACAAGAAACTGTCCATTTAGAAAGTATCCTAAGAGTTTGAAAGATAAAAACATTTCTTCACCAAGCTCAAAGTGGTATCAGAGAGCCACTGTTACCTATGCTGTGTGCACTCATTTCTTTTCTGACACTGCTGTGAATCTCAGGAATGGTAGAGGCATTATATTCAAATTATTAGCAATTATGGACCTGACATATGACATTCAACTCCTGAAAAACAGTCTCTAGCTGCATCTTTTTAAAAGTTCACTTTAAAATAAAGAAGGGAGAACTATCCAATAATTATGAAAGATCCAAAGTGCTTTTCATCAGTGAAATTTCCTACTTGAAAATTGAGTACAGGTAGAGGGGCTAAAACTCCAATTTCTGTCCTGCAGTGTGGTCTAGTCAGGATCTACTGCCACCTGTGCCGTTGCCTTCACTGGATTAAAAAATAATGCAAGCTATAAACCTCAAAAGTCTAGATTTGGGCCAGGGAGAGGGAGGTTTGACATTTATTTAAAGTGATAATGCACATCTCATATAGATTTGGTATACAGTGTTTTGTATTCAAATAGATATTGTACATGAAAAATGAGAAACCATATTTTTCAAACGTTTTCCCACCTGAAAAAATGAAGCTGAGAGCAACTTACTTTCTATTTTGTCTTCTGGGAGGAAAGTGGAACTTCTAAAACTTCAGCTGAAACTACCCTGAATAAAGCTGCATCCTTTTTCATAATTTCTGCTTCTGCTAAGCTTCACTGGAAAAGAAACTCCTTGCATCAGCATTAGCTGCAGCTTTCTCCTGAGCATGTCTTCTGTTAAAAAACCACATACTTTCCTGTTCTATATCCATTTACCCAGTTTAATCAGTGAAATTTTGCTTCAGCTACATTTATCCTTCTTCAGAGTCTGAAAATACTTGAGCATGTCAATATATATTAGATGGAAGAGGGGATAATTACTATAGTTTTCATGTCTTTTTGTTCTAATATTATCCAGGTGTGCTTCATTCCTACAGTGCACAATAACATACTTTCTTCTAAACAAAATATACTTTGAAAAAACATTGGAAGTGAAAGGTTTGCAGATTGGAGCAATGTTTTGGGAGAGGGAACAAATAGGGCCCCATGTGATGCAATTATGGGCCTTTACAGACTGCCAGAAATAATGCAGCTTGAGTCCATTTTAACGGCCCTGGCTCAGTGCTAGGGAATCATGGGAAGTGTAGTTTATTGTAGCACCAGAGCTCTCTGACAGAGAAGACTCAATGTCTCAGAAAAAACTACAATTCCCATGATTCCCTAGCACTGAGCCAGGGCCGTTAAAGTGGACTCAAGCTGCATTATTTCTGGCAGTCTGTAAAGGCCCTATGTAAACTAATATAGTCTGAAATAGGGCAAGTAAAATTCAGTCTTGACATAAGGCATCTGATAACTTTTAGAGTCTGCTTTATTGTACCATGAGATGTTCAAAACAACATCCACTTTGAATTATGTAAGGTGCCTTTATATTTGTTCACTATGGATGGTCCTTAATGCAGTAGATGAAATGAATTCCAGCCCATGAAAACTTGTGCCATACTGAATCTGTTACTGTTTAAGGTACTAATAGACTCTTTATAGGTGTATATATTTACTTAAAATCACCTGTGCAGTTGGTGAGGTGAGGCTGCTGATCATTCTGTCCTGGATTCCTTCCCTCCAGAAAAGGTAGCTGGAAACAATCGGAAAGAAATAATGCTTTCCTTACTTGTCTCTACTTTTCTACAATCCACAAGGCTGGTGTGCAGCTCTGGTGGCTGAAATTATTGCTTGCTTGCTTCCCAGTGATGCTCAGGATGTTAGTAGGCAAAGAAGGTAGCCAGATCAATCAAGAGTAGTGGGAGAAAAGAATGGCAATCATTTGGACAGAAAATACATTACACTACATTGGTATATCTGAAGACTGGGATACTGGCCAGCAGCCCCCACCCTTAATCTTCCTGAGTCAATTCTCCTTTGCACATCTGAGTAAATTCTCCTTTCCACTTTGCCACAAATGAAATCAAATTCAATTTACACTCGTTCCTCCACATTCGCTGGGGTTAGACATTGACCATAGAATTGCACTGGAGGAGCTACAAATGCCTAGTGGAGTGTTCTCTCTAGGAATCTCTAGGTCCATCAGTGTGACTTTTGGTTAAAGTTGACTATAGAGTTGTGCTGGAGGACCTAGATATTCCTAGAGAGAACATATTAATAAAATCCGTGAATAATCAAATCTGAAAAAGTCAAAGATGCAAATGTGGAGGAACGACTACATTTTTAAAATGTAAAACTTTAAAGAGATTTTTAAAAGTATTTTCCTAGGCTGAAAAAGAGAAGAATGGACTCCAGCTAAGCATTTCAGAGAGAATCATGCTCATGAATTGCCACAAGTAAGAAGACAGCATTCTCACTATTTGCCATCACCTGATTTTGGAAGGTAAGGGCATCAGGCAAAGGATATGATGGCAAGGTAAATGACTGGGAGAGGGGCTGAGAGAATTTTAATTTGGTTATGTATTCTGTTAAGTCTTAATTATTTTCTAAAACCATTAGAAATTCAAAGAAAGCATTAACAAGTTGCCTTGGATAGGACGGAAACCAGCTGTATTTGTAATATATGACTACGCTTAGAAAAGCAGAGCCTTTTTGAAGCAAAAGACTTGCTTCAAAGAGATATCACAATTACTAATTCTGGTTCAAATTATTAAAAGGTTACAGCACTGAAGCACAGTCAACTCCAGTTTAAAATCCCCATGGGTCTCAATCACACCCTCCTGAGACTGCAAACAGCTTTAAGGACTGTCTGTCCCAGCTGTCCCAAGTTACATTCTTCTAAAGTCTAGAGTCATTAAGAAATATCCATACCTTCTATTATGTCTCTAATCTCACTATCGGGTGTCACTTCAGGCAAAACCATGGAGTTACTTAGGCACAATTCACAATGATTAACACAGCCAGACTCCTCCAACAATGCTTGCCTGTTTCTCACTATGCTTCCTGAATCTGATGCAATAATCTCTGAGATTACATATACTTAAAAACTTTTATAAGGCATGTCACTTGGATTGTTACGAACTGGTTTCTTTTCAAACAGTCCAACATCAGTTGCCTCCAGTTAAAACATATGCAGCTGACTGGATCACAGCCCATGTGTCAGTTTTTTTCCTTTGATCATCGGCTAATATCAATTTGATAATACTGTCTTCAGATTTGCATGTCAATGTATAATCAAAAATTCAATCAGTCCACAGTGAGCTGATACAGACAATGTGCTCAAGAAATCTGGCTACCCTTTGAGAGTAATACTTAGAATGTAAGCACACATGTACAAAATTATGTAAGATTTTCAGAAAGAAAATAACTCCTTTTATCTTTCTACCTAGCTGCTAAAATACACCTACTGTTTTACCCATCTAATCTTATTGCTCTTATCTCTAAGGTTTTATCTCCAGTAAGCAGGTAAAAACAAAAAAAGTCACAACAAGTGCAAGCCCACTAGACTAAATTTGTGTGTTGCATATGTTTGCCATTTTGTCTGGCAGATACTCACTAGCAGGTAGTTGCTACGTTAGCCACTCATAAGGGGTCAAATATTTATGCACATTAATATATTTCTTAACAGTCAATGTTACTCACATATATAACGATTTCTAGCCTTACATGTCAGAGAGTACACAGGTGGCAACATGCCTAGTATCTGTGCCCCAGTATCCACCAGAGTTCAGTGTATACACATTTTTACTAATTAAATATTTAAATAAACAGACATGTAAATTGCCAATCCACCTATACTGACTTTTTGCATGTTAATTAAAATGTTTGGTTTTTCTCCTGAGGTTTAAAACCATGCATCACCCTTTTATGTTGAATGCTAAAAGACACCATCCTTTCAGTCTCTCCTCAAATGCAGTTAACTATCATTTAATCTGATCCAGGAAGGGCTCACCAATGGTCTAGTGCTCAATGTCCAGGAGATTAAAAATTACTGTGATTTTGCTTTCAGATTTCCTTGTGCAGTGCTGTTAGTACGGGGTGCTCTGAGACAATACCTCAGATTTGGATATGACAAAATAGTGAATTACTCATCAATTTATTTCCTTGAAAAATGCTTCTCAGACCATTTTCCTGGTGCCCCCGAAGAGAAGCCAGCTTGCCTTTCCTGTTGGGTAAGAATGAAATGATTTAGGGATTTTTTTTCATGAAAAGATTGCAGTTTGAGTCAGACAGACATACAAGAAAGTTGAGCTGGGACTCTGTGATCATCTTAGGGTGTTGTTTCTCTCCTTTCAATAGGAGTTCTTAACCCTTCTTGGGTCACACGTTCCCTTGAGAATCTGATAAAAACTACAGACCACCTCATCAGAAAAATGCTTGCAAACATAAGTAGCAAAAAGGCATCTGAAGGAGGGAAATGCAACTAATTCATGGACCTTCTGAAGCCCAATAGTTCCATGGGCCGCAGGTCAAGAACTCTTGCTCTGTGTGAAATGAGAAAAATGGACTACCTTTTGGAGTGATTAAGTTGTGCTTACACTCATGGTCAAAAACCAGGTAAACTCTCAGTCACTCCTTCGAAAAGAAAGCAAGGTTAAGACCCTAAAATATCTCAATACTTGGAAAAGTGGTGTGATTATAACAATATTAAGTGCCAATTGTATGCCTCCGATTATGCACAGACCAAAATGCTTCCATATGAAGTGTGTGTGCGAGGAAGAATTAAAGCATGTGGCCTCTAAGCAGATGTAAATCTAGGCTCTGTCCTTTTTGGAAATGAAACAATAGTTTTGGGCTTTCTGAAAACAGATATAGTAGTAAATATGGAGGATAGAGTGCATTACTGCATTAATGCACAAGAAATATAAACTACAGTTTAGACCCTCAGATTACGAGAGGCCTCCATATAGCAAAAGATAGATTACAAATTAACCTGTTGGAAAAATACAGATCTTTGGTAAATGTATAAGACTTTTCAGATAAAAGTTGAAGGCCTCATCTTTCCCAAACATGCTCTTGGATAGGGTGGGAAATAGTAGTGTTTTGGGTAACAGCAAATTGGGGAACATTCCCAGATGTTTTACCTTCTACTCTGTCAAATATTAATCAAGTTTCCCACTCTGAAATTTTAGTTAAGGGCTTTATGTGATCTAAAGTAGTCTTCCCCAACCATGCTGTTTAAGGCTGAGGAAAGATGATGAAAGTTGTAGTCCAACACAGCTGGAAAGCACTAGGATGCTCCAAACTGATGCTCTGCACTGGTACCTTCAGCCCTGGAAGTTGGTGCCTGCTGTGCTCTTTAGAAACAGCTTGTTTACTAGCTCCCTATCCTGT
Organism: Phrynosoma blainvillii; assembly: GCA_026167975.1. Classification (NCBI taxonomy): domain Eukaryota; kingdom Metazoa; phylum Chordata; class Lepidosauria; order Squamata; family Phrynosomatidae; genus Phrynosoma; species Phrynosoma blainvillii. The sequence continues at coordinate 245,149,088 of JANUYF010000004.1, forward strand.
TTCCATCTATCAATAGAAACTGTTTTGAAACTGCTGGCCTGCTTCAGCATAAAATGGGAACACATTGTGGGGTGGGTGGGTTGAGGGTTGAGCTGAAGGAATACCTCTGGGACTGATTCTGGCACACATTTTCATAGTTACCAGTCCACTTTTTCATACCCTCTTACCACTTCACAGACTAAAACCAGGAGACATGAATCAAACATCAGATTGCAGTCAAGATGGCAAAAGTTTTCAATGAGGAAGAACAGAAGCTAGAAGAGGCTGCATCCGTTTGCTCTTGCCTGAGCCTGTTGGGAAGAGCAAGATTATGTTTCCTCCCCTGCTGACTTGATTGAGGCAAACTACTTTTGCACTTTGATCTCGGATTTTAGCAACTGATTCATGTTTGGAGGAGAGAGTTACTGGGTCATTATAAAAGCAGCAAAAAATTAAGACAGCAGAGGATTAATCAGGACTGTCCTTGCCAAATCGGGATGCTTGGAGAGTGGGCTTCTTCAGAGGAATATATTCTCTATCTTTTCTCTCCAAATGGATAGATGGCCACTGAAAGTCATGTCAAAATACATTAGACCTCCAAAGGGCTATTTGGGTTTTTTTCCACTCCTGCCCTTTCCCAATATTTTTGTTTGTTTTGAAAAGGATCCTGCTCAAACAAAGGAACCTGCCAGTCCCATTTACTCAGACTCAATCAGCCCCTCTGCCCCAGGGGCACTAGCACCCAGGGCATCATAGAGGGGAGTGCAGGGCACAACAGGTGACACCACCTCTCCCCAAACATTTGCCTTTGGGCAAATGGGCTGTGGCGTTCGCCTGTGTACCCTTCCTTACATTGGTGTGAAGAGATGGTGTGAGTGGGGTGAAGCTCAATGGGAGGAGAAAGGGGAAGCCCCAAGGGATTTTTTAAAGTTAAACTTTAATTTTTTTTAAAAAAATCACCCCTTACCAAATTTTTACTTTAACCACATGAAAGAATGTACATGTAAATACATTTAGGCTGTGCATATCATATTGTAATTTAAAGGTATACTTTTAATTTTGCTAGTTGTTTTATGTCACAGCTATTGTCATTACACTCAGTGGTATACAGGAATTACGATTTATGAGTAACATTACTATCAAAAGCATTACTATTGATACTGTATGGTATAGAATGGGAAGAGGTCAATGGGTATGTGTAACAGCATGAGTTATGCACCAGGTAATGCCAACCTTAGTGACGCCACTGTTTGGCAAAGTGGAGGGTAGTAGGAAAAAAGAAGACCACATTTCAAGTGGATTGACTCAATTAAAGAAACCATGGCCAAGTCTACAGAAGCTAAGCAGGGCGGCTGAGGACAGGATGACATGGAGGTCTCACTCATTTGGTCACCATGGGTTGAAGTCCACTGAAAGCAGTAAACAACAACACAAAAACAATGTTTATTTCAACGTCTCCTTTATAGTGGGGAAAATGACCAATGTTGGATTATTGTACCTTGAAGACATACTGTATACCGTCAACCCTCTATATCAGGGGTAGGCAACCTAAGGCCCGGGGGCCGGATGCGGCCCCCAGAGGCCTTTGGACCGGCCCCAGGCCGGTCCTGCCGCCGCCGCCACCACCGCCACCACCACCCGCCATGATGATATTGATTATTGTTGTTATTACTTGTTCTTGGGGTTTTCTTGGCAAAATCTCCACAGGGGTTTTGCCATGGCTTTTCTGGGGCTGAGAGAGTGTGCATGCATATTTTTTTAATTTAAAAAAAAAGAAAAATATATTTATTTATTTATTTATTTATTTAATTTATGGTGCTTCGGCCCCCCCAATTGTCTGAGGGACAGCAACCCGGCCCCTGGCTCAAAAAGGTTGCCTACCCCTGCTCTATATCCACAGATTCAAGTATCTATGGTTTGAAAATGTTTTTAAAATAGATAAATTCCAAAAAGCAAACTTTTATTTGGCCATTTTATACAAGGGACGCCATCTTAATGTGCCATTGTATTTAATGGGACTTGAGCATCCACGGATTTTGGTATGGATGGGTCCTGGAACCAAACCCTTGTAGATACCAAGGCCTCACTGTATTCTCGACTATATGCCAACCTCATGTGTTGAGGGCAGATATGACCCATGGATATGTTTATGTGTTATATATATATAAATTAAAAACAGACATTACAACAGCTACAAACTGTTAAACCACCTACATTAAGCCTGACACCTTTACAGACTCTACACAACGCACCACAACAATGACCTTCCTGGTCTCTTCACTTCTTCTGTTATTTGATAGCATTTTCTCACCTCAGAAAATTCTTACTTTCTATGTGACACCATATTTATATACATAATTTTAATTCTTGCTTCACATTTGGCATTTTTAATCCCTCTGATAAATTCATTCCAAACCTATAACAAAATCTGGTCCCTATTTTCTGAAATAAACTAGTAAAGGCTCCCATTCCTTCTTAAATCTATTCAAAGATGTTTTTTCTTAACTCAGTCAACTTATCTGTCTCTATATAGTCATATACAGTTGGCCCTCCACATTTGTGGCTTTGACTTTTGCAGATTTGATTACTTATGGTTTTGATTACTATGTTCTCTCTAAGAATCTCTAGGTCAGGGGTAGGCAACCTTTTTGAGCCGGGGGCCGGGTTGCTGTCCCTCAGACAATTGGGGGGAGGGCCAAAGCACAATAAATAAATAAATAAATATTTTAAAAAAAATTTAAAAATATGCATGCACACTCTCTCAGCCCCAGAAAAGCCATGATGGCAAACCCCCTGTGGAGATTTTGCCAAGAAAACCCCAAGAACAAGTAATAACAACAATAATCAATATCATCATGGCAGGCAGCGGCGGAGGCGGGGGGTGGTGGCAGCAGGACTGGCCTGGGGCCGGTCCAAAGGCCTCGGGGGGCTACATCTGGCCCCCGGGCCTTAGGTTGCCTACCCCTGCTCTAGGTCCTCAAGTGCAACCCTGCCATAAGTTGACCATAGAGTTGAACTAGAGGACAGAAGTTCACAGAGAAAACACTTCTTTAGGCATTTGCAGGTCCTCCAGCATGATTGTATGATCAACTTCTGGCAAATGTTGGCCATAGAGTTGCACTGGAGGACCTGGAGATTCCTAAAGAGGTGTTCTCTCAGGTAAAAAGAATAGTGTTTTTTTTTTAATTTGCATTTTTTCCACATTCAGGAGGGTCCTTCGCCTTTAACCCCTGCAAATGTGCACTGTAGTTGACACATCCCTGTACTGAAAGAAGCTGTAATTTGATGTCAATGTCATGGAGCTAATCATAAATTACACACTTTAGTAGCACACCCCTAGCATGGTCAATGCTAAATGATCATAGGAGTTGATGAAACTTGCCAAGGAAACCCTATGATAGGCTTGCCTTAGGGTTGCTGTAAGTTGGAAATGACTTGAAAGCAAGCAACACACAGGAGTTGTAGGCCAGATTATCTGGATGCAGGGTGACCCGATGCCATCACCTCAAAAGAAGACAAGGCACCACAAAATCCAGGGTTTGTTTTTTGTGTGTCAATGTTTTGACTAAAATTTCTAGACGTGTACATGAGTATACACAGTAATTTATACCCTCAATGTGGAGTAGTGGTTTGACTGTTGGGCTGCAGGATGTACTAAAACAAATAACAGTACTTGCTGATAGGGAAGCCATTCTTGCTCATAGTGAATCATAGGAGAATACTTGCCCAAAGGGAATCATAGGAGTATACTTGCCCAAAGGGAATCATAGGGGAATACTTGCCCATAGGGAATCATAGGGGAATATTTGCCCAAAGAGAATCATAGGGGAATACTTGCCCATGGGGAATCATAGGGGAATATTTGCCCAAGGGGAATCATAGGGGAATACTTGCCCATGGGGAATCATAGGGGAATACTTGCCCATAGGGAATCACTGGGGAATACTGTACTTTTATTCCCCAATGGGCAAGCATTTTCCAATGATTCTCTATGAGCAGGTAAAGTTTTCCTATGGGCAAGTACCGTCATGTGTTTTAGTAGGTCCCTCTGGAGAAGACCAGGGTTCGAATCCCCAGAGCCGTTAAACCCACTGGGTGGGTGCCCTTGGGCAAGTCACAGTCTCTCAGCCTCCGGGGAAGACAAAAGCTAACCCCGTCTGAAGAAACTTGCCAAGAAACCCCAATGATGATGACCTTGGGGCTGCCATAAGTCGGGAAAGACCTGAAGGCACCCAACAAGAACTAAAGTATCATTTTGTTTCTTGACTAAGGACTGTGTACGTGTGGCCTGGTATGTGGGAGGAGGTCAATGGGTGTGTGTTTGTGTGACACTTTGAGTTACCACAACGAGTGATGCCACAACTATAGCCACAGTCCCCTCCCCGCCCCCAAGGAGTGACTGAAGAGACCGCCGCCTCTGCCTCCGTCGGGCCAAAACTACCCTTCTGCCCGTTGTGGGCGGGGACGGGCTTGGGCCGTCGTCGTGGCGATATGCTAGCCCCGCCCTCGCGCCGCCGCCCGGCCAGTGGGGCGAGAGTGCGCGGTGGCGTCATGCTGAGCGCGAGTGACGTAAGGGGCGGTGGGAGGGGCAGTAAGAGCGAGAGCAAGCTGGGGTTGAGTGCTGTTGGGCCGAGGGGTGAATGGCAAAAGTTCTGCGCGGAGTGCGGTGCGGGAGCGAGCGAGTGTGTGTCGTCATCATCGCCGTCCGCAGGTGAGGCGGCGAGAGCGCGCTCGGCGTTGCTAGGGGCGACCCCGCTTGGGGCTGAGGGCTGTGGGGAGGTTGGTCAGAGGAAGCGCCTTCGGACCCCCGAGAGCCGGGTGGGTGAGTGGTTGGGGGTCCCGGTTGTGCCTCTGGCTGTGTGTTTTCGGGTCCAGTGCCCCACAGGCAGGGTGGCCAGGCACGTCCTCCTTTTCCCGGACCCGTCCTCTATATCCATGCCTCCTGTTCCAAAAGGTCCTCCATTTTCAGCAGGACTAACAAGCATGTATTTACATTTATAGGAGTGTTTTAGGTCAGGGTGACCGGGCGTCCTCCTTTTCCCGGACACTCCATTTCCAGCCTTCTGTCAAGGAGGAATTCCCAGATGTCCTCCATTTTGAGCAGGGCTAAGAAGCATGGATTGTACATTTATAGGAGTGTTTGTAGCTCAAGGTGACCGGGCGCCCTCCTTTCCCCGGGCCCGTCCTCCATTCCCAGCCTTTCAGGAGAGATCTCAAAATGTCCTCCATTTTGAGCAGGGCCAAGAAGCACGGATTGATATTTCAGTGACAGTGTTTTGATCCTTTTGTTGGGTCACATCTTCCATTTTTCTTGAAAGTCCTCTTATTTTATGGTGCCTTGTCCTATTTTGCAGTTATGGCATCTGGTCACCCTGCCCCAAAAAAGCAGCCCTGGCTAAACTCCTCAGTTGTGGTTGTGGTTGTTGTGTGCCTTCAAGTCCTTTCCGACTTATGGTCACCCTAAGGCAGGGGTAGGCAACCTTTTCGAGCCAGGGGCCGGGTTGCTGTCCCTCAGACAATTGGGGGGCCAAAGCACCAAAAATAAACAAACAAACAAATAAATAAATATAAAAATTTTTTTTAAAAAAAATTTAAAACAATTTTAAAAATATGCATGCACACTCTCTCAGCCCCAGAAAAGCCATGGCAAAACCCCTGTGGAGATTTTGCCAAGAAAACCCCAAGAAAAAGTAATAACAACAATAATCAATATCATCATGGTGGGCGGCAGCAGCCTTGGGGGGCTGCATCCGGCCCCCGGGCCTTAGGTTGCCTACCCCTGCCCTAAGGCGACCCTATCCTGGGGAGCGGGGGTTTCCATTGCCATCCTCTGAAGCTGAGAGATTGTGACTTGTCCAAAGTCACCCAGTGGGTTTACATGGATAAGCCAGGATTCGAACCCTGGTCTCCAGAGTCCTAGTCCAACACTCAAACCACTGCTCCATGCTGGCAGCCACAGATTTGAGGCATCTGGAAAGGACCACAATAGATGTTTTACAAGGTTGTATATTCACTTTCTGGTTGGGGCAGCATGCTGGTGTTTTCAGGTAACTTGTCTGGGTTTGTAGGTTAATAAAGGAGAGGGCCACCATGGTGTGTAGTGGTTTGGGCATTGGTCTGTGACTCTGGAGATCAGGGTTTGATTTTTGTCGGAACAGAAAAACCCACTGGGTGACCTTGGCCAAGTCACAAGGTGACCAGACATCCTCCTTTTCCAGGGCACGTCCTACATTTCAACCATCTGTCCTGGAGGAATTTCAAGACATCCTCCATTTTGAGCAAAAACTTCTATTTCTCTGAGTGGTTTTAGCTGTTATTTGGTTGTGTCCTACATGTTTCTTGAATGCCCTACATTTTGCGGTGCCTTGTCCTCCTTTGCAGTTATGACATCTGGTTACCCTGTTCTGTCAGCCTCAGAGGATGGCAATGGCAAACACCTTCCAAAGAAGCTTTGCAAGAAATCCCTAATGATAAGTGTGCCTTAGGGTCGCCATAAGGCAAAAATGACTTGGAGGCACGCAAGAACAACAAAGCGGGAGGGGGCATGTTGCGTTGCTTCCGTGCCTCAGGCAGAAAATTATTTTGGTCAGGCTCTAGTATATGCATTCTGCCTTGAAGGGTAACTTGCCCAGTGCAGCTGGTGTCTTCTGGTCTGTGGAAATGGGCAAGTAGTAGTTGCCATTTCGTGTAGTAACTTGCATGCTGCTCTTTCAAGTCAGGAGCCTTTGCTACCTGGAAGGAGAATTCAGGTGAGCAGTGGCTACATCTGTCTCTGTTTACCTGCCTTCCATTTCTCTCTGGGTGAAAAAGTGCCTGAATCCGAGAAAACTCTGGCTTGCTCTTTCTGGGAGTATTTCATTGCTTTTGGCACGTATAGTCAGCCCTCCATATCCACAGACTTTTTTTATCCACAGATTCAAGCATCCATGGCTTGGAAATATTCCAAAAAGATATAAATTCCAAAAAGCAAACCTTGATATAAAGGACACAATTTTACTATGCCACTGTATTTAATGGGACTTGAACATCTACGGATTTTAGTATCCATGGGGTGGTGGTGTTCAAAATGGAGGACGTCCTGAAAAACCAAACCCCAGCGGATACCAAGGGCCTACTGTATGTGTTCTTTTTCTCAAAAATGCAGTGCGTAAGCCTGGGCCTTGAGAGCCAGCATCACACTCTCTCAGCCCCAGAAAACCTTGCCTTAGGGTTGGCATGAGTTGGAAACAACTTGAAGGCAGACAACAACGACAGGACTGGGCCTTTGCAGAGCTTGCTAGGAGGAAAGAGATTGTTGGCTCTGCCCATTGGCATGGGGTGGGTTGGTGGGAGTTTATTTAATTTTTACGTATGCATTATTTAAAATAAAAATCCCGAACTTATTTATTTATTTATTTATTTATTTATTTGGAGTATTTATACCCTGCTATTCAGCTACAAAGGCTCTCAGCGTGGCTTACAAATGGTTAATTAAATGGGTCCCTGCCCTCAGGCTTACAATCTAAACTTAACTTAATTTAACAACTTAATTTAATTTAACTTAAACAAAACCAGTTTTAAAACACAGTAAAAATCAACATTTTACAAAAGTTTGGCAGGCATGTCAAGATCATGTGCAGGCAAAAAATCATTCACCAGTTCAGTGACAATCCACAAAAGTAAAATAAAATGACAGAATTGTGGATATTAAAAATGTGTTTTTATTTTCATCTCTGTGTAAATTCTCACATTATTTGTAGTGTTTTCATTGTTGCCTCAGTGCAGCCAAGCCGAAGCTCCAACAACAGAATGGGTTTCAAAAGTACAGGCATCCACCCTCTTTTTGATGGTCAATATGGTCCAAAACACCCTGCAGAAATAATCCAGTTTGAGACCTCTTTAATTGCCCTGACTCAATACTAGAGAATTCTGGGAGCTGTCATTTTGTGAGACATTTAGTCTTCTCTGTCAGAGAGCTCTGGTGCCACAATAAACTACAATTCCCAAGATTCCCGACACTCAGCCAGGACAGTTAAAGCGGTCTTAAACTGGATTATTTATGCAGTGTGTGGTCCTTTCTTTCAGCCATTATCACTTACACTTAGGTGCCATTATGAATGTTACAGTATAAACACAAATATATGTATGAATACCTGTACATGACAACCACCACAAATGATTTCGATGCAGTCCTCAGACCAAACAAAATGGTGGCGCTTTGCACAACTCTTTTGTGACCAGCGCTGCTTTCCCCCCAACTCGACACCATCTTTTCTTTCAGTCTTTCAGTTACAGTATAAAAGTTATTCTTTGTGTCATCATGTGCTTAACAATACAGTACATGTATTTATACTTATATGAGTGCTTATAGAGTAAACCTCATAATGACACCTTAGCATACTGATAAAATTAAAAGAGGCCATGAGATTTTTCAGTGGCCAAAATGCATTTGCAAGTTTAAAAAAGACTGGATCCTGAATTTTAATGATTTCTGCTTTTTGACAGTGCTCTGTGCACCAAGCTGTTGAATAAGCAGGGGATGCTTTTAAATAGATAAGATGTATGCTTGATTATGGGCTATGGCTCTGAAGAACTCTTTCTTGATCATTCATAATATATTTTAAATTAACTTTTTAATTCTCTTTTTGACATAACAGTTTGGGAATTATGAAACACTAATCTTGTAAATAGAGAGAAATAAAAGATGTTCACGAAAAGGCTCTGATTTTTGAGATCAGATACATTTTTAGTGTGAAGTGGCCATTTTGGTCATGGAATAGATATAGGGTATTTTACTCTCTGGTGGGCTGCTGGGAGTGAGAAAGTTGATCTGCTTTTGGACTGGGAATTGTTTGGGAGAAGTTGGTGTTACTCTAGTGATACAGTTGGATTTTCCAATTGCATGAATTGCTTCTTTTTAGTAATTGGAGTGCTTTGAACAGGACATAGATCAGGGGTAGGCATCCTTTCCCCTTAAGGGCCGAGGGACTTCAGCTCCCAGAATCCCAGGAGCTATTGGCCAACATGGGACTATTGGCCAACATGGCTGAGGCTTCTGGGAAATGAAGTCCGTCGGCCCTTAAAGGGGAAAGGTTGCCTACCCCTGGCATAGATGCTGACTCTGTATTAAGGCTCCAAGGGACGTTTGTAATTTCTTTCCATAGAATTAGTGGCAGACATCTGTTACCAGGTGTAAGGTTATTTTCTACTTCACTTTTCCCAATGTAATGGAAATGTGAGTACTGTATTTCTCTACTACTTTCTGAATGCCACCAGCATAGGCAAGAGGGATTTCTGTGTTCTTATCTGTGAAGAATTACTATGCTGTTTGAAAAGTCAGGTAATATTAACCAATGTTGGAAGTTTTGCTCAGTCATTAGTGACTTCTTTTGTCCAGCTGTTTTCCACTAGGACTGTACTCCATTTATTGTATTTTATTACCTTTCTAGACTTCTCTATCTTGTAAATGGAGGGTGCATTTATAGCCATTAGTCCTGACATAAACATTTCTTTCCCCATTGGATACATGGTTAAAGTACTTAAGACAGCAATCCTGTACACAGTAAATAGATAAATAAAATTAATCAACTGTAAATTCCTCTAAGGGCTTAATTATATTCTGTGTAGACATTTATAGTGTTGTACTGTGAATGGTATAGATATGACATAAATATTTTAGAAACCTGTTTGTCAAAAACAAGTACAGACTTTCAGTCGCTTCTGGCATTGTTTTGTTTTGTTTTTGGGCAGCCCATGGATCCCACACAGGGTCCCACAGGAAAACATTGGCCCCCAGATGCTGTGCAATTGCTCACTCCTCGTGTGTGAGGATCAACCTTCCCTAATGCAGCTATCTTTCCTGTGGCACATGTTTCTATCTGGTAGTGCTGCATAGCATTACAGTAATGATTTCTGAAACAATTGGGGGTTGGAGCAGGAAGGTGGTTAATTTCCCCAGTTGAAAGGATGAAAAAGTAGGAAATGATGTGAGAAGAACTAGAAGTCCCATAGAAAGAATAGGAGGTTGGAAGCACAGGAATGCTAGATTTGCCAGTATGCAGCATACTTTTCTTCATGAGGAGAGAATTTTATGCTTATGGATGTTTATACAAACTGATCAGGGTGAAGGGGACATTAAGCAAGGACTGGGCATCAGTTTATTCCATTGCTTAACACAGATCAGCTCCCCCAAGCCATGATGGATCTCATTTTTTTTTATTTTTTTTTACAAAAACTTAACTTTCCCTCTCTTTTTGCTGATGATACTTAAACCTATTTCTTTCTTTCCATGTCTGTTCAGATTTCATTCAGGGACACAGGCATGACATAATTCCAGTAAACTGAAGTAGCCACCAAGCATCAAAGACTTTTAGCCATACTAAAGCTGCTAGGGTTACGCAAAAGTCTAGAGAAAAGGTCATCCACTCACTTTACATGACAGAAATTACCCGAGTCTGAAACTAATTTTTAACAGGAATCAATTGAGCAATAAAGGGGCACATCATTGTCTGTGTCTTGGGTCACAAGGGAATGAGTCAGTGAGCAGAGCCAAACAGTAGTTTAACCTGTTCTTCACCCATATCAATGGCAGATTTACAGAACTTTCCCTTACTAAACACACCAGCCCTTCACTTTGTTCAGGCACTTCTCTTGCCCTTTCCCAGTCTGCCCTCCTGATGCATTAGTCTGCAGCCATGATCCTCCTTTGTTTTGTTGTCTGCAGAGTTTTAATTCTCTACTCTTGGGATGCCACATTGGTACAGAGGCTTACTTGAACACTGTCCAGCAAGAATCGGCATGCCATTGGGATGTGTGCAAAGGTGCATGTCTGCTTGTGGCCAGATTGCCTAATAATGTAGATCCAAGAATTGCCAGATAGTTTAATACAGGTCACCTTGAACCCTCAAGAACCAGGATATAAGAATTTAAATAAAATTGATGGGACCAGATGGGTAGCACATCATCTATTACATATGAAGAATAATTTGTCCCTTTAGCACAGAACAAGACATATTAATCTCCCCCCCCCACCCCGGATAGTAAAATAACAGAGCGCCAGTGTGGTATAGTGGTTTGAGCATTGAACTACGACTCTAAAGACCAGCGTTCAATTCCTTGCTCAGTCATGGAAACCCACTGGGTGACCTTGGGCAAGTCACACTCTCTCAGTCTTAGAGGAAGGCCAAGTCAAACCCCCTCTGAACAAATCTTGACAATAAAACCCTGGATAGGGTCGCCTTAGGGTCACCATAAGTCATAAACAACTTGAAGGTACACAACAACAGTAAATTAAAAGTATCTGAAGGTGTCAACTTTTTCACTAAGTCTTAGGAGGTGCTATTGCCTGCTAATTTGTAGAGAATTTTATTGAGCTGGAGTTGGACAGCATACAATAACTTAATGAAATTTCAGAATATAGGAAGTGGTAAGTGGGTTCAACTTGGTTATATATTAGTATGTGGAAGAAGAAATGAATTTTCAGAATTTGTTTAGCTCTAGTTTCTGTTATGTGTTCTAGATTATTTTGTATTATTGATTTATTTTTATTTAATGAAGGTATTTACTTATTGCCACTTGACGCACCAGGGCATCAGAGGTGATGGATAAGAAACCTTTTTAAAAATTAAATAGCTAAACACCAATTAAAACACTCTAGATATCTCTATACCTCTAAAACTGGACAAACTGTTTAAAAATACAGTCAGAACAGACGCCTACTGAAAACTCAGAAGGAATGGAGATAACCTGACCTTCTTCAGAATGGTGTTCCAGAGTTAGGACGCTTCTAAGAGAAAGCATTGTCATGTGAACATGACAGAGCCATGTTTCATGGATGGTGGAACACATAACACAGCCTCTGCTGCTAATCTTAGATTTTGAGCAGGCTGATATGGCAGAAGGTGGTCTATCTTTCTACCTTCTTTACACATCTCATTGTCCATTTGACCTTAGGAATGACTGCTGAATAGTGATCTTCATTGTACGCCTGGTCTGTAAATCACTGCCTGTGATAAGAGAGATATACTTCCGTCACATTTACTTTGTGCATATTTATGTCCCATTTTTCCTGAAGGAGCTCAAGGAATAGCACTCCTCCCACCACATATTATCCTCACAACAACCCTGTAAGGCAGTGATGCTCCAAGTGATGGGCCCTGGACGAGTACTGCTTCTTGAACTTTTGGCTGCTGTTCCCTGACAAGTTTCCAGAAAACAAAAAAGCAGTAGAAGCCAATGGGCAAATAATAGGCCCTGTCCCTGGCACAATGTAAAAGATAATTGCTGATACCCCAGAATTAGATAGCCTGAGAAAGTCTTCTAGGTTGTTATCTGACATTGCAGACCCTACACACACTGGTTTTCATTATTCTCCTCTATGGTTTTAGCTAGGGATGAGTGAGAAATTTGGTTGTCTGCATTTTTAGAAAAAGAATATTTGCTTGATTGTGCCGTGCTGTGCTGAACATGGAACCAAACACAATTAGCAGCCAGAATTCTATACATTTTTTGGATGTGTTCCATGAAAGAAAGGAAAAAAATCTGTTCGGCAACATGCACACATCTGAAAAAATGCCAAACACTCTGTACATTTTAAAGATGTAGCAAAACACTTTAGTTGGTCTACCTGAAAAATGAGTATGAAATCCATCCATATTGTTTCCATTAAAAAAAAAACCTGCATGGAATTGGTACAGAACAAGAAGGTAGGGAAAAGAGGAAGTCCACTGAAATAGATTTAACAGATGTGCCCATCGTTTGTTGAAATAAGGTGCTTTAAGGATAATTAGAGAAAAGAAATTCCCAGATCCATGTGCCTGTTTTCTTATGTGATCCTTCTTTCTGTCAACATACTGTCAAACAGTATGAGGCAGTTTTGATTTGGAATCCTTATATTTTTCCACAGGTGCTTATATTCTTTTATTTTTTTTCTTTTTTAATGGAAAAAATTGGGGTTGTATGGAAATTTTTCAAAAGTTCCCTGTTCTATTGAGTTGACAAAGCATTGCTTTGCATTGTAGTGGTAAGCCCTGGTATACAGCCAGCTACCTAGCAGTGTGACCAAGAGGTTTAATTGTGTTTTTCAGCCCTGTCTCTTTCCTGGTTGGTAAACTAAGCTCAGACTTGTCAAAATGTATGCGCAGCCAGGCTTTAGCTTGCTTTCCAATTGACAATATTAGCATTTGTTGTTGCTGTTGTTTTAGTTTTTACAGAGTACAATTATTGGGAATGATTTATACACTGTAAACGAGGAAAGGGAGAGAATACATTTTATATGTATTACTAAATACTTCAAACTTAGAGCTGGTAGGTTGCTAAGCCTCCCTCGAGGGTGTTGGTTGAGGCCAATATGACAATTGACATGTTACTTCTGAGTCAAAAGGTATGGGGAAGTAGTACGCTGCACACAAAATTAGGTTGATAGATCCCTTCAAGAATGCTTAGAAAGCACCACACCACTCTAAAGGTTCCTGACCAATTGGCACAGCTTTATTGGATTATACTGTGCAGATGCAATGGCATAGGCTTTCCAAAAGACTATAGTCTGTGAACACTTGGACTTCTGAGCCCCATTAAATCTAAACCCCCGCATGCAATGATCTGTCCAGGGCAAGAGAACTATTTTTAAAAATCTCTCTACACATAGATCACCATGATCCTACCTATCGCAGAAGATCAGGTCTAGACTGTGACCTGCAGAATGGATAGTACCAAATGCTATGTGGGGCAGAACTATGGTTGTCATGGAGGAAATGAACTCCTCAGCATTCCCAGTAGGGTGACTTCAGCATGGATGTTGACATTTCCCAGCACAACAATCTGGAGGGACTCCCAATACCATCACTAGCCAAGCAGCTACCACTTACAACTGGAGGAGGAAGCGAACAAGATTGGTAGCAGTGACACCTCTGTATCCTTCTGCTGTGGAAGGAAGAGAAAGGGAAAGGAAAGTACACAGCAGTGGTGATACCTTTATTAGCACTCACATGCTGCTGAAAGAGAGATAGATGGTGATGCAGAACCTGAATGTTTCTAAAAATTCCTCCTGGAGCAAAGACACTGAGTGGGGATCACCTGTGCTGGCTCTTCATTGCATCCTCCTTCACCTTTAGCGGCAAGTGAAGACTGCCACTGATACTTTAGTCTTCCCCTCCTGCTGCGGCAGGTAGAGTTCTTCCTCTTGGCTGGCTCACTGCACTGTTGTACACACAAGGCCAGTAGAGTATGTGTGTTCTCTAATGGGGGTTGGACTGAGGAGTGACTGTCATGGACCCTCTCAGGTGTTGATGGCTCTGCCTGTACTTTTTGCTTCTTGGTGCCCAGCTAGTATGCTGTGTCCCTGACTTTTGTGATGCTGGTGGGATTGAAAGCTTCAGGATACAGTGATTGTGGCTGTGTTTTATGTCCAGTGTTAGTTAAGAATTTTCATCCCACTAAAAAAATAAACAAGTCTAAAATCAGTCATTTCCAAGCAATTCCTTGGTTATTCTTATATCATGTCTTTGATTTAGAAAAATTTTTTTATTACTAGAGGTCTCATCCAGCCAAAGGCTTTACAATGGATTGTTTGTTTTTATAATATAGTTTAGGCTTATAAATAATTGCTTGCCTGCCTGCGGCAGGTAATACTTACAGATTAGGAAAATTTGTGTAAAACTTAATAAATGGGCTCTCTTTTATTGTTTTACTGGTTGTTCTTATATGAGAAACAGTTTATACTAATGTACAAAGGATAGAGGTTATTATTATTATTATATGAATTTTATCAATTTGCTTGTAATAATGTATTGCATTACCTAGGAGCAAGCCCCATTTAATTCAATGGAATTTACTTCTAAACAGAAATATATAGAATTTCTTAATTGAAACAGCAACCCATATTTTCTTATCTGAAGGTGAACCTCATTTGGCTCAGTGGATTTACTAAAAGGATATACACGCTTGCATTTGGGTAGTTGGATTCTGAATTTGGGTGGCTGGAAAGCTGCTGGGAATGCTGCTCCTGAATTAGGATTTCTGATTTTATTGTCAGAATTTAAGTACTGTAGAACTTGTAGTATGAAAGAAAGAAGTACCTAAGCACCACGATGAGAACTTTGTGAAAGACCAAAGTCTTCTCGTGCTACAGGGAAATATATCTATGTGGCCTAGAATACTACTTCATTGGTTTAAGATGTTGGAGGGGCAGAAGTGAAAAGAATTCAAAGCCTACATATGTTTACTTGGAAATAAGCCCTACTGAGTTCAGTAGAATTTACTTCCTAGGAAATATACTTGGGTTTGCAGCCTTGTATTTTTATTCCAATTTCCCCCCCAATGATTTTTATGCATGGAGTAGACATGGGTTTTGCTCTCTTGCAGTTCTCTTCCACCTGGGACTTCCATTATGCTGACATGGTAACTACAAGGTGGCTCTTGCCAAAAAGTGAACAGGGACAGCTGCTCTGAATCGGTGAGTGTACCTTTTTAAAAAGAATATTGTTTGCAATAGTTTAAAATCTCATTTTGGGACTTGTACGTATTTTTGTGTACTGGATAGATCTTGGAAAGGTTCAATACTACGTGCTGGGATCATTGACAGGCCAAGGTCCTGTATAGGAACCATAGTAGAACTATGATGCATCTCAATTCCCACAGGACTCACTTTCCTCCTCTACCTCCTCATGGCCATATGGAAGACGGGGTGGCTGAAACCATCTGACTATGTGCACAACAATAATATTTTCCTGTGGGAGGTCCTGGAAGTTGCTTTCATCATTTTGCAACTGGTTATAGTCACACAGCCAGACACTTCTAAGCTATCTCCCAGTTCCCACCAACAGCTAACTGACTGTTGAGGTGAGGACACAGCATGAACAAGGTGGGTTGGTGGGTAGGTGGTCAATGTGTAAGGGAAGTAGAGATTTCCCATCTCTGCAATAGCAAAAATAGGCACAGATTGAGCTAACACCTGTATATGTCATGAATAGGATGTTGGCTTTAGTCTTTTAAAAGTTTGCATATGAGGCTATGTTTGCATAGCTAAAATATAGCAATAGCAGCTTCATATGATGTATTTGAATGCTATGATCTGGCTGAACCTCATTTGCTTCATTTGTCTCTGAAATGTAACTTTAAAATACAGTTGTGTCTCCATTTTCATGGGGGATCCGCTCTGGATCCCCCCGTGAAAATGGAAAATTGCAAATATTCAAACCCCATAGGCTTGAATGGGGGTGTGCGCCCATGGGCGTGTGCCTCATTTTGTCCCTCTCCGTTTGCCCCCCCAAACAGGTGAGGGATGCGGACTTTAGGTCCGCGAAAACAGAGAGGCGACTGTACAGCGATATACCAGTGGGTGGATATTAGTTTACCGTTCCAGTGTACACTTCAGAATACCAGTGGGTATCTTGCACACAATAACAACAATAAACCTTGTATGGGAATTTGAGGTAAAGCTTTGAGTAACAAAATATCCCCATTGATTTTAATATTTCTTGGTAAGACCTCTGTTTAAAAATAAGAATCATTAGAAACCAAATGAGGCTTGCTAAACTATGGACTATGAGGTTGTCAGTGTTATTGAACCTTGTTCTTAAAAGACTTAACTGACTAGTATACAAGATTTGCTCCATTACCTTGGCTAAAAGAAGGATCTGGTTTCTTGGTTCAGAATGCAAGTTGTGTATTTCCCTAGCTTTAAAAGCTCTCTTATGGTATACAATTATAACCTCTCTGAAAACTTTTCAAAAATAAGCATGCAATATTATCCTAGCTCTATTTTTGTATTTAAAGCATTCCCACACTAGCAATTAGACACATCGGTAATGAAGTAAAGTGGTATCTAAACAAGAACTGTATTTTGCTTGAATCTGTGTCATGTTATGATCTCCAGTGTCTTACTCTGTTCTAGTGGTTCCTCTCACCTGTTGAGGGCTAGCATTAGATTGATATTGTCATTCTGTAGCATAGGAGAATAGTTGGGTTAAATCAGTGCATCTGAAATTCAAGGAAGGCCCACCTAGCTTAGTAATAATCCTGTTTTTAGAGTAGTATTAAGATTTCCCACTGTCAACATGTTGCTTCTTGGCACAGTTGTCCAATTGTTGAGTTACATTAAACTTTTTGTCATGATTATGCATTTGAATTACAGATTAGAATTCTGTGAGCATTCTTTGGAATTAAGAGTAAGAAAGATGTGAGTAGTTAGGCACACGAAATTGCACTTATTTGATATCTAGTAGGCATGATAGTCCCATATTGGGAAAAAGTGTTACATTACAGTGTTTACATCAATGCATTCTGAATTATCTTTGTTTATTAATAACAGCCTGCACTGAAACAGTATTAGAAATAGAATTTACTTAATAACTTTGAGTGGGAACCAAACATTATAAAATGTTATTTTCTATTGCATTATTAATCATATGTGAAAACTGAAGAGAGCCAGAGTAGTGTAGTGGTTTGAGCATTGGACTACAGCTATGGTGACCAGGGTTTGAATCTCCACATGACCATGGAAACCGAAGGCACACTCTCTAAGCTTCAGAGGAAGGCAAAGGCAAACTCCTTCTGAATAAACTCGTTCTGCCAAGAAAACTCTGTGATAGGTTTGGGTTAGGGTTGCCATAAGAAATGACTTGATGGCACACAACAGTATGAAGGCTTTTTTGTCATGGTACTCTTTGTGTATCACTTTTGTGCCTTTCATATATTGAATCCTTTGTATACATTACAGTAGTTCTTAACTTCTGTTAATGGAAATGTTTTGGGTGACACGGAATGATCACTACTACCCTCCTTGTGACATGACTGGTTAGCTGTGGGGAAATGAGCTTCACTTACAAAGAGAAAATAAGCAAGTCAGTGAGAAAACTAGACTAGACTGAAGACTTCTTCTAACAGGAAATGCAACTGTTCTCATAGCAGCCAGGGACAAATTATAAACATTGGACGTGAATGCATGTAATGAAATTAACAGTTTTTTTGGGGGGCTTTTTAAATGAACTTTGGAGATAGTAATTTGACTGAATGAATGGAAGGGTTAATGGAGGGCCACACTCTCATTTTATTCTCATATGTCCCACAAATACTACTCTTATCCCCCATCTAAAAGGATTCCAGATGTTTGTTCAACATTGTAAATCAGTCAGTGGGATCTTTTGACTGTATGTTCTAATGCTTCTTGTTATAAAATAGCTGTTAGATACAGGGAGGCAATGGTTTAAATAATACTAATGGAAGTGTACAGTTAGTTAGTTAGAGTATCTTCCAGAACACAGTAGTACTTTGTTTTCTTTTAATAAATGCAGTTTCTTGACCCTGTAAGCTCAACTATATATTACACAAAAAAATGCATGATTGGTCATTTCCCCCAACATTTCATTTTTCATGAAATGGAGCTCTTCAGGAAAGAGCAGTGGTACAATGGGGGGGGGGAGGGGGGTGTCCTATAGCTGCATGATCAAAATCCAGCCAATACATAGCAGTGCCTTTGACCAGAGAAAATTCCATGGAGGGAGGGGTAGATTAAACACTCCCTCCTAAATATTACTTTTATCGATAAACCAAAAGACCCTATGAGAGTTGTCATGCTATAGCAGTTTGAGTATTGGACTACAACTCTGGAGACCAGAGTTCAAATCCCTGGTCGACCTTGGGCAAGTCACATGCTTTCAGAGGATGGCAACAGCAAACCTCCTCTGAAGAAACCTGCCAAGAAAATGCTATGATAGATTTGCTTTAGGGTCACCATATGTCAAAAGTGACTTAGAGAAACACAACAACAAAAGCTCCTACACCCTTGTAGTGGCTGCATTTCATTTTTTATATATGTATAAAAATATAAAGGTGAAAGTCACAATAATGATTCTCCAGAGGAATATGTAAAATGGTGGGTCAAGGATGAACGCTATTTACATGTACATGCAGCTATAAGGTCTGCATATACACTTATTTGGTATATTGCACAATTGTGCCCTGTTGGGAAATGACTGCATTTTTCATTTCTAGCAGTGCATCAAGCCCCCAACGCCATTCTTTCCCCCCTGGCCCGTGGCAAAAAAAAAAAAAAAGTTGCCGACCTCTGCTCTAACCAATTACTTTGCTTCCTCATGTCCAGGCTATGCTAACATCTTGCTAGAATAAGCCAGTGGTACTTGGGGAACAATCCTGCCAAGGAGATCTTTGGTTCCTGCTAGGCCTCCTTACCAAATTTGGTCAAAATGAAAAAGCTACCTTTGAGTTATATATTCTAGCTTTTGCAGCAACCAGATATAGGATGGCTAGCCTGTACAAGTCCACCTTTCTCCTTTTCAGGGCTTGCTCCAGATTTAAAGGAGGCTGGATTAAAATGTCCTCTGCGATACAGGCTCTACCAAGTTGCTGTTGTTGTTTTTTTTAATTCAGAATGAAATTTTGTGAGAATTTAGATTGGCTAGACCAGGGGTAGGCAACCTTTCCCCTTTAAGGGCCGAGGGACTTCAGCTCCCAGGAGCCTCAGCCATGTTGGCCAATAGTCCCATGTTGGCCAATAGCTCCTGGGATTCTGGGAGCTCAAGTCCCTCAGCCCTTAAAGGGGAAAGGTTGCCTACCCCTGGGCTAGACCCTTGGAAGCCTTGATACAGGGGTAGGCAACCTTTCCCCTTTAAGGGCCGAGGGACTTCAGCTCCCAGAATGCCAGGAGCTATTGGCCAGCATGGGACTATTGGCCAACATGGCTGAGGCTTCTGGGAGCTGAAGTCCCTCGGCCCTTAAAGGGGACAGGTTGCCTACCCCTGCCTTGATAGATACCCAGGGATTGGTGCTCCACCAACTCTGCTTCTTCCTTCTCTCTGAGTCTGATGAATAAAAGGGAACTGGTAAGGACTTTGAGGATGCACCTGTTCTATCTAGTCTTGTTCCTATGTGTAAATCCTCATTTAGGCTGACATGTCATGTTACAGTTGTCTGCATGTAACATGAGTGGAAAAAAAACGCCTTTGTTCTCCACTGAGACAAACAACATTGCGGTTTTTCTGGCATGGAAACGGAAAACGGAGACAAATCAAATAAATTGTCAACAGATCATGAAAAATTCTTTAATCATTACATTGTAGAAGAAGCTATCAGAGAACCTTCCCTAAGTCCACAAAAACCTACTGTAAAAAAAAAATATCTCTAGATGGATGAACTATTTTTAAGCATGCTTATTTTCTAGGGAAGTAATAGGTATAACCTGAATATCCTGAAGACCCTAGAGCAGGGGTAGGCAACCTAAGGCCCGGGGGCCAGATGCAGCCCCCCGAGGCCTTTGTACTGGCCCGAGGCCTGTCCTGCCGGCGCTGGCGCCGCCCCCCCCCCCTGCCGGCGCGGCCTGCCATGATGATATTGATTATTGTTGTTATTACTTGTTCTTGGGGTTCTCATGGCAAAATTTCCACAGGGGGGTTGCCATGGCTTTTCTGGCACTGAGAGAGTGTGCATGCATATTTTTTTAAAAAATTAATTTTTTTTTAAAAAAATTAATTTTTATTTATTTATTTATGGTGCTTTGCCGCCCCCCCCCCATTGTCTGTGGGACAGCAACCCGGCCCCCGGCTCAAAAAGGTTGTCTACCCCTGCCCTAGAGCCTTTTTCTGTTGTTGCATCTTGGACCTATAGGTCAGGAGGTTTTTCAGCAAAGTGTGAGTGGATGAGGAATTTGGTTGGTGCTGTGCAATTTGACTTGTATTTGTGGTCATCGGTTTGATTTTAAAAACTACATCCTCTTACATCTGGTTTTATATTTATACTTATGGAAGGCTTACAAGCTTTAATAGTCTTTCCAAAAGAGAGAAGTCAAAAAGCCTTTGGTGGTGGTTGTTTGGAAGCCTGCTTGCTGCTTCATTCTGCATTACTGAGATTTTGAGTATATTAGATTGTGTAGTGGCTTTGGCATTTACATAGCAGAAGAGCAACTTCAGCCACTTCTTCTGTGATTTTTATTTCACAAGCTCTCTTCAGGAAGTGTGTAAGCCTAAACAAACAAAGCAGGAAGCATTGAAAAAACATGTACATAAGCTCTGAATCATCTTGGGAAGTCAGTTTCCTTCATTTGTAGGAGGAAGGCTTGTACACCCGACGATCACATGTGGCTGAATAATTGGCACTGACACCATTGTTGGATTCTGGGTGATGTTCTGCTCCTTCCTGCTGAAGCAGCGTTTCATATACAGCCCTGGTCTAAAACTGTACTGACAAAGGGCAAATAATCTGAGTGCAGTCGTGAAGCAGTGGCTGTGCTATTTTCTGTGCCAGCTATTCCGTAAACATTCAGAGCAGGTGGTATTTTCAGAGTGGGGGCAGTAGAGTAGTATACAAAATCTTTTCCAGTGATACAGGCCTTCTGTTGAATTCTCCTAGTTGGGTGAGTTACTATTTTTTGTGCTGTTGTTGTTATACTATGAAAAGGATGTGGACAAATGGGGTATCTAGGATGCTGTCCTGTATGGCAAATCTATGCTTGGAATCAGTAAAATATTTATTCTGTTTATTTAGCATTTGGAACAGAGGTCTGCAGAGATTAGATTGAAGATATTTTGGAGTTGCCTCTGGTTGAATCCCAGTTCTGCTTGAGCTCTGACTCCTTAAGGAAATGGTAAAAAATTATGAAAAATGTTCATGGACTTGTGTGACATGTCACTGTGCTGTGTCTAAGTTAATCTCTAAGGGCATCAGTTTCCCCACTTTCCATGTATTTAATTTTCTCATGTTTTAAAAATTTTGTTCAGAAAATATACATGAGTATACATGAAAATATTCTGCACTCTGAACAGCTGTGAACATTGACTGTGAATGGATTTATAATTCAGCAAGTAATATATGCGAGTGGTCAAAGTTTTCAATTTCCCCTTTAATTCCTTAAGAAATATTAATTCTTTCTGATGTTTAGAAATCTCCTGACTTTGGAAGGTGATACTTTTACCTATTTGGAGAAAATTTGTAGATACTTTGAATTGGGACACAGAGAGTAGGAGAGCTTAGAGCTTTTATCTGGTGTTGACTAAAACTAAATCATACTTGGGATGCAGTTGCTGTGTTATGAACCTGATATGCAGTTTGTACTTGTGCTGTTTTTAGAAATCTGCTTTCAGTATGTTCCACTTCTACACTTGTGTTTAAAAGAAAAATGAACAGATCACAAAGGTACAGTCAATCTCACGCTCACTTTTGTTCAAAGGAAACCAAACTTCTTTCTGAAATAAAAGGGCATGCAACACACTCATAACAATTTCCTGGCAAATTATGTTTTAAGCTGTGGATAATTTGTTCTTAAAAGTAAAGGTTTTGCACACCTTCTTTTAATAAGACTTGAGCATTACCAATAGAGACATGTGATATGGTGCAAAAGAAATTGCATGATATTAAATGCAGTAATATAATGGAACTATCATATTCATTTCTACATTTAATATTATTTGAAACAATCTCTGCAGAACGCCATTCTTCCCACAGTGCACAGGCCAAATACAGTTGAGCCATCATAGTGAAAATGCTAATTATGACACATGGAAGCATTGTCAGTTTTGTGGAAACTGATGTGTAGCCATTTAGGTCTGTAGGATACAAATGTTAGACATTGTTGACAACTGAGTATGTTTTTATATAAAATGTAAATAACAAAGGTAATGTGTTTGTAGATCCCCACCCCACCCCCCAAACAGCAGCATAATATCTATACAGGCTGCTCTGAACCTTTTGGAAAAGGTCATGAAATATATTTTGAAAATGCTGTTTTATTTGCATGTAACTTAGGGTTGCCATGAGTCAGAAATGTCTTGAAGGCATACAACAACAACAACAACTGCTCCTCCATACGGGTTTTTGTGTGGCCAAGATTCTGCATGGTCCAGCATAGCATATGAGTTCTACAAGTGGAGCTCCACTATAGCTCCCTGCTCACCACCTCAGGACTTAATTTTGCTGTGATAGACCCTCTAAATAGCCATTCCATGACTGTGTGTGTGTGAGTGAGTGTGTGGGATCAGAGAAGCCCATAGCCAGATGCAGACCAATGGGTCCTTCATAGATCTCAGTGGATGATGTAATCAATCTGTGTCTTGCTGCAGTGACATAGCCAGACATTTCCATCCTCCCTCCCCTCCCCCTCCACCAGCCATGGAAAAGCCATTCAGGAGCCTATTGCAGCAATTATAACTATAAATAAACAAATCTGAAGCACAGCATTATCAGTTCTCCATAGAAAGGTTTTCTCATCTTGTATGTTCCTTCTTTATGGCCTATTAACTGGCTAACTCCTATAAATGTGTCTGTAATGTGACTAGTTTTCAGCTTTCTTGTGATTTTCTTCTATTGTTATTTTACTATGAGAATAATAATAATAATAATAATAATAATAATGCTCCTGTGATATTAGTTATTCTTCCTTTTGGATATGAATGAAAAAAGAAAGAAAAAGATTTACTCATGTGATTTTCAATCAATTGCATTCTAAAATTAGATCTCAGTCCTAATCTAAATTTGTTTCACCCTTCCAGATTAGCAAATAGCTACTAAGGCTACAATCCTGTTCACATTTACTTTAGGAATACATTTCATTAAACTCATTGGGGCTTGCTAGGCACTCAAAAATAGCTGACATTCATGATCTCCTCTCCCCTTGAAATATGTCAACAAGTAATAGCTTCAGTTCCACCACCACCCCTTTCTCAATCATCTTGTCTGTGATCATGAGATGTGATGATACATCAACTTGAAAATCCTTCTGGATTGTTACATCTGTGTGCCAAGCAAAGAGATATTTTATGGTGTTCTTGGAACTCGTTTCTCTTGAGGCTTCCCAATTCTTTATTGTTTGTTATTATAGTGATGATTTAAATAGCTTTATTGTTTAATTTTTTAAAAAAAAAATTAGCTCCCTTGAGCACTATTTTTAGTGCAAATCTAATAAATTGATAGAGCATTTTGTTGAAATATTGGTTTGTTGTTGTGGTTAACTGCCCTTGAGTTGACATTGACTTATGGCAAGCCTGTGGATGCAACATCTTCAAGACCACTTGTCCTACACTGCTCTACTTGGTTCCTGCAAATTTAGGCCCATGACCTCCTTGTTTGAGCCTATCCATCTGGCATGCAGTCCTCTCCTTCTACTACCTTCTACATTTCCTAGCATTATTGTCTTTTCTAATGAGTCATGCCTTCTCATGATATGGCCAAAGACCAACAGCCTCAATTTGATCATTTTGGTTTCTAGGGAAATTTCAGGCTTGATTTGTTCAAGAACCCATCTGTTTGTCTTGTTGACTGTCCACGGTGTCCTTAGCACTCTTTTCCAACACCACATCTCAAATGAGTTGATTAACTTACCCACTTTTCTTTAGGATCTTGTCTAGTTCTTTCATAGCTGCCCTTCCCATTCCTAGTCTTCTGATATCTTGACTGCATTCTCCGTTCTGTTCAGTGTTTGATCTAAGGTACCGAAACTCTTTAACTATTTCTATTTCAAACCATCTTATTTGGTCAGGTGTACTGTAGTTAGGATTCAGCTTTTAAAAGGCAGAAGTTTTAGTAAGTGTATTAAAGTGCTTTTATTACAGATGTTATTGTTAAATTGTATACTTCCATAAGGATGGTGGTCTTGCTGTCATCTGTTACCTGCTTCCCTCTTTTAAAATGGTAGGATGAATAGTGTAGTAGATTTTATTATTTCTCTTTATGCCTTAGTGCCATAGATTGAAATACCAGCAAAGCAGAAAGCCCTGCTGGTGTTGTTACATGAAATCACCTGGCACATATTTCCAGTCAAAGGCTGGCTGTGTATAAAGCTGCCTGTTTCCTCAATGACTAGTTCTGAGGAGTCCTTTAAGCCAAGGTATTATGCCCTGAAAAATTGCCAGTGCCTTAGTACACATTATTTTCCAGGCCACTGTTCCCATATCACCTTGGCTTTGAGGAACCCTCAGAACAAGGCATCAAAGAAATAAGAAACTCTAGTATTAGTTACAAACCAGATGGTCACCATGTTGTCTAGTGGGAATATGCACATGTATCAGGTGGCAAGGGTCACCACAACCACTACCCTTGCAGTTGCATAGGAAGCCTTCAATACTCCCTGTTAAAGTGCTGAGATTGTCAAGCCAGTTATGTTATAGTCCATTGCGTGAGCAATTTGATACCATAGAATCCTGACCCCAATTCATTTTAATGCTATTTCCTTCAAATGTGATGTTTGTGTGCTCTAGTTTTGATGGATCTCATAGGCATAGTATCTGGTAGTCATAACATTTCAGGAGTGCTTGTAGAATTGTATTTTGTTTTACACACTGTAAATGTGTTTAGGTGCTAGACAGGAAGTTGTTGTTGATATGACTGGTAAATGTGGTGGGAAAATGTAACTAAGTAAATACAGTTATCCTGGATTCCTGCTGAGGAATTCTAAGCCCATCTGTGGAGGGAGCATACTGTTTGCTCAATATTTATCAACAATCTTGGGTGACTGCAGACTAAAAATGCTTCCAGTCCACAGCTGAATCACTGGGGAGCAGACACTTTCTCTTTGTGCACCTAGCGAGCAGTCAGAGAAAGGACGAGTTGGGGAGCTTCTGCTTGAAATAGTTGAAACTTCGGGGTAGCATTCAAATATAAAGCATTGGCTGCTTGGACAAGAAGTAAGTTTGGTTAAATGGCATATAAGGTAACAAGTACATATTTCTTGCAGTAATAGTACTAGAATTCCTTTGCTGATTCTGATCTTGAACTTTTTATCAGTAATTCTATTTAAACATTTGTTTCTTTTAAGAAAAACTGTACATATAGCAATATTGCATAGTGTAGTGCACTTGTTCACATCTATAAATAATATGAGCATGTACAGTACTTAATTTATTGTGTGTTGTTTCATCTGTTGTTCATCTGGAGTTTATACAGATGACTGCTTTGTCAGCACTTCCATCTCCATGCTTCTGGTGGGATGACCATGCCTTAATAACATTTTGATGTGGTCCTACCACTTCAATAAAAATAACCCTTAAAGACTGTTTAGTTATTGTATTGTGCAGAATGGAAGTTTCTGGTGTGGTGTCACAGAGTGGAAAGTTTTAAAATGTCATAATTAAAGTAGAAATTGGTTTTCTTTTCTGTTACTGTTATGGCCAAAAATTCCATGTCAAATGCCCAGTGTGTAGGCAATTTTTAAAAAGTCTCTCTCCTTTTCTGGGACTTAGAGCACTAGCAGCTAAAATTTAAGAAGTTGTTTCAGCCACCTACATTTGGTGTATTAGAAGTATTCTGTGGTACCCAATTCTGGAAAACATCTAATGAAATATGTTTCCAGTTGTCTGGTAGTTACACTAGTAGTTATATTACTGATTTAAAAACAGGAATTTGTGTAAACTTCTTAGGGATAATCTCCAAGATACCTGTTAAGAGACTAGATGCTCTGCTTTAATGCCTCAAATTTGTCAATATCTGGGTTCCTTACAAATGGTAGGTAGCTTAGCTTTGGCTCCCCCCTCCCACTTTCTTTTTCTTTGTGTACGCCATGACTTTTAAGGACAGTTTTTTATACTGCTTTCCATTGCAGAGATAAAACATTGCCTTTTTACTGTAGGCTGGCTACTATCTGTGAGAGACCTCAAGGTTTAAACAAGCACTTTATTAGAGAAATGTATTAATATTGTTTCAAGTAAGTCTAGTTCCTTAAACCTGATCAGTCTGCATCTATTGAAGTCTGTGAGGGCTCAGCAAAGTTAGCCTCTACTGTGGTCAAGTTCGGGGTCTAAGAGAAATGATATTGTCCAGGGCAGGCATGGATCAAATTCTAGAAGTATTAGTCAAAGTATCCAGTGGTTGTTAAGATGACACAAAAACAATCAAAACAAGGAATCCAAAAGAGCCTTTGCTTAAGTGCAATAGGATTTGATACTAACACTATTTATTACTTATCCTTGCAGGGGGACATGTTTTGCTTTTTTCCTTGTATGTTAGCAAATGCATTGCTTGCTGCTATTTTTCAGGATGTCATCAGAGCTTGAAGTTTTTTAGCTTCTTCTTGGTGTACAGTTGGTTAATGTGCTGACTTTTGGGTTTTATAGGTGCAAGGTCTTCTCAGGAGCTGGTGGGTGAAGCTATATTTGAATGGGAAAAGGCTTGATATTACATAGGGGGGTTGCAGACTGCCAGAAATAGTGCAAATTGAGTCCACTTTTAGGGTTAGGGTTAGTGCTAGGGAATCATGGGAATCGTTTTTTTTCTGAGACATTGAGCCTTCTCTGTCAGAGAGCTCTGGTGCCACAATAAACTACAGTTCCCATGATTCCCTAACCCTAAAGTGGACTCAATTTGCACTATTTCTGGCAGCCTGCAACCCTCCTTAGTCTCACTTGATATAATAGACTCTAGAGTGTTTGAACAAATATTATAGAAGCTTGATGTTTTACCATCATCCATGCTGTGTTGACATGGAAAAGGGAGTATACTAGCCTGAAGTGCCTTGGGCTGTGGAAATCCCTGCATTACATAGTGTTCCTCATATACTATATTAGAAGGTGGTCAGAGTACAGCCCACAGTTTCTTACAATAATTGTGGGCTGCACCCTGACCACCTTCTAATATAGTCAAGACAGTATTTCACTGGAGTAGTAATAGACTAAGTAAGTAGAGTTTTGCAGTGTTATAGAAGTGTGAATAGTATAGGCCAGGGGTAGGCAACCTTTCCCCTTTAAGGGCCGAGGGACTTCAGCTCCCAGAATCCCAGGAGCTATCGGCCAACATGGGACTATTGGCCAACATGGCTGAGGCTTCTGGGAGCTGAAGTCCCTTGGCCCTTAAAGGGGAAAGGTTGCCTACCCCTGGTATAGGCCACAATTATCTTGTAATTATCAAGCTTCTATAATCTCCAGTAAAGTGGAAGTGGTACTAGGAATTTGGTCCTTTGGTATAGAGACTGCCAGGTGTGACCCAGAAGCACTCTCTCATGTAATCAGCCTACACCCAAGTAATTTTTTTTTTTTTGGAGATCCTTTTTCTGCTTTCTTTCTCTCAGATGCTTTCCAAGATGTTGCCTTTGATGTTGTTCCTGTGGAATACAGGGATGCTTGTTTATGCCATGCAGAATGAGTCTGCCATCCCTGTGAAGCTATGGGCCTGTTCACCAAAAGGAGGAGGAGTTGAAGCAAAGTTGCTGTGCCGCATGCATGGATTGTATGCCAACAGATCCAACCCTGGGGTGTTCCAAAGTCTGTACATGTTCCATGCTGCCTCAGACACAGTCAGCTGCCATTGGAGAGACTTAGCCAATTGCACTCTCAAAGCCAGTGGTCAAGTTGGACAGTTTTGCTATAACATGCAGGCAGACAGTATTCGTATTCCTGTTTCTTGCCGTCCTTTAAGAACACAGTTGGACTCTCATTCAACCAGAAGCAGCAGAACCCAGGACAGCTCATGCGATGTTGCTCTAATTTCTGCTGCCTTATGGAAACCTGGTGCACCTCTGCACCTGAGAGCTATCGTTGGGACCCAAACTGCTAGGTTTCCAGGAGATCAGTTGTGGTTGTCCTTGATTTCACCCTCTGGAAAGAACATCACCCACCTAATTGTTAATTGGGAATCGCAGGAGTGGGAATTAAAGAAAACTGACTTAATTAGGCAGGGTCCCCCAGATTGGGTGATACCAATTGAAGGGACACACTGTGACCAGCAGACATCCTCTGTTAAGTTTAAATTCTATGGACATATCTCCATCACAGATGAAATAAGTGAACAAGGCATGTACAAGGTTGAATTGGGCTCTCAAAGCAAAACAATGCTTAAATTCAGCCCTCTGATCATAGACCTTCTTCCCCTCCGCCACATGACAAATCCCATTGTTGGTTCTCATGTGCTGAAAATGGATCAACCTGAGCAAATTGTCATGCAACCTCAGACTTCTCTAAAGGAAGTGCAGATTCATTTCCAAGGCTTGAATGTGTCACAAAGAGTGCCCCAATGTGCCCCCTTCCTTGAAGTCAGCCACAAAGGATGGCTGGAGTGGGTTAAAATGTGGGCAGGAGTACACCATGGAGAAAGGGTTAAAAGGGAATTGAAAGATTGGCTTGGCTCCCTAGGTGCAGGAATATCTATTATAGATGCAGCCAATATAGAAGTGCTAGCTAATAAACTTTCATATTCAACAAGGCAGATAGGGAAACTGACTGCCCCATTGACCAAATCTCTCTTGCAGCTCACAGAACAACCACAGGCAATCAGTAAAGTGCTCCCAGTCTGGGAAGGAATTTTAGAGAATGACAATATTTTGATAGTCTCTGGAATCCAGTCCCTTCAAAACAATGTTTCCCTGGCTCTAGCATGTGAACAAGCACAAGCAATCACACAGAATGTAGTCATGGGAATGGTTCGAGAGGCTAAAGCAGGAAAAGTTCCCATGGAGGTAAGGAATTTAATTTGGCCAGAGCTCACCCCAGGTGAAAAAGCTTTAGAAGCGTGGTGGAGGTTACTAAATGCATCTTATGATTCTACCCAGAATATGCTGCGGCTATTCATAATAACTGTAGAAGCCACCCAAATTATTCAAGTCTATCCTGTTGTGCCCCTTGGATTCCAGATTGAAAAGGATTTGGTCATGTATTCCAGAGACTCCAATCGGTGGGCACTCATGAAGGATGGTGACTGGCAAACAGTTAATGTGCAGGGTTGTGTGAAGAGGGAAAACTTGGGTTTTATATGTGATGATAATAGTTTAGAAGAGCACCATGAATGTTTCTCTCCTCAACTTATAAATAATTCTCATTGCTCATTTGATGTAATTCAGGAGGAAACATCTACAGTTGTATATACTGGGAAGGGATGTATTTGTGTAAGAACTCCATGTGAATTTGTAATCATTAATGGTCTTGTAATTCAACCTATGCTGTCTTATATTAATCGTTGTTTTTGTAATATTAGTGTGATTGTAGGATGTGATTTCCAGTTTCGAGTGCCTATTTGGACCGTGCAACACATGAAGGCTTACCCCTCTTTGTATAGAGAGATCTCTCCTATCTCTCTTGGCTTTGGTCTTTCCACTCTGAAAAATCTGCTTTCTCACCCTTCCCTCAAGCAGGAATTGTTGAAACTCAGAGACATGGGTGAAAATGCAGTGTTGGAGATTCAGCACAGAAATCAGGAAATTGCTCATATTGTAGCCACAGTTAAGTCAGCTGGAGACCATGCTTGGTGGGAAGTGCTTCTTGGATGGTCACCAAGTTCAAATGGTATGCTAAATATTGCCCTCCACCCCATTGTGATGATTTTAATATTCCAAGTAACACTGGTATTCATCTTGTTATTATTGATTGGGTGGATGAAACGGCAAACACGCAAACTCCATGATCTAGAAGGCCAAATACGTGTGGCCAGAGCAAGGTTGTGATAAGGATATTTGCCAGAGCAAGTCCCACTGAAGAATTGTTGCTATATTACCTCCATCGTGTGTATCAGCTTTCTTCTTTTCTGTTAATGGTGGCTAAGCTGACAAAGTATTCCATCTAAGGACAAGGATGCTTGCCTTTCAGGACTGGCCCACTTTCTTGTGACATGAAAATGTATTTTAGCTTTTGTATATATTCACACTTCCCTTTACCTTAGCATTACAGTGGTAATTTATCTAAGAAATAAAAAGTCATTTGCATTTATTCCTTCAGGGGCTTTTGTCTTGTAAAATGATTTGACTTGAGATCTCAGTTAATTCCTGCCTATTGTACTAGATCCTGTGCAGGACTGCATGTCATATAGAAGCTTTATTGGTGGAGCATAAGCTGATTCTGTAGCACCAGGAACTTGCCTGTTCCCTTGAGATGTTGTTTTATGATCTAATGTCCTTGGGAAGCTTTCCAGATATTCTGGCTATCTCTAGCAGTTGCACACACTTAGCAGCGCCTTCTCTTTTACTGCCTGTTCAGCCAGTATGATGGGTTGTCTGCCAACAAGATTTGCCTCGTCACCTGAGAAGGTCTGGGACAGTACCTAAAGATTACAGTGGCAGCTGCTGTAATATATAAACATGAAAATAATACACTTGGGGGAAAACATGTAGAAGTTACTATTGCTGAAAAACAAAAACATCCTAACCAATGCATATATTCTACATATGCTTCTTTGTAAAGTCAGTTATGAGAATAGACTAGTGATTCATACATTTATGTACATAGGTAGGTACAGTAGACTGCTAATTTGTGTCCTTACTTTTAATGGCAGTAAGTGAAGATAAAAATATATGTCCTGATAGGATGATGCTTCTTTCTTTTTCTTTTTAAAGCCAAGCTTTCTAGACTTGGCACATGTGCTGCTCCACTTCCCATACAGTGTCTGTTTTTGTTTTTGTTTTGTTTGGTCTATCCTTTCTTTATGGTTGCAGCAGGCAACATGAATACATGTGACTTTTAAAATAAAACCTTTGGGGTATTCCACATCATTCTAAGTCAGGGGTAGGCAACCTTTCCCCTTTAAGGGCCGAGGGACTTCAGCTCCCAGAATCCCAGGAGCTATTGGCCAACATGGGACTATTGGCCAACATGGCTGAGGCTTCTGGGAGCTGAAGTCCCTCGGCCCTTAAAGGGGAAAGGTTGCCTACCCCTGTTCTAAGTAATGTAGTGTCTAAGGCTGTGGATTGTGAGCCAGTAGTTAAATTCTCACTTGTAGGAAATGTTCTGTTCTCTCTCTCTCCTTCTATATATGAATACCATATAGGGACCATAGAACTTAGCTTTTATAGACTTTTGTAAGGAGTCCTGAAGTCATATATATGGAGTAAACACCTCATGTACGGTATATAAATGCAACATTTTATGTAAAAAAGCTGTTCTATCAGCTAAATCAAATGTAACAAAAATATACAGTTTGGGGGAAGGAGGAGGAAATTAGATTCAGATTAGATTAGTGTAGATCCTTGAACAGAAATGTTTAATTGGCAGAATATCTTACACAAATAAAACAAGCAGTATTAAACATATTGACACCAGACAGTATCCACATATTAAAGAGCCAAATGGGAAGGTGCAACCCTCTGTCCATAGTTTAAGAAGCAAGAACACAGTCATGTGACATGACAGAAAGTATGTGTTTAACTTAAAGCTATGAGAAAAATGCAGTTATAAAATTGATTCTTAAAAAGCAGAATAAGTGGTTAAAATATTATGCTACAAAGAAATCAGATAGCATTGTATCAATTCATTTATATTGTGTAAAACATGCAAAATTTGTGTAGAAGATTTTTGATAGCTTCTTGTACATCAATCCAAAATGGATCATAAATAGTAAATAAGAAGCAGGATACATGCAGAATGTTTAGTTTTTGTATTAACGGGGAGAAGATATTGAACCCTGGGCTTCAGATAATCCAACTCTCAAACTACTATGCCTCATTGGCTCTTTATGGTTCTACTTTTATGGCAGGGTAAGACACATTGCTTCCTTCTGAATTCACAAGTGCTTCAAGACATCATTGAGTTCCATTAATTTCAGTGGAATCTGTAGTTGTAGGAACCTTGTTGAAGCTAAGTACCGTAAGTTTAGGTCTCATCAGTACTTGAATGAAGATTCTCTGGGAGTCCTGTGTACAAGCTCATGAGTTCTGTTAAAGAAAAGCAGAACTTACTGGTAATTAATAAATTACAATAATATTTATATCTTGCCTTTTTTCCAATAAGAATAAATAGTTATTGTTGTGTGCCTTCAAGTTGTTTCTAATTTATGGTGATCCTAAGATGAACTTAGCACAGTGTTTTCTTGTCAATATTTGTTTAGTGGGGGCTTGCCTTCACTTTCCTGTGAGGCTGAGAAAGTATTATTTGCCCATGGTCATCCAGTGGATTTCCATGGCCGAGTGGGGATTTTAACCCTTTTCTTTGGAGTTGTAGTCCAACACTCAAACCACTACACCACACTAGCTTTCAAGAGTACATACCCCTTAACATTTCACAGATGAAAATTGATAGATCCTTGTATACTGATAGTATTGCTATCTCAAATCAAAAGTCACTCCTGCAGTGCCATTGCCCCTTATACATTGCTATGATTCTTCTCTATCTGCTTCAGGTAGTATATATGTGCTCTTCAGTAAAATGTCCTACACTGGCTTCAGAAGCATGGAAGAAAAGCAGTTGCACCCTACAATATATGTACACGTGATGAATTTTTCAAAAAGCATTACCTGTATTTCTCCAAAAGGCAAAATGAAGGTAGTGAGTTACTAAGGGCAGGTACCAGTGAAAAGAGACTGTCTCTGACAACTAAAGAATCATGAAAGTATATTACATGGTGCCAAGGAGCTAATGTGTGAGACAGAGGAATCAGAGAAGACATGTTAAACATTTCATATCAGATATGGATTCCTGGAGAAATTGCCCTTTCACCCTGAAGCTGTGAAACAAAACAAACACTAAAATATTCTAGTGCAAGTGTTGGCTCAAAGCTGGCTTAAGTTTAGGTGCTTAAGTAAATAACAGTTTTCTGTATGGTTCATTTACATTACGGTATATAGATGTAGTGAATAAATTCTTTGATTTAGCAGTAATTCCACAATAGGGAATTACAAATTGAGCTTACAATGAAATGTTGCAGTGTATCTACACCTCCTAAGAGGAGGTTAGAGAAGCTACCCTTTATTAAAAATAAATAATATATTTATTTCTGAAAATTCAGGCTTGTCCCTGAACACCTTCCTTTTTCTCTGTGGCTCCGTTTTGATTTCAGTTCTATTAGTTGTCACTGCCTAAATATGCAACTGTAGGAAATAATTTAAATCACTCATCTAAAAATCCATTGTGGAGATTTGCTTTAAAAACGCAAAAGCTTCAGTTGGCATCAGTTGTTCACATTCCCTCCACACATATAAATATTGTAGACACCATCTTTTACTTTGCCACACTTTCATCCCATAAGAAACATATTCTCAGAGACAGAAATGGCATACAGTACATGTCATTGATAACAAGCTGTGCAGTACTATGCTTCAAGCAAAATGGGAACTTATGGTCAAGTGATATCCAAATACTATCTTGTGTTTGTCAAGTCTACAGATACCCTTATATATAAGAAAAAATCTCTACTACGTTTAAGAAGAGGTGAATGATTGAAAGAGACCCAATAATGGCTAGTAATAAGGTGGACAGCCTTCTTACTGGCCTTGCTCCAGGGTTTCGATTATCAGCTGGATGTTCTGCACTTAAACAGTCATAACCTTTCCTAACATGGAAGCAAATCATAGGAAAGCCATTACCTGTTTAAAATTTGTGAGTACTATTAAAATGCTAGTATTAAAGAACTAGAAGCAGGACTAAAAGAAAGAGGTAGCACTTGGGAATTGTGTTTTCATCATTTCCCAAAGCCAGCCATCACTACATTTTCTCCTAAGGGAAGGTCTCATGCAGTTCTGGAATGCAGATTGTGGTTTTTTGTCTTTTTCTTTTTTCCTTTTGAAAATTATGTATTAAACATTGCCTCTTCAGCTTTAAAAACCTGGTGAATGAAGGCACAACTGCAGCAATAAGGCAGGGGAGGTCTGATTTATTGGGTTTCCTAGAGTAATCCAGCCATGAAATCCAAGAAGGACATATAATAACAGGTCAGTCCAACCCAGATCGTAAGGAAGTGAAGGAACAGCAGGATAGAGGAGGTGAGTCAAGAGAAGAACCTGAAGCAAGTCAGGTTGAAAGAAGTGGAGAACAAGAAGATAACATGCACCTTAACCTGATGATTGGGGAGGTTCTCAAGCTGTTACAGGCACTCCAGATTTAGCAATAGCCAATAAACAGTATGGAGGGTCATGGCTTTAAACAAATGATTAAATAATCTCTGGCCATTGAGATGTTTTTTGGATTCTCCCTTTCATCATCTCTTGTCTTTTGGCCATGCTGAGTAGGGCTGATGGAAGTTGAAGTCCAACAATATTTGGAGAGCTATGGGTTGCCCAATCATATTAGTAATTTTTTTTAAAAATCACAGGGGTTTCAGACCAAGATACACTCTCAGGGCTGTTTGGTTACGTGAACACAATTTGTTGCACATACCCAGCACTTGTATATAGTATACACAGTATTTTCTTTAATAACTAGAAGTTCTGAGAGTTTACAGTGAAACTGTGCCACAAATGCTTGCACTCTCCTCTCCTCTCCACCCCAACCTCCCCTCCTGTAATCACTAAGAATGAGGGATGGGGGAAGGCTTGCACTTGTGGCAGATAGACCTGCTTGCTAGATCACTTTTAGCTATGAATGAGAGTGCAGGAGGCACATTAAATACAAGAGCTGGGTATGAACAACAAATCCTAAACTTTGGATTTGTGAGGAGATCATAATTCAAGATGCTGCATTTGAGCAAATTTGGAAGTTGCTTGACTTGGCTGGTACGGCTGTTGAAATTAGACCAAACATACCAAGGGAGCAGTGATTTAGCATGAGTGCACCTGCAGTTTATTTTAAGTTTACTCCTCCTCCTCCTTCTCCTTCTTCTTCTTTTACTGTTGACACATGTGAATGAGCCTCCCCTTGTTCCTTGGACATTGTTTCTCACTACTTTCGTCTCTTATCTGCCAGACCCATGGGAAAGGAAAGTAGCAGTCAAGAAGCTGAGATTCCTGACAGAAAGAAGAAGGAAAATATTCTCAATGCTAACACTTTTAAATTAGATCTCATTCTCTAACCAAGATGTTGTTAGTGTGGGCAAGCTCTTCTGGAAACATGAATGAGCCTCCCTGGAGCATTTTTCCTATTGTCATTTCAGTGCTGCTAGCTGACAGTAGCAGAAAGCTTCCCTTCCCCACTCATTTCATCATCAATTAAAAAATTTCTGTCATGTATCCTAGAAGCCAAGCCCTAAAGTGCCTTAGGCACAATGTTCCTTTGTGTTTGTGCTGCTCTCAGCTTCCTTTACTGTGTTTTGATTACTTACTACTGTTAACAGCTGTTTTCCTACTTGCTGTGTTAGCTTTACTTAGAATGAAGGCTGCCCTTGCTTTTATCCTCTGAAATGGGTGAGGCTTTTAACTAAGGACTAACTCCACAGGAAACTCCACACACACCTTTGGAATGCAGAGGTGGTGCAAGAAAAACAGAGGTATACAAATATAGAATTTTTCCTGATCTGTGTAATGTATTTAACTTGGTAGAATGTAGCAATAACTGTATGGATGACTTGGATTTGATCTAAAACATCTCACTTAAGGGGTAACTTTCACTGGTTTGTTTCCAGTGAGATATCAGCTTGATACTGTTGGATATTTGTTGCATTTGTGGACATTATTACTTCTGAGGAAATAGACTAAGGGCCCATTTGAGGCGACAGAGAACCGCCCCGGGGAGTGGTGGATTGGGGCCATGGCAACCCCATGCCCCAACTCTACCCCCAGACCGGCCCTTTGGGCTGGTCTGCAACGGCCCTAAGTCTATGAAAGCTTATGCTACATCATCTTTTGCTCAGTTAGTCTCAGAGTTGCTACAAGATCCCTTTACATATTGTATTTTGTTGTTGTTGTTGCTGTTGTTATAAGAAGGTCAAGGAAGAAAGAACAAAGGTAGGCTTATTGCTGAACATAAATAAAAGAAAAATAATGACCACGGAAATCTTACATACATTCAAACTAGACAATGAAGAAATTGAAATAGTAAAAGAATTCCTGTACTTTGGATGATCAAAATGGAGATACATTTGCAGCCAAGAAATAATAAAAGACTAGGAATGGGAATAGCAGCCATGAAAGAGCTAGAAAAGATCCTAGTGTAAAGATACACAGCTGAGCACCAAAGTTAGAATTGTCCATGCTATTGTATTTCCTATCACATTGATGGTGAACATTTTATGGACTGAGTGCCCAAAATAAAAAAGCCTTATGGCACCAGGTCTTACCCGGTGCTGAGGGGTGGGACTTCCAGGGGGATGGGACTTTAAGGGGGACTCCCATCCTGCAGGAGGCAGGACTTCTGGGAGTGGGACTCCTTCCCCCCACCCTCCTGGGACAGCTGGGAAGAGGAGGAACAGGTGCACCTCTACTCCTCTTTTACCCCGCCCTCCATGTGCTGAGAAAAATGGCTTTGGATGCCATCTGTGGCATATGTGCCATAGGTTTACCGCTATGGCCCTATCACCATTTACGGATGTAAGAGCTAGACAGTGAAGAAAGCAGATAGGAAGAGAATCAAATCATTTGAGATCTGGTGCTGAGGATGCCCAAAGAGGACTGTCAAAAAGACAAACAAATGTGTCCTTGAACAGATTAAGCCTGAAACCTCCCTGGAAGCCAAGATGATCAATCTGAGGCTGTCTTACTTTGGCCATATCTTTAGAAGGCAAGACGCATTAGAAAAGACAATAATGTGAGGAGAGGTGGAGAGAAGTAGAAAGAGAGGAAGACTGCATGCTAGAATGATAGACTCAATTAGGGAGGTCACGGGTATGAACTTAGATGTCACATCCATAGGATCACCATGAGTTAAGGTCGACTTGAGGATAGTTAACAACAACAAATAATATTAACTAGGGGCTACATGTAAGGCTGCAGCCTTACACTAAGGATGTATATTCTACATCCTGGATTTTATAATGAAGATATCTCCAGGGAATGGCTTCTAGCACATGATGCATATGTTCTCCTTTTCCCTCCCTAATTGGTTTTCTGTAGTAAGAAAGTTGGACAAAGCAGTGCCCAGGTGGGTTAAAAATAGAAAACTGATATCTGGCCCTGCTGCCCCATAAAATTTTGTGAATGAGGCAGGAAGATTTCACATTAAAAGTCTCACCTAGAAGCACCCTCATTTTCAGTTAACAAACTAGAACTGAATGAGAACTTTCATCAAGGTGGAAGTCCCTTCATTTGTAAAATGTGTTTGTAAAACCTACCCGTGAGAGAACAATTACAGTAAGTGAAATACATTC
Organism: Phrynosoma blainvillii; assembly: GCA_026167975.1. Taxonomy (NCBI): domain Eukaryota; kingdom Metazoa; phylum Chordata; class Lepidosauria; order Squamata; family Phrynosomatidae; genus Phrynosoma; species Phrynosoma blainvillii. Next base: position 245,186,906 of record JANUYF010000004.1, read on the forward strand.
TATCCTGAAATCATAATAAACTCCACATTGGCAATTCATATCTATTGTATAATAGTATTTTCTGGTTCTTCCCAGAAAGTGACTATAGACGACCCCTTTTATGCTTTGCAGTTGCAGACATCATCTTTGCTGTGTGGCAAAGGCAAACCTCTGCTGAACAAATCTTTCCAAGAAAATCTGATAGGTTCACCTTAGGGTTGTCATGAGTAGGAAACAAATTGAAGTCACATAGGAACCACAACATGAATGCCAGCTAATTGAAAAAACTTCAGAGAGCAATGGGTGGTTTCTCTGGGCTTAAAATTAGTTCCTGTTGTCTTGCATATAAAAGTCTTACACTTTAGTTGTAAAATCTCTATCACTTGATATCTTTCATGGTTGTAAAAACTACACCACACGCTCCTAACAAGCTTGACTTGTGTTAGGTTGAATTGTTTGCTTTCAACTCATTTCTGACTTATGGCACCCCAAAGTGAATCTGTCACAGGGTTTTCTTGGCAAGATTTGTTCAGAGGGAGTTTGCATTTGCCTTTTTCTAAGGCTGAGATACTGTGACTTCCCCAAGGTCACCCAGTGGTTTTCCATGGCCAAGTAGGGATTTGAACGCTAGTCTCCAGAGTTGTAGTCCAATGCTCAAATCACTACACCATGCTGGCTCTATCTGAATAGGCAAGTTTAATGTCTAGGGTGAGCTGTGTTCAGTTTAAGAAGTCAGCACAGCACATTTGAGCTTACTGAAAGGTACAAGTTACTGGGGTGAGAGGGAAATCTGGGGTTTATTTTATGCCTGAAAGAAAAAGGAATATATGCACAGTTCTTCTAAACAAAATATCAGCCTTGTTGGTCTGGTAGATTTTAAAGATCAAGGAAATCTAAATGGAGGTTGAGTAATGACTTTTTATGTGTCTTAGTATGTGTCTTTCTACACCTCTCTTCATCTTAACTCTCTCAAGTCTCTAACAGATGCTGAAGGTCTTGAATTCAGTTTTTTATAGGTGGGTTTGTTTTTTAAAGGATCCCATTTATTACTTTCAAACAACTGGACATTTTTTCCTCTCTGTCTGCCATTTCCTACAGTGAAAGTTTGGGGAGTGGGCCAAGGATAACATTGTGTGTGAATGGGGTCTCAGTATCCTTTATGAAGAACCAAGGGAGAGCTCTATTCACTTATTTAAAAGCACACTGCAATATTTTTCATGCTATTTTTCACATAATTGCACTAAAAATGAAAACTAAGGTGGTTATTTGAGCCCTTAGAGAAGAAGCGTCCCAGAAGTATATCCCAAACTCTATATTTTAACTGGAAAAGTTGGGGGTCGTCTTATACACCCAGTTGTCTTATCTGCCGGAAAATATGGTACATATGAAAAACTGAACATACCTCCACAAAAGGCAATAATATTTAATTTTCTCTAGCTCCTACAAAGGGTTAAACTGGAGAATATTGTTCATTTCTTTTACTGTTTCAAACATGCTTCCTCAACCATAGTATTATTTTTAGACATCTCCTTGGCTCAGGTGCACATCTGGCAAAAACACTGAAGTGGCTGCATGAAAATGACAGAAAAGTCCAAGCTATACAGCCAAAGGATTAGGTCCAAAAAGGCTGTGTTTATCAACTTGAGGGCGGTTAAAAAAAATATGGAAGCTTTAGGGAAAGGTTACCTCCTTCTCATTTCTGTAAATACAAGCAGTTCCATCAGGACATGAAAATAATTAAATTCCACTCTGTCTGCATAAATATTTTTCTCTCTAATATTGTGCCATTTTTGGTAAGGTGGATTTGTTCTATAAGGAATTTTCATCAGTTTACTGTTGCCCAAATATAAGATCTAGATTGCTAGGTGGTTGGCTTCATCTTTTGTTGGTGACAGCTTTCTTATATTTGATATTGGATTCTGCTGTAGTGGACACTCAGTAAGTTGTAGGATTGATATACCAATGTCTTGCCTTAAAACATGGATAATTTGAGCCAAGTAACATCTGTGCCACTTTGGTTACTTGCATTTTGACAGTATGTATAAATGTTGTTGTGTGCTTTTAGACTTATGGTGACCTTAGGGTGAACCGTGGCAAGATTTGTTCGGGGGGGAGGGTTGCCCATATCTTCCACTGAAGCTGGGAGAGTGTGACTTGCCCAAGGTAACCTAGTGGGTTTCTATGGCTGAACAGGGTGTTGGGAAACTAAGACCTAATTTTGGGGAATTTATAATTAGCTCAAACGTGAGAGGGAAGCACCCAGCTTCGCTTCTGAGATCTTATCCAATTGTCTACCACAGATGTCAGAATTCTGGCAAGGAAAGACACTGAAACAGACCAAGCTCCAATTAAAATCTAAAATATTTATTTGACAAAAATAAGCAAGCATCCAAATGCAGCGCGCGCACACACACACATACACGAGAAGAATAAGTGGGGAAGGGCTAGAGCGGGGAAGGCAAAGAGGGAAACCAGGCTAGAGGGAGATATACTCACACCCGAGAGACTTCTCTGGGCTTCTGGGAAATGCAGATGGGTTCCATGGAAGGGGCACAACCGGCAAGAGAGGGGGTCGCGGGAACTATCTCAGAGAGCAGGCCGACAGAGATTCAGCATGCACTTCCAAGGTAGCATGAGGTCTGCTAAAATCCAGGGGTTCTTATAGGGAATTTCTGCCTCCTGGCCATGAGTTAAACAATAGATGGACAAAATCTTGATGGATTTACCATTGTTTACTTACGTCTGGACATAATCTAAACAATACATTTGGTTTCAAAACTATCAAGGAAAGGAAGCTAGAGAAAGGGGCGCAATCAAATCTGATCACTGTCCCATTAGGTGTGAGACTAAAACAAACAAACACCATTAGGTATCTTTTCCAACATAATGGGATATTCCCAAGGGCAACTCCCAAAACCTGCCTGTCCAGGAAATTTCTAGTGGTCTTAAGCAATTTTAGCTTGCTTACCTGACCTTACATCTAGGGGATTATGGTTGCCATCTCCCAAGGATCAGGCTGGGGTCATAGGGAACTCCACATGCCTAAAATATATAACAAAAATGGAGGAGGTCCGCTAACAGGGGATTTGAACTCTGTTCTCCAGAATTGTAGTCCAACACTGACTACTACACCACGTTATTTTTGGCATATAAATGGTAATGGAAGCAAAATCAGCCTTTTGGTTATATGAAATAAACCATACATTTTAATGTATGTCTGGAGGTGCATGCATTCAGGAGATTGTCAGATGGAGGGAGAAGGACGGGAACAAAGTGGATTGCTCCGTCCCATTCTCGCAATTGGGGCAAAGATGATTGCACACCGCATGCTTCTCCCATCCTTCTAGTGTCAGTGAAGTTTCATGTCCCCATCATTTGGTATTAATGGGAACTCCCATTAATACCAAATGACAGGGCCATTACACTTTACTGACGTGAGAAGGACAGGAGAAGGATGCGGTGTGTGATCATCTTTGCCTCAATCACGCCAATGAGATGAGAGCAATCAGCTTTGCTCCCGTCCTTCTCCCTCTGTCTGACAATCTCCTCTGTAAAGCACAGAGTGATAAATGCTATAATAAAAATGACAAAAGAACATTTCCTAGCACATAAATTAACATAAGCTGTGGGATATTTTGAATTTCTGTAAGATAACTTGTGCACTCTTAATTTTATAAAAACAGAATGCTATTTCCCCCAGTGTATATTTTGTTTGCTTTTTAAAAAAAATATTATAATAATAGATGCTTTGTGCTTTGCACAGGGATTGAAGGATGCACTAGGCAAGGATATGGGTAAGATTTTGCAAATCATTCTGTGGGAAGAATGAAGATAATAACAGGAATGCACCTGCTTCTGTTAGTCTTCATGGGGTAAGGCTTATCTGCATAGGATGGGAAGAAATCACTCAGAATAAATTATTTTGTCAGCAGAAAGAAGGATTAGTTACAACGTTTTGAATAAAAATAAACATAGAACTAAAAAAAAATTCTGCGCATCTCAGAGAAAGATGAAAAGTGGCGTGATCCCAACTGAGCATGGAAAAGTGGTTGTCCTAGCAAGCCATCAATCATACAAGTTCCTTCTTGCCAAGCCATTGTATGATTCAAGTTTAATAGCTAGCCTTTGTCTTGTTTCAGGTACAGTATATATTTTTGTTATGAAGTATTTAGTGCTGGCTTCATTAACTCTTACCAGTTTATAGGGGTAGCACGTGGCTAAGTAACCTCGGCATTCAGATTTGAAGTCTTATTAATGCCTCTTCTCTCGCAGATTCCTGTTTATCCTGTTTTCTCAACTGTGCAAATACAGGCGTCCCTCCCCGTTTGTGGACTTGGAGCCTGTGGGCTTGCTAATTTGTGGATGGCAAGTGGGGAGGGTCAAAATGGTGTGTGCACCCTAGGCGCACACGCAGAAGCATACACCCATTGTAACCAATGGGGACTTCAATATTTCTGTTTCTCTGGATTCTTGGGGGGGGGGGTTTCTGGGAAAATCTCCTATGAATCGGGAGGGATACCTGTATAGGCTTTCATTTTAAGTGTATTGCATGCACTAGGATTTCAAAGGATTTCACTTTGGAAGCAAAGTGGTGTATCAAAAATAGGATCAATAGTATAACTGTATTTTCTTCTCTGAGCTCATATAACCTCCTGCCTATAAATATAAGTGATGATTCCACATTTCTCAGTAGGCAGGGTCGTAACATCCTGTAATTTGGGTAGCTCCTCCCATTTAGCTCCCATTTGTCCCATTTAGCAGGGACAAAAACAAACAACAGATCGCCCCCCTTATATGGAGGAGCTAGCCCCCTTGGAAGCCAGTCTTATTTCTGCCTCACTCCTAGCAGGACGTATCTTCTACAGCCAGCGTTGTATTGTTTGTCAATTACCGGTTTAAGAGTCCCAGACTGACCTCCCTTCTCTTCTCCCTCCCTGCCTTTCCCCTTTTAGTAGTGGGCTATGTCGGAGGAGGCTAGGTTTTCAGGGTGAGGGCTGAGCCCAGCTCAGACCACCCCAGCTTTGGTTGCAGGAGTGCAGCAGCTGGAGCTGCTGCTCCCAGAGGGAGAGTTGGGGACACAGCCGCAGAGGGGTTTGCCTGCTGAAGAGATCCCTTCCCCCTGCCCAGCCTGTTCAGGTCCAGGGGTCGAGGGACAGACACTGGTGGCAGCTAGACCAGAAGAGCCTGTGAGTACTTACCATGAGCTAGCAGAGTTTATCTGGGTGATTTTCACCTAGGAGGCAGCCTCCTTTTGGGGGGCTACTGGGTCAAGACCAGGAAGGAATAAAAAGATGTTGGATGCAATACACAGAAGAATTATACAAAAGAGATGACAAAATGAAGGACACATGGAATGAAGAACCATATGAAGATCAACCCCAAATTCTAAAAAGTGAGATGGAAACTGCAGTAAGAGAAATAGCGAAAAACAAATCACCGGAACAGATGATATTCCAGTTAAGCTGCTGTAATGCACATTGACAGAGGCAACTCTAGTATTAACCACATATGTCAACAGATATGAAAAACAAAACAGATTGGAAGCGATCAATATATCCCCATCCACAAAAAGGGAGACACAAGAGATTGCAGCAGCTATAGGACCATAGTACTGATCTCCCATGCAAGCAAAATCATGCTCAAAAGTCTGCAACATAGACTCCAACCATACATGGAAAGAGAGATCCCAGAGGTCCAAATGGGATTCGGGAAAGAAAGAGGCACTAGGGATCACATTGCAAACATATGATGGCTAATGGAGCACACCAGGGAATTTCAAAAGAAAATCAGCATGTGTTTTATAGACTACAGCAAAGCCTTTGACTGTAGACCATTGAAAGGCAATTGAACACCCTTAAAGACATGGGAGTGCCAGCACATCTGATAGTCCTGATGAGGAATCTGTCCTCAGGGCAAGAGGCTACTGCCAGAACAGAACATGAAGAAACAGAATGGTTCCCAATTGGCAAAGGGGTCAGAGAAGGCTGCATCCTTTCACCCTATCTGTTCAACTTGTATGCAGAGCATATTATAAGAAAAACAGGCTTGGACACATAAGAAGGAGGAGTGAAAATAGGGGGAAGAAATATCAACAATCTAAGATATGCAGATGACAGCATAGTACTAGCAGAAAATCTCACAGACTTGAAACACCTACTAAGGAAGATCAAAGAAGAAAGTGCAAAGGCAGGCTTAATGTTGAACATAAATTAAAAATAATAATAATCACCAGGGACCTTCACAAGTTCAACCTAGACAATGAAGAAATAGAAATAGTAAAAGAATTCCCATACCTGGGATCAAACATTGATAGAAATGGGGACTGCAGTCAGGAAATCAGAAGGAGATTAAGAATGGGGAGGGTGGCTATGAAAGAACTAGAAAAGATTCTAAAATGCAAAGATATACAACTCAGCACAAAAGTCAGAATCATACAAGCCATTGTATTCCCTATTACCATGTATGGATGTGACAGCTGGACAGTTAAGAAAGATGGTTGGAAGACAATCAATTCATTTGAGAGGTGGTGTTGGAGAAGAGTGCTAAGGATCCCATGGACAGCCGAAAAGGACAAACAAGTGGGTCCTAGAGCAGATCAAACCGGAAACCTCCCTGGAAGCCAAGATGACCAAACTGAGATTGTTGTACTTTGGACACATCATGAGAAGAGAGGACTCTTTGTAAAAAACAATAATGCTGGGGAAGATGGAAGGAAGTAGGAAGAGATGAAGGCCACATGTCAGATAGATGGACTCTATTAAGGAGGTCACTGGTATTAAGCGGTTGCAGGAATTTAGCAGAGCAGTGAAGAACAGAGGGTCTTGGAGATGTCTCATTCATAGGGTCGCCATGAGTCGAGATCGACTCGAGGGCCGTTAACAACAACAACGTGCCTGAGAAAGAACTTGAGAAGATATGGCACACTTTGGACACGCGCAGAGCAGTCAAGATTTATATTAAGAGGACCTCGGTCTTCAGGTCCTCGGAAAGGCTGTTCATCTTTTTCCGTCAGGGCTCTATGGGGAGGAAAGTGTCACTTTCCACCCTGAGCAGATGGATCAGGGCCTGCATTAGGGAATGCTACCTGTCTCTGGGCCTGTGTCCCCCAGAGGAAGTGCTGGCACATTCCACCAGAAGCGCAGCTACATCAGTGGCCTTGGCTACAAGCGCTTCCCTGACAGAGATCTGCAGGGCAGTCACTTGGAAATCCCCATCAACCTTCGTAAGACATTATAAATTGGATGTTTTTCAGTCCACAGAGGCAGCCTTTGGGAGAAGGGTTCTCCAGCAGGTAGTGCCGGATGCCGCAGTCTCTATAGTAGCACCTGCCTCCCTAGACTGAGGGGTTTTGGTAAATCCCGAATTACAGGATGTTACAACTTTGCCTGCTGGGAAAAGGAATGTTGGTACTTACCTGTGATACGTTCATTTCCAGCAGGCAGGGTCCTAACATCCTTCCCACTCTTGGGTGCTGGATGTGGCTGCCGGCTCCACCTGAGGAACTTGCCTTATGATGGTGGGTTGATGTGAGCCTTAGCAGATATTTTTTCTTGGCTCTAGTTTGATGATACCTGTTCTGGATTTAATAAATGTTGGTTGTGTTTTAAACTTATGTCGGATACTTCTATTCGCTTGTCTGGCTGATGACTGGTTTCCAAGGGGGATAGCTCCTCCCTATAAGGGGGACAGTCTGTTGTTTGTTTTTGTCCCTGCCTACTAGGAGTTAAATGGGAGGAGCTACTCGAATTACAGGATGTTAGGACCCTGTCTGCTGGAAATGAACATATCACAGATAAATACCAACGTTCTTTTCTTTAGTCATTGGACATAGCTGGCAGGAACAATATTCTTAATCCAGATAAACCAGGGGTAGGCAATCTTTCCCCTTTAAGGGCCGAGGAACTTCAGCTCCCAGAAGCTTCAGCCATATTGGCCAATAGTCCCATGTTGGGCAATAGCTCCTGGGATTCTGGGAGCTGAAGTCCCTCAGCTCTTAAAGGGGAAAGGTTGCCTACCCCTGAGATAAACGCTTAAATATATTTCCCATTGTTTGGATATTAAGACCGTTCTAGACCATAATTTTCTGCACAATAAACTCAAGTGTTTATTCAGTTGTTTCTTAGTATCCAAGCCTCTTCCCTCAAGGAAATGGTTATGTTTTAGGTATATACTATGTTTTCCCTAGCATATGGCACTAGTATTTTGTCACCAAGCCTCTGGCGCCATCCTGTTCCCAGCTCGTCCATCTACTGTGATTGTTAGCATTGTGGATTACATTGCTTGTAATATGAGCCATTCATAACCACACATAGCCCTCTCTGTCCCTAGGTTCTGTGAACTCTTGAAAAAAATTATGAGTTGTGTGTTAAGAACTTTTGGGAAGTCTGTGTGCTTCCTGAGTGCAAGGCTGCTTGATAGCTATATCAAGGACAATTGAATGTTTAAAACCAGCAAGACTGTCCCTGTTCCCCTGTAGAAATTACCTACTTTGTGCATGCTCTTTGCTCATTTTAGTTCTTTGAAGGCTGTGCAGTCCCAAATTTTTACAAGATCAAACAGTATATGTATTGATCACCATTATATCTTTTTAATAAGAATTTGTCTGCTCCAGCTAAATATTTGCGATGTAATGCAGAGAAAGCTTCTTATGGCATAAGATAAGATTTTTTGAATGAAGGTGTTGTTGTTGCTGTTGTTGTGTATCTTCAAGTCATTTCTGACTTATGGCAACCCTGTCACATGGTTTTCTGGGTCTGGGAATATGTGACTCATCCAAGGTCACCCAGTGGCTTTCCATGGCTCAAAGGGGAGAGTTGTTTATCTTCTACCACTTCCTTCATGATGTTTTTCTGCTACATATTATTCTCTGGGAGTTTGATATGAATGAAGCAGGAAAGGATTTTAGCATAAAGATGAACTGAAGGGAAGGAGTTAAGAAACACACACCTGTACACACACCAGTCTTCTGCTTGAAATTGCTGCTTCAACAGCTTCATTGTATAAAATAGCCTAAGCAGAGTTTTAAAAAACAACTGAGAGAGAGATTTTTAAAGTCTGATCACACAGCATGTTTTACGTACATATAAGACAGCCATTCCTGGGTAGACTTTCACATGGATAAATGTCATGAATGAGCTGACAGCTCAGGATATGGCTGTCAACTATGTCCTACAATCTGTCCCCAAAGAAAATGGGGAACTGTTCATACATGTACAACAGTCTCTGTGTAAACTTCCCATAAAAGAGGGAACATGACCAAGTACAAAAACATTTTGGAAAATGCTCTCTGGAGACAGGTAGCAAAATATACCCAGCAGGTTATAATCTTTTCCCCTCCTATTCATGTGAATGATTGTTTTCGCAAATAAGTTCAGAGTTTGAGATGGATGTTAAAGGGATCTTCCATAGATTCAAAAGTTAAAGATTAGACAGTAGGACATCCTTCTCTTTCATAGCTTCCTGTTTTTCTTCATATGCCACTGATAATGGGTCATTGTCTCCTTTCTTCAATTTTATAACTTTCCTTGGCATCATACTCTAAATCTGTGAAAATGTATGTAGTTCAATTACAATTTGTATGAGTTTGCATTGAGTATAGTCAGGTTGCTGTTACACAGATTACATAAATCCCAATATGGACATGTGGTTAACTGACCATGAAATGTGAGGGGAAACTCCATAATGTTTTTGTTGTTGATGCATGCCTTTCAACATTTTTCTTCTTTTCCTTGAAGGTTAGCAGGAACAGCCTGATAGAGGCCCTTTTCCAAACGGACGTGGATGATGCCAGAGCTATGACAGGGGCTGCAGCCTTGGCAGTGAAGGGTGGTGATCAGTTATGGAACAGTCAAAGGAGGAAATACCTGAGGTCAGGGAAGAGGAGGAGGAAGAGGAAGAGGCAGTGACGGCAGTAGGTGGAGCCTCGGACCCAAATGAAGGACCAGATAATTCAGCACCTTCTATCAGCTACACAGGTAAGGTTTGAAAGGCAGAGCAACAACACATCACACTCATTTTACATGTAGAATAGATTTTTTTGCATGTAATTTATCCTTATTAGGATGACATTATTCGTGCTCTTTGAAAATAGAAAATCTATCAGGATACAGTCATTTATACCGATTCCCCACATGCATGCTTGTTGTCTAGACAATTCATCCTCCTTTAGTTTTTGTTCTTGCTCCCAGTTGTGATATTATTTCTGTCCTCCACTCTTATGTTACCCAGGTGTTTACTTCTCTGTTGGTGTTTTTAATTCTTGGTCTGTCCTCCTTCCCATTGAAGTCTTGAAGGTTCAAAACTTGGCCTCTAGGTTTTTGTTGCTCGACTTTTCATAGAATCATAGAAATGAAAAAGGCCACAAGAGCCATCCATTCCAACCCTCTGCCATACAGGAACATGCATATGCACTCACTGTTTCAAATTCAGCCACCACTTTGACATAGATAATTCATAAATGCATTGTTTTCTTTTTTTTAAAAAAAATTGTATTGATAATACATTTTAATAGATGTTTTCTGGGTGACTCACAAAACAGATATATTAAGGAGGCAACATTAATAAAATGTATTAAAGGATAAAATATAATTAAAATTTTATTTTTATTTATATTTATATTAATTTAATTTAATTTAATTTATATTTAATTATAATTAATTACGCACATTACCATGAAGCCCATACTATGAATTATTTAAAAGTCTTAGATTGACATCAGAAAGACCATAAGGATTGGGTCAAGCTTTACATTCATTAAAAACTATTCAGCAATCAGAGTGACACCACCAAAAGGCCTTTTTCTTAGCAGGCACCTCATTTTATTTAGGGGACATAGAGCACAGTCTCAAGTCTGACAATTCAACTGATATTTCCACCTGCTTGTCCTGTTCATTCTACATCTCGATAATGGGAAGCAAAAATTTACACTCTTTCCAATCAGCCGTTTGTTTTTTCCTAAGATCTCTCTCACTCTCAAGGCATTGCATCCATGGAGTGATGCTTAACCTTCTCCTGATGATCTCACTACCAGATTTGGTTACTCTAATGTTATTTTATGTTTTGGTACCATTGTTTGCACACTTGTTTATAGTTGTTAAAACTGTGCAGAGTTTTGACAGGTATCTATGAGATTTAGCCTACTTCCTATGCATTTATTCCTCTGATAACGATGTAGATGTCTTCTGGGACATTACATCTTTAACAGAAAATTTGATAGCAGAGGCAGAATAATAGGGAAGGAATAGAGATTGATTCCTGCACCACAAAAAAAGAAGAGCAGTTCAACATGTTTTAATCCAAAACTAACAATATGCACATGGGAAACTAAACATCCAGGTCAAGTGAACCTTACATAAGGAAACAAAAACATTTTGAACCTTTTAGTAGCCATGTAAAAGCTTCTTCCAAAATACATCCAGATATGATTTTCTTTCACCATTCTCCACTTTTCTTATGATTTCCATTTTTCTGGCCAAACATATAGGAATCTGCTTTTTTAATAAGCTGGGGAGTAGCTGATGAGGCAGGTTTGTCTGTTTCCCCCTTTTTGCTTTGTTTTGCTGTTCATGCATGCTCAGTAAGGGATTCTGGTACTATCTGCTGTTTACTTTGCTTGTTATAGGCAGGCTCAGACAGTTACAGTAGAGTTGAATCCCACTCTTTCCCAGCTCAAGCTTTATCCCATTGTTTACTGCAAATATGCTGCTGCAACCTGACACCAAAACTGTTTTTCTCAAGCCCTGCTTTCCCATCCTCCCAATGCCAATGCTGCCCCCCCCAAAAAAAAAATCGAGCTAGAGAGAGGACCAGAAGGAAAACTGGGGGCTAGGAAGGAATAAAATACTTTGTAAAAAAAAAAAAGCAAACTTCTTTGTCAGAGGTGTTGTTAACTGATATATGCCTGTACAATTGTATTCACATCATGCCTGTACAATGTATTCACATGATTTTGTTCTGTTTATTTAAAAGTGTTAGAAGATTGATAGAAAAATAGTTTTTAATTGGAATAATGTGTTTGCTATACTGGGCACATTGAAAATTATCTTTTAGAATGATCTTTGTGCCAAGATTTTAAGGAAAGAGTAGATGATGTCTGTCTTGGAAAGAAAACCAGAATGGCCTTCCTTAGTTAAGAAATAAAGTAATTTTGTTGGATGTAAATGATTTACAACAGGAATAACTTTAGTTGATAAACTCTTAGAAGTACTCCCCCGTTATTGATCCCATCCACTTGGGTATAGCATAATGTACAATTATGTTTAATTTATATATTATTACATGCATGGTACATACAAAATCACTTGACATTACCTATTTACATTATTTTTCTTTTCCTCATGAGGAAAGTGTTTTATTAGATGCTGATAAAAATTTTGTAAGTCTGTGAAAGACCAGATTAAAATGATCTCAAAAGCTAGATTTAGTCTGTGGGCCACCAAACTGACCCTCTTCAGTTTAGGCTGTTGCTGCTGCCTTCTACTTGTTGGCATAATTTAGAAAACCTCCACTTTAATTTTCTCTTTTGTTGTAATTATGTCACCCCTTTTCTTATTTCTGAACATTGCTTTTATGTTAGAAGTCCTTCTGTTTCAGACTAATGTTTTTGTCTATGCTCTACTCCATCTTCTCCTGTTCTTGCTGTCTCTGCTGAGCTTCATATATAAACTGCTCCCCTTTACATTATAATCACAGTATCAACTTCATGTTTTACCTTATGCCTGAAAAAGCTGGTTCTACCCATAGCTGATTCTGCCCATGCAATAAATGACAGTAGCCAGATGGTCCATATTCAGATGGAAGATGAAGACAGTGCAGATGGTCCAGCAAGACAACCCAAATGGTTTACTGAGCCTTCACAGGAATTAATGGCCAGGATCCTGTTTGTGTTCTGCATTACTGATGGCATTTTTCCAGGATTGCACTGTGGTGAAGGAAAGCAGACACAATCTGCTAGATGTGAACAACCAATTTCTTCTTCCTGCATTGCCAGCTACTCTGCTGTAGTTATGCTTGCATACTACTCCAGTAGCATTCTGAGCTGTAACTAGATTTTCTGTTGTTGTTTTTCTAGTTGTTTGTATAGTAATACTCTACAGTAATTGGTTACAGTTGAGTAAAGATAGAAGAAACAAAGACTAATATATTTTGTATAAACGGTGGCATGAGAATAGCTATAACATTCAGCTATTATTATGATTATTGTAATATATGCTTTAGGGCAGTGGTCCCCAACTCCCGGTCTGCGGCCCGGTACCGGGCCGCCCTGCTACTGCGTCTTCTGTGCAGTGGCAGCTGCGAGTCCTGCGAGTCCCGATAATAAGCGCAGGGACGGGACTCCACGTCTGGGCCGCGGAAAAATTATCAAACGTTGACCGGTCCACGGCAATAAAAAGGTTGGGGACCACTGCTTTAGAGTACACAGTTGATTATAGAATAAATGGATACAGGGCCTACAGGTTTGCATCCTTCTTCCAGATATTATACAGCCATAGTATTAATTGGATGATGCCTGCTCTGAAAGTAAATGTAGTATGGTGAGTCTAAACCAGGGGTAGGCAACCTTTCCCCTTTAAGGGCCGAGGGACTTCAGCTCCCAGAATCCCAGGAGCTATTGGCCAACATGGGACTATTGGCCAACATGGCTGAGGCTTCTGGGAGCTGAAGTCCCTCGGCCCTTAAAGGGGAAAGGTTGCCTACCCCTGGTCTAAACAAACAATTTTCTCCAATGGTTCAGTAATGAACAACATAAACTAGTAATACACATTTCTGATGTGTTGGTAAATATTATAAAACAAACCTACATGTCCCTCATCCTTGAATTAGTTTTGCAACTCTTATTATTGAATTACCCCTCTTTTTTAAAGTGCTGAATGAAAATTGTAAATGAATAAATCAACTCATTTTGTGTCATGTTTTAACAACAAAAGAAGGCTAAAGTGCAAATGCAAGTAGAATTGAAAGACTGAAGTGCAAATTCAGTTCTCCCATAATGGGAGAAAGACAGAATATAAATTAGTAAAGCAAACAAATTAACATCTTAGCTTAAGGATTTAAATCTCTTTCACAATTTTGTTTAGATTTTTGGTCTAGATAGTGGAAAAAATCTTCCTCTGTAACATCAGGTTTTGGTCACTTTCAGGCCTTATGACCTTAGCTTTTGCCAGTGAGCTAAGACATAGAGATGCTTGTGTTCAAATGGAATTGACTTATTTTGATCTTTTAAAAAACTATTCCTTGTTAGCCAAGGCTGCAAAAGAGATCATGGCTCTGTTCAATTTTAAGCTGATCATGGAATGAAAAGATAAAGGGACCCAAAGCGGTTCTGAAGCCTGTACTGAGAAGAGACATTAACTTGATTGCAATGGCAAGAAACTCCTTTCTGTACCTCTTCACAACCTCTTTCACTACCTAATTTGTGTGTGTGTGTGTGTTTGGGGATTCTAATGCAATAACTTGGCCAGATTTTCTGAACTGGGAGGATAGAATTAGTTCATCTTTTCTTTTTCTGATCTGAGCATGAACAAAACTAGGAAATGACATAAATGCTATAAATAATAGATTAGATAGCTTAGTTTGTATTGTTTTCTATCCAGAGATGTAGGATGCACGCAAAAGCCTGGTTTACTGTTGTGTGCTTTCAGATTGTTTCCAACTTATAGCGACCCTAAGGTGAACCTATTATGAGGTGGTTTTGGGGATCAAGATTTGTTCAAAGGGAGGGTTGCTTTTGCCTTCCTCTGAAGCTGAAAGAATGTGATCTGCCCAGGGTCACCTAGTGGGTTTCAGTGGCTGAGCAGGGGGATATGAATTCTGGTCTCCAGAGTCATGGTATTTCCTTCAAAACTCAGGAGTTTCTGAATGCAAGCTGTTTGGTTATGTCTGGAGAATGTAAAAGGCACATGAGAAAGTTCTGCTGTAGCATTGCTATGTGTCTGAGTGCCTAGTCTTGAAGGATAGTGTGATTGCTCTATATTCTGTTTCCCAATTAGATCTTTCACAGAGTTCTTCTCCTTCTCTGTCGGACCAACTCCAGATGGGCTGTGATGAGACAACCTCAGGAAGTCTGAATGTAGAATGCAGGGTCTGTGGTGACAAGGCATCGGGATTCCACTATGGAGTGCATGCATGTGAAGGTTGTAAGGTATGGGTAAAATGCAAAATATATCCTCTGTATAATCTGAAGAGTAGATGAAGCAGACCATTGGTCTTCAGTGAACAAATAGGAGAAGGAAATCAAACTTTTCTTCTTAGGTTAAAAATCTAAGAAAAGCCTTTGCTCTGGCAATGCAAAACACAGCCCTTCACTATAAATGAACAGAATAAACAAAGTGCTATATACAGAGGACATAATATCTCATTGAAATACTAAGAGACTAAAAATACTCAGATTGGCATGGCTACCCCTCTGGAATTTTTCATTAAGTATACATAGGGGTTTTGTATAGCTGTGCCTCTTAACTACCCTTTTCTGCTGTAACTATTCTCTAGTGCATCTAGGTCTCTCTGAGAATGTGGAGATTAGTTATCTTTGGCTGACATGCCACAGGGCACCTGTGAATATATTCTGCTCCAGATGGTTTGGCTGGCTATAGCAATCATAAAATTACATCGCCTGCTCACAGATGTCTACAGAATGGAGCTACTCTCTTTCTCTGGTGCCAAAGGTCTTCAAGGCCAAAAACAAACAAGCAAAAAATGGCATGGGGAGACATAGGAAGGATACTTAGAGGCTGGAATTTGTTTATTCCTATCCCTCTGGTGGCCACTTGTGATATTACCAGTCTGCCTCTTTCCTTGTTTTTATATATGTAATACGGTGAAAATGTTTAGGTAGGCTGCATTCCTGTAATCTTTTCTTTGTCTGTACATTTATCCCAGGTGACAGAGCTCTATATGCAGTCTGTTGTTTTGATGCCCCATTGCTTGTTGTTGAAAACATTTTTGTGTCCCAAGATTCAAACTGGCAGTTATCTTACAAGTTTTAAATGAACCGCTGTTCCCAGAATTAACCCATCTTACAGTTTTCCTCCAACATCTCATTTACTGCTTGCTCCTTCACCAACAGGGCTTCTTTCGTCGAACAATACGTATGAAGTTGGAGTATGAGAAATGTGAGCGGAACTGCAAGATTCAGAAAAAGAACAGAAACAAGTGCCAGTACTGCCGCTTTCAGAAATGCCTCTCCCTAGGCATGTCACACAATGGTGAGGTCTCTTTCCTCTGTCTCTGGGTGAGGAAGGGGACAAAGGGAAGGGAGGAAAACTGTGTGTTTACTCTGAGTAAAATATTTAGCCGTGATTAGAAGTTTGGGAGAAAGGAACATCAACAGACTAAAATGTCTGGATGATACCATATTACTAGTGGAAAACATCAGACTTGAAACATTTATACTAAGGAAGGTTAAGGAAGAAAGTGCAAAGGCAGATTTGCTGCTGAACATTAAAAAACAAAAATAATGACCACAGAAGATTACATAAATTCAATCTAGACAATGAAGAAATTGAAACAGTAAAGACTTCCTGTACCTTGAATTACCGTATTTTTCGCCATATAAGGCGCTCCGGCATATAAGGCGCACCCAATTTTAAAGGAAGAAAATCCAAGAAAAAAGGATTTCTCCCTTTAGCCGGAGGCCGGTTGTTCAGTGGGCTGGTGCTGGGATCGGAGAACTTCTCCGATCCCAGCACCAGCCCACTGAACTGAGGTCGCGGGGGGAAGGAGGGCTCCTTCCCCCCGCGACCTCAGTCTTTGAATGGGCTGGTGCCGGGATTGAAGCGATCCCAGCGCCAGCCCATTGAAAGACTGAGGTTGCGGGGAGAAGGAGCCCTCCTTCCCGCCGCGGCCTCAGTCTTTGAATGGGCTGGTGCTGGGATCGAAGCGATCCCAGCGCCAGCCCATTGAAAGACTGAGGCCGCCGGGAGAAGGAGGGCTCCTTCCCCCTGTGGCCTCAGTCTTTGAATGGGCTGGTGCTGGGATCGAAGCGATCCCAGCGCCAGCCCATTGAAAGACTGAGGCCGCCGGGAGAAGGAGGGCTCCTTCTCCCCGCGGCCTCAGTCTTTGAATCGGCTGGCACTGGGATCGAAGCGATCCCAGCTCCAGCCCATTGAAAGACTGAGGCCGCCGGGAGAAGGAGGGCTCCTTCCCCCCGCGGCCTCAGTCTTTGAATGGGCTGGTGCTGGGATCGAAGCGATCCCAGCGCCAGCCCATTGAAAGACTGAGGCCGCCGGGAGAAGGAGGGCTCCTTCCCTCCGCGGCCTCAGTCTTTGAATGGGCTGGTGCTGGGATCGAAGCGATCCCAGCGCCAGCCCATTGAAAGACTGAGGCCGCCGGGAGAAGGAGGGCTCCTTCTCCCGGCGGCCTCAGTCTTTCAATGGGCTGGCGCTGGGATCGCTTCGATCCCGGCGCCAGCCCATTGAAAGACTGAGGCCGCCGGGAGAAGGAGGGCTCCTTCTCCCGGCGGCCTCAGTCTTTCAATGGGCTGGCGCCGGGATCGCTTCAATCCCGGCGCCAGCCCATTCCAAGACTGAGGCCGCGGGGGAAAGAGGGCTCCTTCTCCCGGCGGCCTCAGTCTTTCAATGGGCTGGCGCTGGGATCGCTTCGATCCCGGCACCAGCCCATTCCAAGACTGAGGCCGCGGGGGAAAGAGGGCTCCTTCTCCCCGCGGCCTCAGTCTTTCAATGGGCTGGCGCCAGGATCGCTTCGATCCCGGCACCAGCCCATTCCAAGACTGAGGCGACGGGGGAAGGAGGGCTCCTTCTCCTGGCAGCCTCAGTCTTTCAATGGGCTGGCGCTGGGATCGCTTCGATCCCAGCACCAGCCCATTCCAAGACTGAGGCCGCGGGGGAAGGAGGGCTCCTTCTCCCCGCGGCCTCAGTCTTTCAATGGGCTGGCGCCGGGATCGCTTCGATCCCGGCACCAGCCCATTCCAAGACTGAGGCCGCGGGGGAAGGAGGGCTCCTTCTCCCGGCGGCCTCAGTCTTTCAATGGGCTGGCGCCGGGATCGCTTCGATCCCGGCACCAGCCCATTCCAAGACTGAGGCCGCGGGGGAAAGTGGGCTCCTTCTCCCGGCGGCCTCAGTCTTTCAATGGGCTGGCGCTGGGATTGCTTCGATCCCAGCACCAGCCCATTCAAAGACTGAGGTCGCGGGGGGAAAGAGGGCTCCTTCTCCCCGCGGCCTCAGTCTTTCAATGGGCTGGCGCTGGGATCGCTTCGATCCCGGCACCAGCCGATTCAAAGACTGAGGCCGCCGGGAGAAGGAGCCCTCCTTCTCCCGGCGGCCTCAATCTTTCAATGGGCTGGCGCTGGGATCGCTTCGATCCCGGCGCCAGCCGATTCAAAGACTGAGGCCGCGGGGAGAAGGAGCCCTCCTTCTCCCCGCGGCCTCAGTCTTTCAATGGGCTGGTGCCGGGATCGCTTCGATCCCAGCACCAGCCCATTCAAAGACTGAGGTCGCGGGGGGAAGGAGGGCTCCTTCTCCCCGCGGCCTCGGCCCTTCGCCCTATAAGGCGCACTCACTTCCCCACGCACGTTTTGGGGAAGAAAAAGTGCGTGTTATAGGGCGAAAAATACGGTAAATATTGATCAGAACGGAGACTATAGTCAAGAAATAAGAAGAAGACTAGGAATGGGAAGAGCAGCCACGAAAGAACTAGACAAGATCCCAAATTGTAAAGAATCGTCAGACATTATATTCTTTATTACCATGTACAGATTTGAGAGCTGGAAAGTGAAGAAAGCTGACAGAAAGAAAAGAAACTCATTTGAGATGTGGTGCTGGAGAAGAGTGCTGAGGATACTATGGACGGCCAAAAAGACAAACAAATGGGTCCTTAAAACAGATCAAGCTTGAACTGTCTCTGGAAGCCAAGATAATTAAACTGAAACTATTGTACTTTGGCCACATCATGAGCAGGCATGACTCATTAGACAAGACAATAATGTTAGGGAAGGTAGAAGGCTGTAGAAAGAGAGGAAGACTGCATGCCAGAAGGATAGATCAATGAGGGAGGTTACAGGCCTGAATTTGCAGGACCTAAGCAGATCAGTGAGGCTAACAGGCCTTGAAAGTGTCTCATCCACAGGGTCACCATGAGTTGTGGTCAACTTGAGGGTAGTTAACAAGAAGAAATTTGGGCGGGGAGGCATGTCTGGCTTGATAGGCTATAAAGTACTTCCTCTATGCCAAAAAGCAGGTCTTATTCTATTTTAATAATTTTTGTTCAGCTTTTCATTTAAAAGTGTCTTGGCTGGTTTGCAGTAGCTACTAAAAACCCAGTAAAACTTCTGATATTATTATAAAACCATGTTTAGCTGTAACAGTCAGCACTAAAAAAAAATCTTTTCTAAAAGAAAAGTAAAATTGCTTCTGGAAGGACTCTATGGAGCTTTAACCTCCAAAAGTGTATTCACTGCAAACAGAATTTTATGGGCACAAATAAAAATGCAGTGGGATTTTTTGTGAGAATGGTGTGGAGAGCAAAGTGTTAAACCCTTTCTGTAAATCCCTGTCCCAATCTGGATCTGGAGTCTTGAAGCTGCATTTGGTAAAAGAGTGGGTAGTTGTGACTGTATGTTTTGAAATGTCTCCTTACCATATTTGCATTCTTTGACCCTTAGACTGCAATCATAAATTCATATGAAGGAGCAAGCCCCCAGTGAAGACAGTGGGACTTAAGTCTAATAAACATGGATAGTATTGCACAATAAATTTATTTATTCTGCAATATTTATAGGCAGCTTTTGGGTTTTTTTCTCAGCCTTTTCACAGTATTCAGTATCTGTGGATATGCCTTTTAAGATATATTAAAATTTCCTTCCCATGGGTTAATTTTCTTTGCTATATCTGTAGATTATTTTGAGTCTGTTGTTAGTTTAATAATTAGTTTGGGAGCCGTTATGAGGTAGTGTTGGGCTAAGGAGAGTTTAGATTCCCATTCAGCCACTGAAGAGACCTGCCTGGGTGACTTATATCACACCATAGTTTTGAGCATAACATGGAGGTGGATTGTGCATATTTCATTTTCTTCACAGTGCAAAAAAGTTGTCTCCTTGTCCATGATGCCTGCAGGATTCTGGGAGGTGTAGTCCCAAAAACTGACTTTCCAAACTAGTTTGGCTGCTTGGAGGAAAAGCAGGATATAAACCTATTTCTTTAATTCCTATTTTTCTTTCATCTGTAATTATATCTCATGAAAACTTTTCATCAAATATATAACTGCAAAGATAGGATGATGCAGTTGTCAAAATAACCATTTCTATTCTAAGGCCTTTAACTTTGTCCCTGTTTTATTGTGGTTCTTTAGCCATTCGTTTTGGGCGTATGCCAGAAGCTGAAAAAAGGAAGCTAGTGGCAGGACTGACAGCTACAGAGATTAACTGCCAGAACCAGCAGCTGGCTGACCTGAAAGTCTTTTCCAAGCACATTTACAATGCCTACCTGAAGAATTTCAACATGACCAAAAAGAAAGCACGAGGCATCCTGACAGGGAAAGCTAGCAGCACCCCGGTAAGTACCTCAGAACAAGAGGCCTAAAAAGGAAGTCAAGTAAGGGACTATGCAGACAGGCAGCTCTGGGCTGCCCCTGCTAGCTGTGGATTGGGGCCGCGGCAACTGCATGCCATGGCCCTGATCCTCTCTTTTGCCATCCCTGAAAGAGTAGCAAAATGCTGTTTCTTTCAGGGGCGGCAAAAGGCCGCCCTAAGAGCCGGCGTGCAGCTCTTTAGCACCCTTTCTGGCGCAGCATGTCAAAACACTGCGCCGGAAGGGTGTCCTGATGCCGTGCACCGTGTGTAACAGCGTGCGGCTGCCCCACCCCATCTCTGCCTCCAGGTTGGCCCTTTGGGCCGGTCTTCAGAGGCCCTAAGTCATTTGTAGTTCAAGAGATTCCATACTTTGCAAGAGTCATTAAAATTAGCGAGTTTTGTGTATTAAAAATATATTTTCCTCTATCTGAAGTAGTGAGATATATTTGAAAATTATTGCACAATCCAAGTTTATTTCTATACTCAGAACTTCATAGCCCTAAATTGAATTGCTGGTGTCAACTAATTTAATCAAAAGCATTTGCACATTTATTGACTTACCATTCAGCAGTTGATTCAGTGGTCTGTTGTAGGTGAGACTAGCAATTGATTTAGGCCACAAACTACAGCATTTTAAGGTT
Source organism: Phrynosoma blainvillii (assembly GCA_026167975.1). Taxonomy (NCBI): domain Eukaryota; kingdom Metazoa; phylum Chordata; class Lepidosauria; order Squamata; family Phrynosomatidae; genus Phrynosoma; species Phrynosoma blainvillii. The sequence continues at coordinate 245,208,047 of JANUYF010000004.1, forward strand.
TACATGAACTGAACAAGTTTCTTAGCAGTTTATTTGTCATGATGTAGAAGATGTAGTAATCTGAAGGATGTGAGAAGTAAAAGCAGTTTACGCTATGGTTTGCCCCATGTAGCTTGGCAGTCTTCCATATTCCACTTCTGCATCATATTCAGTGGTGCTCTGTATTCTGGAAAGTACTTTTCAGTCAGTCAGTCCCAGGGTGCCTAATTAGTAATTGAGTTAAATGCAGTAGTAATGCTATAATTTCTGACATTATTGCTTTTAAATATTGGATCAAAATTATTGGCAACAGTGAATTGGCTATGCCGTAATATTATTTTAAGGCATTACTTTAAAGAGTATGTCACACTTTATTCAGAAAATAAAAACGCATTGAACAAAAAATTGTCATCGTCCCCCCATTTTCAATTTTGAGCCTGAGGAGTTGAGTGGGGGAAGAGGGGGAGGTGTCTTGTTTCCCTCCAGGTTTTTACATCTCTTGTGGTGCCTCTGGATTTAGAAATGAACAAAGCATTTCATCATTCTGATGATCAGCAAGTACTCAGCACTTTCTCGCCTTTGTACTGTCAAAAAAGTCTAAATTTTATTTTATAGAAATGAATTACTCTTTCTACTATTACTCCTTCTCTGATTCCTATAGACAGCAAGGTATGCAGTGGCATTGCCTACACTGATATTGTAGTTCTGGCTTTCATTGATGCAACTAGTAATACATTTTATCCTTAAGCAAGTAAAATGGTTACTGGTACCTCAAGCAGTACCAGTTGGGACAACAATCTTGTACTTCAGTAGTAAGTTTCATTGGGATTGAGTCTAAGTGGACCACTTTCCCCAGTGACCATAGTGCTAATGTGGAGATGGAGAGAGATTCTAAGAGGTATCAAGTAGCATGGCAGTTTGGTGCAAACATAGGTAACTTGGATTGTGTCACATTTTATAACTCATTTAGAAAAACAAATCTGTGTGAGAATTGATTAGAGTCCCCAGGTGGACTGCATGTTGAAGTATGAATGTTAGCAGATTTGACATCCTAAATCCTTCTGACGCATCCCCATTCCATAAAGAATATTCCCATCCCACAAATAATATCAACAGTTTGTTGTTGAACAAAAGAAGCATTTCCCCATTCCACAAATAATATCAACAGTTTGTATTTGGGCTTAACTATACTTTGTGGGCAATTAGGTGGCTTTAACAGAGAACAACTATAGGCTTCAGTGGTGTTGCTTTAAAATGGCAGAGGTGACTCTTGAATTCCTAGAACTAGAATAGCTGCAGTTTTCATGGTTGTGCATTGCTTGTGGTTGGATTTTTTCACTGCAGAAGCCTAACTCTATATATTCATTCATTATAGCCTTTTGTGATTCATGACATGGATACTCTGTGGCAAGCAGAAAAGGGACTGGTATGGAAACAGCTGATAAATGGGCTACCGCCATACAAGGAAATTGGTGTTCATGTTTTTTACCGCTGCCAGTGTACAACAGTGGAGACAGTGCGGGAGCTTACAGAATTCGCCAAGAGCATACCTAGCTTCATCAGCCTTTATCTTAATGATCAAGTGACTCTGCTGAAATATGGGGTACATGAAGCCATCTTTGCCATGCTTGCCTCAATCATGAACAAGGATGGACTCTTAGTAGCCAATGGGAATGGCTTTGTGACACGTGAGTTCCTGCGCAGCTTGCGCAAGCCCTTCAATGAAATAATGGAGCCCAAATTTGAGTTTGCTGTGAAGTTCAATGCTCTGGAGCTGGATGACAGTGACTTGTCTCTGTTTGTAGCTGCCATCATCCTGTGTGGAGGTGAGACTGGGAAGTCAGGTAACTGGCGGGAGGGAATTAGTTGTTAAGATTATACACATTCTAAAAGTTAACGAATAGGAACAAGACATGATAATATAGGATGCACTAGGTTGTAGATAATTAATGATGTCAGATTATTACATAAGCAATGCAAACAAGAGGAAGAGGCTAACCAGAGTTATATTTGGTGATCAGATGATTTTGTATCTGCAATCCGATGTCCACATATCTAGAAGTAAATCCTGTTGAACGTAGGAGAACTAAGTCAATCTAAAGTAAGCATACATAGGATTGTACTATACATCTTTCCCCCTGCCTCCAGAACACAAGTCCAACTTTTAAATATATCTCTGTGTCCACCTTCCCAAGGGTGATTTACTAACATAGGATTACAGATACAAAATCATCTGATCACCAAATATAACTTCCTTAGATGTCCAGACAACCACATTCATCTAAGTTCTCCACTTAGCATAACATTCTTATTTCTTTCTTTGTTTTACCTGTAATATCCTCCTTTTTAATCCTCTGTTTAAATCTCTTGTTTTCTTCTTCTGTGCTCGCTCGCTCTCTGCTGCCCATTGCTGCCCATTGCTCTTCTTACCTCACACAACTCATTAACTCTTTGGGTCTTATTCTTATGTACGTGTTGGTTCTTTTCAGATTTCTGTCTATTGGGGAGGAGTCATTTGGTAGCAGGGATATGGAAATGTTAGCACTCCATATGCTTTGGTCTATAACAGGGGTAGGCAACCTTTCCCCTTTAAGGGCCGAGGGACTTCAGCTCCCAGAATCCCAGGAGCTATTGGCCAACATGGGACTATTGGCCAACATGGTTGAGGCTTCTGGGAGCTGAAGTCCTTCGGCCCTTAAAGGGGAAAGGTTGCCTACCCCTGGTCTATAATTTCCACAGTCCCTTCTCTCGTTGCTTGCTGGCACATGTGGAAGTTGGTCCAAAGCATCTGGATATCCAAAGGCTTCCTATCTTTAAGCATGTGAGTTTCCCTTCTGTCTCTCCAGATACTTTTCTTTCACACCATCAAACTTAATGGCATGTTCCCCTAAACACAGTCCCAACCCATGTTTATTGAAATAATGAGAATGCAGAAATGGGCAGGAACTTTCCAGGTAGAATCAGTTGGTCTGGAGAAGGGCACTCACCACCTCCTTTCCCCATCCTGCCTCTGGGCTTCTCATGAGAATGTTGTTAGTCAATGTAGGAATAGAATACTGAACTAGATTGACCTTTGGTCTGGTCTAGCAAGGATTTTCAAATGTTATTATTTATATTCTCCTTTAAAACTAAGCATTACCCTATCTTGACTCAAAAGCTTCAGACATTAGCACAGAATTATCTATGCATGTTAGCTGTTTTGAAATGCCTCTGCTATTTGTGTATTACAGTCTTCAGCTTTTGTATTGGCTACCATGTTCTGCAGTAAGTGCACTTCTCTTGTCCACCAGTTTCCACTGCAAATGCTTTCCTGTCCCACCTTTACTGTTGTTAGGAGGAAAACACAGGGATGTGATCCAGCACTAGTCACATAACTGTTAACTGTGTTTATCAGCTTTTTAATAAGTTATGAGTGTTTCACATGCACTTGATGCCCCAAACTTGCAAAACTGGTTTTAATGGAGACTACAGTAGGACAAAGAATGCACTTTTAATAGATAATGACATAAATCAGTGGCCTTGCTTCTTGAAATGTGTCATCTGACTGCGTCTTTAGACTGAGCTGAAAGTGGAAGGTGCTCGAAAGAAATATATTCAGTTTCTCTGCAGATAAGATTCCCAAGTTGTCAGTGGCTATGACCTGGCAGAGTCCTTATAGTCAACAACCTTAGCTGAAGTCACACATACTTCTTCAAGCACTTTGCTAATCAACCAGGAATTTCACCCCTCCATTTCAGATAGTCTGTTGTATAATCAGTTTAAAACTCAACAGAAATAATATGATTGATGACCATTTTAGAAGTAGCTCCACATTTACAAACTCTGTGTCTTAAAAAGTATGGATAGATCCCTTCCTGCTATCTTTTAGACAAGCCTTTGAAGTATTTCAGAGTATATATATATATTGTTTTAATGCACCTGTTTTCTTAACTTTTTAAAAGATTCTGACTGGTTAGAATAGAATTAAATCAAATGAAAGAGTATGATCTGTGTTGCTTTTTCATCACTGTTAAATAATGTAACAGTGACAAAAAAGCAGCAAGGATCACACCATTTCATTCAATTTATTTCGGTTTCAGCCACCCAGAATCTTTTAGAAAGTTAAAAAAAATGTGCACTGAGAACAAAAAATATGTACTTTGAAATATTTCACAGGCCTGTCTAAAAGATAGCAGGAAGGGATCTGTCTAGATCTTCTGAGAAGACATGGAGTTTGTAAGTATGGAACTACTTCTAAAAGGTCATCACTCTTGCTTGCCAGCTAACCTCTCCTCCTGATGGGTACGGACTACAGAGCTTAATGTTCTGGCAGGTTCATGAGAGCTTGAATGGGCTTATACATAACTAGTTCTCAGACTGTTGAGGGTTTCAAAGATCAATAGCAGCACTTTGAATTGAGCCCAGAAATGAGTAGCCTGCCATTCTAAGTGGTTGAGAATCAGTGTGATGTCAACAAGGCTACACATTTAGCCCTGTTAACATCCAGGTCATTGCATTTTGCACAAATGTCAGTTTCCAAACCAATCTCAAAGGATGCCCCACATAGAATAGATTAGTTATTGTTAATTGGCATCAAGTCGGCTTTAACTTATGGCGACACTATGAATGAGAGACCTACAAGTCACCAGTCTGTCAGCAGTCCTGCTCAGGTCTTGCAAACTGAGGCTTCCTTGAATGAGTATAATCTATCTTGAATGCTGTCTTCCTCTTTTCCTACAGCCTTCTACCTTACCAAGCATTATTGTCTTTTCTAGTATGATATGGCAAAAATACAACAGTTTTAGTTTAGTCATCTTTTTCTTCAATCTATTTATTGGTCTTTTGAGCAGTGTACAGTATCCATACAACTCTTCTCCAGCATCACATTTCATATGAATTGATTTTCTTCCTATCAGCATTCTACACAGTCCTTCTTTCACGACCATACATAGAAGTGAGAAATATGATGGCATGGATAATCCTAACTTTAGTTTTAAATTATATATCGTTGCACTTCAGGATCTTGTCTAGTTCCTTCATAGCTGTCCTTCCTAATCTTCCTCTAAATTCATGATTACAGTTTCATTTTAATTAGAGTAATGACTGAACCAAAATATGGAAACTCTTGAACAATTTCAATGTCTTCATCATAATAATATAATAATAATAAATTATTTATTTATAACCTGCCCAATCACAAGGAATCCGGGTGGGTCACAGCAATATAAAATACATAGAATACAATAAAAGGAGGGAGGCAATACGTGCAGCGAAGAGAGCTTTCTCCTCTGCACGTATTGCGTCTGCAGAGTCCCGTCCAGCAGAGCTGTTTAGGGTGGTGAGGGAGATGACGCAGGTTCCCCCTGCGCCAAACCCCTTACTTAACCCTGTGACAGCCTGCTGTGACGCATTTAACGATTACTTTGCAGATAAAATCTCTCAGATAAGAGCCGACTTAGATGCCACTGTTGAAACAGAGTCTATAGGCAAGGCGTCCAGTGACTCCGCCGATGTAGTTATACTGGATCAGCTCCAATCTGTGAGTACCGAGGACGTGGACAAGCTGCTTGGCAAGGTGAGGAAGACAACCTGCCCTCTCGACCCTTGCCCATCATGGCTGGCCGTCTGGGGGGGGGATGCATTGATGAGATTCCTTACGGATATCATCAATGCGTCCTTTAGGGAAGGATATGTTCCATCTTGCTTGAAGGAAGCGGCTGTTAGGCCGCTCCTGAAAAAACCTTCCCTTGACCCCCAGGATATGAGGAACTATAGGCCTATGTCATTGCTGCCATTTTTGAGCAAGGTGATTGAGAGGGCGGTTGCTCTTCAGCTTCAAGCTGTCTTGGATGAAGCCGATTATCTAGACCCATTTCAAACCGGCTTCAGGACAGGCTTTGGGGTTGAGCCTGCCATGGTTGCCTTGACTGACGATCTGCGTCTGAGCATCGACAGGGGTAGTGTGACCCTGTTGGTGCTCCACCTAGACCTCTCAGTGGCTTTCGATACAATAGATCACGGCATCCTCTTGGACCGCTTGAGGGGGTTAGGTATTGGGGGCACTGTTCTGCAGTGGTTCCGGTCCTTCCTCTCGGGAAGGTCCCAGAGGGTGCTGCTCGGGGTCTGTAGTTCCAACAAGAGGGAGCTCACTTGTGGGGTCCCTCAGGGAGCTATTTTGTCCCCGATGTTATTCAACAACTATATGAAGCCTCAGGGTGAGATTATACGGAGTTATGGTGCGGGGTGTTATCAGTACGCTGATTACACCCAAATCTATTTCTCCGTGTCTCGTTCGTTGGCCTCGAATTCCAATGGCATCTCTTCTCTCAATGAATGTCTTTGAGCGGTAATGGGCTGGGTGAGGAAAAACAGATTGAAACTGAATCCAGACAAGACGGAGGTGCTCACGGTAGCGGCCCCGAAACCAAGAATTGGGTTGCAACCTCCAGTCCTGGATGGGGTCACACTCTCCTCCAGTGACTGTGTTCACAGTCTGGGGATGCTCCTTGACTCGTTGCTCCTGATGACAAATCAGGTAAATGCGACTGTCAGGAGCGCCTGTTATCAGCTTCGGCTGATACGCCAGCTGCGCCCTTTTCTGGAAGTAAGGGATCTCGAGACCGTTGTGCACGCACTGGTAACCTCACGCCTTGACTTCTGTAATGCACTCTACATGGGGCTACCCCTATGCTTGGTTCGGAAGCTTCAGTTGGTTCAAAATATGGCAGCCAGAGTTGTGTCTGGAACATCTAGGAGGGACCACATTACTCCGGTTCTGAGGTCCCTCCACTGGCTGCCTGTCAGCTTCCGGGCCCAGTATAAGGTGTTGGTTATTACCTTTAAAGCCCTAAATGGCTTGGGTCCAGGCTATCTCAGGGACCGCCTCTTCCCATATAATCCTCCCCGGGCTCTCCGATCCTCTGGGAGGAACTTGCTGCAGCCCCAAAAAGCTAGGCTGGCGGCGACCTCCCAGAGGGCCTTTTCTGTTGTTGTCCCCAAACTCTGGAACAACCTGCCGGATGAGATCCGTCAGTTGACATCATTAGATAGCTTCAAGAAAGCTGTCAAGACGGATCTCTTCCGGCAGGCCTTTCCAGACTAATAATCCTGGCTAGGACTTTTTGACTCCTGCATCCCCTCGTGGCCCCATCATGTTGATGGATGGGGAATGCAGTATAGATTGACCAGGGTAGGTAAAAGAAGAAAGCTAGGAGGTGATACCCTAAACAAACACAAGCAGGTGAATGAGCAAAAAGTTTAGGGAAATTTTATTAAGGCAATTTTATTAAGACAGTGTATTGCACTCAAATGTGTTAAAAATTTAAAAAAAATTTAAAATACAAAGCATGCAATTTATAAAAAGTAATTCAAGCCTGTGGGCCACGCCCAAACAGACATATAAAATGAGCAATCAGTACTGGGCCAAAAAACTGTTTTGCCGTATGTTTATTTTCCCTAAACTTTTTGCTCATTCACTAGATTGACCAGGGTACCATAACCTGTTTATCTATGTTATAGTTTTATATTGCTTATGTTTTTATTCTATGTTTATTGTAACTTTTAATCATACGCTATTTAATGCTATTTTAAGGGGGTGGGTTGGTTTGGACGATTGATGTGTTGTTTTTTTTTACTGTAAGCTGCTTGGATTGTCGCCAATAAGCGGGATACAAATTATTATTATTATTATTATTATTATTATTATTATTATTATTATTATTAAAATTCAAAATTAAGTGTTGCATGTTTCCAGATTTAGTCACCAATATACAATTTTAGCCACCAACGTACAATACCACTTTACATATATTTTTCTATTTTCGTTGCTTGTTTGGAACAGGTGGTCTGTTTTATAGCATCTCTCTTTTCGTCTTGTGTTGAATATGCAAGACTGTGCATTTTAAATTTCTTCTTCAAAATAAAATAGAGCAGTGCACTCCTCCTCTGATGGTGCTGAGAAGGGCAGTTGGTGCTACTTTAAAGTTATATAAATCATCTGTGGTCATTAATGTTCAGCTGTAAATCTCCTTTTGCACTTTGCTCCCTGACTTTCTTCAGAAATTGTTCAAAGTCTTTGCTATTTTCTGCTAGTAATATGGTGTTAACTCCATATCTTAAATTTTTGATGTTCCTTTCTCCGGAACAAGCCTACTTCCTCTGAGTCTAATCCTGCTTTACACGTGATATGTTCAGCATACAAGTTAAAAGGGTAGGATGATAAAATGCAGTTTTCTATGACCGAAATAATTTTGTTTCTCTGTATTATGTCTTCAGTAGCTTCTTGTCTTGAGTATAGGTTACGCACCAGGACAATCAAATGTTGTGACACACTCATTTCTTTAAGAGTGATCCATAGTTCTTCATAATCTATACAATCAAAGGCTTTACTATAATCTATAAAGCACAGACTGATTTTCTTTTTAGATTCTTTGGTGTGCTCCATTATCCAACATATATTTGCAATATGATCCCTAGTGCCTTTTCCTTTCCTGAACCTAGCTTGGACATCTGGCATTTCTTGCTCCATATATGACAAAAGTCTTTTTTGTGGAATTTTGAGCATCATTTTGCTTGCATGGGAAATTAATGCAATGGTCCTGTGGTTACTACAATCCCTGGTGTCCCCTTTCTTTGGTATTGGAATGTACTGTATATTGGTAGTTTCCAATCTGTGGACAATTGTTTTGTTTTCCATATTAGTTGACAGATTTTAGTTAGAACTACAGTAGGTTCTATCTCTTGTAGCAGCTCTATTGGTATGCCATCTTTCCCTAGTGATTTATTTATCCCAAGCACTCTGATTGCAGCTTCCATTTCACTTTCTAAAATTAGGGTTCATCTTCATAGGGTTCTTCCTCAGATGAACCTGCCATCCTTTCATCTGAGTGCTCTAAGTGCACCTTCTACTTTATAGTTGTATTGATGGGTTTATCTTGCAGTCTTATTGACATGATTCGGTCAGACTTTGCATTATAGCCTACATCTGTCCTTACTATTAATGCCACCACATTTCTTCTTAGATTTTCATTTCCTGAGTAAAATACTATGCAATTATATGATTCCAAATGTCTCATTTCTGTCCACTTTAGCTGACTCACACCAAGTATTGCAGTATTTATATGTTCTATTTCTTCTTTTACTATTTCTAGTTTCCCTTGATTCAGGCTTCTCACATGCCATGTTCCTATAATATGTGTTCTCCAGCTTCAGACTTTCATTTCACCTCTGACTGCATCAACAGCTGAACAATCTTTCAGCTTGAGTCCAGTTGCATCATTAGCCATAGCACTACTCATATGTCCTCTGCTCTACCCCAGTGGCTAATTCAGTGCCATCTAACCTGGGGGGTTTACTGGTATCTTCCTCTGTGCAGCACTAACAAGTATTAGCTATGGTGCTGCTACTGTTGTTTCTGAGAGATCCTCCACCAGTGAATCACAGAAGCCAAGCTGTCACTGCCCAGGAAAGAATGCAGTTACCATCCCAGCAAAGCTAGTAATAGACATTTCTTCTCCAACAGGTAACATGAACCTCCATGCATCTTTGATTGTACCAGAGATGCCAATCTTGATAGTACCACCAGAGACTGATTATGGGAAATTACATCAGAAGAAGGAATTATATTTTAAGGGTCTCTATTGAACCTTTTATAATAGAAACAGGACAGAAAAATGCAAAGAATGAAATGTGAAAAAAGTTGAGTGTTCCTTTGTGAGAGCTACAATAAGTAGGTGACTATATATGTGTTTTAGATGGAAGATGTCCAATCACTGGTAATATAAGAAGCCAGGAGAGCTAAAATGCAATTGTAGAATTGTTCTATGTGAAATCAGCATTTTTGTTCAAATCTTGAAGTTTCTCTGCCTTCTGGGGTGGTTATACAACCAGCAGCTTCAAGAGAGCAAGATTTTTTGGACATATCATATGTATTTGTTTTGCACTGTGTTGCTTCAACTGTAAGTGTATTTGTTTAGGGGAGGGGTTGTTCATTTGAATTAATGTTCCTTCATGAAAAAGGCTCCCTGCAGACCTAAAAATGCAACACTGAGGAGCCGACTAGGCTTCTTAATCAAATGTGCCCTCAGAAGATGGGGAAAGTGCTCCAAAAGACATTTCTTCAGTAAATAATTTGTTTTCTCTCTCTTTTCTTTTAGACCGCCCTGGTTTGATGAATGTCAAACAGGTAGAAGAGATTCAAGACAATATCCTTCAGGCCCTTGAGTTCCACCTGCGGGCCAATCACCCTGATACTCAATACCTCTTCCCTAAGCTGCTGCAGAAAATGGCTGATTTGCGCCAGTTAGTTGCTGAGAATGCTCAGCTGGTGCAGAAAATCAAAAAGACAGAGACAGAAACTTCTCTGCACCCCCTTTTGCAGGAAATCTACAAGGACATGTATTGAAGAGCCTGCATTCATGGGATAGGTTGAAGCCATGGGATACAGCAAAATGCTTTGTACATTTGCAAAAACAAAATCATCTTTGTCTTCTGTCCCTTCTACTGAAGTTGCTTTTTTATATAATTGCTGTGTACTGTGCACAGGGGTATACAGCAAAAGACTTGGCATCTATCATACGGTGGAAGGTTAGGGCTTCCGTTAACATACACTAAATGAAACTTTAAGGCACATCATAAGCTAAGTATCTGTTTTTATAGTTCAGCTGTTACACTGTTACAGAGCAGCTGATGATGCGTTTACACACACCTCAAATACTCTTGGACTATTTGTTGGATTGTTCTGTCGGTCAACACAGATTGTGTCCGAATAATTAAATCAAATGGTAGTTTGTCTGGCAGGTACAGGAACAGCACTTACATCATATGTCTGTTGCATATTTTTATACTGCACTCTTTAACTCTAGCTTGGCCCTTGGCCATAAATTCCAGGATGTTACAAAGAGGATATGTGTGTATATATATCTGTACAAATTTCCCAAAGAAACCTCTTAAGTATTCGATGAAGGGTACGAACACTCCATGTGGAGACTCCTTGAGGGGAAAGGTCTTGGCTTTTCCTTCACTGCACAAAAACAGATATGCCTTCGCAAGAAAGACCATACCTCCTATCCTCCATGTTCATTTTTTTCTCTCCTCTTTGCATTAGTCTACAGTGCTGTTTGTTCAAGCTCTTTATAGACATGTATAATGCTTCCTTACTTCCTCAGTGCTTATTTTTCTTACACTGCACTACTATGCTCGCCAAATAATGGAGATAAACCTGAGAAAGAGTCAGGATAGGATTTTGCTCTTGGATGGTATGGTAGTTGCCAAAATCCATTTGCTTCCTTCATTTGAGCAAAAGTAGATAAGACACTCCATGAAGTTTTTTAGGTGAGGGGATGGCTGTAAGCACTTGGTGGTCTCCTTGTCTAAGAGAATATAATATGGATCCCATTCTTAAAAGGGCAGCATTCAGACCTATGGGATTGTGGTGATTTGAGGATGTTACAGAAAGACAGTGATGATTGCACTTCCCCACCTATACTTGGTCTTCCTAAACTGCTGAAGACATCTGAAAGTGTATTCCTGATATGTGAATTGCATCTGTGCCTTTCCTACAAGGAAATATAGCATGATATGTGCTGTGTTTGCCCACTGTTTTTTTCATCTTTGTTATTAGTGTTAGCAGGAACCATTGCATAGCCATAGAACATTTTAGCATTTCTTGTCTTGGTGTCCACAATAATTTGTTTTAGATTTTGCAAGGGTTCAGAGCAGGCTCCAACACTCCGCTTAACTTTCTGCATTCTTGCTGTAGTCCACAGGGATCTCACCAGATACCTTTTGCCACTTTCTGCCTAGTTAACACAGAAGCTCTCCAGTTGCAGGGAAGTGAGAATGTGTGGCCCATGTGAGGCTGTTCTGGATAGCTATGATTGTTTCATTGTGTTACTTGTCAGATTTCTTCCATCTCTGGCTTCATATTCTCAGTATCAGTGGTATCAGATTAAATTATTATTGTGCTAGAGAACACCTAAGAACCTTGGCACTGAGATTCTAGTACTGATTTCTTGTTACATGGCCTAGGTAAACTTATTTGTTTCAGTACATTATCAAATAGATTGCAGGCTGAGAGGGGATGTTAATTGTTGAAATGATTCATAAAATAGCAAATAGAATGTAATAATTTCACTAATGTGCAGTGACAGATGTTCAGGTGATGGAAACTTTGTTTGGACTTACCAGTTGTCCCAATCATTTCAGCTCAAATCATGTACTTGTTTTCCCAGACTTCCTATTAGCAGTTTTAACATTTTGTCTTCCTGGCTAGATTTTGGGAAAGAACTTTCAATAGCCTAAATTGTGGCGTTAGGAGGTACATTTCATTCCTTTCAGAGGGGAGCATAGTTCAGTGATAGAGCAAATGCTTTGCATGAGAAAGCACTCAGGTTCAATCTCTGGTGAAAAGCATCCCATAGTAGTCTATATGGAGTTCTTACCCCAGAGACTCTGAAGAGTTACTGCCAGTGTTAGAGGAAGTAATGCTGGGCTACATGGACAAAGGGCATTACTTGGTTTCAGACAACTTCCCATGCTGCATATTATATCATATAATTTTAATTTAGATTTTCTTTAACTATATGAGGAGAAGGGAAATAACAGTTATGACACCAGTCTCTGAGCCCTTCCACCACACTACACAATTATGGCACTTTGATTCCACTTTGACTACCATAGAATCCTGAGGTTTGTTATTTGGTGAGGAGCATTTTGAATTCTCATCCAAAAAGCTTAGTGCATCAACAAAACTGTAAACCCTAGGATTCCCTTGGATGTTGTCAAGGCAATTAGAGTGGAATCATAGTGCTATAACTGTATACTATGAAAGGACCCTCTCTCTTTTTCTGTGATTGTAGCTCTCTTGTCCATGCAAGCCACTTATCTGTGGGAGCTTGATGTGTAGTGAGGGAGTGAGTCATATGCCCTTCAAACTTTGAGATTTTTTCAGGCAGTTCTAGAGCCTGTCATATTTACAGACTTACTCCTATTACAGCCTAAACCCCATACTTTATATTTATTTTATCAACTCATCTGGTAGGTAGCCACAGCTAATAATGCAGAAAAGTGAGTAATTTGATGCCAAGTTACCTGTCTGGTAGTGTGGACACACAACAAAAAGGTTGTACATCTTTTGTACAATCAGTTGTACAACTGTAGAAGAAAGAATTGGCCATGGGATGGGGAAGTCATAGTATGTGGTAGTTACCCTGACTCTTGAGACTGATCTTTAACTAGATTGCAACAAGGGACCTACTTTAAATAGCACATGCATCCAGAAGGTGGTTCCTAGCAGAAGAGAGATAGAGCCCATTCTTACAAAACAAAATGGCAGTGACAGTAGTACTGTGACCCACTTCAGAGTCCCGACCCACTTGGTTAAAAGACCTGCCTTGAAGTAACTCAACTTGTTCCTTTACATTGATTAGTGGAGAAAATTCTCAAAAGATTTTGGATCTACCTATACCAAATACAAAATAAAGGCCTACTGTGCTTGGAATCCTAGCTGTTTCTCCTTGATATAATACCTTTACAATCTCCTGAGATCACGGTTGGTAGAGAAGTTGACAGATATGTTGAGTGTCCTACCATTTCTAATCTCGGGGACCACCAGCACTTTGGCAGCAAAAGACATACTGTTCTTTCCAACACTCCAAGGTCTTTTTTTTTTTTTTTTTTTTTTGTAGTTGTTGAGGATAGAATAGTTCTAATCACTACCTACACAAGATAGTTCCTTTGTGTAATTGGCTGGAATGTTGTTGCTAGTGCCAGAAAAGTAAAGTATTTAATCATTGCAATCTTCTTCCAGCTCTGCACTGAATTACCTGCTGGTACTTGACTCTGCTGTGCCTCTATTTCCAGATTGGAATGATCTGCCTCTACCTCACAGGGATGGTGTGAGGCTGGTGGAATGTGTCTTAGTAAAGCAGTTTGGAGTATTTATGTAGCAGGAGCCAGAGATGGGCAAATCACTGAAAAGGTTTTTTGTGTTTTTTAAAAGCTTTGCAAAAGCCTTAGGCCTGCATCTTCACCAGTACCTTTTGAAGGTCTCTTCACCTGATGCCGTGCTTTCCCTCAGGAGTTGCTGGACATATATTTTCTGTGCTTGAGGAGTATGCATTCTCTCTTCTCGGGGAGGGGATAAATGGGATATTGTAGCAATCTTCAAACTGAAATGTATATTTTTGCTAGAAGTTCAAACTCCAGGTGTTTTTAATAATATAAATAGTGACTGACAGCTTTATATAAATTGGAAATAAATATTTAAGAAACTATTACAATGTAGCACTTCTTTTACCCATTTCCGGCTCTTTCGGATCTCTTCTAAAATCCTCAAAAAGAGTAAAATTATTCATTTCATTAGCACCATCCAATATTTTCTATGCATTTTGAATTACACTGTATTCTTAGTCTGGATGGTCGATTTTATTTTATTTTATTTTATTGGACAGGGCAAAACCATTTGACGTGGTCGCTAGGGAACTTGCATTTTGAAAGCATTGATCTGGGCTCTGTGCAATAAGTCTTTGTGTATACAGTGAGCTGCTACAGCACATTTGTTAAGAGACATGACTTGTCTGTGCTGTTTGGTGTTCTCAGGCAAGCCAATCATTCCCAGCCTTAACCAACTTCTTCTTTTACCAGAACAAGAATATACTTACTAACCTGCCCAGGATAGTTGTGACAGACAAGCTGTGTAGGTATTCAACTGTTGGTAAACTGCACCTACTATCACTCCTCACTTCTGCCCATGCTGGCTTAGGCTGAAATCCCACAAGATCTGAATGCCACAGGTGGCCGGCCACCCTTATTGTCAAGTAAGGCTCACAATGCAGTGATATACATGAAGCGCTCTAAATGTTGAAATGCCATACAAATATTAAATAGTAGAACAAACACAAGATTTGAACTGGTGCTTTCTCATTCATATCCTTGGCCACAACGTAAGACCAGCTTGCAAATTTTTAAATGACAAGATGATAAGTAGAGCTTTCCATTTCACTGTAGCTGATTTTGAGTCTCAATATTTAGTTATTGACATGTGTGTTTGGGGACTTCAAAGGAGGCCAGCAGAACTGGTAGTACTGCAACACAGTCCTAAGGAAGCAGCTGCATCTTAAGGATCCCTCAGTTTCCCCCCACTTTATCGCTATCCAGATTCAACTATTCCTCCAGAGCTGTATCTCCCTTCCAGTGGTTCTGAAGAAACATTCAGCTTCTTAAAAATTAACTCCCTGATCACCCAATCAAGTTGTTCAGGAAAACCATAGAACATGGCCCATTCATATCAATCAAGACAGCCAAACTTTTGGCCACACTTTTTTCATACAATCAAGATAGGCCCAAAACACACTACAGAAATAATCCAGTTTGAGACCACTTTAACTGCCCTAGCTCTATGCTAGGGAATCCAGGGAACTGTAGTTTTGTGAGATATTTAGCCTTCTCTGTCAGAGTGCTCTGGTGCCACAATAAACTACAGTTCCCATGATTCCTTAGCACTGAGCCAGGACAGTTAAAGTGGCCTCAAGCTGCATTATTTTTGGCAGTCTGTAAAGGCCCATTCTCATTTATACACTGGCTGCTTCTGAAACATTGCAAATTTATTATTGCAGAATTATATAGTGATTTAAGCATTGGATTATGACTGTGGAGACCAGAGTTTGATTCCCAGCATGGCCATGGAAATCCAGTGGGTGACTTCTCAGACTTGAGAAGGCAATGGCAAACCACCTGAACAAATCTTGTCAAGAAAACACCATGATAAGATTGCTTTAGGTTCACCATACATTGAAAATGGCTTGAAGGCACACAACACAAACACACACACACTTCTGCTTACAGTGGGCTTTATATAGAATAGCTTTCACAGTATTTGCAAACTTGAAATTTTAATGAATCCATTAAATTAATCCGTTCTATAGGTTCCTACTGTCTTTCAAAAGTTAACTAGGAAAATCCTCTTAAGTACCATTCCAGCTGGGACCTCCTGGACAAGGGAATAATAATAATAATAATAATAATAATAATAATAATAATAATAATAATAATAATAATAATAATAATATCCCGCCTCTCTGTAAAATACAACCAGGGTCGCTTACAAGATAAAACAAACAGTCCTGTCCCCCAATAGCCCACCCCTCCTTAAAATACAATTAAACAATTAAAATTTAAAACATACTTAAAAATAACAGATTACAATAAAAAACAAGTAAATTAAAATAACTGTAACGAAAAATGGGCAGGCATAATTTTTCGGTGGCCGGTTATCTACTCAGGAAAGGCCTGCCGGAAGAGATCCATCTTAACAACTTTTTAAAAGCTGTTTAAGATGGTCAAATGATGAGATCTAGCAGGCTGTTCCATAGTCTGAGACCGATAACTGAAAAGGTCCTGTGGACAGTTGCAGATATTCTAGTTTTTATAGGCAGCAATAAGTTCTTCCCAGAGGACCTCAGTGCACGGGGTAGATTATATGGAAGGAGGCGTTCCCAAATATAGGTTGGACTCAAGCCATTTAGGGCTTTAAAGGTGATGACCAACACCTTGTACTGCACCCGGCAGCCAGTGAAGCGATCTTAGAATAGGTGTTATGTGGTCTCTTCCGGTTTTACCTAAGACCAGCCTGGTTGCCATATTTTGTACCAATTTAAGTTTCCGAACTAGGCACAAGGGTAGCCCTATGTAGAGCGCATTACAGAAATCGAGAAGAGAGGTTACCAGCACATGTACCATGGTTTCAAGGTCCCTGACTTCCAGGAAAGGGCGCAGCTGGCAAATCAACCGGAGCTGATAACAGGCTCTCCTGACTATCGCATTCACCTGATTTGTCATCTGAAGTGACGGATCTAGGAGCACCCCCCAGACTGTGAACACAGTCCTTTGAGGAGAGTGTGATCCCATCTAGGATTGGAGATTGTATCCCAATAGCTGGGTTCGGGATTGTTACTGTTAGTACCTCCATTTTGTCTGGATTCAGTTTCAATCTGTTTTTCCTCATCCAGTCCATTACTGCTTTAAGACATTCATTGAGAGGGGAGATGCCGTCTGAAGTCAAGGCTGTAGACCGAGACATGGAGAAATATATCTGGGTGTCATAAGCCTACTAATAACACCCCGCCCCATTCTCTGGATGATCTCTCCCAATGGCTTCATATATATGTTAAATAGCATCAGGGACAGGATGGCGCCCGAGGGACACCACAATTAAGCTCCTTTTTAGCTGAGCAACTGTCCAATTTAATTTAATTTATTTACACAGTCACCCTCCTCTTTTCACATAATTTTACAAGGATGTATAAAGTGTCATATTTTTTATTACTTCTAACACTACTACACATTTCTATCACTTCCTTCTCCCCCTCCCTACAAACAAGCACACAGAAGAACGTTTACAGAAGGAAAGACAAAATTGCTGCACAATGTCTTTTGATTGGTAACTCTTGGAGTCCACTATCTGGAAACGTCTGATGCCTGTTACAGCAAAACCAGAAAAGGATCTTTGAGTTGTGGCAACTAAAGGATAACAGATTTATTATAGCATAAGCTTTTGTGGAATGGGGCAAGCTGTGCCAGAGGCATGGAGGTGTTTTGATTAGAAAGATGAACACAAATTGGGTGGGTGGGGGAGAAGAAAAAGATCACATGTAACCAGTGTGTTTACAAGACCATAAAATGTTTAGTAAGACATTCCTAGGTAAACCTCAAACAAGATAAATGCAATAGCCATTCACAAAGCCAAAAAAAAAAGAGAACAAATTATTGCTGCTGTGAAAACAACAGAGGCACCTTCTAGGCTAGCAACTGCATTATGACATAGCCTATTTCATCACAGTGCTTTTCTTGTATTGTTAACTGTCTTCGCACTGATCTTGACCCATGGCGACCTTATGAATGAGATATCTCCAGGCCCCCCTGTCCTCTACTGCTCTGCCTAGCTCCTGCAAACTCATATTTGTGGTCTCTTTAATAAAGTCCATCCATCTAGCATGTGGCCTTCCTCTCTTTCTACTTCCCTCCACCTTTCCTAACATTATTGTCTTTCCAACAATTCATGCCTTCTCATGATGTGTCCAAAGTTTGACAGTCTTAGTCTTGTCATCTTGGCTTCTAGGGATATTTCTGGCTTGATCTGCTCCAGAACCCATTTGTTTGTCCTTTTGGCTGTCCATGGGAGCACTCTTCTCCAGCACCACATCTCAAATGCATTGCTTTTCCTCTTATGTTCTTTCTTGACTGTCCAGCTCTCACATCCATACATGGTAATAGGGAATACAATGGCTTGTATGATTCTGACTTCTGTGCTGAGTTGTATGTCTTTGCATTTTATGATCTTTTCTAGTTCTTTCCTAGCTGCCCCCCCTCATTCCTGTATATTTTATTGTATATTTTAGTGCTTTTCATTTAAAAAATATCACAGACAGTGAGGTTGGCTCTAATCTATGATAGCTGAAAGCACAATTAATTGCTAGTGTTTTAGGTTGCCACAAGACTCTTTGTTTTAAATTTTGGAGATATGTTTTATACTAAGACTGATCCCCTTTATACCGACAGTATAGTAAAACCCTAGTAGTTTGCTTGAAAAACAAATCGATGAGCGCGTGCCAACTTTTTATCCACAGAGATGGAGAACAAGCAGTAATTTATAACTTCATACCTTTGCAACTAAAACTGATTCTTCCAGATAGCTTTCTCATTCTAGTTCCTTCTTCCCCATCCCAAGTTTTGTAGTGCCCGCCTTGATGTGTTCTGAAGAACTCAGACGCTTGCTCCTGTGACATTTTAGTGGCCCTAATAAAGGTATTATTCGCATCTGATATTTTTTTAAGTCACAGACTAGATTGGATTTTTGCTTGGTCATCTTCATTTGCCTACCTTCATCTGCTTTCCCACAAACTTAAGTGTATGTGGACAAAAGTTATATTTTATAGTATTTAGACCAAAGGACCTGTCACTTTGTGCTTCTGACTTTCAAATTCCTTGGGCTACCCTCATGTAAAATAGGGCTTTTACTCCTAAGAAATGCCATCTGCAACCACAACCATTTGATCAAGGATTACTACGTCCAATTGACAGGATGTTTCAAAAGCCTGTGGGAGGGGGGAGTTGACATAAAATGCAAGAGGAGGAGATTTTTGCGCCTTTTGGTTGACTCAATAAAAGTACTGCCACATTTAGATTTTGAATTTTTCTCATGACCTCCATGGCTATTGCTTTTTGTAATGTCATTTGCTTCTTCTGCCCTGCAGAGAAGCACCACCCCTGATGATTTCGTTTTTCTTTTTCCACGGCATTAGATCACATCCATGTCTCCGATACCTACTTCATTACGTAAATATTAGCATACTGAAAACTAACAAAAACAACAGACTATATGATTTAGCACATTAATTGGCTCAGTAGGATTGATTAAATTACAATGAATGAAAAATATTATTTCTTGAAACTGATTGTTCAAATGTCTTGGCTTTCTCTGAAGTGGGAGGTGTTCTAAAGTTGCTTCCCCATTCCTCCACTTTTTAATTTTGCCGTCACCATCAAGGAATTTGTGCATTCTTCCATGAATGGAGATAATTCTAACAGCCAGATTTCATATTTTGAAAATTTGTGTTTTTGAGAGGTGGGCTCTCCACAATTGCCCTTTATGGAGTCAAACTCACAAATATCTCAGTCTGTCTCAGTTTCTGGCAGAGCCTAATTTGAATGCCCTCATATCATTTAATAATAATAATAATAATAATAATAATAATAATAATAATAATAATAGTAGTATTTATTTATATAGCACTGTAGGTTTTGCATGGCATTTTACAGAGCTATCAAAACAACATAAAACCTGCCAATGGCATACAATCTAAAACCACAAAATATCAAATATAGTAAATAGACAATTTATCCTATTAAAATAGCTCTAAAACTATGATACTATAGACAAATAATATACCCTTAGTCTGAATTACCAGAGTTATCAAGCTGCAGTCTGAAATGCTTCGGGCCTTTGCAGACTGCCAGAAATAGTGCAAATTGAGTCCACTTTAAATTGAGGCACTGCCCTGGCTCAGTGCTAGGGAATCATGGGAATTGTATTTTTTTCTAAGACATTGAGCCTTCTCTGTCAGAGAGCTCTGGTGCCACAATAAATTACAGTTCCCATAATTCCCTAGCACTGAGCCAGGGCAGTGCCTCAATTTAAAGTGGACTCAATTTGCACTATTTCTGGCAGTCTGCAAAGGCCCTTCCCATAAACAAAAAAGTCTTTAGTTTGGACATAAAATTAGCTAGAAATAACAATGCACAATACTTTTGGGGGGGGGGGAGGTTCCAGGAATAAGGAGCGGCAAGGGAGAAAGGGTGAATCCAAACCAGGGAAGAATAAACTCTTGGCTGAGTCAGGAGCCCTGATTCAAACAGAATGGTAGGAGGAGATAAGAGCTGATAAATAAGGGGGGGGGGGGAGCAAACCGTGCAGGCTTTGAAGGTTAAAAGAAGAAGCTTATACCGAATCCTGAAAGGAATGTGGAGCCAGTGAAGAGATGTCAACAAAGACATAAAGAATATAAAGAAAACCACATGCAGATTGCATGGCTTAAACATCATCAACACCACTCCTCTTTTGCTTTGTTCAATATTTTACCTGATGAAGAGTTCTGCAGAACTTGAAAATTTCAACACTTTTTTGTGACCTTTATATTGTCTTAATAAAAGACATTGATAGAGCCAGGGTGGACTGAATATTGCAGTAGGACACTGGGAGATCAGGGTTTGAATCCCTGCTCAGCCATGAAAATTGACTAGGTGACCTTGAACAAGGACGTTATCACACCAGCGGCAAGAAAAGCGGCAAGGAATCAATCCAGAGCCTTACCGGAATGATTCTGGTCACGCAGGCCGTAATTCCTCTTTGAAAGAGGAATTCAAAAGAGCTGGAATAATGCAGCGATGTCGCAAGGATGATGCAGGGATGGGCAGGGTTTGCTGCGACGTCGTCTGATCACGGGGCAAAGGATCCAGAATGATGCAGCGATGTCGCAAGGATGATGCAGGGATGGGCGGGGTTTGCCGCAACGTCATCTGATCACGGAGGCAAAGGAACCGGAATGATGCAGCGATGGCGAAGGGGTGGGGCTGCTTTAGACCCTGTGTGATAACGTCCCAAGTCATACTCTTAGCCCCAGAGAAGGGCAAACCACTCTTGCCAAGAAACCCCCATGATAGGTCTGCCTTAGGGTCGCCATAAACTGGCAACAACTTGAAGGCACACAACAGCAACAATGAAAGGTATATTGAGTCCTTGGTATCTGCTCAGGTTTAGTTCCAGGACTCTCTGGATACCAAAATCTGTGGATGCTCAAGTCCCATTATATACAGTAAAATGGTGTCCCTTATACAAAATAGCAAAATCAAAGTTTGGTTTTTGGAATTTATATATTTTTGGAATATTTTCAAGCTGTGGATGGTTGAATCTATGGATATGGAGCCCTGGTGGTACAGTGGTTAAATGCCAATACTGCAATCACAACATTGTGAGTTCGATCCCAGGGGCTCCAAGGTTGACTCAGCCTTCCATCCTTTCATAGGTCGGTAAAATAAGTACCCAGCTTATTGGGAGCAATTGGCTAACAGATTGTAAACCACTTAGAGAGGGTTTTTTGACTATATCACTATGAAGTGGTATAGAAATATAAATACTATTGCTATTGACTATATTACCTTAGTGTGGATTTTGAACTTTTTCAGTGCAATCTTCCCTACTCAGAAGTAAACCTCATTTAGTTCAATGGGATTTAATCTCAGGCAAGTGTGCATATGGTTACATTCTTACATTGGGATTTATCTCAGGGGAGTGTGCATGGGATTGCAACCTTACAGATCATAGTGTCATAGACTTTCCAGTTTCCCAGGAGAAGGCTACAGTGGTATCTCAGTGGTCTCCTACTGTGTTCTGTCTTTGAAATTCACTTTAGGATGATCACTTTAAGATCTGATAAAATACATAAACATACATAGGCCAAACTGGACAGTAATAGAGAAAGATAAGATAAGAAATGAAGTCAAATTTGACATTAAAAATACAGAACAGGCTGAAAGAGAAAATTTTAACCTTCTTAGCCTTTCATTTACTAGACTTTTTGCTTCATTCAGAAGGTTGACTTAGCATATTAAATAAAATAATGTTAATATCACTGCTACAACCATTCCATTCCCCAGCATATTAACTTATTTTAAAAAAGTACATGCCAGTTTAAGATCAGAGTTAAGGGTACCATATCAGATAACCAGCTGAATGGATTCACTTTAGCTGACAAACCCATTCTCTCATGTCCACTCTTTCAAGCAGTTTAACATTGTTTATTTTTATTTAAATTGCATATAAAAATAGAAGGGGGGATAGCCCTATTGGAAGATCCAGTGTGTTGTAGTGGTTTGAGTGTTGGACTATGACTCTAATCAAGGTTCAATTCCCTGTTCAAACAAAAAAAAAAACCACTGGGTGACCTTAGGGTCACCATAAGTCAAAAATGACTTAGAGGCACACAACAAAGACAACAACCACAACCCTATTAGGAAAGCCAGTGTGGTGTAGTGGTTTGAATCTTGGACTACAACTCTGGAGATGAAGTTTCAAATCTCTACTTGGCCATAGAAACTCACTGGATGGCATTGGGCAAGTCACACTCTCTCAGCCTCAGTGGAAGGCAAAGGCAAAAGCCCCTCTGAAGAAATCTTGTCAAGAAAACCCCATGACAGGATCACCTTAGGCTTAGGCTCACCATTAGTCAGAAATGACTTGATGGCACACAACAACCCTGTTAGTCTACAGTTATCAGAAACAATGAGGATCTATGGCACTTTAAACAGTAGCTTTGACTAGCAAAAATTTCTGTCAGTAGTGGAATCAGGAAACCATCCAGATTTGCTGGACTCAACTCCCATCATAGCCCAAGGTGAGGAATGCTGGTAGCTACAGTTTAATAATATCAGTACCTTGCCCATTACTGATTTAGGCCATAGATCTCCATCCTCTGTTGAAATATATAAGGAAATGATTGCAGGAAAGCATCCTTCCTTAACAAATTCAAGAGTCTTGAACTGAAGTTGGGTTCAGGGCAACTTGCGTAGATAAAAATGCAAATCATCTCCTAACTTCACATGGATCGCATGGTTTCCCCTCCTCACCCCAGTTTATGCCACAATAAAAACATAAATTCAGACTCTTTGTTGTTGTTATTGTGGTGACTGAGATACAGACCTCCCAACTGTGACAAAATGGTTACTGTCCTTTTAGAATATGTTGAAGACTGTCTGTATTTAAGATTATAGACAATCTTGACTTACCTAGTTCTGTTCTCCTCTCTTGAGGCCTTGCAATCTGGTGTTTAAAAAAAGTGGTTGGGACCAGTATTAAGGCAGAAGCCAGCATTTGAGGTTTGGACTCTTCAAGGAAGAGTGACAGATATTGGCAAATGGGGGGTGGGGTGGGGGAGCCCTAAATTATAATGGAAATTGTAGTATGACAGGTAAGAGAATAGGGCAGTCCTGTGCCTCAGCTCCTTTAAAGACTGATTTAAAACATGTTCATCTTAAAGCTGACACAGCTGCCTCTTTGAAAAGTTCTACAATATTAAAGCTACAGGCATGCAGCATATATAGATGTATAAGTGGAGGGATCAGAATGAAATGGGGGCACAGTAAGAAACATTTGGGACACTAGTCATAACCTGTAATGGACAGGTTGGCTCCACTCCAGGAACACAAGCCTCCAGCAAATTCAGAAAAAGCTTTATTCAGTAAGCAAAATAGATCACAGTACATAGTTGGTGTCAGGACTGTTTCCCTCACCCCACTTACACCATATACCTAAGACTTCAAACAATTCACTGGTTACAAAATTCCAGTTGTCAGCAACAGTTTAAACATACTGCCTTCCCTGATCTTACCCTTCTTTCTCCAATCCTCACCCCAAAGCTACAGCTTCCCACAAGAAGGACCTTTGCTGCACGTACCTCTTCTCCCCACATCCGCTCATTATCCCAGGCCATTACTGATACAATATTTTCCTTTCCCAGCATCACCAATAGGAGAGCATAACCCATCATTCCACACTAACACACATATGCCTAGGCACAGCAATTAAGCATGGCAGGACCATGTTTGGACCATCAGCCTGGCATAAACTGTCTTATTGTTTCCAATAAGAGACCCCCTGACCACAGAAACAGCAGTCTAGAAATTAGAAGAAGGCCAGGATTGGGAAGGGGGCTATGAAAGAACCCGATACAATCCTGGATATATATCTCTAAAACACTAAAGTGAGGATCATCGAAGTCATTGTATTCCCCATCACTATATGTGGATACGAGAGCAGGACAATGAAGAAAATGGATAGAAAGAACTCATTTGGGATGTGGCGCTGGAGAAGAGTACTGAGGATACTGTGGATGGCCAAGAAGACTAACAAATGGGTCCTTGAACAGATCAAGCCTAAAATCTCCCTAGAAGCCAAGATGATAAAACTGAGGCTGGTGCATTTTGGCCACATAATGAGAAGGCATGAGCAATAGCATTTACGTTACTATACCACTTCATGGTGAACTCAGCACTCTCTAACCGGTTTACAATCTGTAAGCCAATTGCCCCCAACAAGGTGGATACTCATTTTACAACCTTTGAAAGGATGGAAGGCAGAGTCAACCTTGGAGCCCTGGGACCGAATTCACAACCTTGTGGCTGCAGTACTGGCATTTAACCACTGCACCATCAGGGCTCCTTTATTCATTAAACTCATTAGGAAAGATAATAGTACTGGGGAAGATAGAAGGTAGTAGAAAAAGAGGAAGACCACACAATATGTGGACAGACTCAATCAGGGAGGACATGGGCTTGAACTTGCAGGACCAGAGCAGAGCAACTGAGGACAGAGGGTCTTGGAGATGTTTCATCCAAAGGATTTCCTCAACTGCTCTACTCTGGTCCTGCAAGTTCAAGCCCATGTCCTCCCTGATTGAGGGCCTGAACAGACTGCCAGAAATAATCCAGCTTGAGAACACTTTAAATGTCCTGGCTCAGTGCTAAGGAATCATGGGAACTGTAGTTATTGTGGCACCAGAGCTCCCTGTCAGAGAAGGCTCAATGTCTCAGAAAAAACTACAATTCCCATGACTCCCTAGCACTGAGTTAGGACAGTTAAAATGGTCTCAAGCTGCATTACTTCTGGTAGTCTGTTCAGGTCCTGAGTCCGTCCACATATTGTGTGGTCTTCCTCTCTTTCTTCTACCTTCGCTAGTACTAGGATCGACTTGTTAAACAACTACCACTAGCTGATGAAGTAGACTTTAAGACTACAAAAATGTATGCTACCAACTTCTTCAGTTAGTCTTAAAGGTACTGGAAAAACTCTTTGCAACTAACAGCCTAGCAAACCTGTATCTAGCCACAGAAGCTATCCTGCACAATTGCTTTGAAATCAGTTAATTGTATCAGAGCATTAAGACCTTTATTTTCCCCTTTCCTTCCTTCTTTTTATATCAAAACAGACTAACCTGGTCATTATTTGAAAACACACTGCAGGTGCTGTTCAAACTGAGCTCATCAGATAGCCTGTCAATGTCAGGCACTGACTCCTGGGGTGGGGGTGGAGCCTGAGTCCGCCTCCACACTGCAGAAATAATCCGGTTTGACACCACTTTAACTGCCATGGCTCAGTGCTGTGAAATAATGGGATCTGTAGTTTGTTTGTTGTGGCACCAGAGCTCTCTGACAGAGAAAGCTAAATGTCTCCCGGGGTGGGGATAGGGTTGGGATGTATTGTACTTTTAACTTTGTTAGCTGCCCCGATTGATCTCAGAGGGGTGGGATATAAATACATATTATTATTATTATTATTATTATTACAATTCCCAGAATTCCATAGCACTGAACCATGGCAGTTATAGTGATGTCAAACCAGATTACTTTTGCAGTGCAGAGGCAGATCCAGTCTCTCCCTCCAGCAGTCAGTGCATTTTGACTGTTCATGACAATTGGAATTTTGTAATTGTTTGAACTCTTAATTATCTGGTATAAATGAGGGGGAAAAAAATCAGTCCTGATACCAGCTATGTACTGTGATCTATTTTGCTTACCGAATAAAGTTTTTTCTGAATGTGCTGGAGGCTTGTGTTCCTGGAGTGGAGTTAATCTGTCCATTACATCTTATGACTTGTGTCCCAAATGTTTCTTACTGTGCTCCCATTTCAGTCTGATCCCTCCACTTATACATCTATATGTGCTATATTCCCTTTTTATTGTTTTAAAAAAGAAATACATAAACATACAGACATATTACACAAACACAAAAACTCATCTACTACAAATAACATATATATACATATTGCCTCATCTATACGTTCATCTTCCCTGCTTTCGTATCTACATACTATCATACATACAATACATTTGTTACTTCCTTAGACAATCCATATACGAGTATTTCTTTTCTATATCTTATTTATTTTGTATATCCTATTACTTCCTTTTAATGCTTTCTCTATTTCTTAATATCTATATCCAACTCATAATGATAAGCTCAATGCCTTACTTCCTTATCTTCCGACTTTGAAAAGTGAAAGCATCTATTTCCTTTACATTGACCAAATGAAAAAGAAGCAACTTTTTATTTCCAAAAATATCTTGTTCTAATACATCTTAATTTTATTCCTTGTCTTTTTTTTCATGTGCGGTCCATTACTATATTAGAATACTTATATATGTTTTTTTCTACTACATTACCCTTCCAGCACCTCCTCAATTGTTATTATCTTCCCTCATTTTTAAAAATCAAATAATCTTTCCCAATCTTGAACTAAATCCAGATTTGACTATGGGGGGTTGCAGACTGCCAGAAATAGTGCAAATTGAGTCCACTTTTAGGGTTAGGGTTAGTGCTAGGGAATCATGGGAACTATTTTTTTTCTGAGACAGTGAGCCTTCTCTGTCAGAGAGCTCTGGTGCCACAATAAAATACAGTTCCCATGATTCCCTAACCCTAACCCTAAAAGTGGACTCAATTTGCACTATTTCTGGCAGTCTGCAACCCCCTATATGTGCCTGTATTAAAGCCTGTAGCTTTAATACTGTAGCGCTTTTCAAAGAGGTAGCTGTGTTTATCTGTTTCATTGCAAAAAGGTATGTTTGTAGCAGAATTTCCAGTAATCAGACCAAGGAGATCCCGAAGTCGAAGGAAAAGTCAGCAGTTTATTTAAGCTGCAGCAAGTCTCCAGAGAAATATAATTTCCAAATTCTGGAGCCCTGAGGTACAGATGAACTACCTTTTTATCGTATTTTGAACAAATAAACTACAAGTCACATTATGGTTGGTTACATTACAGATAACATATATGCTTGGTCTACATTCATTTGGATACATTACAAATACATTTCTTGGCCCTGGTGGTACTTATTATGGACAGTTCTTATCTTTGCATGTTTTCAATCATTGTCTCCATATGTCTCTGCGCAACATCACTGCTTTTGGGTAACACTTAGTACCAGGACACTAAGGGCCGATGCAGATTGGCACTATAGGCTGGCCTGGGCGTGGAGTTTGGGAGGGGCAACCGCACGCTGGCCGCCCCGACTCCATCCCAATGATGCCCTGATGCTGCGCGCACAGTGCACGGCGTCATGGCGCCCTTTTGGCGCAGTGCGCGCACACGCTGCACCAAAAGGGTGCAAAAGAGCCTCTGCGGTGGCTCTAAGGGTAGCCTTTTGCTGCCCCCAAAAGGAGCGGCATTTTGCTGTTCTTTGGGGGGCGGCAAAAAGGAGGATTTGGGCCGCGGCGTGTGGTTGGCGCAGCCCCAAACCGCTGCTCCCAGGGGCGGCTGAGACCCGCCCCAAACAGACCGTCTGCATCGGCCCTAAGAGGTCCTGAATTCAAGGCTTGCATTCTGCGAGGCCACTTTGGGCTAGTACAGATTGGCCAAAAGGGCCAGCCTGGGGGTGGAGTCAGGGCGTGGTGACCGCACGCCGGCCGGCCGTCCCAACTCCGCCCCATGTTCTCCTCATGCCGCCCGTTCAAACAGATGGTGTGCGGCGTCAGGGCGCTCCCTTGGCGCAGCGTTTAGGCACACTGCACCAAAGGAGCGCAGAAGAGCCACGGTGGTGGCGAAAAAAGGGTGGCTTTTTGCTGCTCCAAAAAGGAGCGGCATTTGCCAGCTCGATTTGGAGCAGCAAAATGCCGGATTGGGGCTGCGGCATGCAGTTGCCACGGCCCCAATCCAGCGCTCCCAGGGGCGGCATGGAGCCGCCCCTTAAGGGCCATCTGTACAGTCCCTTTAGCCTGGTCTGCTATCTATCATTCAGGCAGCATTTGGTCTAATACATTTCAGCTACTTTCTTACTATTAGCAGGGTTAGGCAACCTTTCCCCTTTAAGGGCCGAGGGACTTCAGCTCCCAGAAGCCTCAGCCATGTTGGCCAATAGTCCCATGTTGGCCAATAGCTCCTGGGATTCTGGGAGCTGAAGTCCCTCGGCCCTTAAAGGGGAAAGGTTGTCTAACCCTGCTATTAAGCATTTTAATTTTTTTAATATATATTTAGTCCTCTCCATCATGTTGAGAGTAGTCTAGTGGCAGCTTTAAGATGGGCTTGTTTTGAATCAGTCTTGAGGCACAGGACTGCCCTGTTCTCTTACCTGTCAAATTACAATTTCCATTATAATCCAAGGCTCCCTCCTTCCATTTGCCAATATTTGTTTATTAAAAATGGTCACTCTTCTTTAAAGGGTCCAAAGCCCTCACATGCTGGCTTCTGCCTTAACACTGGTTCCAACCACTTTTTAAGCACCAGATTGCAAGACCTCAAGAGGAGACGACAGAACTAGGGAAGTCAAGACTCTCTCTATAATATTAAATATAAATACAATCTTCAATATGATATTCTACAAAGATATAAAAAGGGGAATTCTGGGAATTGGAGTTGGTTGTGGCACCAGAGTGGAGCAGTTCTCAGAATTTCCATAGCATTGAGTCATGGTAGTTAAAGTGGTGTCAAAGTGGATTATTTCTGCAGTGTGGACACAGGGAATGGAGGGGCAGGAATCCCACAACAATTATGAAATTTACACTTATATTTCTATGCTTGTTCCTGCAGATATAAGGCTTGCAGCTTGAACTCTTCTCAGTGGGATTCTTTCTCTGGGCGTGTTGTTGTTGTTATTATTATTATTATATTTATATCTGGCTCTTCTCTCAAGACTGGAACTCAGGGCAGCTTACAACATTAACAAACCAGTACAATTAAAAGCATACAAAAATAGTATATTAAAACAGAATTACATTGCTGCAATAATTAAAACAAATTACATGTTAAAATATCAAATAGTTTAAAAAGATACAAATGTTTAAAACACATGAAAACAGTAATATTGTTCTTTAAAATGGCCACCTATATTGAACAGAACCCAGGAAGGAGTCTCACAACACAGTTCCAAAGTTGTTTTATTTTGCATTGTTTTATATTACTTTATTGTTGTGATATGCTTTGTACATAGTTGTTTACTTATAATAATAATAATATTTTTTAAAAAAATAAATAAATGTTTTTTTAAAAAACAATAATAATGTTTAATATTGTTATTGTTGTTTAATATGTCAGCCTTAGTGTCAAGGAATTTACTTCTGAGGGCCTTTGCAGACTGCCAGAAATAGTGCAAATTGAGTCCACTTTTAGGGTTAGGGTGAGTGCTAGGGAATCATGGGAATTGTGTTTTTTTTCTGAGACATTGAGCCTTCTCTGTCAGAGCGCTCTGGTGCCACAATAAACTACAGTTCCCATGATTCCCTAACCCTAACCCTAACCCTAACCCTAAAAGTGGACTCAATTTGCACTATTTCTGGCAGTCTGCTAAATCAACATATTTGGGACTGTTCTGCATCTTTTATTTGAGTATGATAGGTATTATGAGCTAGCGTTGCGTAGTGATTCGGGTTTTAGTTTTTGACTCTGGAGGCCAGGGTTCAAGTCCCAGCTCAGTCATAAATCCCACTGGGTGACCTTGGGTAAGTCACACTCTCTCAGCCTCAGGGGAAGGCAATGGCAACCCTCCTCTGAACAAATCTTGCCAAGGAAACCCCATGATAGGTTTGTTTGCTTTAGAGTTGCCATAAGTCGGAAATGACATGAAGGAACACAGCAACACACCCAAAGCATTGCCTTCACCTTATAGTAAATGTTTATGCTAAGTGTTGCAACAAGGCAGAGATCTAATGCCTCATAGAATCATAGAGTTGGAAGAGACCACAAGGGCCATCCAGTCCAACCCCCTGCCATGCAAATAAAAAGCATGTTGTTTTAACTTTTAAAACATAACCATTTATTATTCTGCTGAGCCAAAGGTGGGCATGAGGGCTACACTCTTATACCTGCTCACTTTCTTGCCTATTAATATCTAGTGTGGTGAACTTGTCGCTTTCGCCCTGCCTGTCCTACCTGGCAGGGTTGTTGGGCGAGTAAAGGAGAAGGGCTCAGGGAATCACTGGAGGAAAAGGAGAGTAAAAGCACTACTTTGAAGGAGACAGGCTTAGTCGGGGTGACCAGATGTCCTAACTACAAAGGAGGACAATGTTGGCAGTTCCAGAAAAATGGAGGATGTCCAAGACGAAAGCTCAAAACACTCCTAGCAATGCAAATTCATACTTCTTAGCCCTGCTCAAAATGGAGGACCTTTTGAAAATCCTCCTGGACAGAAAGCTGAAATGGAGGACCTGCCCTGGAAAAGGAGGACTTCTGGGTCACCCTGGGCTAAAAACACTTATAAATGTAAAGCCATGCTTCTTAGCCCTGCTCAAAATGGAGGACCTTTTGAAATTCCTCTTGTCAGAAAGTTGAAATGGAGGACCTGTCCTGAAGAAGGAGGACGTCTGGTCACCCTGGGTTAAAAACATTCCTATAAATGTAAAGTCGTACTTCTTAGTCTGGCTCAAAATGGAGGACTCTTTGAAATTCCTCCTGGACGGAAGGGTGAAATGAAGGGTCTGTCCTGAAAAAGGAGAACCTGTTGTTGCCTTGGGCTAAAAACACTCCTAGAAATGTAAATTCATGCTTCATAATCCTGCTCAAAATGGAGGACCTTCTGATATTCCTCCTGGAGAGAAAGTGGAAATAGAGGACAGGTCCTGGAAAAGGAGGGCCTCTGGTCACAATGTCCTAACCACCAAGGAGGAGGAGGGACCACAAAATGGAGGACCGGCAAGAAAACAGGTAGGACATTCTAAAATAAAAGCTAAAAACACTCCTATAACTATAAATCCATGCTTCTTGGCCCTGCTCAAAATGGAGGAACTTTTGAAATTCCTCCTGGGCAGAAGGCTGAAATGGAGGACACGTCCTGGAAAAGGAGGACATCTGGTCACCCTGGGCTACAAACACCTATAAATGTAAATGCACGCTCAAAATAGAGGAAGCTTTGAAATTCCTCCTGGGCAGGAGGCTGAGATGGAGGACACGTCCTGGAAAAGGAGGACCCTGGGCTGAGTGGAAATTGCTCAGGAAGGCTCTTTGTGTACCAGGGGGAGGAGAAGGCAAGTAAAAGTTGTTGCCTTCTCTCTCCGCCCCCCCTCCGCCCCCAAAAGCAAGCCACTTTCGGAAGAAGGCAAGTACCGTAGCCCTTTTCTTTCTCTGGGCGGAGATCTGGGTTCGAATCCCCGCCACTCCATTCGCCAGCCTGTGAGTGCGCCGGGTGTGTCCGGCTGGCCTTCTCCAATGGGCTCCCCTGGCCCAAGCCCCTCCCCTGCTATAAGGGCTGCCGGGGGGGAGGGAGCGGGCCAGGCCAGGCCAGGGACTCCGGCCGGCGAGAGGGCAGCGGCGCTCCTGGAGGGAGGCATGGAGCCTTGGTGGACGGTGGCGCCAGGCGGAGGAGGAGGAGGAGGAGGAGGAGGAGGAGGAGGAGGCCCTCGCCAGGCCAGCAAAGCGCCGGCCCCCTCCGGCAGCAGAGTCCCCTGCAGGTAGGTAAGAAGGCCTCTTCCCCAGGGAAGGAAGGAAGGAAGGAAGGAAGGAAGGAAGGAAGGAAGGAAGGAAGGAAGGAAGGGAGAGAAAGAAAGGAAGGAAGGAAGGCTGGGAAGGAAGGGAGAGAGAGAAAGAGAAGAGAAGGAAAGAAGGGAAAGAAAGAAAGAGAAAGAAAGAAAGGCTGGGGAAAGAAGGAAGGAAGAGAGAGAGAGAAAGAGAAAGGAAGGAAAGAAAGAAAGGAAGGAAGGAAGGCTGGGGAAGGAAGGGAGAGAGAAGAAGGAAGGAAGGAAGGGGAAGGAAGAGAGAGAGAGAGAGAGAAAGAGTCTGGGGAGGGAAGGAAGGGAGAAAGGAAGGAAGGGAGGGAGGGAAAGAAAGAAAGAAAAAGAAAGAAGGAAAGGCTGGGGAAGGAAGGGAGAGAGGAAGGAAGGAAGGGAAAGAAAGAAAGCTGGGGAAGGAAGAGAGAGAGAGAGAAAGAAAAAGAAAGGCTGAGAAAGAAAGAAAGAAAGAAAGAAAGAAGAGAAAGAAACAGGCTGGGGAAGGAAGGAAGGAAGGAAGGAAGGGAGGGACGGGGAAGGAAGGGAAAGGCAGGCAGGCTGGGGGAGGGAGAGAGGGACCCACTCAGGGTGACCAGGAGTCCTCTTCACTGCAAAGGAGGACCAGGTACCACAAAATGGAGGGCTTCCAAGAAAACATGTTGGACATTTGCAAACGAAAAGATAAAAGCACTCCTAGAAATGCATGCTTGTTAGTCATGCTCAAAATGGAGGACCTTTTGAAATTCCTCCTGGAGAGAAGGCGGAAGTGGAGGGCATGTTGTAGTAAAGGAGGATGCATGGTCACACTGTCCTAGCCAGAAAGGAGGGCCAGGCACTGCAAAATGGAGGACCTGCAAGAAAACGTATTCCAAAAGAAAAGCCCAAAACACTCCTAGGAGTATAAATTCATGCTTTTTAGACATGCTGAAAATGGAGGACTTTTGGGAGTTCCTCCTGGACAGAAGATGGAAATGGAGGACAGGTCCTGGAAAAGGAGGAGGAGGAGGACGCCTGGTCCCCCTGCCCTAACTGCAAAAGAGGACCAGGCACCACAACATGGAGGACCTTCAAGAAAACGTATTCCAAAAGAAAAGCTCAAAACACTCCTAGAAGGACAAGTTCATGCTTCTTGGCCCTGCTCAAAATGGAGGACCTTTTGGAATTCCTCCTGGACAGAAGGTGGAAGTGGAGGACTGGTCCTGGAAAAGGAGGACAGGGGCCTCCCCCCAGCTCTGATCACCCAAGCAGAGGATGTTGAGCCTGTCACCCACGTGCGCTGGGCTGGTAGTAAAACTTGAGAAGGCTTTGCAGTGCTCCTCTGGGTTGGTGTAGGCTGGCCTGGGTGCAAGGGCTGAGTTAAGCGCTGCTTACTTACTAACTCTGCAAGAAGGAAGTGTGTGTGTGTGTGTGTAAGAAGTCTAGGGAAGTGATGCAGCATTGGGATTGTTTTGCCCTCCAGCAACTGAGCGCCTCCTTCTCAGTCTCGGACAAAGTTTGGTGACCTTGCTTCTGCTTGCATCACATCCCGCCCGGCTCTGCTTTGTGGTGTTGTGTCGCTTCTGCAACACAGGCACAAATTGCACCAAAGGCTCTGGCTTGTGGGGCGGCATCCTCACTGCAGAAATAATCTGGTTTGACAGCACTTTAACTGCCATGGCTCCAGCATGGAGCCATGGCAGTTAAAGTGCTGTCAAACCAGATTATTTCTGCAGTATAGATGCTCAAGAGAAGGAAGCTGAGCCATTTTATTCCTCAAGTGTAGGTAGTTTCATTGTTTGGCTACAACTCTGGAGAGCAGGGTTCATAATCTCCCCTTGAGCACAACCCCCCCTCCCCGAGTGGCACCACACTCTCTCAGCCTCAGAGGATGGCAATGGCAAACCCCCTCTGAAGAAACAGGCCAAGAAAACCCTATTTTAGGGTTGCCTTGGGGTCTCTGAAGTCAAAAATTGACTTCAGAGACCCCCAACAACACACCACCACAACAAACAAAAGCCTTCACGCATACTCTGGCTTATGGGTAACTTTGGGGCAGGGTGGCCATGGGTCCTCCTTTTTCAGGACATGTTTTACAATTCAGCCTTCTGTCCAGGAGGAATTTTAAAATGTCCTCCATTTTGGGCATGACTAAGAAGCATGCATTTATATTCCTATGAGTGTTTTAAACTTTTATTGTGTAATGTCCTACTTTTTTTTCTTGGATGCCCTATATTTTGCAGTGCCTTGTCCTCCTTTGGGGTCCTGGCATGTGGCCTAGCCCAAAACAAAACCATACAAAGTCAAGTCACCCTTTTTCCTTCCTGAAAACAACTTTGGGGGACTCCTTTGTGACCTACGTAAAAGGATAAGGAAACAGTTAATGCTGTTTTTCCGTGAAACTAGGTTGAGGGACAGTGAGGTCAAACTTTTTTGGAAAGGTGCAGCTGCTCCTGTTTGTGCAACTAAGGGCTGCAGACTGCCAGAAATAGTGCAAATTGAGTCCACTTTAACTGCCCTGACTCAGTGCTGGGGAATCATGGGAATTGTAGTCTATTGTGGCACCAGAGCTCTCTGACAGAGAAGACTCAATGTCCCAGAAAAAAAATACAATCCCCATGATTCCCTAGCACTGAGCCAGGGCAGTTAAAGTGGACTCAATTTACACTATTTCTAGCAGTCTGCAAAGGCCCTTACTTTTCAGAGTTGGAGACATATTTAGGATTATTGGCCTTGCAGAGTACAACAAAATCCCCAAAAAGGATACATCTGTTGGCTGACCAATGCACAAAACACACCATGCAAGCTTTGGAGGTTTCATTGGCTTCTTCATCAGGTAAAAATGTTAAAAATCATACAGGAGAAGGAAAGTGACAATGTTCACAGGTCTAACTTTGCTTTGATCTCAGTGGAAGTTAGGCTGCTGCTAAGAGATTTGAAATTTTATTGCCTGGATTTTACTGCCCTTTGTTCCCGATATTCACATGGCCAAGAAGTGGAGTGACCTCTGCCTGCGTTTATATCCCTTCAAACCATCTTAACTGACAACTGAAGTGACAACTGAGACAAAATGTAGGTTTGTGTCTATAACATCTTCACTTTTCTTCTCCGGTATGTTTTTCAACATCTTTGCCTGATGAAGAAGCCAGTGAAGTGTCAAAGGTTTGTATAATGTATTTTGTGCTTTTAGTTGGTCTGATAAAGGCATCACTCTTGATTTTGTTGTATTTTCAAGAGTTGGCGTCTGAAGACACAGCAGTGTGAGAGACATGGAGTCCTGTTGGCCTTTAGAAGAAACAGCGGCCTTGCAGGCACCATCAAAAGTGTGGGTTTTAGTGAGTATAGTTTACTCCGTCAGACGCATACGGAGAAATGCGGTGGAATGGTTAGCATATTCAGTGGATTTGGGAGATCTAGGTTGGCACCTTGCTGTGAAACTCAGATTGCATCTGCACTGCAGAAATAATCCAGTTTGACACCATTTTAACTGCCATGGCTCTGCTATAGGATTCTGGGAATTAGTTTGTTGATGCACCAGAGTGCTCTGACAGAGAAGGCTAAATGTCTCACAATACAGTTCCCAGAATTCCATAGCATTCAGCCATAGCAGTTAAAGTGGCGTCAGACTGGATTATTTCTGCAGTGCGGATGCAGCCTCACTGGGTAACCTTGGGCCAGTCAGTCTCTCACCTTAACATACCTCACATTGCTGTTTGTAAGGATAGCATGGAGAGGAGGAGAGCTGTGCCTTGCCAACTTGGCTGGAAAGATGGGGTCTAACATCCGGCCTCATTTTGGAAGCTAAGCAAGATCAGCCCTGCTTAGTACTTGGATGGGGGACCATCAACAAATGCCAGTTGCTGTAGACTATATTTCAGAGGAAGGCCATTGCAAACCACCTCTTCAGTATTCCTTGCCTAAGAAAACCCTATGAAATTAATGGGATTGCCATAAGTCGACAAGTAACTTAAAGGCACATACACACCCACAATAAATGTGCCTAATTAAATAAAATTCATGTTGCATTATAGATAGGTGTGTGTGTACACACTCAGAGACATATCTACTCCTACACACATACACACACATTCATGGTAGGAAAGGGAGGGTCTGTAAACAGCTATGTCAGAGGGAACTGAAATGCAGAAATACAGATAGTTATAAGAACTTAGTGGCCATTCACAAAATAGATGTGGGAGGCTAAGATAGTGCTCAGCTTAGTGGAGCCAGGCAGATAGAGGGGCCAAAACATAAGGGCTTGCTTACTTTTTCCTGCATTTGCTAACCCACATTTCTTGCATCATTTCTTCCCTCCCCTACCCCACAGCCATATAATAATAATAATAATAATAATTATTATTATTATTATTATTATTATTATTATTATTATTATTTATTTCTATCCCGCTCCTCTGCTGCACAACTTTTACCAGCCTTGAAAACATCACAAATTATTTGTCGGTATTGTAAAAATTATTAGGTTAGTTTAAAATTAATAGCAATTCCCTTGGCCTTCTCAGTTTCATTAGAGGCCAGAGAAACAGGCCATCAATCAGGTAATGAAGGCAACAGCCATACCTTGGGCAACTAGGGGAAAGGGGGAAAAATGCATGTCAGCCGTGCTTGTTAGCAATGTTGAAATTAACTCTTGTACAACAAGGAGAGAATTAAATGTGACAACTGATGTTCTCAAATGTGTACAAGTTTGCAAAAGAAAAATGCATGTCAGCTAGACTACATTTGGGCACAGATGACATACAAATTCAGGGAGCAGAAATCAAGCTGTATGGGCCTTTGCAGACTGCTAGAAATAGTGCAAATTGAGTCCACTTTAAGGGTTAGGGTTAGGGAATCATGGGAACTGTATTTTATTGTGGCACCAGAGCGCTCTGACAGAGAAGGCTCAATGTCTCAGAAAACAAACAATTCCCATGATTCCCTAGCACTAACCCTAACCCTTAAAGTGGACTCAATTTGCACTATTTCTGGCAGTCTGCAAAGGCCCTAAATCTATCTGCTTTCCTGTGTGATACTCATTTTCTTAGAACAGACCCCTGTTTCTCTCTGTCTCATGCATGCACACTAAAAATGTGAAAGTGGCATCTATGAAGTCTGTCTCTTCTAGACCTTCTTAGATTTGACTGTTGTTGCTTACTAGACAGCTGATTTTTCAGGTGTTTATCTTAAGGCAACAGTGCCCTGTCTCCCTGTTTTTTGTACTTTGAACTTCCTCTAGGACAGGTAATATAGCCCCTTCTCGACCTAATTATTGTGCATTTCTGCACCCTCCTCTCAGGCATTATTTTTTTTTTTAAAAAGAGGAATGTTGCTGATCTTGTTCCTGCTTGAACTTGTTTTAGATATGTTGAATATATCCCTGCATACTTCTTGTATCACTCTCCTAGTATTTCCTTGCCACAGACCTAGGTAGAGCTTGTAACATCAGCTTACTGAAAGGTCCCCTCAAGCAGCTCTTTCTGTTATCCACCTAAAACATTTCAGTATCCATGAGCCCACTGAGTGACCTTGGGTACGTCACATGCTCTCAGCCTCAGGGGAAAGCAATGGCAAACCTCCTCTGAACAAATTTTGCCAAGAAAACCCCATGATGGGGTTACCTTAGGGTTGCCATAATTCGGAAGCAACTTGAAGGCACACAACAACAACAAACTGAATAGCTATAAGTATACTTGCTGAATTCTGGCCATGCCCTTACTTTGCTGAGATGCTGAGTCTTTAAGTGCAGCCCAAAACAAGTACAAATGAAAGTATAGCACAGGAGGCATCTCTCATGATGGTGATCAGCTGTCACAAAGGCCTGGATTTTGCTTTTAAAATTCAACCTCCCTAACCAGTATCCTTAGCCAAAACAGACAGAGGCACATACTTCAGACATTTTCTGAAAGACCCACTTCTCTGACCTGGTAGATTTGACATAGTAATCACTGTATAATTAGCCCCTTTCTGATCTCATTCTTATGTTTCCCAAAAGATGGCAAGAGTTCCTTGCTGAATATGTGCAGAAGATCTACAAATGTCAGAGCTGGAAGAAGCACAAACCCTCTCCTGAAACCATGTGGTTTAAAATTATGGCCTCTATTTTTCACCTGACTTCCCCAGATGCTCCATGAATCTTGAGATGGCCAACAATGCAACTGTTATCTTGTTCTGGTTTTGACAGTTCACTGACCTCCATGCCATTCTTTAATTAACTGGGTTAATCCTTATGTTCAAACTCAGCCTGAGTTAGAAATGTTTGGATTTGTTATGATGATTTTTCTGGGATTTTGGTATCTAGGTATCATCCAGATATCTGATACTAATTCTTGGTAAAGAAATAATAATCAAATTTTACTTTGTTTTCAGAAACTTTGCCCGTGGAGCCTGCAGATGGGGTCAGAACTGCCGATTCTCCCATGACAGGAAGGTGACTCAGATCTGCAAGTATTTCCAGAATGGATTCTGTGGTTATGGAGACCGCTGCAGGTAAATACTCTTTTAAAGTTGGCGGGAGAGAAACCAACACTCCCTGTGATCAGTGTTCCAGATGCATTGGTACTAATTATTCCATTCTTAAAGTTACACTTCAAGGAAGAGAGGGACTCTGGGCAGTTGAATAAGCCAAGGGCTGCACAGAAATGCTATAGGGATAAGGAAATACAGTATAACCCAATTTATTTCATTATTGTCTCACTGGTTTGGTTGGATGTAGGACATACCTTTTGCCAAAGGCAAAAGCAATGCCTTGAGGATAGTAAGTGTTCAGAAGCAGCACAATTCTACTGGATGATAGATGCAAATGGGAGATTGTAAAGAGTTGCCTTCTGATTCAATAAAGGAACACTTTAAATGTTCTAAGACAGACAGTGATAGCCTGTACAGTTAATACACACACAAAGCTCATGTAGAGTATGCTGCTGTGTACATCAGTGCTGGTGTAAAATGCACAGGGGGAAAAGTTTGGGTGGAAATATTGGAAGTAATCTCTTGTACTACCGCTAAAACCAAATAGACAATTTTTCTTTATTTGTGTCCAGCTGACTCCTGAGATCCTCACAGGAGGCTTTGATGGTTATTCTGCAGCCATTATAGTACTATTGCCTAACTTTGCCACCTCTAAAAAATCCTTCACTTGCAATCTTCCCTTAGGAGCTTCCCCCACCCACCTAATTTGAGAGGCAGACATTGCTGACTTAAATGTCTTTTTAGAGCATGCCTGTTTATATGAGACTTCTCTGGTTTGTAATTATACTTTCCCTCACCTCATTTGTGTATGAGTTGCTAATGTGTCTTTAAATGTTTTTAAATTGCTTCATGCTGCTTTTTTATATTGTGTTATATGTGTTTTATCTTGTTCTGTTACATTGCAACAGGATTTTACAGTATTATTATGGAAACTGCCTAGAGATTTTGTTCTGTATATAAATGCAGTAAATACATAAATAGAAGCTGAAGAAGTACAGGTTGTGTTGAGCTGTAATGTAATAGGTGGCTCAGCATCGTTTATGTGGTGGACTCATAGTACAGCTGGAAGACTTCATCATTGTTCAGAGGAGAGGACTCAGTTTCAACTCATTTGCCAAGACCACCTCTAAGCTGGCTGGGTTATTCCTCTGCTCTTGATCCCTAAGATACTAGATACTTTTTTTTGTACTGCGTTGAAGAAGGTGTTAGCAATTTATACAGTTCAACTGAGGCTGAATAATGCTTTGACTACTCTAAACTTCATATTGGGTAACCATTTGACAACAGGACTTCTATCTAAGGGGGGGGGTGGGATTGTATTTTAGGGGTGGGTGGGATTGTGGGATATGGATGTATATTTTAAAGTTGTAAGCCACCCCGGTTGCATTATGCAGAGAGGCGGGATAATAATAGCAACAACAATAACAACAATAAATGTTGGCTCCATACTGCAGACAGTACAGCTTATTCAGTCCAGCAGAGCAACCCTCTTCATGCTAAAGAAATAGATTGCATCTATTTGGAATCTAGTTGCACCATTCCATGAATGGAAGAACTCCTTTGATTCATGGAAGGCATCATGATTCAGTGGAAGCTGAATCACTCAATGATGTTTGGAGTCATCAAAGCACCTTCTACAGTAGGAAAGAGCATGGAGGAGATTTTTACTAACTCCCCTTGCAGCTCCTGCTGCTGCTCTAGAGGTCCTATGGCCCTTCAGAGCAGCTTTTCAGAAGGCAGAGGGAGAGTCACAAAGATTGTCTCAGCTACTCTCCATCCAAAAGAGTTTTAGTGAAATCTCCCTGTCGCTTATGGACAGGCCACTTCCTCTAGAATGGGGGTGTCTTTTGTGTTTCTTTGTACTTTCTCCAATTTTTAACAGTCAACTTTATCACATGGAGGCAAACTGCAGAAATCCCGTGCAGAAACGGGATTTTAAAGCCAGAAAAAAACTGTTTTTCAGACACAACGGGGTTAGTGTGACATTAACCCAAACAGAAACTAGACAAAAACCTACTCCTTTTTAATTTGGGGATTTTCCAAAAGTAAAAAGGAGTGGGTTTTGTGTAATTTTGGTTCAGGATAATGTCACGTTAATGCTCATTAATGCTAACGTGTGAAAATCAACCCACTTTCGTGGGTTTTGTCTACTTTCTTTTCAGGTTAACCCCTACTTTTGCAGTTTTTTCCAACTTTAAATTCACTTTCTGCACGGGATCTGTCCCGCTTGATAAAGTCCAGTGAGATGATGGAATTAACATATGGTAGATATTGTTTCTGAGTGAGGGAATACACTTGCTTGTTATGTCTTGTCTTTAGTGCGCTACTATATCATTATCCATTCTCACAGCTACCAGCATATCCTGGAAGCACCAGTCTTGAGCAGATGTGGCTCAGAGTCTGCCTACCATGGATTGCAGGGAGGTGTATTGCCACTGAATCGTCGGGGCTCAGAGCCAGCCATTTTGCCCGAAACTTCGGTAAGAAGCTGGGGTGGTGCCCGGCGTGATTCTGAACCAGCTTTTTCGAGCATGGAACAGTTACAGACGAACTTCGGAAGCATGAGCATGTCCTTGGATGAGGGAGAGGAAGATGCAGAAAAAACTATCACTCCTTTGCATCCCCCGAATTGGGCCCTCAGTAAAGAATTTGTCCCCAGGGAGGCAACCTCAGGTAAGCTTCTGGCAGGGGCAATGTAGGAACTGGGACAACTTTGATTATAGCTTCTGGAGTCAGACTGGTGTAGGAACAAGGGCCAGCTAAAATTCAGACTACTTGGAAGAATTATATTGATTAGATTAGTGACAAGAGGCATGTGACCTACAAATCCTCTCAGCCCACTCTGCATGGCCAGTGGTACAAGGTTGTAGGAGTTGACATTCAAAACATTTAGAAAGACAAAGGGGCAGTACAGGCCAGCACAACCACTCGCCGCCCACCCAAACACCACCTTGATGCCAGCATCACACCAACCGCATGGCGGACATCATCATGCTGTTTCTTTGGCACGTCATTTAGATGTGCTGTGCCAAAGAAATGTGGACAAGTCACCGCCTCTGCGGCAAGGGTGACTTTTTGCTTCTCTAAAAAG
The DNA here is from genome assembly GCA_026167975.1 of Phrynosoma blainvillii. NCBI lineage: Eukaryota > Metazoa > Chordata > Lepidosauria > Squamata > Phrynosomatidae > Phrynosoma > Phrynosoma blainvillii. The sequence goes on from JANUYF010000004.1 coordinate 245,249,554, forward strand.
GAGCAGCATTTTGGGGCTTCTTTTTAGAGCGGCAAACTGACAGATTGGGGCCATGGTGTGTGGTTGCTGCGGCCCCAATCCCTTGAGGAAAAGGGCAGCTGGAGGCCACTCTATTCGAGGCCGTCTGTCGAGCTCCAAAGATTGCCTGTTAGAGGCAGAGTCTCTTGTGGTTCATAAACTGGTTCACCTGTGACCAGAACGAGTACTCTTGATTTTCTCACTCATACTTATCCAGCCTGCTTCTCTTGATCTCTTACCATTTGACAGCAAATGAGTAATTCTTATATCAAAATATAAGGCTTGTTTTGTTGTTAAGATCCATAAGGTTTCAGTTTGTCAGTATTCTAAATGAGCCAAGTTCAGACCCTGCCTCCACCTTAAATGCCTTTGGGAACTCTCCACATTTCCTACCAACAGACCTGCTTCTGTCAGCAGAGGTTTTTTTTTAAAAGTTTTTAAATACTTTTTTAAAAGTTTAATTTCACTACTTGTCCCAGCCAGTATACTAAAGCAGCTCTGTGACTGTTTTCCCCTTCACATTTAACATTTTCTGGCTTTGACTTCAGCCCTCCTCTTGAACTTTTTCTCACTTAGAAACTTACAGTTGTGAACTGGTTACTGCTGTTTAATTGTTCACTTTTATATTTGTGCTTCTACCAGTTGAGAAACAACAACCTGTGAAACAATAACCTTACTAAAAACAGAAGTAAAATAAAAGGCTATTGTCTTACTAAACCTTACTAAAAGGTTTTAGTAAACCTTACTAAAAACAGAAGTAAAATAAAAGGCTATCCAGAAGGCCATTCTGAAAAGGACTATCTTATATGTTCCTGTTATGCAAATAAGCACCTACCTGTTTATCTTATCCACTTAAATATATCTAATTTAAAATCCACCCACACAAGTTAACCAAAAGAATAAACAGTGCTGACACTACTCTAACTTCCACAGACTGCCATGCCCACATTCCAATTTCCTCTGGCAAATAAACATTGCTCTTCTTCACTTCCACACACTTCCACACACTGCTACAACCACACTTGGGAACTACACTCGTCCCTCCACATTCGCTGGCGTTAGGGGCGCAGGACCCCCATGAATGTGGAAAAACTGCAAATAACAAAAGCATGTTTTTACCTGGAAGAACACCTCTCTAGGAATCTCTAGATCCTCCAGTGCAACTCTGTGGTCAACATCTGCCAGACATTGACCATAGAATTGCACTGGAGGAGCTACAAATGCCTAGTGGAGTGTTCTCTCTAGGAATCTCTAGGTTCTTCAGTGCGATTTTTGGTTAAAGTTGACCATAAAGTTGCGCTGGAGGACCTAGATATTCCTAGAGAGAACATATTAATAAAATCCATGAATAATCAAATCTGCAAAAGTTAAAACTGCAAATGTAGAGGGATGAGTGTAATCCCTAACTGACCCTCATACCATTTTTCAAGCTTACCAGTCGCTTCCAACATTC